>JAWWES010000171.1:28359383-28408617 GCA_035583135.1 Lophotriccus pileatus
CCACCAGAGGGGGTCCAGCCTCCCCAGTACAGGTGGCAAAGACCCCTTCTGGGTCCCCACCATCCACATGTTATTTTCATTCACAAGTTTTGTGATCAAAAAAAAAAAAGAATTTTTCTGCCTTTTATTTTTTTTTTTTAAGTAATCCTAGTCGCATCAATGACAATGACAGATTTTCCTGGGTTTCCTAGAAGATACACATTTGTCTACTGACCCGAGGCCCCGTGCAGAGAGAAGCAGCAGCGCACATCATATCCCCGAGACAACAACGGGCAGGACATGCAGGGCAGAAGTAGTGCAGCCTAAGGCACACAGCAATACAGATCTGCAGGCCCACACATGCACACGTACACACACATACATAGGCACATATATATGCACACACATATACATTTATATGCTTCTAGCAATTCAGTTAGATTAATTTGCTTTGACTATTCCATTATTTTCCTTGCACAGTACTTAAAGAATCAGGTTAAGCCTTCTGCAAACAATGCTCCTTTACCTCCACATGGGTGTTGTGAGACTTTAATTAATGTTTGTAAAGTGCTTTCAGATCCCCAGAAGAAAGGCACTATAGAAGTGTGTAGTCTGATTATTTCATAGCATACAAAAGTAGAGGTGAAAAGAAATATTCTCCTCCTTACACATAAAACTACTGATCTCAACTCCTGCATTAAAAAAAAAAACAAGATGTTAAGAAAGAAAAGAATTCTGACCATGAACCTACTTCAGGCTTCCCCTTTGCCTTTTTCATCTGATTTCTGGTTGAGTGAAATAATAAGCTATTGTATTGCTGTAAACTCTTTGTAAGTAGATTTGACTAAGACAACAGAGTTCAGTGCCAGCAGCTACTCTGATCATTCTTTTAAATGGAAATTTACCGTCTGCTGCATCACATGGAAAAAATATAGAACTATTTTTCACAGCTTGTTCACTGAACAGATTATTGGAGGGAAGAAAAAAATAAAAAGGCTTCATTTTCTACAGATCCCAAATCTCAGCGTAGAAAGTCTTGGCAATTTCCTTTTGAGAGGAGACAGATTTCACTTCCACATTGATTTAACAATGAGAAGTGAGTCCAAAATGAGGGCCTGAATCTGAGCATTTAAATGGTTTGCCATAGCTGAATCCATAGCTTATCTATGAGAGCAAAATTACTCACATCCATAAGCCTATGTAGGATCTGGTCCTAATATAGAATCAGTTCTTGATGTCATAAAATCTTTTTTAACAGCATCTTGTGTTACATTTAATTTATTTCACATGGCCTCATAAAATAAGATAAAAGCTTGTAAGTCTAAAAGTCATATTAAAAGGATGGCAAAAAAAATCCTACCACATATTCATGTTTATTAAGTATTATCTTTGTGCAACTTGTATAGTTTTAACTCCAGAATTTTCAAATTGTTTCTAGTCCTAACAGCATTCATCAAGAGCTGCCAGTGCACAATGTAAACAGATTACAACACACCTGCTTTTTGGAGAAGAAACTCATTCCCAAAGCTCTCTACAGACAGGTTGTCCCTTTTAGTTCATGCTAGCAGCAAAGGCCTTACAGAAGTGCCTTTCCTCTCACTTGAGCAGGGCACAGACAAATGATGTCCTTGCCCTGCCTGGTCGTGGGAAGTACGTAGAGCTGTGTGATCTAACTTCCAGAATTAGCCCAGGAAACTCTGGGACAACAGGCACGAGAAACACCGGCTAGTGCCAAGCATGGTTTAATCTAATAGTGGCCTAGAGAGTGCACAAGCAACACTCCACTTTATCTGTTCTTTAATACAGAAAAAGACTTCAGGCAGAAAAAAGTCTTTGGGGCCAAAAAGGCCTCACCCTTCTTTAAATGGGGGTTATGGAGTGCCTCCCCTCCACCACTGAAAGTGTACTTTCTGCTTCAGTCCCAGGAGGGGAAGGACAGGACTGCAGCCATGGACCCCAGGACTTAGGGAGAGCTCACCTGAAGCCCAGGGAATATGGCCAGGAGGCCCCAGGAGGCATGCATGGTAGTCTGTGGTGTGTGAGAGGAAAAGTGTGTCCATGGGTGTAGCTTGGCACCCACAAACTTCCCACAGAAAAGAGGCTCCTTTTTCAGTCTTTGAGGGACAATGTTTCTGTATGCTGGGAGGAAGGTGGATTCAGGGATGCAAGTCAGAGGATGATCCTGGTCTGCCGTTAGGGCTCCCAAAGGTGTGTGTGCATCTGGGTGGTTGGGTGATCCTCCAAGGTTGGCAGGGGGGCAAACAAATGCCAAATGGGGCCTCTTCCTATTCACAATGTGAGTCCTTTGTTTTTGCAAGTGTATAACAGAATTTATTATAAAAGTGCCTTCGGCATCTCAGAGCGTGTCAGTGACCTTAGAGAGCTATTGGCAGGAGTACTTGCTTGCCAACATGAAAAAAAATGGTAACATTAAAAAAATCCCAGTATTCTGGAGTATGAGCTAAGGTAATGTTCCATTAAAACAAAAAAAAACCCAAACCACAAAACAAATAAACACACACACACAAATAACTTGCCCTTTTTGTCAGCTCACATTTCCTTAGTTTATCAGTTATAACCATTACCATAACAAAATGATAAGGTCTTACCTGATGCTGCTGCTAGCAAAATGGTTTCACCACCAGAAGGCCTTCACAGACTGTCAGTGTTTTAGGAACCAGCAGCAGACTCATTGCCTTTCCCCCAGGAAGCACAAGCCAGAGGCAAACCCAAGGGCAATGCGGTAAACAAACACTGTGCTTCCAACCTAAACCCTGGCAAAGAAAAGTTACTTTTGATGAAGTATAAGGATTCCTGAAGACAACTTTCAGTAAAGATAAACTTTAACCGTGATCTGACACAACAGTCAATAAATAACTTCGGGATAATCTCACGTACCTCTTTGGTAGGCGGTGGTCTAACCCAGGCGGAGATGCTTTTAGAACATGGCTGTTGTCACCAGCCCTTGATATTTTTCTTGCGATCCAGGCAACATCCACATTGAAAAACCTACGCCACAGCTGTCAGGGCTTCTCTCCAGCAGATAATTAAATTCCATTGGGACAAGTGAGCTCAAGTTTAGTGACACCATCCCTGCCAACCAAACAAGAATGAGAGCCATCAGCTGCATAGTCATCGACTGCTTTGCTGGGAGAAGAGGTGTCTGCAGTACTTACCAGCATCCTCCCAGGGTAGGTGCTCAGCCCCTGGGAGACACCTGACAATAACATGAGTACGCCTCAAGGGATGATTGCATTTGGATCAGTGTACTTATGCAGGAAGACCTGGCAAAAGTGGAGCAAGTCAACAAGTTTAAAGAACATTCAAGATCTTTTCCAAACCAGAAAAAGGCAGGCTTTATCTTGGGCAGTTGCATGGTAGGCTTGCAAAAGACAAAGCCATTGGTGTTTTCTCCTATAGATTGCCTCTCAACTTGCTTTTTTAGGTAAAGAGTTTGTTTATTTTTTCCTCATCATATGTACATCCTGTATTTTCACAAATATGTCTATTTTCCTTAGAATATAGTTTTTAAACTTAGCTTATCCATCAAAAATCAGACTGCACATTAGCTAGTACCTATTTAACTCCTCAATAACTACCTTTATATAGCTATTTTGCTTCATATATAAATCTGTTATTTCTAGGCTAATTATTGAACTATCCAATTTTAAATGCAGCTAGAGGAAAAATGTATTTTTTCCTCACAAGAGAAGAATACCACTTCTCTGCTAGCATCCCAGAGAGACTACCCCAGTTAATAAAGGGTGATCAGGTCTCACTTTTAAGAACGACATGAGTTTGCTTACTTTGCTCATTGCTCAAGTGTTTAAAGCTAGTATTTATGCTGCAGTAGCTCCATACAGGCTAGTGGGATATCACAGTTCCAGAGGCATATATCTGCCTTGGAGGTGCCAGCCAAAGATCAGCTCAGACCCCACCCAGCCTCCAAGGTCTCACCCAGTACACTGGAGGAGGGATATCCAGCTCCAGGAGCCCACTGCTAAGCCAATGGCCAGAAAATGCAGCACATTTGAGCAGGAAATTATACCTGGATCTCCCTTAACCCCAACAAATGGCTCAACTGGGCTTCTGCAGTCAGTCTCTCAAAGTCTTTCCATCCTCTCTAAAAACTGAACACTAGCTCACACTTTCTGATTCAAAGCTGGCTACCCCAGTCCCTGAAACATCATCACTGGCAGTTGGACGGGGAGGTCTGAGGCTTGACAGCACCTAAATACCGGGTGTAGAAACTTATAATTGTGGCTAAATTGATTGGCCCCTTTCTAGATCTCATCCTAGGCTCCCAAAGGCTGAGTTTATTCATCGCCCTGTGTGCTTTGCTAGCAGCACTGGCTTCTCTGCTTGTCAACACGCCGATTTCTGAATTCTCAGTGCAAAAGAAGCCTTTCATGGTTTGGCATCCTCTTATATGTTTATGCTTCTCAAGATATATTCTCTAGCCAAGTCTTTAAGTTCTTACATTAGTCCCTCAGCCCAGACATCAATCTGTTGCTGATCAGGTCTTTTCACATCATGCTGCTTTTATCTGGAATGTTGTTTCTGATGCATTCTGGGAAGCTGATGTTTTTAAGAATGTGGTTAATTATTTTTTCCTTTTTGTTTAAAATAACACTGACCACAGCTATTTCTTTTGCTGTAAGATTTTAGCAAGAAATTTGCCTTATAAATTCTATTATGCTGGGGAGGTCCTGATTTGCATCTTTGTCCTTGGATAGTGTAGATGCAGCACAAGGGGTCCACAGAGATTGATTGATTTTTTCCCCCCTTTTATAGTCTACAATAAAAAGTTTCTTTAAAGGGAAAGAAAAGAGAGGCATATGCTTAATATTGAAGAATGGCCTGCTTGTGCTTGATACATTGGAGAAACAGTTCAAGAACACTTCATCCTACTACAACTATTTCCTGCACTTCTGCCAAGGTTAGGGAAACCTTGGGTTAGCTGCTGCCTGAATACCGCAGACGGGTATCAGGCTGAACAAGTTCAACTGACTGCTTAGATTTTTCATCTTTATTCTTTCTCCTGTTGTCTTCCCACTGTGGCAAATAGAAATCACCTTTGACTTCGGGCGCGGCCTCAGCTGAAAGCATCCAACAAAGAGAATTCCCCGAGAGGTGCTGGCTGGGGGGTCAAGGTCCTTCCATTGAGCCTCCCAACTCAGCTGTGCTGGTGATCAGCCAGCTGTTATGAAAATGAGACTCTGTAGATCAGCACGGTCTGGGATCAGACGGGTAAGAAAACACAACAACATAGTCTGATACATGACTGAAAAATTAGACCAAAAACAAAAGGCAAGAAAAATCCACCTCCCTCATACTTACAATCCCATTTTTTTCAAACCAGCTAATTAAAACAAAGTGGCAGAAAGAAAAAGTATCAGGCAAGTATGACAAACTTCACCTCATTTTTCATTTGACTTAAATGAAAAACACTGCTGGCCAAAACAATCCTTGGATGCCGATTGGTTTTGCACAGAGCTCCTCTGACGTACAAACCGGAGGAGCAGCACTGGGATAGAGAACAGACCGATCAAGGGATCCCAGTTCTGAGCAGCTGTGGGACAACCAGGCCACCACAACTCCAAACGGAGGGTGCAGTCCTGCTCCTGCCCTCGCTCTGAGCTGCCCCTTATACCAGGAAGCAGCCCATTCACTGTCCTTTTGTGTCGCTCTTGCTCTCTAAGGACTAGATCAACCAAGAGACTGAAAAGACTATTTTCTGTCTAATGTACTGGATGACTAACCAGTGTCAAAACCTGAAGCATTTGCTTAAATTTAGATTTAAACATTTTTGGCTTTTTTAAACTAGCAAATATATCTGAGTGCCTGGGGAAGAAATAGCTTGGGTCAGATCATTGCATCATGGAGTAGAACTTGGAATGGGGTTTGACAAAGTTACAACCATTCTTATCACTATGGAGCTCTCACAGAATTATTGCGGAGACAACAATGCTGTCCTGAATTCATTCTGCGTGTCTTACACTGAGAGCCACGTGGGTAAATCTGACCTGCTGGTCGTGTAAAATAAGACAGAAATACAGCAAATTTCTCTTCTAATCGTTGTCTTTTTTTTGTAGTAAGAATCACACTGATCACTGCTTTCTCTCACAGGATCGTGGCCTGGGCCTAATTTTAAGAGGTTCGGTCATTTAGAGATAGGAAGTGGAGAACACAGGGATGGGGAAGAACTCAAGCACTTCAGTAGATATAGGAGACCAACTCCTTCTTCTGTGTGCTCCCTTGGGGAAACTGTGGAAGGCACATTGCCATGGCTACCTACCTTGACAGACAAGACTTATTTCCAGGTATTTTGTAGCAACAGAAGGAACCCCAGTGCCAGCTTTCCTTTTCTTCTCTCTTCCATGAGGAGATGCCAGCAGTGGTTCCTTCTGGCCAGCCCACCTCCTCCCACAGTGCCTGCACTCACCAGCCTCTCCAAAATCCTCTGCAGATCTGGGACTGCCCTGCCGTTGCTCCCTGGGAGCTGGTCTGCTGCAGATACCCTGGGGATGGCCTGCCACAGTCCCAGGGGACTCTCAGGGAAAGGGCCTGGGTCCTGCTGTGCTGGGGGAAGGCTGGGAGGCAGGAAACAATGGGAGAAGGACCAGAGAGAATGGGGGAAGAGCACAGGTTTACTGGGGAGGAGGTTTCAGGGAGGACCAGGGTTCACTTCATGATCGTCAAGTCTATTTTATGACACCCTTTTTTTTTCCCTTTCTGTGGTTAGAAATGCCCTCACTGGCAGTAACGCGGTTAACGACAAGGAACCGGCAGCCCTGCAGGCAGCTGGCCAGGATGGTAAGGGGCACAGAGAGCGGAGGAGCCGAGGAGGTGCCCCTGGCCCTGCCCACCACCGGGTGCACCCCATGCCCTGCGGTGGATGGCTTTGCCCAGACACCGCCTCCGCTGGGCAGTGACAGGGCCCAAACAGGGACTGGCCGCCGACAGTCGCAGTCACCCCACCCCCTCATCCCAGAGCTCCCCACCTGCAAACAACAGCCTGGGGATAGCCTGGGGATACTCACATCACTGCCTAGCTCCTCACAGATCCACCACATCCCCCAACACTGCCTAACTCCCCTGAAATCAGTGTTCACAGGTCCCCCATGCCCCCCAAATGCAGCCAGTGAGGACGTGAGGGGAGCTTCCCTGCACAATTCCACCAGCTCTGCCCGGCAGCCCCAGTCCTGCTGCTCACACCACACTCCATGAACCACATTAAGCACATACTCATGTAGGGATTACTCAAATGCTGCTCATTTCTAGGTCAATTATTGACTTGAGTCTTGTTAAAGTTTAACATAAATATGCTACTATATCACCTGTATACATATCATGATAATTATATGGCTACAAAATTCTTTTAAAATACAAGGGGAAATTAGCTACTACTGCATAATAAAGCCTCACAGACTGCTCTGGAACCCATGCAAAGAAATACAAAGATTCCCATTATCTTTGTATCAGCTTCACACGGAATAATCAACTTATATAATTAAACATATCTACAGATTCATTGCTCTCCAGTTAAAATTTTTGCTTCCTAAAAACGTTTTGTCTAACCTTATCAGAAAGGATAGAATGGGTGTAGAGGGTGAGCAGAGAAAGGAAAGACATCATATCATAAGAAGCTTGTAATGTTACAAACATGAGAATATTTTTTTTTTAAAAAAAAAAAAGCACTGCTAACTTTTTCACATTTTAGCAAACTTTTCAATTAGGATTTCTTCCTGGCTATTTAAATATGCTTAAAGTAATGATTTGCTGTAATTTGTCTTTTTCCTTTGGAAACATACCGTGCTATTGTCAGCTTTAAAAAAGAAGCAATTTTCTGACTTTTGAGATTGAGTAGGTCATGGAAAAATTACTACTGTGGGAGCCTATAATTAAATAGAAAATGCAGCTGCACCTATAAAAAAAATAAAATTAAGTTTATTAATACTCAAGTCTTGAATTATATTTGACTCTTCAGACACAGGTCAGCTCAACCTGTACCTTACCTGCAGAACATCGCTAGCTGCAGAGCTATTTGCAAAAACAGACATGATGTAGTATCTACAAACATATTGCCAATTATTTGCTGTATCTGAATTAGATTCAGTGTAGCATGATTGTCATTTACACATGTAGCCCCTGTCTTTCCTCTTTTCCTAGGACTGGCACTACATCTTTGGGTATTGGTTTCATGTTTGGCTTTTTTAAGGAACTCAATTAAAATAAATCTATGTAAAATCACTAATGTTTATTATAAATTTCACTAGAAGAAAAGAAGTACAGGAAGGGGCTTTAAAAAAAAAATTACGTAGTACATCTGAATTGAATAAAGATCTCTTACCCAGCATTTGACTAGTCATGAAATGAAGACAAGATTCTAGACAATACCATGATACAAAACCAGGCTTTGTGTATATATAAAGAAAATTTATCATAGATCCTGACTGAATGTTTACACAGTACCAGATACAGGCTCTCAATTAAATTCTAAATGAGAATATTGAAAAAAAAATTGTGACCCACAAGGGATTTTAAACCTTCTAAAATATACAAAATTAACAAAAGCCTCATCAAGAAAATAAGATACAGACATTTCTGACATCTGATGATAAAAAATACTTGTCTAGAAATCTTAAAAAGGACTATATAAAATCAGAAAAAGAACAAATCAGTATAAAATAATGGTATTGATTTTATTTATTAATAGCAATAAATATAGCTTTTTAAAAAATAATTGCATTTAGGATGACCACCTTTCATGATTTTCTAGGGTAATAATAGATGGGATTCTACAGCTCTTTCTTATTGCATGATATTACAGAAATTAATAAATGCAAATGTTCTTTTATATATTATATTAAAATTTGTAAAACTAGATTTCCTTAAAACCTCCTTTAATTCAGTAAGTTTAGGGGTTATTTTTTCCTTTCAATAAACAGGAAAGAAATTATCTTTCTTCTTTTCATCAGTCATTTTCACGTATCCAGGTTTCTGTGCTATTACAATGAACATAACTAAATCCATACCGTTTATATAAATGTTTATACCTTATTTTTACATATTAGAAGCTGAAATCCTTTCTTCATTTGCAAACTCAACTTCACTATTTTTAATATACTTACACATCACACCTAATACAGCTATCCACAACCACTGTGAGAATGAAAACAGCATATCAGAAATGGTAAAAAAATAATAAAAAAAAAATTGTGAGGAAACATTATACACAACACAGGAAAAAATTTCTTTTCCCCTGTTTCAGAAACTACTTGTGAGTGAGTTGCAGAGAGAGCCCACAAAACCTATATCATCGCGTACACTGCTTGATTAAGCCCAGAAATGATCCTAAGTACCAGCAGCTTAATTATTTGATTTCACATCTACAGCTTGCTTTCTCTCGGCTGCCTGTTTGGTCAGTGGTATGATTTTTTTTGATTTTTTTTTTTTTTTCACTTCGTGCCATGGAGCTGGATTTCTATTTTCCAGCTGCATATATTCCACGGAGGAAAAGAAAACTGATCCATGAAGTTCCTATTTGCATAAAGCGCAGAAACATCTGTCACAAGATTCTTGGTGGTGGACTGGAAGCATCAGGAGATTCTGCCGTTGATCATCTGCCTTAATACTACTGAATTCTGTTCCTGTCAATAGGAGCTCTGAGCGAGGGTGTTTAAAGAGGCAAAGAAAAGAGCGTTTGCTCTGAGAGGACATATTCTTACTATTACTACTCGAAATGAGTGATCGGTTACGTGATGCTGTCTCGCACAAACACTTAAAAACGAGCTCTGCCCCAGGATCAGCAAATTCCCTGTTCCGTCTGATATAAGTTCTTTGCAATTACAGATCTTATAAAGATTTTCGATGATTTAATCAGCATCCTGCAGTTGCCTATAATGCAGAACAGCTTTTTTTTTGTTAAACTTTATGCAATGAATGATCCGTGTGGCAGGGCTGACATTAGAAAGTGCTCAATCTGCAGTGCTGTTTTGAGTTTTGATTTCAGTTTAGGGAACCATGTAAAAAATCTTGAGGAAGAATTATCTGTGTCTCAGATCAGGAAAAATTTCATTCTGTTTCTGTGTGTATCTATAATGCATGACTACAATCATAAATATCAGGTGGAGCAGCCAATCCATTCATACAGAATACATAAATAGAATATAATCTCAATGAAATATAATAGCAACTATTAAAAAACCAGAATGACTATGGTAGGTCAAGTGTTATTTTTAAAAACACTAGGAGTCCTTTTGGTAATATACAAAATTCATATTTCTGCATTATATTCTGCTCTTTTTTATTACAGATTATTTTTAAAATTCACTAGCTCTGTTAACAAAATTGTATAAACAGATTTTTAGGCTGGCCTCCCCTGTCACATCACTGAGAGTCAGAAATCAGTCTAACTTACAGTATACAGTGCAAACAAAGTGCTCTTCTCAGTTCCTGTGTTTTGTGGAGTTTAACAGCCAATCTGAGAGGAAAATAAAGTTTCTTCACATTTACTATCTACTTATGTCAGAAGTAGCATGAAGGTGATCAATACAGAACTGTTCTCTGTTTTCTGACAAAAGCTCCAAGATAGTCGGTTTCCTAAGGTGGGTCAGCAGAGATTAATGTCACATTAGTAACATCTCATTAATCATTGTCAATGTAAACCAAAAAGGTTTTAAACATTTCTTTCTCATAGCTGATCTCTGTAATGTGCATGTGTGTTGGTTCCCCCCCCCCCCCCCACTCCTTCACACATTCAGAGATACCTCAAATCCACTGTAAATGTCCAAGTGCAGGAAATACCTGCTCAGGAGCAGAGCACAACAGGGTCACAGTATATTGTGAAACAAACAATTGTAAAAATGAATAAGAACCCAACAACTGCAGCAGGAGTGATCTTTGCTCCCATACACATATTTGTATAAAAAGTTCCTCTGGCAGTGGTTCACCACCAGGCAGTAATCAGCTAAGATACTTCTTTGTAGTTTTTTTGTTTCATAAATAATACAGGAGTTTACTAACAGGAAGTTTGTGGGAAGCAACAGTAAACAGTCTAGCAATCCATCTGTTATTGCGGAATGCAAGAAAGATGAATCAGATTCTGTGTGAGTGGACTGTTTTTGTTGTTTGTGATAGAGAAGATGTGTGGGAAATGGGCATTTAGAGTCATTACTAATGTGAACTCTTGTGGACATCCTTTCTCCCTCTCCTTGCGGAAGGGGATGGCTGGGTGCAATTTCAGCAAGAAGTTCAAGGACTTCTGTGGCTACAGAGCAGCTTATATGAAACCTGAGCAAACCAGAGAAGGCACTTGGATCGGACATGAAATATTCAGGTGACACTTACAAAGGGACTTTTGCTTCCTTGAAATCAATCTCAGAAAGAAAAAATTACTTCTAAATTAAAAGACAAACTCCTGTTAGTGCCTTCCTCAGCATCAAGATATTTATCAGAAAGAGGGTTGAAGGGTTGGAGGGAACTGGAGTAGGAGGAAAGGAAACAAGGAAAAATAAGGTAATGATGGAGGTTGTACTGACAGACTTTCTGTGCCAGCAGAAGTAGAGAGTCAAGCAAGGGTGAAAAAAAAAGCTAGTATCTTTCCTGAAGACAGACTGTTCTGCTGGCATTCGTCCATCCTTGATATATTGCTTATGAATAGAAGGCTAGAAAGAGAGCGGGGGCAGGCGTGTAAATTAGTCACTACTACTACAAAAGCAAGCTTTCCTTGCCAGCGGCAAAGCAGTGTCTCACCTCAAAGATTTAACTTGAAAGTGTGCGTCCAAGGCAAAAAGCTGTACTGCCAAATAAATGAAACTCAGAAGCCTAAGTATAGGATTATACCCTGTGCTAACTAGGAATCACTTAATTTTAACAAGCTAACAAATACTGCTTATTCACAGTATGTCTGAATATTACACATAGCACTCGGCTTAGAAGAGACAATAAATACTCAAAAAAAACCCTCTGTCCAAAACAAAACCTACCAAAAAGATGTATGAAGTTGTCAATAAACAAAAGTGTCAAATTGCTGATGGCTGTGCAGGGAACAGCCCGGGAGCAGCGGCGCACGGCTGCCCTGCGGGGAGGGCAGTGTCAGCAGCATGCCCTGAAGTCCTTACAACGGCGAAGTAACGCGTTTGGGGCCGGCCGACAGCCCGCCCTGCTGACACCCTCGGGTTGCCCCGGGGAGGCGCCGGGCGGGGGTCCCGAACAGGGGGAGCTCCGGCCGCTCGCGCCTCGCGCCGGGGGCCGCCCCCCCCGCCCGTCAGCTGCCCTGCACGGGCCGAGTTCTTCGGGAGCCGGGGAGCGCGGGGCAGGAGCCGGGGAGCGCGGGGCCGGAGCCGGGGAGCGCGGGGCAGGAGCCGGGCGCCGCGATCCCGAGGGATCGGGACGGTGCGGGAGCCCCGCGCGCACCCGGCGCTCCCGCGGGGCTCTGGCGCCCCCTGCCGGCCCGCCGCGCGCACGGCGGCCGTGAGGGCGCTGAGGGGGCTGCCCGCTCGAGCGGGGGGAAAATCCCGGGCAGCGGGATTCCCCGGGGAAAACAGGGGCCACCCGAAGGACTGCAGCCCTCCGCCCAGCCGCTGGCACCCCTCGTGCCACACAGAGACAACCCGGAGCGCGGCCCTCCCGTACAAGCTGCCCAATCTCACCAAGTTAACCTCAGTTTGGGTAAGAAACATCAGTACAATCAGGGAGGGTTTTTCAGGGCTGCACTGAAGTGCAAAACATCAGCAAACATGTTTTCGCATGACAGCATTGCACCACTGCCATTGCAGCCCATAGTGATAACTTCATTATTGTTCCCCAAAGCAGTAAAAGACGTTACCTAATAAATGGTAAGGCAGCTCTGGCCATGTGCTCTGGGATGTCCCTGCTTGAGCAGGGGGCATGGACCAGATGACCACAGTGATCCCTTCCAGCCTCACCCACCCTGTGAACCGTAGTTACGAATTCAGCATCCTCTATGTCAATTAAACCCGGAGAACAGGCAGTTACCTAATAAAAAAAAAATAAAAAAAAATAAAAAAAAAAAGGACTCTTTTGATGATTTTCACTCAAACTTGTGTAAAAGCCTGGAAATCCTTATTTTGAAAATCCTTATTTTGAAACAACAGTATCTGAGCCTGTAATGTTAATGACTGCACAAGGCTCATCTTCTCCTCACGTGAGCCCCCCAGAAGTGGATCACACAGAACTGCCGCCCTACTGCAGGTTTTCCATAGGGGCATATGATGGGCTTGGATCACTGACACAGGCAGTAGGAGGAATATTGTCAAAATGTGGTTTAGTAAAGCTGTGGCATTACTTCCTATTACTGTCTCCAGCTGTAGCCCAGCACTGGAAACATCAAGTGTTTCCAGCTTCTTTTTTTGTTTGGTTTGTTTTTTTATTTTTTTTAATGTGGTCAAACTTGTCACTGCTCCTGGCTGGTCTAATGCCTTGTTCCTGCCCTTTGAGCATTCATCGCCAAGTGACAAAGCACAGCTGTGTGATTTCATTGCTTTGAAGACTGATAAAGATAACTTATATCTTATCATCTAAATCTCATCTACTGCACAGTTCAAGATGTGTCACTGATCCATTTATATAAAACAAAAAAAAAAAAAAAAAAAAAAAAAAGAAGTTGCACAGTAAGAGTTGGTGTCATTTTCTAACAATTTTTTTCTGTACTGCCTGTATTTAACTCTTTTGGTTAAAGTAGGGCTTATCTATTTCTGCATCCTGATGGGGTTGCTTTCAACACTCACCAGTGTACCAGCATCGCTCAGATTACTGAATGAGGAAGTTATGATGGTCTGGGGCTCCACCTAGGCACACACAGCCTCTCTGCGGGAGCAGCTCACTTAAGCATGGCATGCACTGATGTGCATAGTTTTTCTCTTTCTGTAATCAAAATGAGTCACAGCAAGCTTAGGAATCCAGTGTTCTCTGTCACAAGAAACTGCCATTAAGAAGGGTCTTGATGGTTCCTCTCTTGGGTATCCATTGACATGCGTGCTTCTGCAACCCTGGGTACCCAGTAAAACCCAGCCAGCAAATGTTGTAGACATTTGTGTACCACAGAAATTACAAATGTGAACTAACTGCTGGCTGGCAAAATGGTCCCAGCACTGACCAGGCTGGACTCAAAGCCTTCCCTCCCTCCCATCCTTGCCAGATACCTTGGCTCCAGCCTGCTGATAGAGTCTAGCATTGGGTGCAACTTGTGCTATTACTTGTCTGGTTTTCCTGGCAGAGGGCTACTAGATGTGTTCTCTAATGGATCTAACAGATCAAAACAGATCCAGCACATCTCATCTCTTTCCGAAGGGTCTAAGGGAGAAAGTGACATCTCTGCAAACATGCCAAATCTTCACCTCCAAAACGCTGAGCCCTTGGTTCACACCGGCAGCAATGAAGTGCAATAACATAAAGACTGGAGTGGTTGATAGGAAATTCAGATTCTGACCACTTTTGGGTAGCCTGCCTTAACAACGCTGTTAGGTCTCACCTCCATGTAGCAAAAATAAGGCTACTTCTTGTGCTCCTTTCACATGCCAATCTTATCTTTCAGACACATTGGCTCCAGCTGCTCAGATGGATTTATGGCCCCGTGGTGAGCTCTCAGGATACCTTCTGTCTGCCTCTGACACCTTCCATAGCAGACAGCGCTCCTCTCAACTATAATCCCTGCAATACCTGGAAGAGGGGACTTTCGACAGGGGTCATAAGCTGGATTCAGGGCTTTAATGGAGCCTATCTCAGTGCAGTCTCTCTTTAGACATTCAGAAGACGTCTCAAGGTGGAGTAGATTGGATTCCCTGATGCAAGGTTAATCTGTCATCATAATTACAGAAATTAATGATCAAAAATCCTCCTTCCCAGACTACCTCCATGGATGAATCAGTCTGTATTTTATACCATTCCTGTTACTGCTGTTTCTGTGGTGTTTGGAGGTGAGCTCATGCTGAAAACCACCAGCCTGTCAATTAAAAGTCTTATAGACAGGGATCTTAGAAATTAATCCTAGACTGGAACCTTTGCCCAGTTTTATTGAGTCAGTCATGATGGTAATTTATTCCTCTTTACCAGGGGAAATCCCTGTCTCTCTAGTTACCTTTTCATTCCAGTTTTGTGCCCAGTTGAGTTACCTGGTTCTTACTACTTTCACTTCTGTTCATGGTGAATAAAACCACTTTATCCATGAAACAGTATTTCCTATGGCTTTGAAGATAGGGAAGCTAATTTAAAGCACACACACATGGATCCATGTCTGCCTGCACACACCTGCAGATGCACACATGTGATTAAAATTCAGTCCAGGAGGAAAACTCTGTGAACAGGAAATCATGACACCGTACAGAGGGTAACAAAACAAAGCCTTACTGTAAACACCTGGAAAAACAGATGCTGAGAGGGTGTGAGCCAGAGGCTGGGAATCCCACAGATCTTCTTTGTATTGCATAATATAATTCTAGACAACACTGGGCAAAAATGGCCATAGAAAGTCACAGCATGGGGAGAAGCAGAAAAATCTACCATGGTGTGCAAGACAGACTATAGGCTCACTGAGAACTTTGCCAAGGGAGGGAGTTTCTCTCACTGAAATAGAAATTTGAGTTAATGGCAAGTAGATTATAAAGGAATATTGCATCCTTGCTCACGTCCTTGGAATAAATACAGTAGCTCTTGTTGGCATGTGCCCTTGAAAGACATACTGGGAGAGAAACTGAGGGTTCAAATGCTGCCCTCAAAGGAGAGGTCAGAGTCCCAACATTTCTGACAACCTGAAGTTCTTGGAGATGCCAAAAGAAATTCAAGGTGCTGAGCATATTATTAGAGGTGCACAGAAACCCACAGCACCAAGACAGAAGACAACTGTTTGCTGCTTGACATCAGAGCCTCTTGCACCCAGCAGGGAAAGAGTGAAGCAAAAGAAAACACAAATGCTTTTGTGCCTACAAAGGAAGATCTGGAGAACAGTGTCAGTGGTTTGCAGAGTCAGGACTGGCAAAGTCATGGTGAACTCTTCCAGGACCTTTGACTCTTGTATTATGTTCCCACTTCTAGGTGCCCTGTGGGGTGAAGCCACATAAACTCCTGGAGCCTTACAAACTCCAAGAGGCTGCCCAAACCTGTCTACATTGTCAGATCTTTTCCAAAAGCCACAGAACGACTCCAGCATGTACTTGCTCAATCATAGTCCTTCTGCTCTCCACCTCTTTTTTCTCCTGAGACAAAGCCAACCAGTTTATATTTTCTACCTAATAATCCATCCTTTTTGGTTAACGATGAATTGAAATAATTGGAATGCGTAGAAACAAACAGAAAATATAACAAATAGGTTAAATTCAAGATAAATATCTGAAGATCTACTCACAGTAGCAAACAACAGAAACCAGCACATAGCTTGTCCCAGGCGCTGATCATTCTTGATTCCTAAAGGCACCAGGAACTGTTTGATGCTTTTATATCCCTTGTAAAATTAAGATGACTACTGATTTAGAGGGCCCTGAGGTAGCCAGACCTTAATTTCATCCAGCTTAACTGTCCAGCACTTGAGAGTGTCCTGCCCTCACAGGCCAAGGAGTAGTAGTCCAAAGCATTTAAGTCTTCTATATGCAGACAGTTTTTGGGAAGAGACTTACCAAAGCAAGGCCCCATGGCCTGGAGATCAGCTCTTCCCCTCTTCACCCTCATCTGCTCAGCTTGCTGTCACATCGTTGCTGAGGTCAGCTCTGCCCCACCAGCTTTGCCCAAATCTCTCTGCCAGAGATTTAAAATCGCTTGACTTTTTTAAGAGATCCAAGACAAACAGTTCCAGAGAAGGGAACTGGGACAGGAAAATTATTGACATACATACTATCAAAAAATAGATTTTCTTCAGAATTGGAAGTGTATTGCTTCCAGTTTGATTACTCACAGAAAGTGCTGCTGGGAATGTACCAGAAATACATACCTACATGTTCTTTACTCTCAAGTAGTGGCAAATACAACCAGCACTAGAGGTGTTGAGCACTGATCTGTATTTTCTCCTCCTGGTAGTATAGCTCTGAAGTAGGAAAAA
Organism: Lophotriccus pileatus; assembly: GCA_035583135.1. NCBI lineage: Eukaryota > Metazoa > Chordata > Aves > Passeriformes > Tyrannidae > Lophotriccus > Lophotriccus pileatus. The sequence goes on from JAWWES010000171.1 coordinate 28,376,416, forward strand.
TCCTATTGAAAATACAAGGCATCTATATTGGTGGCATGGACGCAGAGAGCTCAGTGCTTAAAGAAAGACATTGAGTCTTTTTAGTGACAAACAGGTATATTCCCAAAGAGCAAGCTTAGGGCATCGGTGTAGTATCCCTGTGTGCTGCCTGCAGTTAACATGGGATAGGGTTAAATATCCCAAATGTGCACAGCTATCTACAATTTACATGAAATACAGTCACTAAAAACTGTGTATTCTCAAATTAATGAATAATTACCTGAAAGTCTCAAATACAGTAACAATAATTTTAAATGTTAATCTAGTCAATGTTTATAACTAATTTTGTTTTAAAGTCTTGTGGAATTTCCAATACAGTAGTTCCATACGTGGCCTGAGTTAAAAAAGAAAAATAAAAAAAAAATTGCCAAATCTTTACAGCTTTGAGTTCTACTGAAGGCCGTCATGAGGTCAGTCTTTGTGATGTTCTCCCTGGAGAATTTTCCAGCCCTAGCTCTCTGGATATGTTTTTCTGTCTTTGGACAGTTTTTCTTCCCAGTCCCTCTCATTACATGCAATAATACATCTTCTGTTTCAGTTTGAGGCTATTGTGCAATGTTCCACAAGTCACATCTTGGAACTAGAGTGCTCAGCTCTCTTCTTATGCCCTTTTCTTTCTCTCTTTTTTTTTTTTCCTGCCTTACTTTGAAAACACCTCTGCAGTTGCAGACGTGTTCACCAGCAGTTAATTCCGTTATTTCTTGAAGTACTTCTGCTTTCCATCTACTTCATGTCTTTTCTGCCTACATACCTAGGCAGAGAATAGCAATAGCAGCAATACCTGCGTTTCTGAGTGCTGCCCCTCTGCAGTCCCTCTTTGTATGTTCTCGTTCCTTACCGGTGCTACCCCCAAACGCCGGGAAGTACCAGGTACCAGCTGCTGGAGATACTGCGCTCCCGCGTGTGCCTTTGTAAAACTAAATGTGTCCGTAAAAGTACCTGTGCCGATCGCGAAAGAACAGCAAACATATTCTTGCTCTTGAGAAAACGAGCTGTGAGATTTTCCGACCCTTCCACCCTGAAACAGGCGCGGTTCCAAGATCCCTGCAAGGTACTACCGTGGCCGCCAGAGGGCAGGCGAGGCCCCGCCGGCTCCCGGTGCTCCCGGCAGGACTGCGAGCTGCCTCCCCAGGGCCGGGAAAGCCCCTGGACGAGGAGTGGATGCACACACGGTCGCACCAGGAGCACACGCTGCCGCGAATGTGAGAGCGATCACTGGACGAACAGGGAAGGGAGGCTTCCTCGTCGCAGTGGGCACTTTAGGACACGCAGGGGGAAAGATGAACGGGTGAAAAAGGAGTGGACGAGCAGGTGTGCCGGAGGTACAGGTCAGAAGAGGGGTGGGCATTACGACGAACCAAAGCTCCGCTAACGCTTCAGTCTCTATCAGAATCCGGCACGTCATTCTGCGGAACAGAGAGGCAGCATCCAGCATAAGTGAGGCTGAAATGACCCACACCTCAACTACGTGTCACGGGATGTCAACCAAAATGTGACTTTAACAAGATGCTGTTCTTTGTGTTTATCCCACACAGTCCTCGAAAACTCCTGAATTTTCAAGGGACTGATTGAAAAAATCTCTTAAGAGAACTGCAGGTTTTAAACAAGTCATCTCCATTACTTGCAATCCAATTTTCTCCTTTTTAGTATATACATGGAATCTAGGTATGTATTTTCTCATTGCTTCAACCTAAAAAACCCGCACAAAACAAATGTTTCGACATTAAAGCTTTATTCATTCCAGGACTTGGCAATAATGCATAAACCTCAAGTCAATAGCTGTAAGTGAACTGCACATATTTCTCACAGTACATTTAATTAAGCTCCCAAAGGTTTTAATTTTAAAATACTTTAAAAATTTTATATTCTCCTGTTTCTTTTGTAATATAGATGGGAAGAGTTCTTTACATGGTCTGATGGGAACATCTACAAGAAAGCATTAGAAACTGCATCTCCAAGCACCTTTCTCTCTCAGCTCAATTACCAAATTAATTTCCTTCACTGATGCTCAACCAGCTGTATGGTCTGAGAAGTTCGGTGATAATTTGAGGCAACCTAAACAAAGGAATCCAGACAAGGAAAAATTCAGCAGCTCATCAAGCCTTTCCAATGATCCCACTAAATTACAGTTCCCAAGGCTCACTCACACTACGAGGAACAGCGGACAAGTATACGTGGCATATACTGGTACTCACCCTAACTCTGTTTAGTCCTGTAATCAGGCAGACAATCAGATAACAGTTACACTGAGTTTTTAGGCACAGCACATTTTCTTTCCCCAGGGAGCCCCTCAGCAGAGGGGACTGAGGCTGCCCTGCTCCCTCTTTACCTTTTCAGGACCCAAGCTGCAGACAGGGCAAGCAGGAGAACCCCTCCATGGATTGTCACACAAGGACAAAGTGCCTCAACAGGAAACTGTTCCAGCCAGGAGATTTCAAAACAGTCACAAACATCCACTTCTTTCTTTAGGCTTATTCCCTCAAGGTCATCATGATCAGTGTTTTGCCTACTAGAAAGAAATTTCTTGAGAACATATATACCTTTCAAAAGGCCAAGTTAGCTGTTATTGTTACAGTAACATACAATATCATTTTGGAAATAATGAGAAATTATTGTGGAATAATTTTTCTGTCAGTGAAAAGCAGCCAGAATGCATGGAATTTGGCTCCTCCAGTAAAAGTATCAAACATTTTCTTTATGTTCCACTTTTTAAGGGGAAAAGAAAAGAAAGAAAGCTCATTTTGGAAAGGTCAGAATTTGCAGGAGGAAAAGGAAGGCTTAAATCCCTAAAGTGCAGCAGGTTTAACCCTGTCCCTTTTAATCATCTGGACTGTAGGGACTGTAGGAGCTTGGCTGACACCAAATTAAGGAAAACTGAAACCAGATGGTGTAGCTGAAGATTTCTATACTGATCTTTTAAAGCAGCACTGGCAAACTTGAAGGGAGGTAAAACACACTTATGTGAGGGAAGCAACAAACTGCAACCTGTAAGTGAGAAGTTTCAAAACACTGAGATCTTTGGTGGCTGCATGATAACAGTAGCTGGCAAACACAATGTACAGTGAAAGTATATTCCTTTCTCCTTTAAAGTTTTTCACTCTCTTCCCTTCCCCTTTCCACCAGCAGGGGTCCCGCGGACATTACGATATGGTACGAACTGATAAAGGCCTTACAAATACGTGGTAGGTTATTTTTCTTTTTCTCATCGGAGTTAATGAAAAGTCTTCCATTGCAAAACATCATAAAGCTAGTTCAGAGATATTCGTCTATCAATAAAAAGTTGGCCCTATTTAATGGAAGCTTGGAAAGTACTCTGTCATGTTAAATTTGTACCCACATTAAAAAAAAAGGCATGTTTAGAAACCCATAAAACTAGTAGGAATGTTTACACAATTTAAAAACATTCCAGTAAGGACTGTAGATATTAAACAAATCAGCTTGTTACAGTTTGAAGCCCAAGCACTAAAACACTAAGCATTCAGTAGTATAATTTGCCTTTAAACACTTTTTTTAAAAAGGTGCTCTTTGTTATCAACAAAAGTTCCTGTAAAAATAGGTGGGGACAAAGTAATCTCATAGGTGAGTAATGAGTGGGCTACAAGTTTGCAGGGCAAGATCCTAAACAGGAGTGGTACTGGTTGTCTTGTCAACTGAGGACTGTGATTATGATTTATAAATTTGTAGTAACCTTTTTATGGGCGCTTTAGGTTTCAGGACATGAATCTGGTGATGAACTATGGCTCCAGTGAAATCAATAGCAGAAATTCTTCAGTGCACACAAAGCAGCCCTACTTCTTTTGTTTCAAAGACTGCCAATACTCACATACAGAAATTTTACTAAATTGTTTGCATATACAGCCAAAATATGTTCCAAGATGTGATAAATTCTCCTTTTTTAGCAGAATCCCTTTATAGGAGCATAGCAACTCAAGTCTGGCTTGTGTCCCCTTTCTGAAGGACACCACTAAGTTTTACTAGCTGCAGGCCACCAAATCCCTCAGCATAGGGCTGCTGCTGAGGCATAGTTTGAAAAGTGTTTCTCATGCGTGTCCTTTTCTTCCTAATGAAGGTAGCAGGAAGATTTCCTTCCTCATGCTCAGCCCACTGGAGCCTGAAAGTCAGCCCAGATCCTTTTTTAGGAGCTATTTGACATGGAAAATGTGATACCACTTCTATTAAGTAAGAAGAGAAAACACCTCAGCTGCTCTTAGTGTTGTTATTAGGTTTATGAAATAGGACCTTTAAAAGCTCAGTTATCTGTGTTGCTACTTTAGTCAGCAACCAAGACTCCATGTTCTCCTCCTCATGGGAATTTCAGAGCAAATCTACCACCTGAAAGTCTGCAGGGGGAACTCCATCCTTGTTGTACATGAATTTTCCCAAGAACTAAATCCCTTCCTCTTCAGAAACATCTTTCATATCCTTAAAGAAGACAAGTGAAGAAGAATGATATTTCCACCATTCCAGAGATAATCCATGACTACAGCCCCAATGGCTGTTGCAGCCCCAGTCACAAGTCTCAGGGCTGTGACTGGGCATGCAAGCAAAAGTAACCAGCAGTCGAGCTAAAGAGGACCAAAAAAGGAGCCCTTCCAAGTGACTCACTATAAAGGATGAAAAAAGGAACTTGCATAGATAGCTAAGTTCTTTGGAGCACTAATAATCTCCTCTGTCTGCAACCCTGCTTTGGAAATGGGAGCCAACCTCACAGCATGTGGGCAGATGACTCTGGACAGCTTTCTCATGACATATCCCTGGCAACCCACCCTTGTCTCAGCAGCTTCCTTGGTCATTATCCCACTGAAGCAAGACACAGCGGGGAACACTGAGCTATGTTAAAGATAACAAGATCCAAACTGTATGCAAACTGCTCTTGTGACATAGAAATTCCAGGATCCAAGGCCACCAACAAAACAAGGGAAAGAGACTGGTTGTTTGGCAAGAAGATCTTGCCTGGTTTTTGGTATGGAGGATGAAAATCAAATTAAACATCTTCCTATGCTATTTAAGAAACCAGTTGTGTAACAGTGCAAGAAATGCTGCTAAGTGTCCATGTAAGAACCTCCATCACGGATATATTTGACAGCAGATTAGCAACGGGGGAGGACTTTTTCCTACAAAATTTTGTTCCTTAGTGGAGATACAGCCAAATAGGTTGAGTCCACAGGTCTTTAACACTCCATACAGGTTGTCTCAGATCTCCCATACATGTGGTGAGTATAACAACCTCTACCTTTCTGACCTGGGATCTCCAGTCAAATTTAGCCCACAGCCTTGCAGATATCAGTAGAGACAAAGCAGGTGTTACAATTCCAGACCTGAGTTCAGCTTGAGTCCTCACTCGAGCTTGTTCCATCTGCCTTTGCAGCAAAGATGCATTTGTTTCTGGGTAACTCCAGTACATATCAAACCTGAGCATTTTGTACAGCATGAATGAAATCAAACAAACCTGCACAAGAGCTAATATTAGCTGGGCCTCAACTACTCAATACTCAAATAATAATCGATTTAAAAAGCAGTGTTTTTATTTAAACATGCAACATAAATAAAATGCCAGCCAATGTTACTAAAAGACAAAAATGTGACTCCCATGACTTCAAAAAATCTCAAGCACCTAAAAGCCACAAAACATGTCTGAAGACATCCGTTCTCACAAACCCCACATTTTAAAAAGCTATAAAAAGCACATACTTCATCATAACAATAATGGTATTTGCACACAATTTTATCAAAACTCAGCAGCACATACTTCCTTTGCTGTGAAACACCAGCAAAATCTTTCTCAAGAAGCAGCAATTATCAACACTTTCTGAAAAAACATTGGTCAGAGGATATCACATCCCTAAAAGCAACTTGTTAAATCCACTGATCAGAACTGAAGTTCTAAGTCAACAGTAATGGTCTTATGTCCAAAGGATATGTTTAAGTTGCATGAAGTTAAAATTCTGCACTCGATCTCCCACGTTTGTTTTCTGTGAGGGACATAATATAGGGACCACACTGTCAGTTTAGCAGCTGAATTGTTTGGTTTGGAATTATTGATTTGCTCCAATTCAAAATTGCTCTGGAATTGTTTCAGCTTTCCTTTTTGACCCCCAAAAGAGCTAGATATTTTCTCTTTACACCTAGCTGCCAAGATCCAAGTCTGTATTTTCTGTGTTTCCGTGGTAACAGTTGGTGATGTCATAAATTTACTAAATGGAAGAGGGAGATGTTATGCTCTGTGCAGCCATGAAAGTCTGGAAGAGAACTGCTAGCTGGCTCTCTGCCCAGCTGCCAACAACATTCACCTTCTCTGCCTGCCCAGCTCTGTATCTGGATCAATTTGGAGAGTTCCCCAGAAGGCCTGATTTCTTCTTGGCAATGGGAGTGGAAGTCACAGAAATGATTTCTACTGTTTCACTCGAGCACTTTGTGAGCTCAGTTTACTGAGAACTGTTTTCTAAGCACGGTTTGTATCTGAAATGACACTGGGAGTGTTTGGTTTGTCACCAATATAGCTGTCAACCTGCTCAGAACTGGCAGTAAGCTCCGCTGCCACACACATCACTGCTGTGGAGACCAGGGAGCTCCTCTGAAGGGCCATACCCAGCGGGGGTGGTAACTGGTTCCTGATCAGCCTGGGTTACTCTGCCTACATGGTACTGTATCACACAGGAAAGAGCTGGGAAATGGAGGACCAAAGAGAGCGGATATAACATTCTGCTGTCTTACCGGGAGAATGACATCCAGAAAACGTGCATATTTCCAGTAGAATCCATAACACACACAAATGTACTTCTTCACTGGAAGTTTCATGTTATTTCACAAAAGGGCCACCTGCAAACATTACAGCATATATATGAGAGGAGAAAAGCTTTCCCATCACTACATACTAGGGGGTAAAAACAACAATCAGATAATTATATGTATAAAAATTCTGTGTACTGCAGTCACTTATTTCCTAGCACATACAGGCAATGAAACTGGCATTCCAGTCCTGAGATACGACTCACAACTACACTGAAAAGAAAACAGGTTTGCATGTTATTCTGGTAGATTAAGCAAAGCGCTATGTATTCTAATTCAGGACATTTCTCTTTGAGGAAGAAGCCAAGGGAAGAGAAAGATTGAGGTATGTTCCAGAGGTTTGTGATTTGAATCTGATTTGTCTAATGATTTCAAAGCAAGATACTTCTAGATCCTCCTAGACACAATCCCTTGTCATACTTCAGCTGGACACTTTGAAGCAAATAGGAAGTAAGGGAATTCATACATAAAACATTCAGGAGGCAGCTTAGTTTGCCAATGAATGAGAGAAAAAAGTGATTTTATGTTTTTCAAGGTCTGTACTCCTTGCGGGAGTTAAAGGCAAATCTACCAGAAGCAGATACAGAATTTCTGCAGAAGTTTCATCAGTGCTCTACAGAGATAATGTGACTCTCTAGTTTACTCCTGCTTTGGGGTTCTGATGTATCTAGAATGAGGAAACACCACCTGTGCACTGCACTGCAGTGCCATATGGCTTAGGTATAACAAGCAGACCCAGTTCAGATGTCTGCACATAGTTGTGTGACCTTTACGTTAACCTTGTCATCCAGGGTTTTACCATGGGAGATCATCCTATGGATAATTGTCCCTGGTGTCATTTTCAGAGTCAATGGATTGCCCATCTCCAGACAAAGCACAGAAGTTTCACTGGTGACCCCAGCTCAGCCAGACAAAGAGAGTTACAGGAACAAGGAAGAGATGGAGATGAGCAGGAAAATAATGACAGCTTTCCCTTCTCCATTTCATTGTTCAGATCCAGTTTTGGCAGCTGACAGCAGAGTAGTGTCTCACAAACTCTTGTCATAGAGGACATCCCAGGCAAAATCAAATAACTGCACCTACCAAGAAACATTGTTCTTGTCTAAAAGTTTGTTCCTAAAGTTTGGTCTAAAGCGTTTTGGAAAGGCTCAGCATCTGACAGCTGGTGTCTCTTCTTTACCTCTTCCTTCTTCTCCTCAACTGAGCAAATAACGAGTTTGCTTGGTATTTCACCAAAAATTAACACAGTAAAATTACTTTGAGAGATAAGACCCCCTTATTTCCCTTCTTGTTTATACATCTCTAGTTTAGAACTAAGTTCTTACATGGACCGTAAGGAAAACAAACCAAAAATACACAAAACCCAAAGTCCCTAGAAAAATAAGAGGAATTCAGAGCAGAGTGATGAACTCTACAGCACTCCTTAGAAAAGATGCCTAGGAAGAATATTACTGCTAGGAAAGCAATCATCTTCACTACTGGTGCAGAGTGAGGAAAAGAAAGCCCTAGGCTGAAATTGGTATCAAGCTTATTTTATTAATTTCTGTTATTAAATCATAAAACATTTGAAATCGTTAAAAGGCCAAACTGGACAACTGAGACCAATTATTCAGGAAAATAAAACTGTGGGAGAAGAATCCTCTGCTGAACATTAGCAAGAAACATGGGGAACTGCCCAGCTTTGGTCTTACTGAGCATATGGAATCATTGTTGATATTTTTAGCATTTTCAGCAGTGATGGCTAATGGACATCTCTAAACAGAAAGCAATTAAGGATTTAATGCCCCACCAAAATGTTTTGTTAGCTTCTGCAATAAACATCAGAGTACCTGGACCTTAGACCCAAGAGCCAAATAAATATATAATGATTTCATTATCTATAAGGAAGGGTGAATTGTATCTGGTAATACAGTGTTAAGAGCAATAAAGCATTAAGTGCATCACCACGTTGGTTTTGAACTAGGTAGTGTCATATTTTAACACCAAGTGTCCTTACAAAAGGTTAATGAAGGCAGGTTGTGTTTTTCAAAATAATTGTCAAGTTGATGTTTAACAGTCTGACAGTGGTGACATTGGAATGCAAGAGTGAGGGGTCACATAACATGAGACAGCTGACTAAGACAAATTAGTTGTAGCATAAAATGTGTAAGCAGTGCATAAAATCTACAAGCAAATCTGTATATTTTATGTTTTGAAGGTGATACTGGCATGCCTCATGGTTTACAGGGAAGAAATGCATTAGAAAAATAGGTCTCTGTAACCAGTTTAGCCTTCTTGCTTCTCTCAGGCACAGGAGACATTAATTATAACACAGTGAGGAGTGTTATCCTTGAGAAAACGATGCAGAATACTTGCATGGTTTGAGCATAAATTTAAAGCCTGTGGCTTTTCTTGTGCAAATACAAGATTTCCAGTAATAATTGCAGCCAATGTCTTGTGGCTTTTTAGAAGGACGGGGCTATTTAAAAATCCTAGATTTTAAACTGTGCTGTCTTCACCTTTATACAAAAGGTAACAGCTTGATAGATGGAGCTTATTGCATCTTCCTTGTCAGCTGCTATATTTGCAGAATGTGCAGAACACAGATGTGTTCTCCAATGGCCACAGAGTCACCACAGAGTATTTTCACCTTGGGGCCCACTTATTTTTAACTATTCTGAATGAAAGAGATTTTAAAGCTTCCTTGGGACTCAACAAAAAGGAGATCATTCTTCTGTACCAAATGATGGTGAGAAGTGGATGGAGGCCCACTGAAAAATACAATATTGGAGAAATTCTGAGTTGGTCTCTTCATCTTTCTGAAGCTAAGAGGTGCTTCAGATATCCTCCAAACCAAGGGATAAGTACCAGATGTACTGAAGTTTGAGATTCCTCATTTTTGAGTTTTTCTTTAGTAAGGACGACTTAACTCTTTTTCTTTCCTAGTATAAACTGGCTTTCTTCATGCATTGTGCCTGGTATGGAGACTGATACCAACATGACATTATCCTGCCCTCCCGAAGCAGCTGTTCCATACAAAGAGGCCCCATTAACAGAGCCAACTGCTGGGATATGAATGGAAACCTGTTCCTGAAGAGGTAAGGGTTGAAGTGACACTATTCCCATTGGGAGCCTCCTCTCATCATAAGATCTTTACTCAGAAGAGACTTAGTTGTCACTTTATTATGGTTTGTCTCCATTCTCCCTTTCTCCCATCTTTTGTCTTTGTCACATATCACAGTTCTCGATACTTTGAGATTATTCTGTCAGGCATACAATTACTCCCTTGTTTATGGACATACATGTGCATTCAACCAGCTTACCTTGGAGGGAAATCTGGGTCCTGCTACTATGTGAATAGCCAAGTTCACACTGACAGGCAGGGGGAGGCTCTCCCTCCAGCCTTTGGTGATCTATAAAGCAGAAAATATCTTTACTGTAAAATCTCATTCATACTCTCTCTCTCACTTAAAGTGGCTTTAGCCAGGGGCAACTCTAAATGTACTGTAATGTTTTGACAGCAGAAAAAAGGCTCACTACGTCAATACCAATCCATTCATCAGCTCACACAGCAATGTGGCAAGTTATGGCTAACGATGTAGTTACAAAAAGGTGCTGAGTAAGGACAGCATCATTCCTACCACAAATATTTCTCCTTTATTGTGCTCCCAGCAGTGGTATCCACATCCAACAGAGAAGTTTTTAAAGCACTTGAGAGCTGGATCTCTGAATAAGCACACTTCTCACTTCTGTCCAATTCTGCATTTCAGTACTATCAGATTGTCTAAACTCTGCTGAGATCAACACTGTAAACCTCCCAAAAAGAAACTGAGCAATCAAATACCACATCTAATTTCCTCTGTACCTGCCAATGAAAGCTAGACAATTGCAGGTATCTGCTCCAGAGCAGTAGCTACACACTAAAGATGTGCAGGGGGTCTAGAGTCATCAGCACCAGTGAGCAGATTCAGTTGCTCTTAGCACTGCATTACTCAAGCTAACCCTGAACTTATAATGAAGAGATTAGTCACAGAAATTTTTTAACAACCAAAAATCAAAATATTGTTAAACCACTATAGTTGCCATTTGTGTCTGGGAAACTTAATTTTGTTAATTATAAATAACAACTGAGTGGTAATGGGAGCCTGTACTTTACTATGCACTATTGAATTATTTTTATAAGGCCCTATTACATTTTTCTATATCATCAGTATTTACAGCCACAAGAACATAAAAAAACTATGAGCACGTTCTAATATGTGTATGCATCTATGTGTGCGTGTATGTATGCTATACACACTAACATATATAAGCTTCTTTAAAACTTGGTGCTTTAAAACTTAGCTTAGAAAAGCTCCACTCTGAAACCTCAAGGGTGAAGTGGAATAGCTTTTCTTGTACAGAGTAAAAGATATTAGGAGCTGTCTGCTGTAGTGTCATTCGTGCTCCAGAAGACAGTTGACAAACCCCAACAGGAAATTGTCAGTAAAGACATAAGGCAAAGTTCTGTGGGGGGAAAGAATGACTTTCATTACTAATTGTCACTGACTTCCAGCCTTAATTGTGCAAGGAAGAACCAACTCCCAGTTATTTCATTTGTAAGTGTTGGCATACATTTTCCCTGGATTCTTGCCCTTCTCTCATGCCTGCCACCATGAATTGGGATTTACTCCACTCAAGCAAAACCGGTGAAAAAAAGCTCAGATACTCCATTTGTTTTCATGAAGAATATTTGCAGTCACTCTTTACCCTTTTATGATGACAAAGCAGTCTCAGAATGTTACTTGATCAGCTCCTTCACCTTCTTCAAATAGTGACATTTGGCACAATTACCACACGGAAGTTTTAAAAATAACAGGAGCAGCAATAAGAACCATACTCTAAACTTGCTTCTTCTGATTAGGAAAACATAGCTGTCAACAGATAAGAACATCATGTAAATTTAACATCTTTTTTTTTTTGGAGACCTCAAAAGGCCACATACATGACAAAATGCATGTCACAAACACTTCTGGTGGTGAAGGGCTGAGCAGACTGCAGGCAGAACTAGCACCAATACCCTCGAGTGCAACAAAATAATTCAGGAGCCCACAGAAAATTATGAATATGGCTGTGCTGAACAAGATGCAGTCAAAATCCTAAGGCTGTTTTGAAGTAGACATGATTTTGTAGAACATGAATGTTATTAAGTTCTGGTTTCAGTCTGATCTTAAATATTATTAATATGCCTTTTCTCACAACAATCAAATATTCTTCTGATAAAGCTCTAATACTGGTTAAATGAAGTAAATAGAATATATAATGTTCATTGTTTACCCTTGCATAACAACTTGCTTTACTTTTGGGTTGCTGGGACTATTGTACTAAGAGTTTATTTAAAATAAGGAACAAAACATCTGAGCAACAATGTATTCATGTAACTGGGAAAGGAAGAAAATAAAAGTAGGAGAGCAAAGTGATAGCTTTGATCAGATTGCCGGCAATTTGGCATGAATGCATCCTTAACTGTAATATAAAAAACCCTTATCAAACCCCATCCCCCAAAATATCTTACTGGAGACGTGTCTATTTTTAACAGCAGGCAGTGTCTGACAGAGGCAGATACATTTAGTGTTCTCTTTACCATAACAAAGCTCATCTTATTTGTAGGTTTTGGCCTTCAGCCTTCCCTGCTAAGCTGATTGAACTCTTCAGGAAATGGTACATGAGGGGAGGTTTCCAGACAACTCTGTCAAGGAACTAAAGATTCCCAGGAGGGTGACGATAAGCTGAAATGATGGGTTATGATAGGAGGCATTGCAGATATAGATAGGAAGAACAAACCAGCTTCAGCTGAAGCCTGAAAGTGCATTTAGAAAGTACCAGCCTGGAAAGACGCCTGCTTCAGCAGGAATGACTTGTCAGGGGCAAGCAACCACTTCAGGACTTTTTAATCAGCATTTCACAACTGCTGCACTGTAGGCATTCCTCCTGGCAGCATTACTCACTTGGCTGACCATATGCCTGATCATAATGGACGTTTCTTGGCCATATTATTACTTCTGTAAGACAGCAGCCTTCCAGCTGCATGACATATGTAGCCCACAGGCATGTACTTTTAACATATGCTGCATCTTGCCCTTTACACTGTTCCTATTAAGCCGACACTAAATGAGGAGACTGGGACTGCTCTGTCCTCTTAGCATCAGTAAGTCCAAGAGCAAGAACTGAAAAGCTTCCAGTGTTGCAAGTCTGGCCTGAAGGAGTAGGAACAGTAAGGATTAAACACTGTCATGTGTCTAACCAGGCCCTCATGCTGAGTGTTCTTGCCTTGTCTTTGCCTTGTAAATTACCCTTTTTTTAACCTGATTTCTCCTTTCAAACAGAGAGGTGCTCCAGAGTACTCTTGTAAAACTCATTTTTAATAAATACTCAATGACATTTTAAATTAGATCACATCACTGTTGAGCCCACGAAGCTTACCAGAAGGTCCAGTACAGACGTAAGATTTACATTAGTTTTTCCTGATTTATACCCATTTAAGTGACAATTGAATCAGAGCAGCATTTTTCCTGCAGTCCAACATCAAAGACTTGAGTGTTTTACCTGTCTGGCTAAAGAAATTGTCTCATTCCCTTGGTCATTCATTGTCAGTTTTGATTTTGCAGTTCAGATGGGAGACTTGCATTCTGCTGGATACTGGAAATAAGCATTTGTTTGTGGAAAAACTCTTTGTTACTTCTCCATTGGGTTATGCAAAAAACTTCTAATCCCGTCATCCAGTATTTACTGCAGTCTTAGCTTCAGTTTAAGCAACAATACAGATCTCTAGTTCATAGAAATGAGAAGTGGAAGTAGTTAGTCACCCCTAGCTTTCCTCACTCATGTATACAGTATATACATATGTACCCACAAAACAGAACCTGCTGCATTCAAAACACAGATGACCCAGTGAATCACAGTCATGTACTGAAAGACTTAAAATAAACTACTATTTTCTGAAACAGCAGGCCATGAAGCTTTACTTTGTGCTGGGCACTAAATGGGACCTGAGCAACCTGACTTTCATGCTACAGTGTGTTTCCAGACAGTCTGGGCTTATGGATTTGGTAGTTTTCCTCTCATATCTATGCATAGTCTGCACAAGGAAGGAGGCAGTATACAGAAGCGGAAATTGCTCTCCTATCTCTCCAACTGTCTTCCCCACAAAGGTGTACTCTGTGGTTCTCCATTTCATGATAAACTGCAGTTTCACTCCTGATAGAGCACTGTGCACAGGCTCAGCATTACTTAGGAGACTCAGTCTTGGCAAAAGGAGAGAAAAAAAGACTGACTTTTTTTAGCAACTTCAGAAGTTCTGGGAACAAAAGATCTGGCCTGGCTATACAATTGTAAAACTGGAACACTGTTTATTAAAGTCTGCTCTCATCAGGAGATCAGAATCTCCTCTTGAAAGGTTGAAGTCCTGTAAGTGCTGGTGAGAAGCAGCTCTTTTTCATTTCCCAGTGTCTTTTGGCAGTCTTTACTTCCTATTTCAACCTGGGATTAATGCCAGGCTGTTACTGAAGCGTTCGGACCTGCTGACAGTTTGTCAAACCTCTAAACCAGAGTGAGGCCACAGTGCAGAGAAGCAGGGTAAATTTAGCCCATGCTGAAGTCCCACAGCTGGATTTCTCTGTGATACCCAGTGCAGTTCACTTAAAACTAACTCAGGAACCTCTATACTCTGCTGTGACACAGGCATGCTGCCCTGAGACCCACTGCCTCTTTAAAGGGCAGTCTTGTGCTCTTGACAAAAAATCATCAGGCAGGAATCATAGAAGTCCTTTCTGTACCCTTTCACCCAAGACCTTTCTGAATTAACCTTTCTTAGCTGAAATGGTGAAAGGGGTCTTTCCATGGTGGTGTTTGTAAGGTTGAACACCACATATCAGGGCACTGTGAAGGCCAGAGACAGTGGCTGTACCTTGGGGTACCTGTCCTACCATCCCAGCCAGGCACCAGGGAAGTCCTGGGGGCAGCTCCAGCCATCAGGCTACTGGAATAGGACAAGGCCAGGACAGGATATACCCCCATGAGCAGGGTCAGGTTCAGGTCTGGTGCAGGGAACCAGGAGCAGTCATAGCTCCAGGATGGCTGGGCAGAGCCTTGGGGATGGAACTGGGCTTAGCTAGGCCAGAATGTCAGCATGCAGATCAGGTCAGGCTTGGCATAGCCACATCTGCAGAGCTGGAGATCAGCTTCCTATGGCATCAGGGACTCAAGTGGGATTCGGATCCGTGGGTTGGGCTGAGGAGAGGCTCCAGGAGAGGCTGGGAAGGGACAGTGAGGGCCCACGTTAGTGCTTCATGGTCCTGACAGCATGGAAGTCACACCATATGCTCTCAGGGCTATCACAGAGAAAGGACTGTGCAGCTGCCTGACACTAGGCTGTAACCATGTTTGAAAGTTTTAAAACACAAGGAGGGATAAATTATATGTAAGCCTCCAGCAGGAAACAAAGCATTTGGGTTTGAATTTTTTGCATTTGGCAGGCAGAGGGCATACTCAGCCTAGACCTAAATATAGCCTCCTGTCTGCTTAGAGGCTATTTATTCTTTCTGTCTCCTGACACCAGTACACAAAAAATTTATTTAACCTGCAGCAAATGCATCGTTCATGCAAAACCATACAATCTGTTTTGGAGAAATCAGCAGCCATTTTAAGTAGCTGTCAGTGTGCTGGAAGTGCAGGACTGGCCAGCAGAGTCATCCACTTTCCAGCAAGGAGTCACAGTCCTCCTCCCAACACCTGAAACTGGTTCTGGGAGCTGGGAAATAAAACATTCAGAACCAGCAAGGTAACACCCAGGGTATGACTGATCAAGATTTATCCACCTGACCGATTTTTCCAATAAAAAGTCACAGATTCTGCTCCTTTTCAAAATCACTTTTTTCTGTCAGCAAAACCAGAACCACAGTTCTCTGCCCAGCTGCCTCTAAAGTTTTTGCAGTTTTGCAGTTTCGTCCCTGCCTTCAGGTAAAGTCTTTTTTTGGATCCCTGCATGTATAATAACTGCATGGAAAAATTAGCAGCAATGAAAGTTTCAATGCAAAAGCATTATTTTCCACTTGCATATACTCTGCTGTTAGTGATTAAATTAGCAGCCTTAATCTTAGTTCACATATTCATCAGGGAATTTTATTATATATTAAGTGGTGCAGCACATCTATCCTCAGTTTCATAACTATTCAACTGGTGGAAATCTGACAGTTCCTTAATTGTTAGAACTGAACTATTTCACACCAAAGACTTTGTCCATTTGCTGGCAAAACTTGTTAGTGAATGCAGTGAGTCCATTTAAATATATACTGTATGTGGTACATAGAAACGTTATTCAATTAAGCATTTACTAAGATCACTTTTTCCTTTGCAATATCAATTTTTTCTATAAATAGATACACTGTTAAAACTGAGCTGCACAGCTGAGTCCCCAGAGGTGAGGTGGGTGCCCCAGATGGTGAGGTCCCCACCATACTCACGTGACGTGGTCCTGGGAGTCTCTATGTCCCATCAGTACCCCAGATGCTGGAGTCCTCAGCCTTCCCAGACACTGGGACCCTTGGCTTTAGGACGTGGTGGTGATGCTGGAGATGCTGACCCAGCTGGGGCTGCACTTACGGCTGTGGCTCAGTGTCACCTTTGCATGGCCCAGGGGAGCACAGAGACTTGGTGGGGTTGGGGCACCAGGTATGCTGCAGCAATGGCTAGAAAATATCGAGAAGGAGCAGTAGGCAAAGAACTGGGACAGAAGGGAGAGAGGGGGTCATGGTAGGACACTGGGGAGAGGGGCAGGGACAGGAACACAGGGACACATGGTGTCTATAGGATCCCTAAGTGTTTTCGTCCTTCCCAAAGCACAGCAATACTAAAAGATTCCAGGATAGGTTGGTGATTGAGAGCCTAGGAGTTTCAAGGGCCTGCCTAATATCCATGGTAATGGAAGAGGAGAAGAAAGATCAGCATGAGCATAGTTTTAGGAGAGTGTATCAGGCACAGCTTGTTTCTCCAACAGAAAATTGTCTTCTGTAATGATTTGTGCCAAAGGAGGCACCATTCCAAATTAAAATAGAGAAATCTGTCAGGTTCATCTGAAATCAGAGGCCTGGGCTCACAGCCAACCCCCTCCAAAGCAAGGAGTCATCACTGGCATTTGGGGCATCTCAGAGGGGCAATGGTACCCACTCACTGAAAAAAAACAGATCTCAGCAAGGCACTGAGGGTGGGCTTTCCAGACCGTGTCCCAGCTTCAAAGGCTGTACTAGGAAACTAGGTCCAGTCTATTAAACACAGCCCACTAGCTGCAATGGAATGTTTCTGTCAGGCCTCACTGCTCACCCACAGGAGTCCAGAGATGGAAAATCCACCACTGTCATGGCATGAGGTTGTACTTCTCCAGAAAAAAAAAAAAAAAAACCAAAAAAAACCCCCCACAAATAAGGTAACTATATAAACCTGAAGCCTTATGTGGGAACAAGAGCTTAGGCAATTCAGAATTACCCAACCTATTTATCAAGCTAACAACTAAATATCCCAACACAGCAGGGGTAAACCCCACTGTCACGGAAAACGGGAGCCCACTGCTGATTTTAGCAAAGGCAAAATTTCTCACAGGGCATCAAACAGCACTGAAAGAAAAGACTGTTGCAAATCCTATGGAGATTTTGCTTTTCATAGAAGAATGAAACGTGAAAATTAAGTGCTTCACTTAGTGCTTTGGAAGATTAAACCCCCAAAGCCTCAATCTCTCATTTTTAAGAACATGAATGTGAACCTAATTTTCATGAAACATCTATATCAATAACTTCCACTCTATAAATTTGTGTTTCCTGCAGAGATGTGTTCCCAGTTCAGAGTACAAAGAGAATAGGCAAGGCAGGTACTTGGACAAAATAATAAACAAAGGAACATGAATTCTGTGCATTCTGTGGAGAAAACAGGAAAACTCTTAAACTCCTAGCACATCAATACATCTGTTAAGAAAATCATGGCTATTTATTGAAGCCCTTCTTCGATGCCTGAAAACATATCTAAAGATGTGCAGGTCTTCAAAAAACATTTTTTATTCTAAGAAATCAATTATAAACGTGGATACAAAAGAGAACTAAGCACCAAAAAGTCTAGGGCTACTGGGAAAAACGTAACAATATGTACACCTCTGATGGTCCAGCCAGCTGCACAAATCACAGATCTAGTCTGCAGGCAGTTCTTCAAGAGTCCTAACTACCTATGTTGTCTCTCAAGTAGTTGCCTTTTGCCTGCCAAAAAATTGAATTAATGGGTATTTTCAGTCCAAATCTATTCCCACATTAACACCTGAATCTGGAGATGGTTTGGACAGCACACATATACTTTTCTTATTCCACCCAAGAGTTTTAAGATGGTTCTTTTCCAGGAAAAACGTTGTGTTCCCTTGAACAGAATTATAAATAGGGAGAGGAAATTCAGATGGGCTGATTCATTTTATTTGACTGCATGCTCTCTGTTCCGGCAGCAGCACACCGTGGGAGCGGTGCAAGGTATTCAAGGACCGGGGTCTGCTCCTTACGGGAAGCAGCTTTGTGTGTTGCTGCATGAGCAGCAGATCCACAGACTCCTGATTGTTGAGCTGCACTTACTACTGGTAGGCACTCACAAGTCATGTTCAACAAGTCCTTTGCTGTTTGTCCACATTCTTTCTGTCCCTTCAGTAGGTAAGTCTGGACTTCAGATTTCCAATTTTAGATCTAACTGGCTGCATCTGGAATGACTGTTGTCTAAATGCACAGGCTGCACCACGGTGCATGCCTTCTCATCCTCTTTTCCTTCCATTTAAGATCTCAAAACATATCCATGGCAACTGCAGCTCTTGCTTACAAGAAAACAGAGACATCAAGAAATGTCTAGAATCCCCTTCCAGAGTCTGGCATCAAAACATAGAACGCAAATTCAGTGCCTCTCAGTTCCCTGGGAAATGTGGTCATCTCCTTGGTATCCATGGTGTTCTCCAGGGACCCCAGGCCACTAGAGCACCATAGTTAACCTAAATACACAGCAGCAATCAGACACAGCACTTGGCTTGAAGAGATCCATTTCCTGCCTGAAGGATCACAGCAGTGTAGGAAAGGTGTGACAGTAGGAAGAAGGCAGTGTAGGAAAAAAAAAGCTCATTATAAAGGAACAAGACATTAAAAAAAGCAAGCAGTTTGCATTTCATATGGGCAGAAAGGTGAGGTCTAGGAGAAAAAAACCTGATGTCTTGGAACAACCTGTTCCAGCAAAGAACAAAGCTAAATGTGGCACAGAGATATGCTATTCACCCACAAGCTCTAAACCTACAGAGGAAGCATATGCCTGTCAACATTTTGACTTGTAATAGAATTAACATCACGTTACAGCAAAACCAAAAAAGGCTTAAAAAGACAACCCTGAAACGGAAGAGAAAAATGAGGGCATTGGAAGGGCTTGTCATGCTCTGCTGATCCTGGCTGACACGTACTGAGAGCAAAAGTTAGAGGGGTTGGATTTGTAAGAGAGTCTTCCACTCCCCAATATTTGTGTGCATTTACAAACCCAGCTGATCCTTTGGAGGACAACAGAGTGAGATTAGAATGGATGCATACCTGGCAAGAGACACTGGATTTTCTGTTGGACTAGTCATCAAAATATGTGCTGTGTCTTTTTGTTTCTTTTTTATTTTCTTTTGTTTGGTTTGTTTGGGGTTTTTTTTATATTATTGCTCAGACACTTAATCAATTATTCATTTGTAAATGAAGGTCAGGCTTCTTCCTTCCCAGGGCTACGCATATAAACAAAGAAATGGGAAATTATTGTTCTGGAAAGAAATCCAAAAAGGATGTTCCAAGGCATCCTACCGTAACATGTGTCTTCTTCTGTAAAGTTGCAGGGATTATATCCAAGGCAGATGTTTCAGAGAAATCCTGCTTCTTATTACACCAGCTGATATAGTGGAGAAGAAACAGACTTTTCTCAGCCTTCTTGTGTACTTTAGAGCCTTTGTTTTCTTTTTCCCAAGACTATGCAATTTTATCTTTTCTTTTTATTACATCTCTCTACAAAGCTAGCTAAATTGTGCTAGTTATAAGAATGCTACAAAATCATTGCAAATTCACTGTGAAAAGACACCACAGACATTAAAGTTAAAAAGAAGTTTTCTAAAAATATTTTATCCCTTTGTGCTGATTTTGGATCAAGCCATAAGGGTTCAGCACTGATGCTCTAAGTTCAGCTGAGAAAAAGGAGTTAACAACAAAAATGTAATCCTTAGGGGCCTGAGTTCAGGTAGCAGATAAAAAAGTACCAATTACACCCACACAGATATAAAATGGTATCTCTCCCTCCCCCTCCTCCCCTCCAAAAAAATTGGAATATTTAGCTTTGGTATCCAAAGGATGAAAGCATCTTTTTGGATCTTAGCCACTATTTCTGTCTGATAAGAATGAAAAACAGAAATAGCCCATGACCTAGCAGCCTTCAAATTGCATTTGCCACATTTGTTGGGAGTTAGATGTTACAGAATGTTTTGTTACCTTGGGCAAAGGTAAAATTTGGTGTTCAGCAGTTACTGGCCTCCAGTGGATGTTGCGTGTGTGTAACCATCAAAAAAGCAATCCGTGAATACATTTCTACTGATTGTAACTCCATGTTATCACTATTGCATTGGTTATCACCATTGCATATTGCATATGAAATACCGAGTGTGCTTTTCCCAGCTGCTGAAATCTTTTCCCTTCACAGAACGTGAAAGTGGTATATTCTGCTTGCTGGTGACTCTATGATGTGACTCTATGAAGCTAAAACTTTGTAGTTTTAACTCCACTGCATGCTGCTACTCAGAGGGAACAGCAGAGAAAACTACCAGCAAGGTTCACCAAGTTCTGATGGGGATGAACTCCCTTTAGCCCACAGTTACAAGAGGCAAACCACTAGCATTCAGTACCAGAAGCATGTAACAAACAGTGAAAAACAACTCTTGCTTTCATACCTTCCCACCATGGCTTCACATTTTAAGACAGTGAAATGGTATCCACAAAATAACCTTTATGTGGTGGTTGTTTTCAACATGGTAGCAGGTTAGGACTTGTGCTCATACAGAACTTAGAAGCAAAGCCAGACAGTCACACTTCAGAGACAGGGCATTGCTATGGAGAGGGGGTCAGACTAACTCCCAGTGAACTAGCTGAGGTGTCCAAAAAGGGCAGTCACTTGGTGTGATCAGCCCATTACAGCTTCTAATGCTCGAGCTGTTCTACTCAGAGCTAGTCCAGACATCTCCATCCCATCCTGCAGGCATAACCAAGAAGTAATAGCAGGTATGATGAGTAACATTGGTCAGCAACACTGCTTGTCTAATTATTGTCTAACTTATTTGAGCTACAGCCCTCTTCCCTGCCCTTCCATCATGTTTGGCAGCAAACTTATAATGAAGCGGAGGCCAGGCCCAGGAGGGAAGCCAATCTATGATGAGGTAGGCAGAGCTAATGTACAGAAGTAAATTGAACTTTGTTCTGTTTCAAAGAAAAACTTGCACTACCGATATTACAGAGACAGAGATGAAGCACTGGACTTTCAGGGTGAATGTCTGTTAGTTTCTCAGTCTGCTGTTGGGCACTGGGTGTGAGGAGAAAAAGCTGTTTTTCCTCCTGTGTGGTTTTAAAATACGCATAGAAAATACTTACAGAAGTGGCACATACAGAACTATCTGGAGACAACTGATCTTCTTGAACATACAGTTCCAGAGGAGCAGATCAAAGATGCACAGGATCAAATTTCCTTGAGGAAGGCAAAGTGAATAGGCTCTTCTGGTAAGAAGTCTCCAGGAAAGACATAAGGGAGTCATTGGCCAGTTATACAGGGTGTTTACACTTACATTTACTGCCAGGAGCTGAATGTGTTCAGCTGGTCACAGACTCAGGTTTTAGTATCATAATAAAACAGCCTTTGTCAGCTTGGCCCACGGGTGACTCCCCAATCTGCCCACCACACAGCACAGGCAGCTCTGACTGCAGCACCTGCTTGACAACAGGGCTCACTTGCCCAGCTGAACTGAAAGCCTTGCAGAGTCGAGTGGTCCTGCTCTCTCACCAGCAGCCCAGCACACCACACAACTCTGCCCCTGCCACACACAGCCCCTCAGCCAAACACCAGTTTGCTTTTTACTTGGGAGTGTGCAAATGTTTATTTGCCTCGGAGTCTGAGCTCCTGTGCAAATTCTTCATAAGGTGTCTCCTCTCAGGCTGAAAATAAGAAAATAAGAATGTGTCTTAAAGCAAATTTTGAGAGCATTTGCATCATTGAACAGGGCTTTCTCTCAAGGGTTCCCTTCTGAAACTCCACAGCGGTACACTGCCACATCATAACTCATCTCCAATCAAGTGATTCTTTACTATGATGCCAACAATAACCAGGCAATAACTGGCATAGCACAGCAACTGCAGCATGCACAGGAACCACGTATTCCTGCTAAGATTTGAGAGAAATGCCAAGCATGAACCCTTGGTATTAACCTTCAGATTGTGATTAAAGACCTTGTCATGCCATTTTACTTATAATTCTCATCATAGAAATGTGAAACAGCAGGTAAGGGTGGCCCAAACATGGTCACTTTCCAAGTGCTACATCATTTTGGAAGATTAGGAACCCAGCTGCTGTTTAAGGAAAATGTATTACAGGACAAGTCAGAAAAGTGACTGGGGTTATTTCTTCTCTAAAATTAGATGTCTAGTGTTTATTAGATTGGCAGGAAAGGTTGTTTGAAAGCAGCTGATGGAAGAGCCAAGGGCCAGGAGTAGGAAGCCAAATACAAAGCAGGACACACAAGGCCTCCTAGCAGCAGACTGCAAAAGCATGCAGAGAGGAGGGAAGTAAAATCAAGAGTGCTTGAAGGGTAGGTACTGAAGAGCTTTTTCACTACACAATATTGGGACAGGCTGTTTGTAATGAGCAGTTCCCAGCTGTGGTGTTGCTATAGCTAAGCCATCGTTTCCAGCCCTGTTTTTCATTTCCAAGCAGTGGCAGGACTCCGAAGAGCTCAGTGAGCAACTTTATCTTTCCCATCTCCTCCCACCCTTTGGTATATCTTTGCACCTCTCTGAACACTTTAACATTTACCAAAAGTGGACATTTCCTCATTTTTGCAGGGGACATTAAGATATTGGGATCAGTGTGTAATAACAGTATTACCACTGAGGGGAACCAGGGGCATTTCCAGTGGATCATTCTGTTCCAAAGCCAGATAAGACTGCTAAGGAATAGTGCCTTTTGCACTGATGAGGCTCTGAACAGACTGGGGCCTTGGCGATTTTCAGACCAGAAATGGGAGGCAAAGAGCAAGAAATGTCAAAGATCCTCATGGGTTTATAGACCTTCTGCTCCTACCGAGTTGCCGAGACATTATTTTGCCCTTCACACATCCTGCTTTAACCTTGTCAGAGCCCAGTGGAAATTTAAAGCCTGGTAAAACCAAGCAGGTTTTAGAAAGGAGTTCCTTTTAGAAAGGAGTTACAGCCCATCTATATTTACATCAGGAGTGGGGGAAAGGTGAGCAGTGTGAGCTGCTATGGGAAGCTCCAAATATCTACAGATATACACACACAGAGGCACATACACATTGCCTGTACAAAGGGTCCAAGCACAGTGGGAAAACACTGCAGAACTCTAAAGACTACACAGGAGCGCCAGCATGTGCATGGCTCTGTTTCAAATCAAACAGGGACAATATTTGTTGTTCTTAGCTAGTTTCTGAGCACTCGGGAAATCAAATGCCGTGCTATTCTTCCCTTTATGCTTGGCATTTAGGAAGCTAGTGGGCATCAGAGTGCTATCTGTTAGGAAATCTTAAGAGGGCCTCTTTTCTTAACAAATTTTATCTTTTCCAAGAAATAACTTCAATGATTTAGTAGCAGTTGCTGTATATCCCATATCTTCTTGATAAAAATTTGTGAAGTTCACTAGACCCTGGAAAGCTGACAAGCCTGCGGAAGCCTTTACACTGGGTTTCAGTGGGAACAGGATCTGATCGTGCACAGGCTACCAGACTTCACACCATCCACCTAGGACTGGATAGAAAAAACAGAAGTAAAAGAAAACCTTTTTAATGAAAATAATCAGCTGTTTGTAACACACAGATGAAAACTGGGTATACCCCTCATCTGACATTGCTCCTTTAAACTCCTAAATCACAACTAAAACTACTGTCCTCTTCCCCATAATGATTCCATATGTCAGCCAGGTCCATTGCCTTTGCTCTATTTATTTAATCCTACTTTGGCACGTTTTTCCCCCCGATACCATTTTTACTGAGTGAGCCCAGCATAGCAGGAATTTTGATCTCCTCGTGCCAGTTACATAACTCCTCCCCCATCTACCAAGAATTTGGGCCACAGGGACACACCAGAGCAGATCCACTTAAGGAAGTAGCAGCTTAATTTCCTGTAGAAAGTTGAAAAAAAAAAAAACAGTGTTATTGAAGATAAAACATGCAGATAGTTCTATTCTTTTGAGAATATTTGGCTGGCACACTAAAAGCCCCCTTATTTCACAACATATAAAATAGACTGGAGATGAGCAAGTTTCTTTCCTCTCCTGTGAAACAAGCACTGAGCAGAGTTACTGAAACAGCACCAAAATCTTGGCTCATGTGATGGACATCCAACTGCTGGGTAGACAGAACGCCCAGGAAGATCTAATTTCTGACTCAGTGGTCTCAAAAAAAAGAAAATTGTAAATAGTCAGGTCCAAAAGATGACTTTGATCCAACTTCTTGCCCAGTTTCGGTTTTGGATTTGTTCTTTTTTTCAGGAGATGGATTATTGTTGCAATCAATTGCATTTGAATACATTGTTTCTTGGGGCATAAAACATAATGTACAAAGGGCACATTTAACATCAGTTCTGAGCTTTGCACATCTGATCACACAAACCCTTCTACTCACCAGATAATCTCTCTGAACTTTGTGGGACCCTCCACGAAGCAGAACCACCAGAACCACTGTGTGCAAAGGCAGCACAACTCAGCTTTTTGCTTGAAGTATGGCCCAAACTTTAACATAGATAGTTCATTGAGGCTCCTGTGGAGTTACTGCAGAGCAGGATTTTACCACATTGCTTGAATATGACAGCCCATGAGATCTGGCAGCAAGTTCAGGGTAAGTGAAGCATCCAAATTCTTTCCCGATTTGTCTGCAAAATGTGATATGTGACATATTTTGCTTGTGGTGATCTGCTCTCTGGCAGGCAAGACAAAAGGATTCAGTCATTGTCCAGTAAAGCTTTGAAGCAGGAATAGCCAGGAAAACAGTGCAAGAAGAAACAAACACACAACCCCCCCCCGCCCCCCGATTCTCCAATCCTAAAGCAAAGTTCGGTTTATGCTCAAAATGCAATTTTTTTTTTTTTCCCAACAATATCTTGGCAAGAAAAAATGGACATTTTATAAGCACCTTTGCCTTCACTCAGATGATTTCCATTGAAGTCATTATCTTCTTCCTTTGTATGTGTTAATATGGGACATATTCATCTTTGCTTTCTGATCCGTCTGTGTAAGAAGCAGACGCTGTGCATGCTAACCCAGCCAGGGTAATGGTGCCACAGACAGCAGTGCTGGGCCACGTTCACCACACCGTGGGGGTGAGGAGGGCAACACAGGCAGGAATAACTGGGCAACCTGCAAAGGTGAGGTCACTACGAGTTTCCCAAAATGAGCCCTCAGCAAGCCCTCAACAGGCTGCCCCTGAGGCTTGCCTAGTGCTCATGCTTAGCCAGGTGAGCAAGCAGCCCCTCTGGCTCAGTGGCTTGAGAAGGAAGTGAAAAATTCTGTGTCTGCTTCAGATACAGATGCACACAGACAGTGTCTTACGTGTTTAGACTAGCTTTCCCCTTAGGACTGGGGCTGTGTTGGAGCTGCTGGCCACCTGTGTCCCTTGCTGCTGGCCCTGTAGCTTTTTTTTCAGAATACTCTGAGAGAAGAAATGCAGATATATTTCTGGAAATTATGCAGTGATGGTACAGCTGGAACATCCTTCACCCAGCCAGCACCACCGCTGGCTTCAGCATCTTCAGTTTTATTTCAGCTCCAGCAACATCATTCAGCAGAGCTGTAATACTAAACCAGCCACTTCCCACCCTGGTGCTACTGCAGCCACCATGACAGGGGTGCCTGACAGGCTGCTCCAGTCAATGGCTGCTCCTGCTGGATACCGGGTTGGTCGGGCTGGAGTACGTGCACATGTACAGCTGCTTGAACATAAACACGTGCAAGGCTCCAGCTCTGGGAAAACATATCCACATCTGGGCTGTCTCAAAGCTGTTATCTGTTGTATCTATTTTCTCTAGTCAGCATGGGGAGAAAGTACTGACTTTTTTTTTTTTTTTTTTTACTGTTTCACAGTTATAATCCCATAGCTCTGAAGTGCTGCTGGGACAGTTTTGAGGCCTAAAACACTCATCCATCAGCCACAGGACAAGGAGCAATCTCCAAAAGCCTGAAATCCAGAGGTAGTATCAGTTGGCAAACAGCTGAATAGCCTTGACCCACAGTCCAATGGAGAGTAATATGATGACAGAAGTTGTTTTTATATGAACTGGTTTTGTACTCTCCACATCCTGCATTTCAATTTTTACAGCTATCCTACAGCTGGAGCAAAAAGTCTGCAGACAAGATCAGAATGCAGTGGTGGCAGGATCTCCAACATACAGTACTGTCACTGTCAGGGATGGCTTGCAATAAGAACAGCCTCACTAAGAAGGTATCAGACATGCTTTTTAAAGAGGTGGACAAGGATTAGGCATTTTTCCTAAACAAAATGGGATGTCTCAAACTCAGCTTTAGGCTTCAGAGGGCTGAGTCAGTGCCTTGTCTACAGGCAGTGCTTCCTCTTTTGAAGGACAGAGGCAGATTTTACAAAGTTGCAGCAAAATTTTCTTAGGGTTCTGACTGACTGGTAAAATTACCCTGCTAGTGGCTGCTTGGCAGGAAAGCAAACACTGAAAGTGGGCTGTTTTCCATCCCTTCAGATCTTTTAACATTTTAGTAGTGGTGTCAGTAGGGAACAGGAAATCTCAGAAGTACTGAAAATAAAACCCCTATAACTCCCTTATCGCAATACACAACTCTGAGTCATCAGCATAGTTGGCCCTCAGCTCAGAGTTTTCCCATTAAAATAAGCCCACTGAAGCCAGCTGGGATCAGAAGGTCTTTGTCCTGCATCTAATTTACCCTGTCAAAGCGTCTCTTCCATCTGAGTCTCTGCAGGGAAGACAGTCAAATCTCTGTGATTCCACCTCTACTCAAATCCCTTGTGCCCTACTGAAGGTGACAAAAGTAATATTTTCTGTAATATCCAATGATTAACTGGTACTGCACATTAGGAGTACCACTTAGTTCATAATCTCCCTCCTTTATTCCAATTTAGTTGGAAGCAGGACAGATTTTATTCTACAGTGCTTGAGAAACTGTTCAAATACCCTCCCTTTTCTGAACTTTTCAAAGTTCTCTGCTGTTCTGTTCATTTTTGCCATATAAAGACACAACGTTTCCTCTAAATGTGATCACAGGAGGAAAATACAGGCTCTTCAATAACTCTGTCTGCATCTGATCAAATCTAGGCTCCGAGTTCAGAGTGGTCATGTTGCTATTTCTACTCCACTTCAAAAGAGCAAAGCTTCTCTTCTGTCGGAAATTCTTCTTGGGAAAGTGTAAAGCAAAATTAGTATCTTGCATGCTGCATTCCCAGCAGCCAAGCTTTTGAACAGTGTAAAGTCTAAGTTTTCTGAAGAGTTCAACTGCTCAAATTACTTCTATTAATAATTTGTCAGAAGGATGCAGGATAAGCTTCTTGAAGGCATATTGATCATTTTGAACCAATGTACAAGATAATAGCTCTGGAACAGATGCACAAAGCTGCCAAGTAAAAGTCATCCTTTTAGATAATCATATTCATGAGGTCAGCAGAGGACAGTAACTCTCAGCACTTTGCTTAGTTTCCACATGATCTCTTCTCCCTGGGGTGTGAGATTAGATTGCAAGAAAAACCAGTTATCTCTCATCTCCAGCCAGTCGTCAGCACTGAATCTCTCAGTACTGCTACTGAGTCAGCTACAGACCGCAGCAACCTGAAGTCATGGCCAGGGCACAGAGGGAGGGAAATGAAAGGACTAACCCTGGTGAAGTCCTTTACCCCTTCTTTGCCTCTCTGCTGCCCACTCCACCCAGGTGAGCAGGGGTTCATAAGCGCTGGCACTCTCACTGCTCTGGCCATTGCACCCAAGGAGACCAGGGCCCCCAACAGCTTGAAGACAGAAGGTGGACTGAGATTTAGGGGAGAGAGCTGGGAAGAGCCAGTAGGATCTTTGGGTCCAGTCATGCCATAGGATTGTGCACTGCTCAGAGTGACTTACTGAAGAGCCTGAAGTCCAATCTAATGGCTCAGCCATCCATCCCAGGACAGGGCTATGCAGCTCGTCAGTCTGCAGGACAGCCTGCTCATGTGGCACGGAGCAGGGAAGGCTGGCACATTTAGGGTGATGCAGCTGGTTCAGCCAGAGGGGCAGAAGCACCTTCTGAAGAACGAGAGAAAAGCAAAGGTAGAGGTAAGGTTGTTATCTCTATGGCAACTGCGAGGGAGCAGCACCCTGCTCACGGGGGAGAAGGGAAGAAAGGCAAGGAAGGGAGAGGGAAGAATAAAATCCAGAAAGCATTGTCAAGAAAATGCTTAGCAGGGAGAAATCCACAACAAAGGGGAAAATGGGGTGGGAGAGGAGCAGCACAGCCCACTGTTCCTGAAGGAGGAAGCTAAGGGCTCACACTTGGTGTTCAAGGGGGAGGCTTTTGAGTTCCCAGCACAGGGGCAGCTCCATCAGCCTCCCCATCCACATCCTACAGGACATGGTCTGCTGCAGACAGGTGTGGTTCTCTGGCAGGCCGGCAAAAGTTCCCCATCATTGTCCAGTAGACACCAAAAAATATGTGAGAATCAGGTAACCACACAGGTCTTTGAGCCTCAGATGCCAGCAGTGCTGGCTTCATAATGTAATGTGCATACATAATTTAAAGTCTGAAATAGTAATTTTACTCAAACCACAGATGAATATTAGGCTCAGGTAAAGATGCCAAATGGGTGGTGAACAAATTATATTCCCTTAAATCGACATGAAACAATGCAAAAATGAATACTGAAAAAATCAGCAGGCACAGGATCATGCCAAAGCTATACAACTTGTTGTATGTTTGCAACAGTGTACAATGAAAAGGTAGCTTTGATTCATGGTAGTTGCATTTGTTCAGCTTTCCCTCATCCAATAAGGCTTCACCCATACAATCTGGAGGTCAAGGTGGAAAATTCACTCCTTGTTTCCCACACAGGCACAGCACAAGAAGACAAGAAGTTACTCTCCACAAAATGAAAATGTATTGTGCTTGCTGCAGGCCTCCAGGAGATCCCTGTCCCTTCTCATCACCCCTCTTTTAGTCAGCAGTCATTCACATGCCCTAATGATTCGAGAGAAAGACTGGAAACCAATTCCTAGGGACTTTTCTTTACATAGACCATAGAAAGAGCTCATTTGGAAGCTTACCTGTATATGCAGTATGGATTCTCCAGCTTGCCTGAGTTTCAGTAACAGTGACAGAGTGGTTTGTACCACTGAACTCTGATTCAGAAGGAAACATGAGTGAAGAAGCCTTACCAAGCAGAGGGATTAACAGCCCCTACCAAGCTTGGGGGGCATTCACTTAGCACAGAAAATCTCTCAGCTGCTCATGCAAACAGAGGACAGGCTGCCAGATCAGCAGTGGGCCAGGCTGAACAATGTACAAAATCTAGAACCTCCAGGCTGAACAATGTCCTTCCACACGAAATCTAGAGTGAGGCTTCCCAGGCAGAGGTGCATCGATGCTATCCCCCAAAAGCAAGAAAAGCTTTTGCCCAGAGGTGATGGAAAACACCGAGGTTCAGCTGCCATAGGTGTGGGAGATACTGCCCTCACCTCGGTGCCGGAGGAGATGGAGGGGCTGAGGCAGTCACATCCCTGAGTGTGACCATGGGCTGGCTCAGGTCCCACAGCTGTGCCTTTGCTGCTGCAACCTCCTTAGCAGTTGTTTTTCTGCAAGGGAGAGACGCTACCCTTTGATGAGGGACAGGCTTGGGCAGGGTCTCCTCAGCTCATCCAGAGGGTGGGAACAGGGAGGGTGGTGGGTGGTGCACGGAGAGAGCCCTGACCACCAGCCAGCACCTCTGTCCTCCTCTCTTCCTTTTGGCAACTCTAGAGTGATGAAAGCACAGCACCACATTGACTGCTGGAAATAAACTGTGCAGTAATCTGCTGCACTCACACGGCCATCCAATTTATCAGTGCACCAGCTGATTTACCAGGGGGAGATCGACATCGTCTGTGCCCTGGGGATGAGCTGTGAAAGGAACCACTGCCATATAGCTCAGCCAAAGAACGAGGGATTATAATGACAAAACAGTCTCACAGGCTGGGGTTTCTTTATTTTGGTTAACTGCCCTGTTCTCTCACGTTGCTTCCAGTTTTCAATTGCTGAGCAGCAGCCATGCATTAACCCACTGGGAGCTGCCCTGAAACCACCAGTTCACCAGCTCAACGCTTGTCAAAATTTCATCACCATTAACTAAAGGCCTGGATTAAAGGGAAATCTGTTAAACTGCATCAAATGCTGTTGAGGATGCTCTCATTCATAACTTTAGCCTTAATTATGTTGATCTTAATTAACTCTCAAATCTGGGCTATTTTAGCTGTCCGCGTATATTTAATACCCTTCAACCACTGGGAAACTGAATTTGGGTTTCTTCTTGGGGTACGAACAGACAACCAAGTCCCATCACACCAGCTGAGTTACAGTCACTGCCTGTGCTCACACTGTAACCCTTCTCAAATGTGACATCTGACATGTAAACACAAATATCTCTCCATGAGGTTTAAATGAAGGCTTTGCCTCACGGCTGCTGTGTGTGGGGAGTACCTGCAGCATTGGCTCAGCTCCTGGAAATAACAGAATTTGATCAAGCCTGTAGGATGAAGAGAGAAATGGCCCCAGTAAATACCTACGTGTATGCTCTGTGGAAAGTGACGGTCCACATGGCATCAGGCTTTGGCTCTTCTCCTCCGCTGGGAAAGGGAACACAGTCACGAAGGCCATTTGCAGGACTCCCACAGGCTCACTCATGTGACCACACACGTGCAGCCCAGCTCACAGCACACCACTGCCAGTGCAGAGCCCTTTGTAAGGATGTCCTACCCATGGTGGGAAAGTGCTTCAGTCGCAGGAAGCCTTGTGTCTTCTGTGCTCTCCTTCAGCACAAAACTCTCACATCCAGTGTAATACCTGTGTAGCTTCACTGAAGCAAGGGGCAGTCCTCAGTTCACAGACTTTGCTGACTTGCAGCCTGTGCTCATGCTATGCAGACCAGAGCTTCCATGTAGAACTATCTCAGGAGAAAAAGCAGCTGTGATCTTGTGTCCTAAATGATGGGCTCTGATACCGTTAAAGGAAGGGACCGGGAAAATTCTGTAACTGAAGCATTTTGTGCAACACTCCACATGAGCATCAGTATAGCACAAGAGAAGGTATCTTTGTGGCTTTCTCTGAGAGGACAGTATAGGTTCCCTTAAATGTTGGAAGTGGTTTAGGTGCTGGAAACAGCTCTAAATCCCTTTCACATGACAAGTGAAACTCCTGAACTCTCTTGTATAACCTGTATTTTTTCCTTCTTACAAGAAGATTCATCGACCTGAAAGAAGGATTACTAACTGCAAGACATTAGATGTAGGCTACTAGGCAGAAATCCTTACTAATCTTATGCTTGATTAAACTCTGTTTTCAGAAATTTCTGTTCGATCACTTACAAAGCAACCTCCATTCGAAAGACAGACTGATGTCATTAGTTTACCCTTCATCATGTATCTCTCATCTCTCTTAAAGGAAAGTTTAACCCCCAGATAAAAGTTTACCTTGGACTTAATGGTTCACAGAGGATGGAGCTGATTGGGGAAGGCAAGGGCTGCACTGAGTTTCTGGGGAGAAGTTTGGTTCCCTGCTCTGCCACAGACCTCACGTTCCCATTAGCCAAACTCTGCCCTTTCTGTCTTCACATCCCTCGTGTGTCCGGGGTGACAGTGCCTGCCCCACCTGATGGATGCAGAAAGCAGAAACACTGCAGGTTGCACTAGTGTTAAAATAGTGACAGTCCCAGCCACAGGAGTCCAGAAGTCCCATGGAAGCCCTTCCAGGAAAAGAGGACAAAACTCTCTGTTCCTTGAATGGGCATTACAAAAATGGTGCTTCTATGTGGGCGGTGGACCAAGTCGAGCGTACAAATATTGGAGGAAACAATCAAAAGAAGAAGATGAGGAGGATTAC
>JAWWES010000171.1:28408717-28470528 GCA_035583135.1 Lophotriccus pileatus
GAACCTTCCCTACCGAACCTATAAAAGCTAGCCCCCACCTTTAATAAACGGCCATTTCGTGCCACAGGCTGTTGCCTTCGCCTCTTTGTGTTCTCTGCGTGCGTGTTAGCCTTCTTGGCGTGACTCGCTGAGGCTCTTTTACCATCTCCCAAGGTAACACCTGTGGCGCTCCCTTACGGAGTGGTCCACAAAGGGTCTCGGCGTGATCGCCTAGGGCGTTTTGAGTGCTTCTAGAAGCCGACGCCCGACACTTCTATGGCCTATTTCACTGTCATCTGGTACAAACCACTCAGCAGGGACTTTACAGGACTGAGGTGCCTTTTCCAAGAGAAAGACATTCACTTGCTAAAACACAGCATGAGATCAGAGGCTGCACACCCTCCCCTTGCAACCTTCCTGTGCCCGTGCATCATCCCACACTGCTGAGCAGGGCAGGTGTCAGGTCCCACTGCCCCACTCTGTCCATGCTCAAGAAAGGAGGCAGAAGCCTGGCAGGAGGCAGAGGCATGACCATGCTTCACACTGAGTCTCTCAGGCAGACACAATCACACAGGCAGCGGCCCTAAATCCCTGTCTGACGTCTCAGCCACTCTGGATGCTGTTAGAGGCAATTTTCTGTCCAGTCGCCTGTTTTAATGGGATGTGCAGTTAAACAGATTCATCCTTTCAGCTTCACTCTGCAGAGCCTTCACTCTCCAGCTGCCACTGCTCCTGTCCCAGGGAATTAGAGTGCTCTTGGTGTTTCTCTTTTGCAGGCAGGCACATTGCTCAGAAAAGCAGCTCTTGCCAAGAAAAGTGTATAATCTAGAAAGCCACCTGCTCAGCTTTTGTTCTTTGAACTCCCTACAATCAATTTGCCTTTCCCAGGAGAAGGTGCAACTGTTTTCAGTGAAGCAGGAAATAGAGGATTCATGATGTGCAATAAAAGCATAGCCAGTCCCAGGGAAAAGGTTAATTTGCCTCACTGAGGGGGCTGAAATCTGTTATGTGGGAACAGCAGAGTCACCCTAGGAGATTACCTTCCAAATCTCATGAACCTGTCTTTGTGCCTGCTTCAGTATCTTGCAGATTGTCATGTTCCCATCAGGCCAGGTTGCAATGTTAGTACCATACAAAAATGATGTGGCATTTCACCTTCCTGACAGGTCTCCATTTCCTCCCTGGGACTTCGCTCCTGCTGGAAATGCCACACTGCTGAGGGCGGGAGCGTCCGGCTTTTGCTACAAGTGATTCCCCCAGCTGGTCACTGCGTGGCAGAACCACAGTCCACTTCAGGGTCCAATGCCCACAGCAGTGAGCAAAGGTCTGTGGGGCTGGAAGCCACCCATTTACCCTGTCCTTTAGTTTTGCAGATGTGAGGTTTCAATCATTTATTACCACAACACTGTTCTTCACAAACAGCATCTGCCCCTATGTCTTTGCAAGGTAACCTGAAGCCCAAAACCCTGCCACCAGCTTTCTTAGATTTTCTTGGTCAAGGAACCCAAAAAATGACGACAGAGATACATCACTTGGCCCTGTACAAGTGCACACCTTGTGGCAAGCTGTCACAGCTAGCTGTCCTTTATGCCTTCTAGAAAAAAAAGGCAGGTCTTTTAGCTACCCACTCCCTTGGGAACTAAGGACACACAAGCTGTTTTTTCCTTGCTGGATAGCTGGGATCCAGAGGCCATAAGATGTAATGCTACCCCATAAAAATTCCTCACCAGGCCTAAGGCTTTTTCCCATGCATATCATTAATAAATACTATTCAGTCAATTTTCATATCCAATTCACATAAATAATGAGAGAAATCAAACCTGGTGCCATTCTGTCTTCATTAATGCTGTCATTTGAACTCCACATCGGAGACTTTCATCTGTCCTTAATTTTGTTCCTGGTAGAAACATTTTTCCTATGGACATTTGTGTTCGTTTGATGATAATTATGACCTTTAAGCATTAACAAAAAAAAAAAAAATCCCCTGGCAAAAGCCTCTGTGCACAAACAGGGTGTGACAGACCATGGTGCCAGTTTTCACATAACATATCTCCTCAAGACCTGGGGGGGACAATCCCAAGTGAATCACAGCTACTGGTTTATTGCAATCACCTTGTTACAAAATTTTAAGTTAGAATCAATAACTAAAAATATTCTTAAAATTATCTTCTGTGGAACTGACACAATCCAGCACAAGCAGAAACACTGAACTCAGTAGAACTGTTGGATGCCACTAATTCTCTGCTCTCATTGTAGCTCTTCTGACACATCCCATAATGGGAGAACACCGCTGAAATAAAAGCCACAAAGTTTTCAAAGCGCCCCGTGATGGGACGATGAGAAACGCAAATATCAAATGGCAAACAACTGAGATGCAAATCTATGTGTGGGTTCCCATTGCTCAGGAAGGAGGTCAGCTGTGCCAACAGACAGTGCCCAGCTCGCTGACAAACAGCTCAGGGTAACACACTGGCTTGCAGGACACGAGGCTGCTCCTGGAGGGCTCTCCCGGGTCAGCCTTGCTGGGCCACCCCAGGGGCTGAGCTCTGCAAGCAATCTTGGCCCGGGGAAAAGCTTTTCTTTGTCGAATGGTTGCCCTGGCACAGGTCTGAAACACCAGAGGAGAGCAAAGACTGGCAGTAGTGGAAGTTTTCACCCACAGATACGCCTGGGACTGCTGATTCCCCCAGTCTGCTGGATTGCAGGCAGTCACTCACACATATCTTGTCTCCACTCAGACCCTAAATACCACAGCAGATTTTCCAGAAACACAGAATCAGCTTCTGATTGCTGTATGGGGCACATGCCTTGCAGCAAGTCCCAGCCAACCCCAAACACAATTTGAAAACCTGAGCCAATCTCATGGAGTTGGTATTTTTTGTTTACTCTGATGATAATTCAGCTCTGCACTCAGTCACTTCTAAGATGTTCTGGCTTATCTGACAAGGGGGTACCCTACCATGTCATCACCTGCCTGTTGCTGTACACCTTTAGACTGTTTTCTTGGCCAATGCATCAAATACCTCAGAAAAACTCAGTTTCCAAAACACAATCTAATAGCAGTCCCAAAACAGTGTTGCCACCCTCCCCTCAGGAGCTGGGACTGTTTGTCTTGGCAAGACAGCGGGAAACCGGGACGGGTCTCAGCAGGAATCAAGAGAGCAGTTTGTGTGGGTGCCCAGCTACTTACAGACAAAATATCAGCAAAATGTAGTCACAGCACCAGCAGGTGCAATTACAGTCTGACTTTAGTGCGAGCTGAGCCCACTCACGCTGCGGTTGATCCGAGTCTCCTAAAAATGGCCTCACCAGGCAGTCCCTGAGGCTGCAGCCAGCCCTGGGCAGTCCCACATATGCAGAGAAGGGTCCCTGTGGCCCTGGCCTGGGTACCTGCTGGCCCTGCGCAAAAGCACTGCACAAATAATTTCCTTCTCACTGCTCAGACTCCATAAAAACTAGAGTCCATGGAGGAGCACAAAGAAAAGGAGCAAACCTCTGGTGCTAAGGAGGTGGGAGGTCAGTGCCATGGCTCAGCTCTAGCTGTGCTGCCCTGGCTCTGGAAACACCTTGTGTGGGAAGGCTGCTGCAAACCAGCAAAGCACACCTGAGTCAAGGCTGGTGAATCCTGAAGTCAAAGTATACCAACACCAGGAAGAATGGACTTGCCAAGATCAATGTGCTCTTCAATGCTTCATTTCTGTCCCTCCAGCACACTCATTTCCCACCTTGGGAGAACCCAGCTATGAAGTGCAGCAGCAACCGATATTTGGCCTCTGCTTCGTGCAGGAGGGGCAGCAGCACCGCTCGCCGTCTCCCCTGCACGTGGCACACTAACACTGCAACTGCACTCTGCTGCCAGCTCCCTTCTCCATCCATCAGCATCATAAATAATCATAGCAGCACCTGCTGTCTGAATTATAAGTTGTATCTCGTTTTTAATTGTATTATGTGTAGCTGGTTCACCAGACCCTATCTGAGGAAGCATATGAATAATTCAGCTATATCCTCCATTCTCCCCACACGTGCTTCCAAACAAACCAGGTTAA
This sequence comes from Lophotriccus pileatus, assembly GCA_035583135.1. NCBI lineage: Eukaryota > Metazoa > Chordata > Aves > Passeriformes > Tyrannidae > Lophotriccus > Lophotriccus pileatus. The sequence goes on from JAWWES010000171.1 coordinate 28,412,743, forward strand.
TACTAGTCTTTGCCTGTTAACTTCGTCTCCATCCTGTATACCTAGTGCCTTATTTTCAGCTGCCACCCAAAATTAATGCTTCACCTGGCATATTCATTCTCCAATATTCTAAACTCATGATTAAATACTCCTCAGAGACTGCAATGAACTACAGACAGGTTGGGTCAAAAAATATGCTTAATTTTGCCTTTCAAAAAATAACACATGATACATTATAGCAAGCAGAAATAGGTACAATGCTCTCGGTGGCATATTATGTCACTGAAGCATAGCAGTTTTGTGATACTGCATGCCAGAGTCACGAGATAATTCAGTGAGATGCCACTTAATCCTACAGCCAGAGCAGCACTGAACGGCATTCCTACCACCAGGCCACAGTGACTGATTGCATCCATCAGTGCTGTGAACCCACCCAGCTCCAGGAGCACAAGGAAGGCCACTAGGCCCAGGGGATGTGGCCACAGACTCTCCCATCCCCTGAGGGTTTCTGCCACAACCTCAGGAACCCATGGGTTAGGGATGGAAGCAATTGCTGTGGTCATCACACCTCCAGCCCTCACTGAGATCTGTGCAAATTTCTACTGATGGAAACCAACCCCACCCATTACCAAACTGCTCCCTGCCTGAAGAGCCCTTCACTGCCACTGGAGGGAGGCTGCCGGCTCCTCCTGGGGGCTCTCTGCTTGCCCATGAAGAGCCCCACACACGACATCCCAATATGCCACTTATTCTCCATGCTCACTTTTGGCCTCAAGTATCACATTTGCTTCCCAATCCTACTATATTCACGTCTTCATATGTGAATGAGTCTCTGCTGTGCAGCCTATCAGGGGGAAAAGTTCTAACATTGCCAGTAATTCAAACTTGCCGTCAGAATCATTCATTTTTCTTCCAATTCCCAGAGTAGGGTGGTGTGGACTGTGCAGAGCAAACAGCTGTCAAACATAACACTGTCTCCTGCTCATGTGTTGTCTGCCAAGAATTTAATTTCTGCATATTTTCTTGAAATTACTCCATGAATATTTTCTGCAAAAGTAATTTATTCATAAACTGTTTCAAATAATCAAAAGAGCAGAACATTCTCATTCAAAACATGACCTGTTTGACTGGGGACATGTTCACGCAATACTCTCTGTTGCAGAGGAACAGCTGGTGAGACAGCACTTGCATCACATTTCTGGCCTGGTCAGTCACATCTTGGTTACTGAACTCACAGAGTCCTCAACGTTATTTTAAAAAGGAAACACTTTTTTCAGGGACTTGCTGTGGAAAGCAAAGGCAAGACTGCCCAGCCTGAGTCTGTGCAAAGGCGACCCGACAGGACCGCGCCAGAATAGTCTCAAACAGCGCTTATGCTTCACACCTGGGAAACACATCCCAGCAGTGCTCACCAGCCTCCTGGGGAAACATATTTCCTTGTGCTTGGTGTGGCAACCTGGAGACAGTTTTACGGGTACAAAATAAGGGAAACCATTGGATTTTCATGCCTGCCCAGGGAGAAGAGAAGGGCTGACAAGGGAAGGCATTTGGGTGCCTGCAGTTTGCTCCGTTCCCAAGTGCACATTCACTGTGCCCAGATGTTTTCATCGTTCACAATCACCTTTCCCCTGCTAAGCAGCGCACTTTACAAGAAGCAAATCTCAGATTTATTGAATGCTTACATCATCTACTGCTGCTGCGATATGAACCAGGGCTACCACGTTCAGCCCCACAGCAAGTGGTGGAGACAAGAAGACACTGCTCCTGTGACCCTCCTCACCTTTTTTTTTATCTGAAGCTTCATGAGTTGGTCCCTGCTGCTGCCTATCCCTGTAGGAGTGGGACGGAGGCCAAGGAGGTTACGACCTAATATTTTAGTCTGAAGATAGATGGCAGAGATGTATTATTATACAGGAACACTCTCTGTGCACGCAATTATCTGATAACAATCTATTTTGGGAGATGAACTTCTGAAGGATGAACAAAACTCTTACCTTGTTTCCACTGGGAAGCTCCATTATCCCTTTAAGAACAGGTAACTAAATGCATGAAAAATGATATAGAAAGCAGCAGAACAACACTGTGCTGTAACTCGTGCTGAGCTCAGGAGAGGGAGGGGAAAGGGGTCAAGTCCAGCTGGTCATGCCAGCACATGAAATTTGGTAAAAAGCATCCCTGCTGATTTAAGGCTAATCAGGTCTGTGAACAGTTGGACTAATCCAGCCTCTTCCCATGCCTCACGGCTGGATGTCTTCATGTAGGTACATAAGAAGCAAAATCCAAGTGAAACCTTTCTCTCATGAGCCCCAGTGTCTAACTGACAGGTAGAGGTCACACTGCAGCCCTGTGCCACAGAGAAGGTGCTGCTGGGGCCACTCTGAGCCACCTGCCCCATCCTTGCTTGGGAAATCTACAGGAGCGTAAACCCTCAAGGTGGCTGCCCCTCATCTTACAGATGAGAGAATGACACAGGGAAAATAAATACTGTAAAGATGTAGGACTCAGCAGCAAAGAGAACTCAGGTAGATTCACTCCCTCTGGCAGACACCTCCCTTGCCAATCCCTGAGAGCTTCTCTGTTTTCTAGTTGTTAAAATACAGTGTAAACAACTGCAAATACCTGTAACATTTTCCCAACATCATTTCCATAGAAGTGAAATAGATAATATTCACTTGGGACACCAGGCAAACTGTACCTGCACAGGGCTCAGAGAAGGCTGTTGTTCCACTGCAGGAAGCCAGGCATACCACGGAACACCTCCCCAAAAGGCGAGGCAGTCAGTCCCCTGTGTGTGTTTGTTGCTGACACTGGATGTGATTTTGCCATGTGTTCTCCTTCAAGGCTGATTTTTTATTATGCCAACTGCCACCTTATCATTCATTTCCACTCCCCGTTACTTCAAAGAGGCTCAGAGGAAGGTGAGAGGAGCTTTTGCTGCCAGCCCCTCTCTTGATGCAGGAGGGAGAATGGAGCTGCTCAAGGTGCGGGGTTCTGGATGCCCGCACCTGGAGTGGTCCCAGCTGCTTGGGGCAATCCAGGCTGCCTAAAATTCTCTACTCCCTGTATTTTGGCACAGAAAGCCACACAGCATAACCTTGGCACAGGCCATGACATGAATGCTAAACATGGCATGAAAGGGGGGGTGTGTGTGTGTGTGTATGCTATGATATTTCCATCCAACCACTTCTGGTTCTGCTTATGCTTCTAGAGTGAGAGCTATGTTGTACCCTCTTTCCATGTGAGCACATTAAAAAAGCCCTTCTCTATTTAATTTTATGTTAATTTGTTCATAACAATGGAAAAGGCAGGAGAACTAGAAGGTATTTTGCCAGTAGCTCCTGTACAGACATTAGGATAGTGTGTTAGATTGAGAAAATCAAGGTGTTTCTAGGTTTAAATGAAGCACTGAGAAGCAAGCCACCTCTCTGGTCTGAGAGATGCTTTCCAAAGGCTGATCCTTTGCAACTGGTGTTGCTAGGTTAACAGTTTCCATCCTCCCTAACTGTAAATACTGAAGGCCAAGTGTTGTTTTTATATAAATAAAACCCATGATGAAATCAGGAAAGTAACCCAAGAGGGCAAAAAGTGAATGTGCACACTTACTGGCTTTATGCCTTGCCTGAAACACAAAGGACACTTCCCCAGACCTCAGTGAAGTCTGAATACACACTCATGATGGAGAAATAAACAGAGGATTTAGGGCTGGATCTGAACAAGTATGGCAAATTTTACTGAAATGGTATTTAAGGCATCTGAATCATAACCTTTGCGATAACACAGTTCCTGTCAGAGCAAGACCTTCTCTCAAGCAATTTACCCACTCTAACCCACCTTGATCCAGGATCACTGTTTACCTTCTATGTTAAATCACTATAAAAACATGGGTCAAAGTTGTTTCATAGCTTTACTCTCTCAGTAATGTGCAACATGAACATAATAGTGTTATTAAGAAGTCAAAAATAACTTAACACAATAGCTATATAAGATTTTCCAATGATCAAACTTTCAGCAATTACTTTTTGTTAAGTTCAGAAAATTAGCATATTTGTTAATCAAATTAATTTAAAAAGTAGCTTTTAAAAATAAAAGCAATGCCTTAAATAAATATAGTCTTTTTTATAACCATAAAATACTTAGTCCTGTTAAAGGTAACACAAATACTACACTCAAGCACAGTACTTAAAATGATTGAAATGAATGTTGTGAGCACACATGAGCCGGACACCGGGAGGGATGAGAATGCATTGCTTCGTGACATTCTCCGTCTCCTTTCTGCAGTGGCACTAAGAGGCAGCCAAATCTCAGAACTACCCTAAGCATGTGACACGAGTCAGGATATTTGTAGCTGCTGCACAAAAACGCTGGTACCCTGTTTTTCCCCGAGCTATTTCCCCACACTACATCTGTAGCAGTTCTGCAGCCCTGCTTTAAATTTCTAGCCTAGCATGATTCTCCGCCACAAAAACATAAGGCCAGATCCTGCTTGCTTCATCCAGCTGACTTCAACATCTAAGCAGAAGGCTGCAAGCAAGGTCTAACCTCTCACACCTCTTGCACTGAAGCTCACATTTTGTGAAATCTGGAAAACTTTCCTTCCAGTACTGGCACCACTGGGTGTTTCAGAATGGTCTGAAGCTCACTTTCAGAGCTCATGACCACCAAAGGGTGTTCACAGCTCTCCTCATAACTACAGAGCTGACTGGCTATGTTCATCACTACGTAAGTTAATGCCTATCGGCAAAGACTGCAACTGTCCTGCAGATCTACCAGGTGGCAATGTTTTGCTGGAATGAAATAAATCAGCTAGTTCTTACATTAGTATGTGCTATCTGGGTGTACCCCGAAGAGCAGTTTGCTAAAATTCAGCAAAAGATATACACCTCAAATCTACTGATAATCTACCTAGCAATTACGACCATTTGATATCACATTTACTTGGTTGTAGTTGTTCATTAAAAATCACCTTCAGGGTCTGCAGCAAACCATCAGTTTTGTCCTCACAAAAACAGCTGTCAGTGATATTTGTTGCATTTTGTTTGCTTGTTTGAACAGCATATAACAGTAATGTACCCTATATGTTAAATGATAAAAATCTGGAGAGCAAAATAAAGCCCAGAACTGATACAGGCGCTCTCAATTTGTTTTGATCTTCAGAATGAACAGGCCTGTCCAAAGATGACGAAGGAATAAATTAGCAAATGGCTAATGCGATGCATGAAAGGGCGTTTACAGGATCTGCATGTGCGCACGCACACATGCACTTGCACACAGACAGCTTGGCTTCATTAGAAATCTCACTACCGGAGTTTAACTTAGGTAAATTAACTGCATTAAAATACTGACACTGTGAGGATTTTAATACTATCACACCCTGTAAAGGGCACTCCGTTGTGAAGTTTTTAAATGCTTTAAAAAAATAGTTTAGAGTTATTGAAATCTGTGACAAATGCGACAGCTCTGCCTCCCCTCACAGCCTCCCGTTCTCATCTCCGGTATCCTTCTCCTGTATTGCCTCCAGGCACCGCTTTGACTTGGGATCCGCGTGCCCACTTCCAGTTTTGCTCAGTCCGCACGACAGGCACGCCAGCTGGATCTGCTTCATGTTCTCCAGGGCTTCGTTCTTGGCATTCTTCAGGAGATCTCCCTGGCCCTGAGGATGCACAGACAGACATGCAGGAGAGAGTCAGGCATTGCACACATCACTCGGGACCACAAGCGGCAGTACTGCTCTCCTTGTCTCTGGGGCATATTGCTCAGTGCCATGGAACAGGTCCCAGCTCCCATCTCAAATCCACACTGCTCTCCATGAATGGGACCGAAACTCCTTCTGCAGCCTGGTGCCAGCTCAGTGAGGAAGGCAGCAGCCAGCACACTGAACAGGCACCAGACTCCCACCACTTTCAGGTCACCACCCCTTGGGAGGTAATTGGCCTGCACTGAAGGAGGCTGTGGGGAAAGGCATTTCCTCTTCCACAGTCAAGAGCAAGCACCTGCCAGGGACAGGGCAGTGATGGCACATGGTACTCCCCTCCCCATGCCACTTCTCCATCTTTGCTTCCTGTCATCAGATCCCACACGGCAATAGCTGTGTGTCCCCAGCCAAAGAGCCCCTGCGAGCTGTGAGACTCTGGTAACCCAACCCTCCTTGCACCCAGATTTGATACCCAGCCTTGAGCCCTCCTGTAGCAGAGGCAGGCCATGCTGCACGCCCGTGTGAAACACATCACCCTGTAGCGCTACAGGGAATGCATCTGAACCGCTTTGTTTGGGACCTTCAAGCAGGTGAATGGGAATGAGACTTCATGAGCAAAAGGGCTGCTTCTGTCTTCTCAGGGCATGTAAAGGTGAGGTGGCTAACAAGATGTCAATCCAATTTGCAACAATCAGGGAAAACGTGTTACATGAAATTTGTATTAAGGAGGTGGTGTTCAGAAATGCCAAAATGAATATTTATGCAGCATTGATATCTCGAGTGCCGTGATGCGACAAGATCCTGGTGCTACAGGATGCAAATAAATAAAAGCCAAGACATGCATCTGGTCATTAAAATTCAGTATCTTTAAGAACTTGAACTCCTCTTTTCCTAATGGTGACCCCAAGTAGTGCTCAAAGCACAGCACCCACTGCAGCTGGTTACACACATATTCAGAAGGAATACCTTCATTCACTGAAACAACACATTCGCATCCCTGCAACCCAGTCTGACCTGCTCCAGACCACAGGCACTTCCACGGGTCTCAGAGGAGACAACATATTATAGCAGGACCTGGGGCTCACTGGGGGGGGAGGGTGATCACTGTCCCTCCTTTGGTTTTCAAAACAAAATAGATGTGTCGGATGAGTCACAACATGACACCCTCCATCACTGGGAACATCTCTCCACTCTCCCTTTCCCCAGAGCTAAGAGGAAGGATTTATCCCACACCGATGAGCACAGTTCCCTTTTCGCCAGCGCCTGGCACTGGACTCACAACACCCGAGCCCCTGCAAACAATGTTCACAACGAAGAAACAATGGTGGCTTGCAAGTCTGCTGCGCTGGTAAACACCACGTGGGAAACCACGTCAGCCAGGGACAGCAGCCTGCGCCTGAGAACGTGATTGCCTCATCTCCTGGTGTCATGAATTTGTCCCTGCTGAACGATGCAAATCGCTATCCAGATGCTGGGAATACAACTCAGTGTGAGAATAACAAAAAGCACTGGGACTGCGCGAGCGGCTCTCTGCTATGTGCTATGAAGCTCTTTTGAAGGGATTTGTATCTCAGCAGCATGACAGTTATGGGAATACACAGACAAATAGCTTTGGATCCAGTGAGAAGCCAGGGCTTGAAAAAACCAGAACAAGAATAAATCATGCAGCAGATATTTCACATAGCTGTGATCTTGCTTTTAGGTCAGAGGTTTTACTTATGGTTAAAGACATTAGGGAGGAATTCAAGAGCCCCACAGCTGCCCCAAGCACCCAGCCCACACACTTTAGTTCCCTCCCTGTCTGCAAATGCCACAGGAATAGTGCCAGTGCTGCAGTGACAGTGACAACACTGCCAAATAAGCAAAGTATATATCACTAATGCCATCACGATGTTATCAAAAAGGGTGTATGTCCTCAATACATTTTCAATCTCTCCAAACTGCATAAATGCAGTTTTAAGTAGTTTGGTTTTAGGATTAAATACCCTTGGCTGCAGTGGGGTGGCTGCTTTTACCTATCGTGCACACAGGACCAAAGACACCAAAGGCTGCACCGACCAGCTGACAAAATCAGTGTGACGATGCTTTGCAGCCTTAACTTCTCCAAGTCAAAACCAACGTATTTGTGCCCAAGTGCAAGAAGCAACTCAAAATAGTTGTCATTACAGCATCAAGAGCAACTGAGTCCAAAACTTGCGACAGCCCCCGCAACAGAGAGGTAAAATGATGCTGATGAAGGCCCAGTGCCCCTAAAGCACTGGTGCCCCCTTTTAGTCCAGGTGTCTGGAGAAACACTTCCATCCTCTGCTGCGGCATGGCTGGCGTCTCCCTGGGCAGTGGGAGCACTCACCCACGCCGTGCACGGAGGAGGATTTCCTGTCGTGCAACAGCACGAGACAGATACAGCTCCACAGGATGACTCAAAAAGCTTCAGCTGAGTCTATGCCACTTTCTTCACATCTCTTCCTTCTTGGGGTGAGGGCAAAGCATGGAAATCTTTCTCAGGTGGCCCATAAACTGTGTGTTTTTCCAGGGACTGAGACGCTCGTTTGAAGGGAGCTATTTGGGATTCAGTACACCACTTGGAGGGTGACAGCCTGAGTCTGTCCTGCCAAGACTCACATATGAAGTCCCCAGAAGCCAAGGGACTTCACACCCACCCTATGTGAAAGTGCTGAGCCACCCGCTCTCCCCTATGCACTTCTTATTTCACACTGGATTAACCAGGCAATTCAGATCACAGATTTTGTCTGAGGCAATGCACAACATGTCTTCAGGTTTCAGGAAGAAAAACACTCCTCCTGAGCATACTTCCAATATTTTGAAGACATTCTTATTTTACAGTGGTCTAAAAACAGAAATGGTCTTATCAAAATAGTGCAATTCCATTCATGTGCAGTTCAATGAATTTATGTCTTAGTCTCCTTGTGGTTTTTATTTTTAAACAGCTGGTTCATTTGAGCAAACTGAAGGAGCAAAAACGATTTTGAATCATCTGTCATGAGAAAATTAATGACAAACCAGCCCCCTCTGACAGACCTGTCATAATTCTAGAGACACCATTAAAAAAAAAAAAAAATCTGTGGGCATGCTCTGTTTGAAAAGCCATCTGTTTGCTTTGAAAAACTGGCTGTGAGCATAATCCACTTAAGAAAAATGTCAGCAAAGTTGTGTCAACACCTTAACGAACTAAATACTGGATAGAACCTAGAGTAAACTTTACAAGTGTGATTGCATTGAAACAACCCTCATAAAACAGCCCTTGTGATCATCTCTGTGCAAAAACCATGCTTCTTGCCCTTACAAACAAAGTATCTTATTTCCAGACAGAGATTGTGACATTCCACTTTGGCATTTCCAGACAGAGATTGTGACATTCCACTTTGGCATCTATGCATCTATCTCCCTTCTGCTATTGGTATCATCAGCCTTTCTGAAAATAAACAGTTGTGAGAAAGTTTAAACTCAGCATTTGGCATGACAGTGAATTAAACCAGAAGAGGTTAATCAAGTGAAAACCTGACCAAGGGGGCCATTTTCATTTAGGGTTAGGGAACACTAAAGGTCAGATTTCATACACCTAACTACAAAGCCTCAGCAGAAATTAACATTATTGTACAAATAATCCAGCTTTTCAAGCAACTGTAAGATTATAAGCCCTTACCCTTGACAGGTTAATACTGCTTAGAAAACCTATAATCTGTTATGCCTTTCAATATTGCTCAGTTTCAGTGACAACCCATGAAAGGCTTTAAGAAGCATAAGTAGCTCTAGACAGACACTGGCAATGACCACAGATGGGACAAAATCCTTATGTTGCTCGTTCAGTTGGGCTTTTTTTTCCCCAATCAAATACCTAAGCTTTTGAGTAAAGGTGGCAGCTCTATAACCAACAGCAATCCACTCCAGGGTTGGGGAAATGAAAGGTGGGTTGAGTTAGGTCAGTGGCACAGTTTTGTGTTCAACTTCACAATATTATTTCTTTTATACACATTGCATGTATATTTCTACATAACTATAAATATATGAGCATAGGTATGTGCATTAATAATTATTATTTCCACTCCTATGCTTTCTAAGAAACACACCACAACATGTAGGTCATGAGGCATTGCTGGCTGTGGGCAACCCGCAGCACTGGGGACCCGGCTGTGGCTCAGGCAGGACCTGCAGCCCCTTTTTTGGGCAGGTGCCCACACCAGCATCAGGAGCTTCAAGAGGACCCTGAAGGTCACCCCTTGGCCCATGCAGAAGTGAACTGTGCTGACAGGTTGCCCTACACGAGCACTTTGCTTTCCTGCTGGTGAAGTAGAAAATCCCGCTTGAGCGACGGAGCCTTCCTGGCGTTCAAAACTGGCCATGTTTCCAGGGAGGCTGAAACAGTGGCTGCAAAAGCCATTTTGTAATCTGCTACTTGCTGAAACAGACAGTTGCTTATCTCCTGGGCAGACACGTTCTCTAACAGCACATTATGGGACCTTTCCTCTCCAATCCTCAAGGACTGAGTAAATACAAATAAATAACAGAGGTCTTAACGCTCATCCCCCGTCATGCTCATGATATTACTTTACTTTTTACCTTTTTCTCAAAGGTAAAAGCTCTTACATTATTATTTAATCACAAAGTAAAATCTCCAGAGGCTGCCAGTGGACACCAGCGGTTGGCTGAAAAACCAGACACAGTCACATAAACCAGCCACAAGCGTTGCATCGCTCCACATTTCAGAGGCAACACGGGTACGGTAATGGCACTGACAGTCGGTGCCAAGGGACTCAGATAGCCAAAACGCTGGAGAACTGCTGTAATACTGGGATATTCTGTGTGGAGGCAGCATTCACTGCAACGGGTGCATTTTCAAAGTACCATAGTGGGACTTTAATTGTGTTCATTATTAATAAGAAGGCACACAATTAAATGATCACACATGGCTTTGAAAATGTAATCCTGGGGAGGAAATCATTAATGAAATGATTAGGCTGCTAGGTTAAACTTGTTACAAAAAGCAGGTATTTTTCCATGCCTTCTTCAAAGTTAAATGTGGGAACAATTGATATGAATTTGATTATGATACATTCACATTTCAGAACAGACTACTCACAAAACATACAGAGTGTTGCTGTATCAAAGCAGACTTTAAAACCCCACCCTTTCCATTATTACTGCATATAGTTTGTCAAGAGCTTTGCTTTATTGTCTGTGACAGAGATCACAATGCACATGTTGGCATGAAAAATTACTGTGCACAAAGATTAGACACAAAACATATAATCACTTCTTGCACACTGAAAAATAAAGGATTGCAAAAATGAGTTACACCACAGGAAAAGAGGGGACCAAATGTTACTTTCCAATTTATTTTTAAACCTTTGCATTCACTTCCTGTGAGGAAAATAAAAACACCACAAATACAAAAAATGGCACTTAAATGGCATTCCTTGTGCTACTGGTGTATCATTTAATGTCTGGGTTTTGGGCATAGTTTCCCACTTACCCATTCTGAACCAAATACAAGAGCTTGTTTCTACCTGGCTGAAACCAGCAACAACTTTGACACTGAGTAAATCAGGCAATCTGACCGAGTGCTTGCTGGGGCCTGAATCATGTTTTGCAATATCTGCTAGTAATTTCAGACATCAAACTGAGCATCTCATTTTGGTCTATCAGCATGTAACTGACAGCCAGAGACCTTCTCTCCCATTTCCCAAACCAGGATCTAGCAAAAATTTGCAGGAAGGAAACATAGCTGCGAATCAATTATATCACATCAAGAACAGATCTGAGATGTATGAAAAAGAAAATATCCACCTAGGTGTAGTAGGTTGACCCTGACTGGACTCCAGATACTCAGTAAAGCCATTCTCTCATTCCCCTCTACAACTTGACAGAGAGAAAATACAATTAAGGGTTCATGAATTGAGATAAGAACCGAGAAAGATCACTTATTGATCACTGCCATGGGCAAAACAGACTCAAAGTGGGGATATTAATTAAATTTATTACAAACAGAATCAGAGCAGGAGAATGAAAAGTAAAATAAAACTTAAAACCACCTTCCCCCCACAACTCTTTCCTTCCAAGTTCCACCCCCTCTCCCCTAGCAGTGCAGTGAGATATGGAATGCGACTTGCAGTCAGTTGTTGTTTCTGCTGCTTCTCAGGGACAGGAGACCTTCCCCTGCTCCCATGGGGTCCCTCCCACAGGAGACAGTCCTCGATGGATCTCTCCAGCATGAGCACAGAACCAGCCTTGACTGCACTGTTATCCCAGCTGTTCTACGATTTACTCGGGTAAAAAATATCCTGTTTACACCTGATATTTGCAAGAGCCTTGAAAATGAAACCACATCTGCAAGCTACACTGGAGACCTTGCGGGCACTCCCTGCTTTGCCAAGACACACAGGCCTAAGGTGATGCATCCCAGCCAGCAGCCTCCTGATAGCAAGCACCTAAGCTAAGGACAACCACTGGGGGAAGAGCCAAGGGACAACATCTCTGCAAATACCATTTACAAAGCACAGTCTCTTTCCCAGTGCAGCCAGTTGTAAGAGCGAGAGAACACCTCCATCGTTATTGCCAGGGGCCTGGGAAAATTCACATGGCAACTCCAGAGCAACCTGGTCCTGTATAAAAGCATAAAAGTCTCTCAGCAGCTCAAGCAGAAGCTGGCAGGGCCAGCTGGCTGGCTGGATTATGGCCCTTCCACAGAACCCATTCAGCTGTAGCTTGCCCTGAGCACCCAGCAGGTTCCAGTGCAGCAGCCCAGTCCTCTCTGAGGCACAGATCTCTGTAGGTGTTTAGATACCACAGCAAAGGGACAAAGAGGAAGCCGATAAAAATTGATAAATACATTTTAATAAATAGAATAAATAAATAATGAGTGAAGTAAAGCAGAAATCAGAATGGCCCTAACTTGTACTACCCTGTTAACACACCCAACGGATCTGTGACTGCAGAGGGGTATTCTGACCCAGGGATGGAGCCTGATGCTAAAAGAGTAAATGTGATATGTTAAGAACAATATTCACATCAGCTGAAAACCAGTTTATCTGATTTTAACTATTTACATTTAAACTCCCAAACTAGACCATTCTGACCATTGTTCAATACTAGGCTGTCCCACACAAACCCCAAAACTTTTAAACTGATTTCATTTGCCATTTGGGTCTCACCCCAAAGGTCTGCATTGCAGAGGATGGCTTACAGGGATTTGCAGAGGTGTTCTGCAGTAGCCTGGTTGGTTTTCTAAGGAGGCTGGTTCATTGCACAGCCAAGCAGTCAATCCCAGAGCACAAGTCATGACATGAGCAGTTGGGAAGATGGAATGCTGTCTGCCTCTGCTGGTATGGCACTTCCCTGAAAAACACCTTTTCCCACCTTCTTTTCCAGCTATTGGAAAGGTGCAGTTAAAATCTAAATGTCTCTGCTGGATACCAAGAGACAGCCACCACTGTACCACACTGGGCAAGGGTCCACAGCTTTTACAAAACTGCCAGCCCACAACTTATATATTCCCAAACCATGTGACACAGCCAAACACAGACCTTCTGGGCAGCCTGGGAGGTGGAAATAAACAAAACACTTCTTTCCTACAAGGAGAACCTCAAAGAGAACAGTCACGCAATTAGCAAATAAGCAAATACTTAGAAAAGCTTCTGATTCTGGCTGTTGGCCTTGCCAGTGTGAGCACATCATTGCCTTGTGCAGCCATGGCAACTTAGAAAAGAGGGTCTGTATCTGTAGTTTTCTCACAGCATTTGCCTAACAAGATAAAGGTGAAGGGCACACATGGCCAGCTTGCTCTCTGAAACAGTGGAGTGCCATCTCAAACCCTACTGGCCCCAGACCAAAGCCTGACAAGGAACTAACGTCAAGCATTTGCTAGAACACCATGGTGGCAAAAGCACTCATGCTATTCCCTACTGATCATTAAACAGAGCTCTCCACTGAAATCCAGGGGCTCTTGCAAACCAGTTGCACTGCATGGCTACTAATTTATTCCTTCAAGCAGGCATTTTATGTATAAAAAGAGTGGGCTTTTATTTTCATTTTTTAAAAAAATGCCTATGCTTCTCTCTCATCTGGGCATTTGAATTAAATTACGTTATATCAGGCTGTCAAGAGCAATGAATGTGAACATTGACTGTAACTGTGTTTCAGTAGGAATTTGCTTTCAGAAATAATGCCATTAATTTGATGTTAGCCATGTGCTGAGCTGTTCAGCTGCCTGTGTCTCTCTCAGGCCCTCCATCTAGCAGACAGTTTGCAAGCACGGCCACAAATGTATGGACTCTTGCTGTCAACCCCCCCCCATGCTGGGAACCTGCCTTTTCTTCTGGTGATAGGTTTGAAATGAAAAGGTTGACTGGGAGCCCAGAAGTGCACAATTGATACTAAAAAAATCCCATTTCACTGGAGAAACTGAGGCACTATTTATTTTTGATACGTAGCCATGAGATGGAAATCAAAGCTCTATGTCCAGGCATTTATTTCATAGCCCTGCCTTGGTCAAAAAACCCACAGGTACCTGCAGAAGCACCTGCTGGTAACTCCAGTAAAGTCCAGAGAGTCCCAGAAAAACAGAACAAGGGGAAGAAAACTGAGGCAGAAAGTGCACAATTTTTTTTGCATTTAATTTTTCTGAGTAAAAGGACCAGCTTCAGGAAAATAAGATTTTTGCAGCTAACAAAACACCTGTGCAAAGCAACCCCAGAGCAAAACATTTGTCTGGGAATAGCTGGCAGCCCCAGCTCCCTGGTGCCCTCTGTGCTGACTCACAGCTGCCCAGGCTGCAAGCACACAGTTAACATCAAAATCGTGTCCTTCATCTCAGTGTTGACAACAAAATGTCCCCTAAGTTCCTTAGAACCTTGAAAAGTTTAGTGGCTGATTCTGTTTTGACTGAAGAAAACAGGCACCTGTGCTGGTTTGGGGCTTATTTCGAGGGAGAGAGTGTTGCAGCAATGTTGCACAAACACAGCTTAAAAAAAGATACCTACAGCTGTGCTTAATACTAACTGAAATAATTTAATCAAGATGAAATCAAATTGTGCCAGTCATAGCAGAGCATTTCTGGACAGGTAACAGAGCACCCTCATGAACAGCTGCTGCAGACAGCCCCTTACGCTTCTCCTTTCTCAGAAACCCCATGCCACAAGCACTAATGTCTTAGCAACTACATGGTTTGCAAATCCTCCTGCTGCAGTGGTGCTGGCCAACATCACCAGATGACTGAGGCACAGGAATCTGCAGAAGCCACCTGAGCTCCCTATTCCTACTGCTCCAGAGGGGCTGTGACGCCCCTCTGGTTTGGCTGCTCCCCTCCCTTCTGCAAGGTGTTGTGGGCAGTCAGTTTCTAACCTGTTCACAAGCAGCACAAGCCACAAACAATTTTATGCTGAAGCAGAAAGCTTTGAGCTGAGACCAAAACCTCCAAATCATATGAAAGGTTAAGTCACAAAAGAACCAAAACAAACCGCTGTCTAAACTAAAACAAACTGCTAGGAGGGAACAAGTGTTTAGAAGATCCCTAAGCAAATGCTCTGATCCACCTTATCCCCGTCATTCTTGTCCCCCACAGTCAAACAGGCAGATTTGCTGGTGAGACTGGACAGTGAGCTCAGTAAAAGAAGAGCTGAGCCACCCTCTCTGCTTGTATTCCCCCAGCCAGTGGATAAAGAGGCTCCTGTGGACACAGAGGCCATAGGCCTCACGTTCACAGGGCTTAATTCCCCTGGGAAAATCCCAGACTTGCCCTCCCAGCGCAGATGGGAAATCAAGTACAAGCAGGAGCGGGTATGGTTATTTTTGCAAGCAGCACTGACCCAGCAGGCAGAGAGTCACTGAAACTAAGCAACTGAGAGGGGAGGAGAAAACCAGCAGGGATCAGAAACATGCATGGGAATGGGAAGGATGAGAATGGAGACACATAGCAAACTGAGAGAGCCAAGCACAAAAATTAAGTGGTGCAGGATAGGAAAGGTAGCATTCATTTACACATTCACTGCCCCAAAATGTCAATGAGAGAAACTGAGCAAGCATGACCTACGATCCATTACAATGCTATACCATAGAAAACAAGAAGCTTTTCAGCAAAATTTAACTCAGTTTTTAAGCCTGATACAGAGGTCTGTAGTAGTAACTCCACAGTTACTGGGGAGGGTTGGAGACAATGAATTTATGTTACCCAAGTCAGTACCCACTGAGCCACCCTCTGAAGGGAACGGTCCTGATGCTGCCGGCAGCCCCCAGTCTCAGCCCGTTCATCCCAGACTGTTCAACTAGGCCCCTCAGGCTGTCCAAATCCCACCACCTTTGCCAGTGCTTGAAAACATAAAAAAAAATGTTAGGTGCTTTTCAATGCCTTCATGTAGCTCACCTCCTCCCCACTGCTACCTGCACGAGCATCACCAGGAGCAGGAACCCAGGGACACCTAGTGAGAACACACAGAGCACTCAAATGCAATTATCACCACTCTCCACTCTATTCAGAAAGATGACAACCTATCAGTAAGGCTCCTCCTGCCAATGCCTATGTCTGATTAGTAACACAGAGAATGTTGGAGGAAAAACTACTATATAAGCATTTTTAACTTACCCTTCTCACTGTTGTGTGTTTTTAATTTGCTCTCATACGAACATAGCCTTTCTGACATCAGTAATGCCATCTTTTCCTTTTTGTGATCTAAAAAATAATAAGAGCTGCCACAGCACCAGAATCACTGGTTTTGTCTCTGCTTTTCTCCACAAATGGATCCCACCTGTAGCTGGGGAAATGACCCACAAAAAACGACCTTTATCTCCTGCAGGTTTCATCACTTGCACTTGAATTCATCTGACCCAGGTAAAAGAAGACTGCAGCTGTGAAAGACACAAGATTGCAGTTTCCCAATCCATTGTTCATACAGTAAAGTTTCCTTCCCCCCACAAGTACTGGGGCCTCTGATTTCCCTAGGTCCTGTGCAAGTTTTTGGGCATGCCTCCCACATTTAGGGCTTATGGGATCTACCATAAGATCCGTGAAGAATAATGGCAGCACAAACGCCTGGTCTCACTGAACACCTACAACTTTCCCTTAAGGCGGTTTGTGGCTTTTCAGTAACTGTCCCAGCCCTCCCTGCAGATCCATATTGCCAATAACCATACATGTTAACACAGATTCTTTACTCCACAGCCCTCTACTGATAGTGGCTCAGGCAACAAAAATGAATCAATACCATCATTGAGTTAAAGAGCATTTTATTTTAACCACAGCCCTCAGAATACGTTGGGGTGTGGATGAACATTTTCTCTTTTCAGTGTCAGGAGGCAGTAAGGGAAGCTAGGCTGGCACACTGAAAACAGGGAAGGTCATGCCAGCAAATCACTGCCTGCTGGATTCAGAGTCCGGCTCCCCTGACTACTATACTCACACAAGTGCAGAAGTAGTCAAAGGCTCCTGGCTAGCAATGGCATTGTGCACATTCTGACGTGGAGAGAGGATTCCTACCAGTGCTCAGGAAGGAGAAGGGGAGGACTTGGCATTCATACAGAGACATGCTACCCCCCAGCTTCAGCAAAGCACAGTGGCCAGGTGTCACTCAGTTATAAAGTACATTACCAGATCTGACTGAGGCCACCACAGTGCCAGGGAAAACCCAGACACCCTCTCAGCAACCACAGAGGAGGAAGTTCGGATGGAGCTTTCATCGCCTTCTGAGTTCCCCCAGGGAGCTATCTTAAACTAGACACCCATTCCCCCACAGGGAGCAGCTTTTGTAGATGCTGGCACGTAATTCACATAATAAAAGGGGCAGTCAGCTTGCCATCAATTATAAGCTCAGCTCGGGAAACTCTACGTGATCCACTGACAGTAGCTGTAACAAGCTTAAAATATACCACAAAGGTAATTTTTAGAAGATGTTAAAGCTCTCAGCACATACCATTCAAACATAACTGTTTCAGACTAGCACCAGTTACAGCTCCCAGAGCACGGCACAGTTCAGAAAACAACGTACAAGTGATCCGCTCTTTAAGTTCCCACCATGTACACGTCAGTACCCCAGTCTCTCCCTGATACTCAACAGCCCTACAAAAATTCAGAAAAAAACCCAACTGTGAGTGGAGGCTCCCTCATGCCCTGTCCCACACGAAACCCCTTAGAAGTGGTGCCCTTCATTTAAACACACACTCCCTCATAGAACAGCAACGTGTGCACAGGCTGACAAAACAAGAGATTCCTCAGTGACACAAAGACCCCTGTCTAAATGAACCAGGGAACATAATGGTATAGGAACACAACTGCTCTGGGGAAAAATTCCTCTCAGAGCCTGTGGACACTGAGTTGACAAACACCAGCTCCACATTTGGAAAAAAACAAAGGGCATTTTCTCTGCTCGTATTTTGATACTCTTTAAGCAATCATGGCTCCACCAGATCTTTACCCAGACACATTCGGCATTTCACAGTTTAAAACACCTTGGTAGGCACCATCTGTGTCATCTCTGCATGGGTGAGATACAGCAGCATGTGCTAGCTAGGATGAGATGAGCACAGCAAATGCAACTTCTAGGCTGTAAAGTGAATTTATTAAATGTATGCAGATCAAAATACACTTGAAATTATTTTAAAATTTAACATGTATTTTCAATAATAATTGTACAACTGAATATCTCTTATGTTATTTGAGGGACATCAGGAATCCTCCAAGTTGCATAGAGAGGTAACTGGAGTTTTCTAAGCAACAGTCTGTCCCTAAGTCCATGAAAAAACACTCATTTTGTGTGTGAGGGGCAGGGCTAGGGCTCAGCTTGCATTATAATGCAACCTGCAACACTTGACAGAGCCAGCTGCTCTTCTTTCATTCTTTGTTAGTACAGCTATTGACAGATAGGAGCAAGAAATGTGTGAATTTCTGCTGAAACTTATACTTTCATTACAGCCTCTTTAATTCCTCTGAATGAGGTCATGTTGTCAGGTTGGCACAAACTAGATTCTCAACTTCCAGGTTGTGTTAATTAACTCAACAGCCGAGTACAGCAGTCTTTGATATCCGTGTCTCAGATGAAAATGTTACCGTTGCAGGGGAGGGAGGGGATGGTGGCAGAAGTTGCTGCAGTTCCTATGCCACCCACAGTTTTTGCTTACACTGTCTCTTCCCACAAGGGATGGGAGATGACACTGACCCAATTTTTACACACAGGCAATCGTCCTTTGGTGGGGAACCATCTACAAACATTCATTCACCTTCCCCTCGTGGCCCTTCTCTCCTTCTTAATAGTACCAACTTTCCAGCACAGTTCTGCAGTTTTTCTCAGGCACACATATGTGCAGGACTAGCTCCTTTTCCTCCAGAGGTGAGCATCTTCAATAAATTTGTAACCCTACCTGCTGATTTTTCAAATAACCTCTTCATAGGTCATAATCTTGCCGCTACTCAAAAGAGCATTTGGAGAACAAATCCTCTTTGTATTCACACATCACCACCTGAACATTATTAATTACTTTTCCAGGTGCATAGTTTTTGGACCGGATGGCACATCCCCTAGAGAGAAGTTGGCCTTCACACCCAGGTGCCAAAATCCCTGCCGGGCTGGTAGAGAAGGGGGACGTCAGCAGCACAGCTGGGGCCCAGGCTGCGACAGATCTGCCCCAGCGGCACAAGCGCAGCGGTGCCAGGTCCCACACAGCTACCCCAGGGCAAATTGGCACAGAATTTTTTCAACTCATGTGAACTGCATCACAGCTAGGGACAGCTCCAGAGCCATGTGGAGTTTAGTCCAGATCAAGGATGGGGGACAGTAGGATACACAGGTAAGACAAAGAGCACGGCGGTTCACCCCCAATGAATTAGCATGATTTAGATGATAACACTCAACTCGGGCGAAGCAGAGGGAATGGGGATTTGAGGCTGGGGAGGAGAGACTGCAAACACTGAGACGATAGTGAGGCACAGAGGGGTAACTGAGGCAGCACAGACGACTAAGCAGAGGGCTTCACTGAGCTGCCAGCCTACACAAGGAGAGAGCTGCACACCTATTTTGGCAGAGTAATGCCTTTTAAGCATCTTGACAGGCCTCCATTTGTGAAGTGACACTAAAATTGGTTTTCCACACAGCACCTCAGTGTGCCAACCCTCACCTGGGCACAAAGCCCATGCTGCTGAGGTGGCCTTGGCACAAGGGCCACCAGGCATAGTGGCCCCACATGCTTCTGCCCTGTCTCCCACCACTCTCACTGAAACACGATGCATCTTGCCCTGTGTGCACAGCCAGCATCTTGGCATTAGATCTGTGGCTTTTGGCAATTTGTCTCATCACTCAAAATAAAAGGCATATCACAAGACTGGTTGCCATTTCTAGCTAATTTTAGTCAAGTTCAAGCACTAAGCAAGGTATTACTCAAGGCTTTCCATGATATCTTTCACTTTTTTAATTTCTTATGCCAAAGTTACGGTCATTCTGCATATATATTTGATGGCCTATACACATACATGCATGAGGGTTTGCACACATACAATCCCATCAGAACTGAAGGAATAACATATTGATCTGAATTGCAGAACTTTGTATTGCAGGGGAAAAAAGAAAAAAGAAGGTTTACATCAAAGGAAGGCACCTCACAGCACTTGTTCTCTGGATGAACTTTAGTGATCCTCCATTTTCGGTCTGTTGTGCACTCGGATCCCACACTGACTGCAGGAGGGTCTTGTCCCTAAACCTACTGTTGTGAAACACCTGCAGGAGCAGAGCCCTGGTGCTGAAGGAGGAAGAGCAAAGCAAGAAAATTGGCAGACACGTGTTTCTGCTCAGATGACTGGCCATCAGCTCTTTCCCCAAGAGCCAAGTGGGTCCCCAGGTCTGCCACATCACCATGGAAAACACTACAGCCTCATACCAAGCACCTTCCATGTCAAATATTTGAGCAGGTCTTAGATCCACAGCAGTTAAACACTCATCAGCAGGAGGAACTACATAGCCTCTCACAGACCTTTCCAGTCCTATTTTCTACAGGTGTTAAAGGCCGGAAAAAAGACAGAAAACTGTGCATGCTCCATAGATGAACAGACATTAGGAACTGGTTTGGTTCTGCAGGGGCTGTGTGATGTGGGGAGGTGAGTGCTGCTCATCACAAGCACCAGCGCTGCAGGCAGGTGAGTGCAGGTGAGTGTTGATCCCTGTGCCTGGACAGTTAAGCACTGCCTGACCTGAATGTCTGGACAATCACTTCTTGCCAGTCAATGGAACACTCCTGCTTTGACATCATTCAACAAAACCCCAGCAATAAATGATTAATAGGGGACAAAGTCTCTCCTCTTTGTCAGACCATCCTGGGACTCCATGCCCTACTACATCTCTTCAGAAACTCATAGTATCATGAAAGAGCAAGAGCTGTGAACCCTGGTGATCTTTGCTCTCCCTTCCCCCCTCAATCCCTGCTCTTGCCAGCATTTGGTACTTGCAGATTTAAGATTACCTGGGTGGCCTTGATGTATGTTTTAAACACACACAAATATTTAACTTGTTCTAAATCCAGCTCCTGTCTTGGAATTTTCCTTGGCCAAGAAAACAGTGACCTTGTCAGAAACACCATTAGGGCTTCAAAAACTAGCAGGGAACAGCCAGGTACCCAGAGAGGTCACGCTATACTCACTGGAGACTACTCACTCCATCCTCCCCAGAGGAATGCTCCAGCAGACGGCTGAGGGCCAAGAGGAACAGGATATTGCAGTTGATTAACTAGTACTCCTGACGGACTGGTATTACACTCCTTCTACCCTAATACACACCGTTGAAGTAACTTGAGAAGTTTCCATCACTAGATACAACTGACAAAGTCCACCAAGTCTTTTAAGGTTCCTGCCTTTGGGCTAAAGCAAGACAGGTAAAAACCAATGCATTCACCACTTATGAAGGAGGCATTTCTCAATCAGACCAGCAGAGAACAGCACTCTGCTGGGTACCAGAAAGGTCTTCCTATCCTACCTAATGATCACAGGGCTTGGTTCCCATAGTTTACAAAACACATTGGTCAAAACAGCTTTTCATGTGGATCACACACTTTTACCTCCTAATGTTGTAAGTCAATATCATTTAAAGGACTCTAAATTCCCTACCCCAGAAAGATCTTGCAACACCTCTACACACAGAGGAGCCCTGGAGACTGATCTGAGGGCCGCAAGCACAGGCTCTGCCCTGGAAGCAGCCCTGGGGCTGGGAGACTCCCCAGCACTCACCACTGCATTCAAAGCACACAAAGCACTGGGCCTGTGAACGACCTGCACACCCATGCAACTTCTCCACACTCTTCACAGACTCAATAAGGAACAACCTAAATCTTTCCCTCATCTTTCCTCTTACTTTCAAATAAACTGCTCAAACTAAGCAGGTTGGTACTTACAAGACCAAATAGATGTTGACCTTGATGGACCTCTTCACTTTCTCACTAGCGCTCTCAGAAAGCCAGCTGGTTTGTAATATTTACCTTTTATTTGCCCTTTAGCTCACGTGTAAGGGACCAAGCTGATCCAGTAACTGTGTGAATGATTAGAGCAGCTCTGCATTTCACTCTATGTTTGTAAAATCCGTCAATCACAGACTGACTGGCTTGGCCAATCTCAGCTGCAGCTGAGCAGGTCCCAGCTAAAAGCAGCAGATCCCTCAAAAGTAGCCAGGGCACGCAGACTAGAGAGGTTTAGAAGTTTGACACACCACTGTGAGCTGTATCAACCAAGGGTATGCAAACAATGTGGGGACTAGACAGCAGGAAAGACATTCAGTCTCTCCAGAAAAAGAGCCTTTGGGATAACCATATTCAAAATATATTTACCTAGATCTGGATTGAGTAGACATGAGTTCACATAGAATAACACAATTAGCCCTGCATTAAAAGGCAGGCATGAAGACTCCATGCCACACAAACCACTCCTGCCTACTGCTCTTGCTGGATTGTCACTGTCAGAATATGAGAGCAAATAAAAACAATTTTTTAATTTTTAAATTTAGAGGTTTTAAATTTTAAAACCACTATGGCTTAGGTTCTGTTTTTGCAGTTTCATAAATTGAGCTCCCGTGTGCTTATGTCCACAGAGATAATACTGGGAAAAAGAGGGAGATAAGACACAAGGAATTTTTGGGGGATCAGGGGAAAGCCTAACTGACACTTACAGTGAAAGAAATAAATGGCACATAGAATGCAGCAGCTCTGCAGGGACTCGTGAATTCATTGTGCTCTTGCTTAAGATCTAGATAGGGCAAATTGTCAAGCAAATCCTTTGGCAGCAATCATATAACAGAACACACTGTTACCATTGTGCTTAATTACATATAATATTCCTAAGATTCTGCCAGGCTGCTCTGTTGTCCACTCTGTAGCATGCCAAGGAACAAAGACATGGCTCTTGCCCACTGCAGGGAAAAGGACTGATGTGAAAAGATCGAAATAAATCTCTCTTACAAGATGCTTTTAGATTACTGTAGAGTATCCATTCAAAAACACTTCCACAGTGCACTATAATAATGCTTAAATTAATGCTTTGAATGGACCTAGTTCTTCTAAAGATTTTCAGAAATTCTGTGTTTAAGGTGCTTTAGAATAACAATCACTGTCTGATATGTAGCCTTTCTTCCTAAAGAAAACCAGTAACTTATAGTGATGGCAAATTCATCTCAGTTTAGGTGAAGCCAGATAGTCTTGTATGTACACCTTTCAGAAACCTGGCTTTTATCTCTCTGAGCAGCCTTCAAGTATGCATTTGGGGCTCTGCAACCCAAGTGAGGGGTCTGGATGCTGCAGGTCTCCCAAGCAACTGAAGGCCAATTGTCACAAATGTCTGAGGCAAAGAAAGAGGTGATTTGTGGACATCATCCTGCAAAACTGCTATTTGTGCACCGTTTTGCTACATAAAATCACTTACACGAGAGCTAATACTGATCACAGTGACACCATAAAATTGTGGATTCCTTCCCCAATGACTGAACTGCATTAGCAATTTAATAATTGTATGCCTTCTGCATTCAGCAACCTCTCTCTTGATATATCTAATCAGCATTAATTTAAATGCAGGATAATTAACACATACACTCATGGATGAATGCTGAAACCATCTCTGAAAATGTAAACACTTGATTTCTTGTAAGAGAGTTGGAGTCCTAGTAAGAAAGAACACACGGCAGCAGAGAAGAAATCTTACCGTGGGCAGCAAAAAAAGATTAAAGAAAACACGTGCATTTCAGAGAAAAGACTAGAATCAAACATTTGGGTGTTTTCCCTTTCAATAGAAGACCAAAACGGTAAATGCCACTTTATCTTTTCCTTCCCATGTTTTGTCTATACCTAAGTCAGTATGTTGGTATATTAGTTATCTAGATATTTACCATCAGCATGGAGGCAAGTACCCCACGGCATTGCTTCTAGATTTTGTATGTGCCGACCCACCAAAGCACAAATAGCCCAGGAAAATATGTCTGCAGAAAATCAAAGCGTGTCTGAGTGAGAGCAATAAATCTGAACCATACTCAGACTTTGTTTGACTTACTTGACAGGCTCCTGGGACTCAGGCAGATCCAAACTTCTTTGCTCAAGTAAACACCTCCTGGTAGTCTGTGACAGTTTTGCCTCAGCAAAGAGAGTAGTTTTGCAGGCCTCAAGTTTTTTTCCCCAAACATTCTCAAAAACTCAAAAAGCAGTCATTGAATTCAGTAGTTTGCAGGTGTGACAGATGCTGAGTGCCTGTTACTGGAAAATGCTTGGTACAAGATCCCACAGGAAAGGCAGATAGAGTGGGCAAGAAGAGCCCCAGGAGAGGTGGCAGCTGGTACTGTCCCGTGCCAAGAGGGCCAGGAGCAGACCGAGGCTGGCCCTGCATGCCCATCACCCACAGGTACATGAGTGTACCTGACCTGAAAGCCACCTAGTGCTCTACGGCAGCACTGAGTGCAGAGTTACAGCTCAAGGTCACAACGGCCCTAATGAGGCTTCTCAACTTCTGCCTCACAGGGCAGGCAGGAGGAGCCCATGCCTGCTGCAAAAGCAGCCACACAGTCAGAGAAAAGGTGCCCTCGTCAGCAGAAGGTGAGAGGAGCACCAGCATTTGGGGAGAAACAAGCATGAGCCCACACACCCAAGTGAAAGCCTCTGGTCAGTGAAATGGATAGTGACTTGTTTTAAAAACAAGAAGTATCTCATGAAAATGAATTGTGAACTTCTGTGACAAGAGAGGGTCAGACCAGAACAGTTACCTCAGCTGAGCTGAGCAGCTTTGCAGGCCTGTTAGGGTGAAATGAACAGTTCATAACACCATCCATGACGGAGTAAACACAAAATTCTTTTTGCTACCCCTGCATTTTACTGGAACTCAATTAAATACAGAGAAGAAAACAAAGACACAGAGCTGGTGCTGCATGTAAACAAACATGAAAGTGAGACTAAATTTAGGAACATAACCATTCCTGCAATATCACTGTGAGAACATGAGTCTTCTGTCTAGTGTACCCTAAGTTATGCCTCTCGATATTACTGACTGTGAGCCTGACAGTATTTTACACAACATGTGACCAAATAGGAAGATGTGATGTTTTTAAAATATGCATCCATGTCAAAGCTGACTTGTTAAGACTGTCACCAAGTTATAACATCCATCTTCTTACTGACATTTTTACCTTCTGGCAAATGGTTTGTCTTTATTGTGGGTATTACTAATATGTAATTACATTTATATAAACTAAGGGAGAAAATGACTTACTATTTTGATTCACCTCTTAAAAGTACCCCAGGGTATTTTTAAACATGAACGATGTATGATTTTTATAAAATACACTTTAATCTTGCATTTTGTAACTATTTAATTATTTTGCCAGTAGCAATTTCTTATTGCATCTCCTCTTTGTATTCAAAACCTACCTACTGCAATGAGACTTTATAAAGAAACACATTAATTAAATATGCCTTGGCTTCACTAGCCTAGGAAAAGACCATTAATCATCTCACAGGCACAAGCACAATAATACCTGCTATTTTGCTCATGGGCACCTCACACAAACTGACCCCTGCCACATGATGTAATTGCCTCCAACAACCTTGAGCACATAAAGAGGCTTTCCCTCATCAGCCATTCACTCACCCCCCATACTGGGAAGCAGGTGATGCATTTGGGAGATGTTAGGGGCTATTTTTTTCCTTTTTTACAACACTATACCAACATCTAGTGAAATACATTTGAAAGTGTCCACCCTGTCACTGGACATATGGGAACACTGAAGGCTTGAGTGGGGCAGGGTTGTTGGTCTCTCCTTACCAAATCCTCCTGAGGAGCACTCACCAGCACTGAGGAGAGTCAGTGCCAAACATGAGATGCAGCTGTAACCAGCAAAGAGGTTTGTTAGGGGCATGGTCACTGAAAGGCAGTACTTTTTAAGCGTGTGGGAGGGGGGTAGAAAAAAATAAAAAGATGGACAAATTAGAACAATGACAGATGGTCTCATATCAGGGACCTGAGGTACAACTTCATTCCTAGTTTTCTAATGCCTGACTGAGTTGGACTTCAGTCAGAATGAAAAGACGTTCCATGTGCATTCTGTTGTCACAAACTGTTAATATTTTATTGTGTGAGAAAGGTAGAAAAGAAGTTGTGGCTTAGAAATTAAACAAGTCAATTATTCCTTGACCTCGACTAGATGTTTTAAAAGCTCTTCAATATGTTTACAATATGTGATAGGCAGCCATTCCTTTTCAAGAAAAATGTTTCTCTGATACCCTACTTGTACCTTCATTAATCACAGGTCACCCCTCAGAGCTGCAAGCTTCTCAGTTAACAAACATCTAGAAACTGAAAAAGTTTAGAGTAACTCTAGCTGTGTTTAGAGTGACTCTGAGCATGAGGCATTTATTTTACCTAACACAGCTAAAGGTATTCAGAACAATGTTCAGAACTGCCTAGTGCGCTTTTCTTTTTGGTCCTCTTTAGCAACTTGTCTTGGTACACTGTGTGGAATAGGTCAGCCCATTCCATAATGCTGGAACTGGTTGCCTTTTCACCAGAAGTCCTATTAACTGAGCCAAAACTCATTCCACTCCTCACTTTCCCTCACTCTCATGGTCAGTCAAGGTAAGCAAGAAACCATAGGTGACCCAGGTCTTCTCCAACCCTTGTTCTCTACTACCAATGGCCTCTCCCACCCACTTTTGCCCTTCACCCCCTCTGTTCCCAACTTCTTTTTCCCTCTCCTGCGCAAGATATGTTAGTGGTCTTTCCAGCACCACCATGCTGATGTATGCATCTCCTACTACTCTTGCATGCTACACTGTTGCATGCTACATTTAGGGGTATACTTGATGAGGAATTTAGTAAAAATTCCCTCTCATAAACTGGCTTGCTCTGGGATGCCAGCCAAGAGAAAGGCAGTGGGAGGTAGCAGGGAGAGGCTGTCAGACAAGGCAACCTGCTTCACGGGAGCTGGAGGAAGGGAGCAGCACAGACAGAGCAGGGAGAAATTTAAAGCGTGATCTATCAGAGCAAAGTGGGAAATGAGGCTGTGAAAGAAGGTGTGAGCTGAATGCTAACAACCTGAACACTTGGCTCAGGCCCTCTCCTCGCTTTCTGCTGTGGCTGCACCAGATCCCTCCTTTTTCCATCTTTGGCTGCCCTTGAGTGAGCCTTCACCCAGGCTCACTCATACAGCTACTGTGACAATTCGGGGTTGATTGGTGCTGAACCAGTAGCTAAATCCCGATGAGTATCAATTACACCATGAGGAGCGTCATTGTGCAGCCAGCATGGAGGGGTGAAAATCCCCTTTTCAGCTGTTTAGGCAGGGCTTCACTTTTGAAATGTAATCCTGCACGACCAACAGTGTTCCTCATGTTTTTTTATGACAGCCCCTCCCTGCCCTGTCCCTTCCCAAAGAGATGCTCTAGTTCTCATTTTACAAAACAAGTATCTGAGACACAGTGACCTCAGACAGATCATTTTCAGGATGAGTGGGGCAGAACAGATAAGAAAGCCAGGTCCCTGAGCATACAAACCACAAGCTGCCTTTTCTGTTGAGGCTTAGATAAATTCCCTTCCACAGCTTCTGAATCACAGGTGTAATTAGGTATATTTGATAAATATCAACAAGTGGGGGTAATTTATACATCCCATTAAAAAAAGAACATGTTGTTTCAGTATTAGTAACACAGTACAAACAGATGAGCTAAAAGAGCAAAGGTTTGCTTATAAGGTTAATAGGAGACATGAGGTGGTGCTTTCTCTGCTTACCTTCAGCACTGTGATATTCCATGCAAAACTCTCAATGGCTTTGCTTAATTTTCTTCCTTTCAAACCTTCCTTTGTCCCCAGGTTATGAAGCTCTTCATGGAATTCCATTCCTGAAAATACAGATTGCACCATCACCCAGTGCATGACTGATCTTCCCTATAAAACACTGAGTGAGCATTTTCAGTCTTGCAGCTGATACTTCCCACAACCTCCTTCTGTGCTTCCCTCACTGCCTTGCCTTTTATGACTCCAGAATAAAAGTGTCATCTGCAATCTTGGGGTTTTGCTTCCACTTTGCATGGGATCCTCCTTGCCAGTGCTGGAGTCCCACACAGGCACATGCCTGGTCCCCTCACGACACCTGCAGCCTGCATTGCTGCAATATTGCAGGACAAGGCAACGGCTCACAACTCTCCTTGCACAGATGAGTTTGCCCCTTGGAAGGCTCTCTGACAGATGTGAAAGATACCTGTTCAGCACAGTCAATACAGCTTCCAATGCACATCTCCTCATTAATCTTAATCACAGTCGTACAGAAAAGCCCTTGTACTTCACAGCAATAAATTATGTCAGAAACACATAAATCTAATCACAGGATTGCTCGTCCTGCAATGCAGGGAACTGAGACTTCCAACCACACCCCTTGTTACATTCCATTGTTACTTTCTGTGCAAATCTGTTGCTGGATACAAGAATTCAGGAAATCTAGGAGCAGATTAAAAACCTTAAGGTATCAAACTGGCCCACAAATCTCACAAGATTTGCACAACGTATGCAAACATTTTTTGGAGTCTGGTGTGGATTAAGAGACAAAATGGAAAGAGAGCTGCTTGTGTTCCCTTAATTCCCTTTGTACCTTACAAAGGCCAATTGGCAGGAAATCGCCCCAAAGCAAAAGAAGCCCAACCTGGAGGAACAAGCCAAGCTCCACCTTCAGTTGTTTCACAGCTCTCCCTCCCCTAACGGTTTAAGGTAAATGTCACTCGCAAATTCAAGCTTCGCTGAAATTACGTCAAAGAAATGCCTATTGAGAGAACATCTGTATGCTGTAGATGCAAAGGGCTGCTTAGCAGGTTGCTGAAGGACAGTCCAAGGCAGGCTTGCACTTGGCATAGCTTGCCCAAACCACTCCTGGAAGACTAAAAATAAGTTTTTTCTTGCCTTGTGGTGACTCCAGGAGCTCCTTAACACTGAGGCAGTTCAGCCCTGCAAAATGCAAGATTTCTCTACTGTTTATATGCCAGAACTTCACCCACTCAAAAGTCTTGCCTGTAAAGGGTAAGAGAGTTCCTGCAGTATATCCTTTGGAAAACAGTCTAAATAACTGCACCCCAAGGAAGATTTCATTTTAGGTGTGCCCCATGTCAACTGAATTACAAATCATCTCACTTCAATTAGTGAAAGAAAACCTTCAAATTACTTGCTTTGTCCTGGAAAAAAATACGAAGGCTAATGGATCTTAGCTCCATGTGGGCAGCCCTGCCTTTATGCACCATCCTTTTAGGTATTTTTCCCTCTGGACCTCACTTCTCCATCTCTAACTTGGAGACAGTGCTGCCTCGGAGTGAGGGAGCCACAAACACTTGTTAGGCTGTGGGGAGCAGCACCAATGAAAGCATTTATCAGGTCAGTCCTTCAAGCTGCTGCTGACCTCTGTGTATTGGGCTGATCCTGTACATTTAAAAAACCAACAAAACCAACCATCTGAAAAACCATCTGGGAGAGTGCACAGGGAACCCAGACCAAAACAGGCTATGACGTGAAGCAGAGGTCTGGTGGGAACACATGTTCAAAGGGAGCAGAACTGGGTGAGGTGAAGGAAGGACTATGTCACAGTCAATTGTACCTCTGACACCTGTCCATTTTGAGTGCTTCATCTTGCCCCATTGAAAATGTTATACAACAATTTGCCTGGGTAGCACTTGCAACAAGCTAACTGGCATTTGAGTGCAGGGAGGGATATTCTCTCTCCCAGTCCTTTCCTCTGTCTAAATCCTCAGTCTTCAGAGAAGCACTTCAGATCTCTCCAGCTGTCTTCTCAATCAGAAATGATATTTTAAGTCTAACAAAGCAAAACAAATGAAAATACAAGTGGATACAGCAGCAAAGAGAAAAACTTGAAAAAATTCTTTTTTCCAGAGGGAAGGAAGGAGAGGGGAACTTCATGGAACTCTGGACAGTGTGGTGGCACAGTACTGCATCATGTTCCCTGTACACATTTCCAGCCCCCTGCTCACAAAGACACCAAAAGTGCCCAGGCAAGTGTTGTGGGTTCTTCTCTCTTGTGCACAGAGCAAGCTGGGCAGAAAGCTGGCTGATGCTGCTGAGGGTCTACATAGTGTAAAGTACTGCTCTTAAATTATACCACCTGGGGAGACGCCCCTGGTGCTGCATCTTCTCATTACTGTCCATTCCTGAACCCTCTGCACACAATGAAGGCTTTGGGCTGAGGAATTTTATGCTGCTTATGCAGATACACAGAACCCAAGGCATGATGCCATGATGAGACCCATGAAACCCAGTGAGACACCACACCGCTTGCCTCTCCTCCCTTTGCTACCACAGTGCCAGCATGGCTAAAGAGCAAAGACTGGGTTCCACCCTGCTCTTGCACCACACGAAAATCAGTTAAATGCTTTGTTGAAACAGTTTCTGAATCCCTTCGAATTAAAAAGATTAATTAAAATATTTACTGCAAAACTGTTGTTTCATTCATTATTTACATTTAGTAGAAGCAAATGGCTGTAGCCTGCATCACTTCCCAAATCGAAAAGTGCCTATCAGAAACAATAGTATTTATTAAATGCAGTCACAAGTGTTTGCATTACTGACCTTCAAGGCTTGCTATAGGTTAGGAAAGCTACAGCTGTACAACTAAATCAACTGAAAATAAATTTAATTTCTGCAGTGAAAACTCCTAATGAAAATACACTGCATGTATTTATTCAGCATGGTTTCTGACACGTGAAAGCTGATGGATTTAGTTGTGGAGGATTACCACTGCCAAATGTGGACTCTTATCTCTCTAACAGGGCTTATTCTTGTGTATCAGTGGAAACTACAGGAGACATCTCCCAGCTCAAAGTCTAGCCTGCTATCCTGAGAGGTGATGAAGAAAGGTTTGCTTGAATAACCTGAACTGAGAAACACAGACATGTTGGCGATTTCTATCATCCTGAAACAGGAGTGTGAACCTGTGTGAACCACTTCTGAAACCACCTTTTCCACTTCTACTGGTGCATACCAGACAGAGCCCTATTTCAGACAAAGACCTCAGTACAACACACCAGCAATGTAAGATCTACTTCACACCCACTTACAGTGGTTTGTGCCCATACACCTGACAAACATGATGCAGAGCCACACAGATTCGCTGTGATACAGCAGTGTTATATTGGCTGAAGTTTACAAGGTGTAAACCAAACCTAAACAGCAAAAGAAAGAAAAGGTGGGCAGGCAACACAGCTTGTTCCTCTGGTTATCAAAACCTCTTGCCTCCTCTTTGTTCAAGGGAAAAGCTGAGGTAGAGAATGGCACTTAGTAAAGGCAGGATGCCTTCTCACCCCCTCTTTTTAATTGAATGCCTTTCTAGTTCATTTGACTAATTTAAATGCTGTCAGACATTTCAGAGCTGTAGAGCAGATGGAGAAATAGCTCGTAAGGTGAAAGCTGAATATTTTTCCCTGTTCCCATGCCTGCATTGCTACTGGAAGATGAACCTTCAGGAGGGTAGAGTATGCCAGGGAAAGACTGGATGCTCACTTACATACCAGGGAACAAATGCTGTATTAGTGACAAAGTAAATTATGGCGTATTTCCCATCTTCCATCCAGAACTGAACAATAAAGATGGAATACCTGCTTTCTGGCACTGAACAATCTTGTCATGAGTGATGTCTGCCGTCTCAATCAGAACCCTGCTCTCTTGAATCATCTGTCAAAAAAAAAAAAAAAAGGAAAAAAATCAGCATTACAAGGGTCTCCTGCAACATCTAGAGCACAGAAAAGTACAAAGATTGAAACTTGGGAGGAGGTCTGCTCTGCAAGTAACACTATGAAGACTGGATCCTTCCTCCCCTCTTCCTATCCGAGATCTGTATCAAGTTAAGTGTCAGTTGCTCAGAAAATGTTTTGCTCCAAAAGTTAAAGAACAGCTGTTTTATATCAGCGAAACACCACTGCAAATAACACGAAGGAAACACAAATGATTTCAGAACAAAGCAAAGTTAGCAGACAAAATTGATTCTGTGTGAAATTAAGCCCTTTCTAATTAGTACTTTTTGTGAAACAAAAGGAGAAATAAGTACAGTCTTTGATATTATTATTAAAAATGTTACCAAGTCATGAATAGAGTTGACCTTGAGAGGTGTTTAAGCCTGTGCTGAACTTTACGCCCTTCAACAGTCCAGCCAGCTACAGTACCTCTTGAGTTTCTCTTTGGAGAAATTCAGATCCAAATCTTACCTTATCCTCAATATTTCTGTTGAAGTTTAATGGAAAAGGAAAAAACAAAACAAAACAAAAGACGAAGTTTCAACAAGCCTACTCAGAAGTTTTAGGAGATGTCCATACTTATGCATCTTCCCAGAGCAGCCCATTATCAGCAAACAAATGAAGGGTCCATTATGTGACAAGTTTTCTGACTCTCCCTGCTTGCAAATACTAATCTTCTTTGATGGCAACAAGCTTCCAAAATCCCTCAGAAGCCCAGGCAAGCAAGAAAATTGTTCCAGTGCAAACGTGGTGCATACATCTGTTACAGAAGGCAAGAACATGCTGTATAACAAACTGTGGCTGAGAATAATCTCCCTCTCCTGGGACGTACACCACAAACCTCAGTCAAATCCAAACAGCATGAGAGTGGTGCCAATTAGAAATGAGGCAAACTGAATACCGCCTAATGTTACAGCCTGAAATTACAGAAGCCACCATCTGAAAGCTTTGCCAAAATGCTGCAACTGCTAAAAGCCTTCCTACTTTCAAACACACCAAACATGAAAACACAACCAGTAGTTTTTGATGGTTTTAGTGGAAGGCAGCGTAACGTATTAAATTAACACTTGCAAATTAGCACTCATTGTTTTAATTAGACACAGGGGACGAGAGAGGCTTCCATTTATCATACCTAAACTCCCACATTCTGGAGAAATTTAGATCCAAATTTTGATCCCCATACCACCTTTATTTCCAATTAAATGCATTAGGGCAGGCTGCATTTAATAAAAGTAACTATGCCTTTGCTTTGATATAAAGAACACATGGAAAACAAAACCCATTATCGGCTTCACAGGAGAGTGAAAAAAGGATGATATACCTACAGAGTGCAAAATTGGTTTTTAACAGAACAAGCCCAGTGGATATGCCTGAGATTGAAATTACTTTTAATAGTATCCTTTCCCTTTCATTCTTATTACTAGCTTGTTCATGCATCATGTTGATTTTTTTCCTCTTTGATATTTCCACTTGTCATCTAGAAAGAAACGACAATTTCCCTACACACTCTGGCTTTTCTGTACCACAGCACATTGTTGTTTTGTGCTGAAGGAGCCATTCAGCTGGCAACTGCAAATGCTGAAGTTGATCTGAGCAGTAAAGACAGTGAGAGTCCCAAAAAACATGCAAGCCACTCCAGAGGCAGCCAGAGGCCAAACATGCATCTCTTACACATGCAGACACGGGTTTGTGAGCCAGTGCTGGCACTGCCTGGTCCAGCCAGGTGTTACCGGCATCTCCATGGCTGCTGTATCCCATGTACCTGTCCCCCTGGGCTTGGGTCCCCACTGGGTCTGTGCCTGCACTTTCTACCCAGCAGCAAGGTGTGCCCCATGACGTCGATTGCATCTAAGCTGGTACAGGATATCCAGAGTGTCACTTTCCTGTGCTCAGGTCCCTATAGCAGAATGTGACCTGTGAGAGTTTTTTATACACACACACACACACACACACACACACACACACACACACATATGGCCACAGGAATTATCCTACCACACAAAAAAAAGAAGCTTGAGAATCATGCTACTATTGGACACACTCCTGGTAGTTTCTGGCATGCCTGTTTTAGGATTCTCAGGCATGAAGGTATTCTATTCATTTTTTAAGAAAAAAGTGGCACTAGAATGTCAATTATCCCTTACTGCAGAGTAGGTAGAGCAGCCCTCCACTCCTTTGATGCTGACATCAAAGTCTCACTGCTCTCAGCTCAGCAAGAACAAACAATTAAAACCAGATCATACAGCAGAATTTAACCTGTTCCTGTCTTCCTGCTCAGCAGTAATCTTCACAAAAATAAGCAGCTTTTGTAGCCTTTTTCCCATGACAAATCCTAAGAGCGGTTTCAGAATTCCTCAGCTCAGTGCTTGGGGTTAGGGAACAGCCTTAGCGACCAACTGGCACCCCCTCTTACACATTACTCTAAGAAATAATGCACTAGGCAGAAAAAAATACACCCTGGGCCAATTATGATATATGATTTTGGGTGGCCTATGATATCTTCGCCACCTGTGATAACACAGCATACAGGACCCGGCATCTCTACATGACAGCCCAGACGCTGCTCCCAGCAAGAGCTGCACAAGCAGTTTCAGTGGGCACAAGATCCTGCTTCCCAACGCTGCTGTAAAAAATCCTAACACAGGAGAGTGCAAGGACAAAGCCTGGGTGGTCACCGTGAAGGACCAGAGACTGCCTCACACAGACAAGAGCACAACAGGCAAGTAACTGCCAGCCAGGAATAAAGTTATAGCATAGAGTCATGGCATCTGGATACACTTGTTATTTCTTGGCACCGGTTCTGAAACAAGTCCATGGTTTCCCAGTCTGAATCATCCCTTGCTTTTCCAGCTGCCATCACATCCGAAACGCTGCTTGGAGATGTCACCTTCTTGTAAAGCAGGTGACAAAAAACAGAAGCCCTAAGCCCAACACGGAAGGCGGTGAGATTTTCTGCTGAGAAGGCAACTCCATAAATCACATGGCAGCCTGAGATTTTTCAAGCCCAGCTTTGCCAGTAATGTTTCAAAACCCACCAATCTGCCTCAAAAGTGGAGAGTTAGCTTTCTGATGTCTGCAGCATGAATTTCCATGCACCTTTACTCTGCTCAGACCCGCACTGAGCACTGCAGGCAGCTGTGTAAGCCCCAGCCATCTGGCTGGAAGCCCTCAGGCTGCTGTTTAACATCAGCTCCTGAGAGGCAACTCACTTGAGTGACTCTCAGAGAGAGAGATGTCCTGCTCTCTCAGGAAACTTGTGTTCCACCAGAGTGTGTTAACTCCTGAACATTGAGCTTCAAGGGATTGACCTCCATATATGGAAAAGCAACCTTTAGAGGATGGATGCTGGTATCTGGGTCCATTTGAACTCAGTGAAGAAACTTTTAACAGCTGCTGAAGTTGGCAGGATTGCTTAGGACAATTTGCATTTCTCATGTCAGAAAGAAGGTGATAAACTTTACAGAGTCAGGTGCTTAATGTAACTATAGGGGTGAAAAATTGGACAAAAATAAGAGTGAAAGCACACAAAACCTGATTATGTAGGTGTAATACTCAGTTATTATATTCAATATTATATCTAATAATATAGGTATAATAATTCAGTCCCTATAGTATAGGGACTGAAAAAGCCACCTTGCTGACCAACAGTGTATACCCACAAGAGTAAGCAGAAGGGAAGAAGATTGAGTGGAAGAAACACTTCATACCTTGATATCTTTTGGGATCCTGCTAATTTCAGTACTGGGCCCTGCACCCCAAGGGCTGAGACCCGCAGGGAGGACATGGGGTTCCTCCCAGAGCTCTGTGGGGACAAGGGACAGCCACTCCTCGCCTCAGGGACTGCTGCCATGTTTCCAGGGGAGCACGGACACAAAGATTTTTGCAAGTCCTGGAGATGCTAACTCTCATGGAGAGGCTGCAGCACCAGAAACACTCTCACAACAAGAAGTGAATAAGGGGCTGTTCAGATTGACAAAAGATGCACATGGCAAGAGTCCCAGAACTACATGTCACATTTAATAAACTAATGGGAATGAAGAATACAAAGCCTCATCTACATAGGTTAGTTTTTTTCTGTAAAATAGCTCATTTAATTTAATTGAATTTAAATATTATTATGCAATGCTGAAAGCAAGAAGCATAAAACTTGATTCATCTCCATCTACCTGAAGCACCCTGTTACACTCATGCTCGATTCTCACAAAAGCATAGGAAGCAAGAGCTGCCACAAACCCAGGACCTCTCTCTTTATCCAGTATATGAGACCCAGAAAGTGGAACAGACCACAGGCTGAAAATATAACTGACCTGTCTCACTTCAGCATTTAAATATAGCATGGAATATCAAATTTAAAATCCCATTGCTTCATGCACAGAACAATGCTTTATTTTGTCACTTCTGTTGAGTGTTAATTACAAAGCTAAAAAAAATTTAAGTGAAATTTAATATATCTTAATGCTGAGGGCATCACATTACTCACATAAAATTAACAGGATTATTTATTATCTGTATTAAAGGCAGTTTAATCATAGGATCAGTATAAACTGAACAAAAACGTTCTTTCTTTCTATTTTAATGAACTCCTGTGCTAAAGACCAATTTCTTCTTTTCATTACGAACTATTCTACAAACTGAAAGGGAGAGAGGAAATTAACACAGCAGAGTCTCACCAAAAAAAAGGCAAAAAAGACAGGAAAATCTCCTGGTGGCAAATTAAAGCACTGCTCCTGTTGGTAAGATAAATGATACAAAAGGGTCATTTTAAGAAATCCTCTCATAAATATTCCAAAGTTTAGTACAGAAACTGACTGAACATCAAACTAGAAATTAGCCTTCTCTTAGGTGTCTGCTCCTGGCCATTGTCCCAATGGCCTATGCCTTTCACTGGCAGTGCAGAATTTTTCCTGGGTAAGCGATACTATATGGTGCTTCTATTGCT
This sequence comes from Lophotriccus pileatus, assembly GCA_035583135.1. Lineage (NCBI taxonomy): Eukaryota > Metazoa > Chordata > Aves > Passeriformes > Tyrannidae > Lophotriccus > Lophotriccus pileatus. The sequence goes on from JAWWES010000171.1 coordinate 28,449,576, forward strand.
ATTCAAAAAGCACAAAACAACCAACAAACCACAAAAACAAACAAACAAAACACAAACCAAAGCCGTCAATCAAAAATAAAAGAGGTTACGAAAATAAAACCAATACAAAAAACAGCTGAAGTGCAAACTGAGCTCATGAAAATTTGAATTGGATTCCCTTTACCACTGAGTATTTCTTGGCATACATTTGGGACAAGAAACATCCAGGCAATCAATCATGTGCCAGCAAGTTTTGTAAAAAAAAGAAGGATGTGCGTGTGGTGCCAGGACGTGGGAAGGAATGCTGTCCAGCGGTCTGTCCACCACCTTGTCTCTGTCCCAACAGCCTTCAAGCCAGATCTGAGCCTCTTCCTGCAACAGCCCAGTACGAGGAACAGCTGTGAAGGACAGTAACATGAGCTGGAAACATCTGAAATATCTTACTGACACAAACTGCAGGAGGAACTAAATAAAATTCACCTCAAGTTACAATCTCATGTTTTCAGTTCCAAATATTTCTGGGGACATACAGAGTCAGAGCATTGCAGGATGTATCCTGTGCACGAAGACCAGCCCTCTACAGAACAACAGGAGCAATGGAGGAACAGGGGGAGGGGTCAGCTTCCAATACGCTTGTGCTAAAACAGAGTAACTAAAGTACCCAACCAGAACTTTAATTTGCAAGAAAGGTTCTGATCTGACTGTTTTCAGATTCTGTTTTAGAAATGACTATGGGACCTGGGCTATCAGAGAGAAACTGTGAGAGTGGCGGGTAAATAAGAGAGAGTATTATAAGAAGTGCAGAAAGAAACAAAGACTTTCCTTAATAAGAAATGGAAAAAGAAACAGCCGTTCCCTGTTTACGTCCAATTTTGGATGGAAAACTCTTTAAAATAAATAAAAATTCAAGACAATGTCCATGTACTGGACTGTGTTTGACATCAGTGCCTTATGACACTTCCCTGGCAGTGGATGCTCTGCTCTGCAATATCCCTGTCTTCAGCTGCTTAGAGAATTGTGAAAAATGTTCCTTTGGGGATGACTCTGTCCCAGCTGAGGTATGAATTTCAGTGGAAATGCTCACAAAAATCCATTTAGTCATTTTGCGTTTACATAAACTGAGAAAACAGGACTTTCTCCTTGGGAATAAAGAGCTTTCACGCCTGCACTAAGACAAAGAAACCCAAAAAAACCTGAATATGAAAAGAACAGCAGACAAAGAGCAGCTCCTCTGCACACACATCTCAGCAGACTTCTGTGAGCAGGCATGGACCGATAACCCTGTCAACAAAAACACTGCCATTAAATAAATCGACTTATTTCCCAGCAGCATCACAGATACTTCCTCTCCTCTCAAAAATCCCCAATCCATCCCCATGTTGGCTGAAACATTCTTAACTACCTTACCACCTCCCAACAGCACCTACAGATACCCTGTCCTTCCATAGCTGTCTGCTCCAACAGAGCAAGATCAGTTCCAGTAAAGAGGCTTGAATGTAAAGAAAAACATTAATGTCAACATGAGTTTATATAACAAATAGCTTCATTGTTCAACTTTTTTTACACTTCTTGTTATTTATGATTTGAAAACTTGCAAAGACCCTTGAACATCTTATTTTAATTTTCTAGAAAAATTTCTGTCTGCATGTGAGCAGGGAGGCTGGGTAAAACCAAGTAAATTTATTATCACTTGTTTATTGCTTTTGATTTTCAAATGACTCAATCATTTGGTCTTGGAGGAAAATAATGCTGAACCAATAACTGGAAAGCAAAGTGCACAAGTGTCCCTGTGTTCATGCATGCTTGCATCTGCACATGAATATATTGTGCAGACACAGAAATCACAATCTGTTTCCAAACAATTCTCAACCAAAAAAAATCCTAACTTCACAGGATAACTGTTTGCAATGAATAATTCAACCATCTGTCAGGTCCAACTGGGCCCCATCCCCTCTCTTCACATGGAGCATCTCCTTTTTTAGGTGTGATCACTGAACAGAAGCATTAATTTGACAGGTTGTGAAGCACACTGTACATGCTGCCCACCCGAGTGGTCACCAACAAGGGGGAGAGGGAGAGCCCTTCCTTGTGGGAAAGGAAAGCTCTGAAGAACAACTCTGTAAGTGACACAGTACATTATCCTAGGATGTATGTGTAGGAACCAATGACAGTGTGACCAGAGTCCAGTCATCACACTTTATCTGTGGTATCAACCACACATTTGACTGTAAGTCAAAACAAACCATTCTAAACTGTATTTCTGGTCACTGACACACTTTTCAAATATGTTTTCTGTGTATTGTCATCAGCCCACCTTATTTTCTTGGGTCTGGCAAATTCTATTCCCTTCTCTCCCCTGCAGAAACTCCCATACAACCCAGAACCATCAATGAAGTCTTGTCCTACATGAGACGTGGCAACAGTAGAGTTCCACTAAACCACTGCAGTGCATCCACAAAAAGAGATAAATGGAGTCCTGAAAAATCATTCTGGTTCCTTAAACAAAGCACATTAAATTTTATTCTAATAAGGCCCCTCTCAAAAGAAAATATTTAATGCAGCTCACAATGGTAAAATTAATTGCCCAGGAAAAAACAAACAAACTGCACAAATCAGCCTTTGTCTATCCTGCCTGCTGACAAAGGCTGAGCAGGAGGGAACAGACAGTTAATTGTTTTCCAGATCATTGTGGCAGGTCTCTGAGCATTTGCACCTCCATTTCCCTGGACTGTCAGCCCTGTTTATGCCCCATTAAACACACAGGCAGAGTCTACACTTGCCGTGGAAAATAAAAAAAGAAAAAAGAAAAAAGAAAAAGGTAAGTTCAGCTGGCAATTTTCTGTAAGGGGAAAAAATTCTAACACATTAGGGCTGTTTTTATCAGAAATTATTTTCAAAGCAGACCTTTTAATGAATATGACATCTGTATTGTTTTCAGAGGTGGTGAGGATGGGTTTGCACAGCACTCAAGCTCCCAGTGCTGTGGAGCCCAGGGAGTGAGGCAAACATATAATCACAGACTCCCAGTAAGAGATTTCGGGTCAAACTTTTTCCCATTTTACTGTAAAAGGAATTAAGGAGTTTAGACCATTCATACAAGATACAGGCCAACATAAACAGATATTATTTTACTTAAAAATCCTCTTAGGCCTATTCATTCAAAAAGTGCTTTGAAGTGAGAAGACATTTCTGAGCAATTAAAGACATGCAGCAAGCACTTGTGGATCCAGTTCCTTGAAGCCATATTTATCAACAATATAAAAGGCTGAACCACAGTGTATTTTGAATATAAACAAATAAATAAGCTAAAAAATTTTATATTGTTTTCCACCAACATCTCCTTGTGCTGTCATTTGCAAAAAAAATAGAAATATTAAAAAGAAATACACCCTGGATTACACCAACTCATTACGTAGGAAGAAGGAGCCCCTTATTAACATGAAAATTGCAAACCCCTCCCCATACTGTGATTTCAAATATCCAGAGACAGTGTATTTTTTTTTAAACACAGGAAAGACTAAAGAGATTTCAATATTCTGCCTCTGCCATTATCTCAAAAGGCAAATATCCAAAATGTAGCAAAAACATCTATTAAATCTGGCTTTTGCTTTTTCAGAAGCAAATAGCTTTAGCAAAGTAAGAGGCAGTTGCAGCCAGGTGAAGCAGGTAAAAATAAAGTATCATGTTGGCATTACCAGGATTATAACTCAAATCAATCCTTACATAGGCAAGGCAGAACCCTCTTCTCTTTCACTGATTTTACAGTGTTTGCACAGTCTCTTGACATTCAAGTTACATCTTCCCCCAACAGATACAAATGTGAGAACAAATATTATTTAAAACAGTTATACAAGTGTTCTTGTCTACATCTAAAAGAGGCCTTTCACCTATTTAAACTGAAAAACTGTTTCCAAAGCACAAGGAGGCCTTGAAACGTCCCATGTGTACTCTTCAGTATATAATTACAAAGATAAGAGATGACACATTCATTTTGGTAAGACTCCATTAAACAGGCCTCTAAAGACAGAAAAATCTCTTATTATTTATGTGGTATTTGCCCTTTCAAAAAGACATCACACGATGTAACAAATTTACTCCAAAAAAATTCAACCTAAAATAAGGCAATCAACTGGATTTGGAAATCCTGGTCCTGGTATTGTTACAGCTGGTATTTTATTACCATAACTTAATCACTTTCAAGTAACATAAACTACTCTGGAAGGAACCCAAGGGTTATTTCAGGGTATTTTTAGTATTTCTGTTTTAATCAACATCAGTGTCTCCCTCCTCACCACAAGCTGATTTTCCCTTGAAAAGTGTGTTATAATGGTGAAAAAATGAGATGAAAAGGAGGCAAGATTTAGCACACTGAATAGCTGGTCAAACCTGTGATCACTCTTCCCAACACTTCAGGTTCTCTGTAAGCAATTTGATATCCCCAGCCTTATTTACCATTTTATTCCTTATGAACACACGCTTCAGAAATAACACACGGTGCAGAAATAACTGCTGTGCGCCAAACAAGAGTTGTGATTTAGTCTGGCTGCCACAGTGCAATATTTAAGTCAGGCTTTGCAAAACTCTGCAGCTTGCCATCAGTTGTGCAGGCCATCTACAAAGGATGGGGAGTGTCGTGGCCCGAGAGGCACCATGTGACAGCAACTTCTGCTGCCTCAAGTCCTGCACAGCTGTTGCTCAGTCGCCCACAGAAGTGACATATGTCATACAGCGAGCGGCAGCACTCATCTGGAATGATTCCAGTTTGTGTCTCTACATCTGCATAAAGTATTCCTGCACCATATTGACCTCTCCTTCCCCATGCCAGAAAACAGGCATTTTTAAACTTCCCTTGCAACTTCGCCGTGCGCTCCCCCAAGAGCAACACTTGGTCTGACAGGGACACAGGCAGCACTTAACAGTGCTGCTGAAAAGTGTTGGGAAGGGGACAGCTCGGCTTTGCCTGGGAACTCCCATGCTGCAGCTCCCTATCTAACAGCCTTGTCCTCTCCTGCGGGCAGGCAAGCCAAGGGCAGTGCACAAATCTTGCCGCTTCTCAAGGACAAGGACTAACAATCACCAGTACAAGCTGAATTGCCTTAGTTTTGTAAACAAAGTCCCCTCCAAGTGCCAACCTGTGCTAGCCACTACCATGTTTAAAAAAGGAAACATCAACAAAAAGCCCAGTGTGGCATTGTAGTGATTCAAGGACAACTTTGCACAGCCTGAAGAGCCTTGTTCATTTAACTGAAACATTTGGGCATGTGAGCGGCAGCGAGCGTAGCCTGCTGCACCCACAACAGTGGGGGAACACAGAGGGAGCAGTGGGGAAGTGCCTACCAGGTCATACGCTGCCAGGACCTTTTTCTGCACATCGGGCACAGTCCCCAGAGGCTCCAGGTAAGGAAAGGTGTCCTTCATGCAGAGGGTGACGGAGGGCGAGTTGTCGCTGCTCACGAGCCGGGAGGACAGGGTGAGGATGCACTGCTTCAGGCTGGCGATGGGCGGCAGCCCACACAGCTCCTTCACAGACACCATGGCATTCTGGGGGAAGGAAAACAAACACTTCAGCACACGTTCTGCTTGCCACTCAGTCCCCGCTGCCTGCCCTGTCAGCCCTTGGCCACTTCTCCCCTCTGATATGGGGCAGGGCTATCCCACTGCCTGCTGTCCCTGAGGCCCCCATGGACCATGCCACCCCACACAGGAATTCCCTGATAGCCCCATTCTCTGTCCCCCAGTGTACTGCCAGCTCCAGCTTCCCCCCAGACCCAGTCATCCCAACTTCCAGCTCCTTCAGCTACTTTGCATTGCAAATCCAGTCCCAACAGGGACAAGCTCTGGTCCTCAGCATATTAAACCTTCAGCCTAAAATGCTATTTCTCTTCCCCACTGCTTAGACTCCAATTGCTTTTGATGCTGTAATCACTTATTCTCCCATCATTATTATCCTCCAGCAAGAACAAGTCTGACAGACCTTGTATTTCCCATGGGAAAGGCAAGAAGGAAAAACCCACTCGTTTTTCAGCCTTGCATTACCACATCATAAAGAAACACAAACACTCTTTCCTCTTCATAGGTCACATGTAAGAAAATCAATACTGAATATACAGGTCACACCAAACTAACACACAAGGATTTATTTATTTATCGAGTCAGAGGATGTACAGCTGACATGCACCCATCACTTACCTTCCTGAGCCATATAAGGAGTGACCAAGATGCACAAAACCCAAGTATTATAACAACCCATACCTTGCAAATGTTCCTTCCACATCTTGTGGAAAAAAAACCCATCAGGCAATGCTTTTCTCATTGATCAAATACACTAGCTTGCAGTTAAATAGAAAACTCTCTTTATACAGCACTCCCCAGAACACGATTTTTTACTGAAGTTTTGCTTGGAAGGCACATTAATGCTGTTTCTGAGTCAGAGTTTTTTCATATATAAATGAACTATATAAAGTTCACATTTAGTGCCTGACCTAGACAGAAGGTGGAGTCAGCAGTTCAGACTAGTTACTTTTGAGGTCTGAAAGAAAGAAAAGGCTGGGAAGAGTTTCCCATTCTTAAAAATATGCTGAGATTATTCCTTTGAGAGTGGTTTAAAACTTATGTCATTTTGTAAACATTTCCAGCTGTCAACATTTCAGTTGCTTTAGACTCTGTCCAGAAAAGTAGGGTCAATGAAGTGCTATAAGGTTTTCTCCCATTTTCCAGAAAAATGAACTGTTTCTGTATCTTTACCAAGGAGATAGTTACAGCTGATTTCAACTATTTATTACGGAAGACTCATTGTTTAATGCTACTCAGTTTTGTTTCTAGGCAGTGCCTGAAGCTCTGAATTGAGCTGCCCCGTAATTAACCCGCAGAGTCACCCCCACCACGGAAGAGAGCACTGGGCAGAGTGGTTCTTGTTTGGCCTCGCTGCCACTTCACCTCCTGCCAGCCACAAAGGCGTCACCCACCCGAGCAGTTGTGGCAGTGCTGTGCACCTGGGCCCTGATGCTGCCAGCCACAGCAGGCTCTGCTGCACGGAGCAGCATGGGCGGGTGGACAGAGTGCCAGGAGACCCTGCGAGCCCAGACATGGAGCGGTGTCTGTGCCGGCACTCAGCCAGCCAAGACAACACAGCTATTTAAGCAGGGAGAAAACTGCAATTCCAGGGGCATTCAGTGCCTGTGTCATACATCTGCAGCCCTTGGGCAAACAGTGGCAACGCACACCGGGAAAACATGCTGCTCTTTGCACAGTGGGTTTCTTTGGTGTAGACAAGACCTTAGTGACACCATCCACTGACTGTTTCTTATACTCACCCAAAGAAAACTAAGAGCATAACCCTCACACAGCTAGCAAAACAAAAGCTTGCTGACGTTTTCTAGAACCAACAAGGAAATGAAGTACTTGAGACCTGAGGTGGGGGGACACAAATGTACCCTCAGTTCGGCTTTCTCAGAAAAAAAACAACCAATAAAGCATATGTTTGGAGAGCACATACTGATTTTTAAAATGTTTCTGCCTAATCCTACCTTTGCTTTTTAATTAACACCTGTAACTACCAGCTTTCCAAGGTCCACTTAAAGTTTGACAACACCTGTGGGTCTGAAGCTTCACCAGCTTCAGCAAGCTTGTGCTAGGAGCAGCTCACACCATGATCTTCACTTCCACACTCAGGACACCCCAGCACACACAAAGCAAGTGTCATACCTGCATATTTTCTCTCATGTCAGTAGCCTCTCGCAGTGGATGCACTGCCAGCTTAAAGATGTCATCAATAGTCTTGAGACCAGTGTTCCTCAGCATGGTGTACTCCCTCGCTTTCTTCCCTATCCTCACCGAGAGGCTGCGTTTCTGCGCCTTCCCGCCTCCACTTCGGTTGGTGATGGCGATGTGAACAAAGAGGGTCACGTGCTCCATGATATCACCAACAAACGACCGCAGCGGTATGTGCCTGTATCCAGGCTGCAAGCACTCCAGAGGGATGGTGTACTGTCCTATGAACTCATCCCCAATGTAGTCGTCATCCAAAACAACAAAGCGGATCATGGCCAGCTCCGGTAGGTTGATCTGGAACTCAAAGCTTTCATCAAAAATGGGGTTATCACTGTTTTGCTGAACAGTTTTAGTTCTTTGTTCGGTGCAGTCTGCAGGAATCCCATGTATTTCTATGCAGACGTAGGGGTCTATGACATCCCCTTTTGCACATGCACCCTTGGGCTTTGGAAAATTCTGACCACTGATTATTTTAACATGTAGGACCTGAGGAGAGACCCCTGGCACAATACCCTTGGTATTTGCACTGAAGTAAGACACTTCGTCACGCATCACTGAAGGCCTGAGAACGTACCCACATCCCCCATTCTGTAGGAACCAACCAGTGTGTAGGTCCATCATGGGCCCCGGGGTCTGATAGTTCATTGCCACTATCTGGCAACCACAATTCCAAAAATCTTGAGGATTTAAGTTACTGGAGTCTATCCTCATAGCACTCGGGTACACCCTGGACAGAAACTTTTTGTTGTAGTTGACAAAATCTTCAGGGTATTCATTTGCAATCCGACTGGCTTCTGCCTCACTGAAGGAGCACATTTCCCAATAATTTTGAAATTTCATGGATGTCTCAAAGTCTTTGTATTGGACAGATTTGCATAGGGACACCAAGTCAGACAATTCCCTGCAGAGCCAGATCAGCTTTGGTTCCCTTGAGAAGTCCTCTGAGAGTCTTCGGGATATTTCAGCCTCCTCATCTTCATCCGTGACTTCTCCTTCTAATATATCCTGGTCGCAGGGGAGTTTCTTCCCCTTCACGATGATCTTCATTTTCAGTTTCTCGGGTGATGGGAGGTAGACTTCTGAGGATAAAGGTGCCTCTGTGTACAGTTTGTTTCCAAAGATTCTTTTCATGTGTTGTACCACGACCTTCTGCTGTTGTACAGAGCAGTGGTTCCCCAAGCAGAGAATAAGCGGGTATTCCGAAGCAAAGAAGGCCAATTTGTTTATTACCTCAATAACATTTCGAAAGGCAAGTGGAGACGTCATGTTGTTGCGGTTGCAAATAATGGGTTCATTATCTGGGCCGTCACAGACATCTAGTTCAATACTCCGACAACTCATCTTTAAAGCCCTGACATAACCATTGATATCAGCTGGCCCTCTGAGTTGGTCTTCTATTAGATATGTATTGTGGGATGCATTGATGTAGTAATGGGACAAAGGCTGTGTCATGTCTTGGACAATTTTTTTGTGCTCTGGGTCAAAAATATCACATTCTGGGGACAACAAGTATTGAGTAAACCCGTCAATTGCAAGAAAACCTTTCAACCGCCCTTCTTCAGAAAGCTCATACCTACGTATAATATCTAGACACATTTCTTCTGTTATGTGGGTCACTCCTTGCTCAGCCTCTAAAAACAGCATGAGGTCATTGGCATCCAGGTACTCTTTGTTTTTGGATATCTGCACAAGTAAAAAATACACTTCAGGTCTTGTGCAAAGTTCACTGAATGCTTCACAAAATTCCTCTCTCGTTACTCGTGTTGTTAGTTTCTCTTTGCTCTTCTGAATTTCCTTAAATTTTAACCTAATCTTTGATTCCTTTAAGGTGGGGTTAAGCTTCTTTATTAGCTCCACAGACGTGTCTTCTAACATTATGCCATTGCCATCAACGTCTGCTGCATCAAATACAGTTTTTAGCCAGGCAAAACGTGGGGTATCGTGGCTGCTTTCCATCAAGTCCAGGGGTTGTTTGCTACGAGAAACCAAGTACCTTAATCCTGATACCCAAATATTGGCCACATCAGCTGAATTGGCAACCAAGTCAAGGGACTCATAGTTCTCGCCATGAATTACCGACAGCGCACAGTCCTCAGAAATCTGATCTGCAAGTCCATTATTCCTAAACGTTTCTGTGTTCTTCCCTAGTCTGATTTCTTTTATAGCAGAAATATCAAGCTTGGCTTTGTCAAGATCCTTCTTGGAAGGCTCCCAACGAAGAGCCTGCAGGTCAGGATCCAGAGTAAAAAAACGGTTATAAATCCGGGAATTTGGACGAACTTTCTTCAGTTCACACCCAGCCTGCATAAAGCTGATACAGTCGCTGGCGCTGCTTATTTTCTTCTCTGATGGCATGCTGCTGAAGGACACTGTTTTCTTTCTTCCACATTTTTGGTTTGAAGGATCCTGTAGAATAATTATATATTAAAAAAAAAAAAATTAGTTTTCCTTTGGTCATTCCACGAGTGCATAAATAACAGAAAAGACAAATTTATGTAAAAATAATTAATGCTCTTCTGAACCTCAAAGCACAACATATTATCTCTACCTACAATTCAGTTCCCTGAATTTATGCTGAGCTATAAAATATTCTGAGCTATAGAGCAACTTGATTCACTGCAGCATTAGAGGGAGCAAGTTTTCGTGAGTGATACTTGCAGCTACTAAACTGCCTTCCAGACCTCAGCAACTTGCTACAGCTGTGAGGAGACAGTTTCCAGTTGTGTCAGGTACATTTTCAAAGCAGATCTATATGAAAAGAGGGGGTTGATGGGAAGTTCCAGCACCTGGTTAACATCTGCATAACCAAAATTTGGAGGATCCCACCGGGATTTAAGAGATATCATGAATAAAGCCGGAACTTTGCGATAAAAAGGCATGAACAAAGAGTCTCGCACTATGTGGGAAAAGGAGGAGTTGTCTCTGAAGCACTGTTGGGAGCCTGGGATGAGTCAGCATGCCACTGAGACACATCACAACTGGTGCTCAGCAGATGACTGTCCTGCCTCAATTTTGCCTCTTCTCAGCAACCTTGGACGCCTGAAGCAACACTAAACTGAAGCCAAATAACAGTCATGGGTCAGACCCCTGAGATACACATCCAGGAGAGTCTGGATCTTCTTACCAGTATATTTGGGAGTTCTTTGGCAAAGGGAGTTCTCACAAGGCTGAGAAGCCTATCTCTGCTGCATACTTGATTGTATGGCTCACATGGGAGCCCCACATACCTGTCAGCTCAGCTACAAGTATTTTACACTCTTGTTCCTCCCATTTGTTTTGAACCACAAAGCATTGTAGAAAATTGGGCAACCAGATAAGAAGTATATTCCAACTCCTCTTGAGAAAATACTCAGCCAGACATGTGTGATTGTCTTTTCAGTATCAACTACCTACTTGCTGCTGGATGTAAACCCAGCTGCCTGCAATTTTACTGCAGCACTAAATTTAAATCTTCCCCAAATACGATCAGGTCAAAACATTTCTCAATAATTATAAATTGTAAATCATTCTTTTTTTCTCTGTGGGATTTCCATCTCCTCTACTCCATTAGTATACAAATTATCCAAAAGCTACCAAAAATATTTTTAAAACAACATTCAAGGCTGTAATTAACTGTGAAAGACCTATTAAAATTGCTTTCCCTCCTATTCCCTTAGCCATCAGCAATACTTCCCCAACTCTCTGCCTTCTGCTGTTGAAGGGACTTCAGCTGCCTGGATTTTGAGTAGAAAAGGAGCCCCAAGGCGAGGAAGTGCTGATGCTGGTATAGGCACACAGCCTTGCTGCCCCAGCCCCAGCCATGAGACGTGCACCAGGGACCAGCTTCCCAACTACCTTGGGGACCTGCTTTGAGACTCCAAAATCCCTGACTCCCCCAAACCCTCTGCAGACTGGACTGCCCTTCCTTACTCCAGGAGCTGGTTTCCCTCAGCTCCAATTTATGTGCTCTGTCATTCAACCTTCACCTGCAAACCCTAAATACAAGCCCTGCTCCAGCAGCGCCCTCCATCCACCCATCTCTGTCCTCTGCTCCTCTGTGCTGTCTGTGCCAAGTAGGACCCTGTGTAGCTCTCCAAGCCACCAAGGACATCAGTGCTGATGTTCACAGGACCATCTCCACTCTTTGCATGTTTGTAAAGATACTTGTAGCAAATCAGGTAGTATTAATGTTTCTACAAAGCTGCTACTCTCATTCACTCACTTCATTCAATAATATCCAAAATATTTCCAAGCTCCCAGCCACCTCCCCCCCATCCCAAACTGGATTTAAAGGTATGTGATCTGCTGGGAATAAAATAAAAACCCCTAAACTTCTTCTGCTAAAATTTTTTCATTAAACTAATACAGAGACTGCTACGGACAAGAATAATTATTTAGTACTTATTATGAGAATGAGTCTTAAAAAAAGAACAAAGTCAACAAAGTGAGTGCCTCAGGTCAGCTACTTTTCTAACTACAGTTTTCTGCTAAAATATTCTGTTTCTGCATTAACACACTGTGTTTTAATACATGGTTTTGGCCATGAAAATCCTCGGGTAATAGGTGCTAATAAATACAAACAAATGCAGCCGACAGGTTCTCAAAGAGCCTCTTCTTTTTTATTTCTTCATGATTACAGGAGCAATATTTAGATTTAAGATTGATGATTAATTTGGATTATTTTCCTCCTATAGGAAGACGTATTAATGGCCTTGGGATCTGCAGTGACTCATTCCTTGACAGAGGCTCCTCAGGGCCAGACTTGGAAATCTCATCAGAGCAGCCTGATTTAGCTACAGGTCTAATATTTTGTCTTAACTAGGGAGGTGTGAATTGTTATGTAACTATTTTTTTTTCTGCAGAAAATAAAGGTCATTTATTTTTAGTTCCAAGATACCTATGCCCTTTGATCAAAATAAGTCAGGGAAATAATCAGCTATTAAGGTGGGAAAAAAACCTAATTGGCCTCATGGAAAAACAACAAAAGTTGCCTTTAAACATTCAGTTTTAACCTCTTAGGGATTTTGGAGAGAATTAGATTATTCTCAGTGTCCTCTTTCCCTGTCTTTATTTTGATGGATACTTCTAGGTCTGTACTCAATGGTGTGTAAGGAACATCAGAATTGTACAACAGCAGTTCTTCATCTCAGAGTAGGACTCTCATATATCCTTCAATCAAATTAACAGACTTCAAGCCTAATCCACAGACTAATTGCCTAAAATTAACAAGATTTAGGTATTATTGACACTGATGGAATTATTTTAACCAATGCTAACAATCTCCCGTATCTACTCTATACGACACACAAACCCTGCAAAACTGAAACTGCTACCTGAGCTTATCACTGCATCAGCTATTCCCCTCTTGATCTCCACAGATTAGGAGCCCTTGGAGAGATGCTCAGTCTTTCAAACTGAGAGCTGTTAATTTAGACATAATGTGACAGTTTTCATTCACAATTATCAAGAAGTCAATTATTCCAGCCTTGCAAGAAACTCAGGAGGTGTTTCTGTAAGCTCAAGTGCTGGCTGTCTTCTCAGCCTGACAACCCAGGCACTTGCCTTTGTTCTACCATATTGACAATGCTTGAACAAGCATCTCTGGATCCTGACACCATGCTTTAGCCAGACCACACACCTCCAGATCCAAGCGATCACCTTGGGGAGCAGAGGAGTGTTTACTTCAAGTGCCCTTCCAACACTAAGTCCCACTCCCATAAGTTCAGAAGACGACTTAGACACTCTGTGTCTCCCCACTGATCTTGTGCTCAGCTTGGTTCAGCTGAGGTTCCAGACTTAGGTTTCTAATTTTAGTGTAGATATTGTTTTCCTTAAGTCTCTCCCTTAATCCAACTTCAATACAATGCTCTTCTAGGACAAGACATTCAGCTAAGAACACTGTGCCGCAGTGTCTCCAGTGGCTAAACATGCTGCTCTGCTTCACCTCTCACTGGATACTAAGAATAGGAACAAGTACAGCCACCTGGCAAACTAAAAGCTGCCAACTGTACATGAATAAATGGTAAATCAGCTCTCTTGTGCTACCTGCCAAAAACATTCACACTGCAAATTATCAGAAACACTGTCCCCAGAGTTCATCCACACAAGAGCTCTTGTTCACCTTCATTAACCAAAGCAATCAGAAAGCACAGTGAGATATACCCCTGAATCGTGGAGGTGAAAAGTCCATCAAAATTAATTTTGCCACACAGTAACTGACTTAGGACTGCCCCTCACCCTCAGTCACTTGTAATGGTGGAACCGGATTTATTGTCGCAGCGAAAGATGGAAAGTTTGCCAAAAAAAAATAAATTTTCATCAGTATGAAAACAAGGAACTAACCTGTAGATTGTCCACCATAAGACCTTTTGTACCAGAGATAACCTAGCTCTATACAAAACACTGTTACTGGAAACAAACACAACAAGTTTGTTTACAATGTGCATGTACAAAAAGAAAGCCCTCCCCCACTTATGTGCAAAACCTTCTGTTTCCAAGGGAAGACACTTCTTTCACAGTGACTCAAACTGTGGTTTCCTTCAGTTCTTTGGTCGTCCCCTATAAGGCGATCTAAGAGGATGGCTCCATCTCCTCTCTGCTCCTGAGCCTGCATGATGTCCATTATGTAAAACATCTACAGACCTCAACCACAAGACCACATCAACGTGCTCTTGTATTTCAGAACATACACAGCTGCTCTGAAGTCAGTTAAGGCCAAGCAGACGTATCTCTGTGCTGGCCTGACTGCATCCTAACATTTTCTAAATGTTTCTAAAGGAGCGATTCAGAGCTCCAGTCTAAGTGTGCTCCCAAAATAGGAGAAGCTCTCCTGTTGAACACATCATGCTGGTCAGAGGGGCTGGATGTGTAAACAGTGGGATCAGTAAGCCATCAGTAGTTGTGGGAAAACTCCACCCCATCCACCCTGACCTTTGACTGCTCAAACTTCTGCTGTTTAAATCAAAAAGCTAATAGAAATAAATAAGTGGGATTAAAAAAATATGAATAAACATGCTCTCCACCTCATCCCACCCTCTTTGTCAAAACTACAGGACATAAATTGCTGATCTGAAGTTAGCAAACGGGGCAGTAATAAGAGCTGGATAGCAACCCTGCACACAAAGGTCAAGTCCATGAATTATGAATAATCAAGATACCTGAAGGGCATCTAAAGCGCTGGTGGTGTTCCAGGATTCTGCTAAGGGGGATAAGAAAGGCAAAAGTTATCACCTACCAAAAGACACCAAAACCCCTAAAGAGCCACAGGGCTTTTGTGAAAGGATAGGAAATTCAGTAATGATGCTGAGAGATAAAACTGGTTAAGTGCGATTAAGAGCCATTTCCCCAAAAACAATTCACATTTTCACCAGTGAAATCACCGTTGCTAAAATGGAAGCTTTATTCTGATCTGGGACATTTCCCCTGAACCTAGCACTAAGAAATCAATAACAGACAGCTTAGTCTGTCCTCACAAATAGGTTGTGATAAATGGTGCATCCTAAAACCTATCTGCTCTGGAAACTCCAGATGATCCAGTTAACTGGACAACTGATCACCCAATTTTATTTTTTTTTTCCCCAAGAGAAACTAATTAGCTCTACAGGATGATTTTTTTTTTTTAATGCTTATAGATATTTCAGTTAAACACAGACAGAATTCCAAGTCCCCGAAAATCTTAAAGCTTTAGAGTACTTGTGGTGGGAAAATGTACCTTTAAACAGTAAATAAAGAAGTCAGCAAGTCACTAATGGCACTCAAAGCACAGTATAGCAGGTTGACAAATGACAGTGTAATTTTTCTAAAACAAAGTAAGCCAGAACAGGGAATATTTATATAAGTCATCCAAGAGAACACAGGAAGTCAAAACTTGGGCTAGGGCTGCAACTGGATCTCATACATGTGTGAGGCTTAATCCATTTAATCAGAGATGCAACTGAAAGCTTGAACCCACAGTGTCAATACGTGATACCACAGGTAGCAATAATCACTGGAAATCAGTATTCATTGTTAGCACACTAAGCTTTCTTCTGCAAAGCTCAGCCATGTTCTGGCCATCCTCAGAGAGCATCCCAGGACTGATCATTTTGCAGATTTTATCGATTTTCCTCTCAGCCTCTGCTATCACAACAAATTAACGAGCTAAACTCCCTCTAATCGTTCTTGGCAAGGCCTGTAGGATCTAAATATTACATACCCACTGTGACAAATCACAGGACTAGAAAGAAAAGGTTGCCTACTCAAAATTCATCCAGGCTGAGAACTCATGGCACACAGCAGTTACCTCTGCACAGGGGCTGAACCACTTAATACCCTGGTGCAGCAGCCACAGGGGTGCTGCCAGTCACACTTGGGCTAACCACACAGCTCAACAGATTGCAAGATGAGCAGATGTTAATGCTGTGGGATCAACCTCAGTAGCCTCTTCAAGGAAAAATTCCTACTAATTCAGGGATTTGTGCACATGTGGAATAAAGACTGGATCCAAAATTTAACACGCACATGCGCGCACACACGCACACACACACACACACGCACACACACTCTCTCTTTCTCTCTCTCTCTCTCTCTCTCTCTGAAAAGCTGAAGTACACACGTAATGGAATAAACAGAAAATTTCAGGCAGACCAAAAATACAACATGGCCAGAAACATGAGAAATAGCTTCAGAACACAGTGTCCAACCATTCCCAAATACCAATATGGTCAGGCCAGCATGTCTACAAATCCAGCTGGTTGTCAGCAACCAGCAGTTTAACTCGAGCGTGAGGTACGCACAGGAGCCGGAGCACCATCATCATCACTCATGGGACAGCAACAACTCTGACACGGGGCGAGAAAAGTGTCACGGGGAACAGTCATATCTGCATTTACAGGGGACTTTCCTCAACTCCCCAGGACTACCCAGATGCTGGGTATGAGTAGTGGACTGTCACCAAGACCCATCACAATAACTTTACAGTAAGCTTCTCATCGAGTCCCACCGCAAAACGGGTACTGCGAGGGCAAGAAAACTGAGCAAAGACAATCACTTAACTCTTCTGGGATACTGAATAGTTCCTGCTGGAGGAGTTCAACACAAGGCAAAATTATAATGGCTCGTCTCCTTTCCTTTTTTGCTCCATTACTAAAAATCACTTTCAAGTACTGGAGTGTAAGGCTGGAGAGAAATAGAAAGGAATGTCTGCGGCAGATCTTTAAGAAAAACGCCTGAATCAAAATTATTTGATGTTCAAGGAATGTTTTGCTGTGTATTTGCTTTTTTTTCCTTTTCTTTTTTAAATCATTAGCATTACCAAATTTATTCAATTTTACCTTGAAGAAAATTTACCTTTGCAGTTTAAATGACAAATTATAGCAAAAGAAAAAATGAGCAGCACATAAAGAATCCATCTGGAAATGCTTTCTTGGAAATAAAAACCACACAGAGCAAGAAGGGTTTATTTTCTGTCATGATATGACACTGAAGTTACTACTTCTCCTTTTTTTTTTTTTATAATTGAGGCCATGAAGCCAAAGTCAAGAAGCTTCCAAGAGCACAAGAACATGAATGCCTCTAATGAGGCTACCACTTCACAGCTCCTTCCACCATTGTTACTGAAGTTTCATCCAACTGGTTTCCACAAGGATTGTCCTTAAATATAGGTGTATCTTTCCCTTTATGTATTAACCAACATCTACAGTGAGAAATAAATTCCTGCATGACACTTCAATACATAAGCACAATGTCTCCACATACTCTATGGAAGACCCTACTTGATGCAGAAGATTTTTTCATGGATACTCTTCATCATCCCTGTAGGAAAAAACTCCTTCACTCATGACAGCTCAAGTGCCAGATCTACTTTCACTGGGGAGGAAGCTTTTAGTTTATAAGGGACTGACACAGTTCACTGGATGTAATATCTCCAACCTCTGCCACTCCCAAACGCTCTATTATTTCCAAACACTTGGGTTGCTAACAGGCTCTAATGCTTATGAGTCTGCAAGGGCACCTTGGACACGAATTCAATTTATGCCCTTCCTCTAAGGGAGTATAAAGCTGAGAAAGACAGAAAGACACTGTCTTCAAGCAAAAGCAGTAGCAGCAAGCCCTGGGACAAGAAGATCCTGGCTGCAGCATTCCCAGAAGAGCTCCACTGCACAATCCCACATTCTTCTACAGAATCTCCTTTGATTGCACCTGAGGCAAAAATTAAGAGAATAAGAGAATTCCCGTAGTACCTCAGGACGAAAAGCCAAATGAGTTTAGAAAGACCTGGCTCAGGAAAAACATGCCCCACTGGTACTCCCCTTCATTACACCTCTAAATGCTGGATTGGCACGGTATCTGTGAGTCAGTATTTTTCACTCTCAAAATAATGGAAAAGCTGAAACAAGATTTGATTAAGAATAAAAAATTTATTAGCATTAACTATTTCCACCATTACAGAAAACAGAGTTTGTCAGACTAACCTGATACCTCTGCTTTTACAATATTAAAAGTTTGGTTGATTCACGTAATAAAGTCACTGTAATATACTTAGAGTCTGTAATATATTATGGTTTCTGCAATGCATTTGACTTGGTACTGGATGACATTTTGATTAAGAAGATATCTCAATAAAAATAAACTCAGAAGACATTAAATGGATCGAACACAAGATAAATGATAACTCTCAAATGCAACAGTAAATGTGAAACACTTATCATGTAGATATGCGTCAAATGGGATTCTGCAGGGACCCATTCTTAGCCCAGTGCTATTTAGCATTTTCAGAGTAACCTGGAAGAAAACATAAAATCAATATGCATGGAGCCTGGAGATGATACAAAGCCAAGTTTGAATAGTGATGAATAACAAAGAATATGAGACAATGATAAAAAGTCAGAAGACTGCTTGACGAGCAATATATAAAAAAATAAGTCTGTTCCAATAAGGAACAGAATACAAGGCCATACATCTAGAAAAACAACGGGCAGCCCCTATTTACAGGACTCTGATGCAGGAGACAAAAATCTGGAAAGAAAAAGCCAACTTCATCATCACAGATGATCAGCGTAGAAAATAACAAAGATCACATACAAAACAGTATACTTGGTTGTATAAACATAGCATCTACTCAGGATTCTTATATCTTTGTATTTGTCCATCATGTGATGTTCTCAGTTTAGAAGTTACCTTGAAAACTGGAAGGCTCAGAAGAGCCACAAGAATCAGGAATATTTTGAAAAACACATTCAAGTAAGAGGTTACAGATTCTTTTAGTTTAATACACATATTGTCTGTATTAATAAAAATGAATTACTAAATTAAGAGTAATAGAAATGTGCATCAATATAAGAAATAACTTTAAAGTCACTTCTCATGCCTTAATAAAGGCATACCTGTGCACTTTTATTCAGAATGTAATGGTTTCAATTGAGTAGTTTAATTAAATAGTGAATCAATGTATTTTAAGAAGTCCTTCAAATCTCCTTATGAATACCCTAGAAACTCAAAATGTAGAACTGACATCACAGAGTTTAGATCACAGAATATTCTGAGTTGGAAGGGACCCCACAAGGATCATCGAGTCCAACTCAATTATTAAGATGGTTATATAAAGATCAGTACTGTCAGGTGATACATCCATTCAATACCTGGAAATCAACACATTCAAAATAAAGAAAAAGAAAAACAGAAAAAGAAAAAAAGAAAGAAAATAAAAAATAATAATAATAAAAAAATAAAAATAAAATTATTTAATTTTAAAAAAAACCCACACCAAAAAAAAAAAAAAACACCAAAAAAACCCACAAAACCTGACAGTGGTCTCAATGACCCAAGGCTGGCAGGAGAGTCTCCAGCACTAAAAAGGCATTCACTAGCACCTGATTCCTTCAAAAGGATGTCCCATGAGATCAAACATATCCCATGAGATCAGTGGTATATTCTGGCCTCATTATTCAGGTACTGGCTCAAAAATTCACTACTGTATTTTTCAAAAGAAAGCCCTTGAATGTAACTGTACCTTCTGGTCTGGTATCGTGGCACTGGAGATTACCAGGCACTGGGGGTCCAAAATAAGATGACCAATTTAATTTCATTCTGAGTCTTGCAACAATCCTCCAGGAATAAAATGGGTAATCCAATAAGCCACACAAGCCTCAATAGGCTAATCACATTATTTTAAGCCCTTTTTAATCAACTTAAATTATTTCTTCATTAATCCCATTTATGCCGATTCAGATCTACCCCAATCCTTAAATTTAGCAATGAAGTTTAAAAAAAAAAAAAATCAATAAAATAAGGTAATGAAACTGATTTAATGGGAATTTTTCCTTTTTTTACAATTCCAATTGTTATTCAGGATTGAATTATTAAATAGGTTGAGGTAAAATACATAAAGCCAAATATAAAGTATATGGGCAAGGCAGAGCACAGTTTTACCTGCCTATAATGCACTTGAGGGTGAAATTTTGCCTCGAGTGTGCAATCTAAAGGCCCCATCTTTCTGTGAGAGAGAAAAGCAACTTTCAGCACACCCAACAAATGCATCAGCTCCTGGGAGAAAACTGTTTATCAGTTTAGGAAGGCGCCCTGGAGGTGTAGGAGTTGGTCCAGCTGGTGTGCAGGCTTTCTGCGGGGGTACAGGCACCGCCTCCACAGGAACCCACGAGGCAGATCCCTGTGGCAGCCCCGGTGCTCCCCAGCTTCCACCCGGCGTGGGTGGATGCATGATCCTCCTCCCTGCACTCACAGGATGCCTGTCCTATTTGTGCTTTACCAGCCCTTATCACCAAGCTTCACCACAAAACAAGGATTAGGGAAGACTTTCTGACCGCTCCTCTCTACAGAGCGTACACAGGAGCACTGAGATGCGTCTGTACGTAAACACGGACTCAAAAATTCCTGAAGCATTTTACTCCCACCTACAGTTTTTTAGCAACTATGAGCACAATGCATACCAGCTCCCTTACAAGCAAAACACAGATTTCTCCATTAGTATCAAGGAAAAATGGATTCAAGAGACAGATGTGGTAGCCTCACTAAATCATATTATGTGACTCTCCTACGTAGGCGTATTCCAAATTTTTACCAATACAGATGCTGAATGTTTGCATTTACTCATCAAAATAAGGAGTAAATTATGCAGGTTACAAGCATTTTGATAAGAATGCAAACTGTAGTGTTGGAGATAGGCTGAAGACTGACACAGACTTCAGAGAGTGGAAAGAAGCGGAGGATGCCTTGCTTGAATCTCCCA
>JAWWES010000171.1:28478158-28506607 GCA_035583135.1 Lophotriccus pileatus
GTTAATTTCCGGGACAGACCCAATCAGAAGTTTTGGTAACGCCTTTGCAAATTACATCTTTAAGAAAACGGAAGAGAAGCTAGTTGCGCAGTTGAAAATTGGGAGCCATGTGAGGGAGACGTACCAGGCCCCGAGGGGGGCCAAGGCCTCCCTCCTCCCCCGGCCCTGGGCGGGGGGCAGGAGGCAACACTACACTGGAAGCCCTTCTGATGCAGACATGTAACAGAGTAAAGGAAAAAAAAAGGACTTGAAAGAACTTTACAAAAAATTTCAGCTGGAGAGATAGCAGAGGCTTCAAGGTCGCAGCAGTCAGCCGGAGAGAGAATAAGTCCAAAGGGGGGGGAGAGAAACAACTCCTTCTCCCCCTCTCTCTCTCTCCCTTCAGCAGGGAAAAGACTGAAATCTAAAATCCCTGCTACCTGTGAAAAATTGTTGGTTAAGCAGAAACAACTCTCATTTGCAGCTCATGAGGGAGCCTATGATGGAACAGATGCAGAATAACTCCATGGAAGGAGTTTTTACTGGCTTGTGGCCCACACAGAAGAGAAAGGGATCCCAGAGATGGATCCGAACAAGGTGCAGCTGAAGCAAACCTACACTGGAGCAAAGTCAGCTCGAGTAAAAAGCCATGTGTGGTCCCAGTGAGGAACCAGTGCTGGTGCAGCTGTTGACCCCAAAAGACAGCAGAAAATAAAAAAGCTGTTGTCCGAGGGGTAGTCCCACGTTGAAGAAGTCTGTCAAGGACTATTCCTGTGGGAAGGGACCCCCATAGGAAACAGGGATGGACTCAAAAGCCATTATTCCCTGTGACCCTGTGATAAAAACCATGAAAAAGCAAGTGTCCCCTTGCAGTCCATGGGGACTTACAGGAGCCTGTGGTAACCCCAGCCTTCGGCCTTAGCTGAGGAGGGAGGTAGGCCCAGCCCTGTTCGTCGACAGAGAAGAAAGGGCCAGAGAGACACTGTTCCAGCTGCAACGAGTCGGAGTTGTTGTACCAGAGATAACACAGAGAGAAGAAACAACTGCTGCAGAGTGGCTTAAAAGAATCTGCTTCTCCTCCTAAACTAATACAAAGGGGGGAGGGGTACTTTAGTGTACTTTTGTAGATACACAGTGCTTTTACTTATTTAGTATTGTAGTAGATACAGTTGTTTAGTTTTCATTGTGTAGTAATAAATCCTAATATTTTTTTTCCCCAATTGAATTTGATTTTGTCTGCATAAACCTTCTCTCACAACTTAAAGCAATTTGGTTTGGGGGGTGTGGAATAAGAAATTGTCACCTTAACAAACCCACGACAGGTCAGAATGGAAGAAAAGCCAGCCTGATCTTTTCAGCTGTCTGCAGAGCACAAGTACATCCCCACCAACCCCTCCAGCTCTGTGCTGTGGCATACACCACGAAGCCATGCACAGCAAAGACTCAGGATGCAGACGGCAATCAGCAGTTCTCATCTTTAAGACTAAAGGTCAAACTGAACCAACCCCTCCAGTGGTGACAGAGACATGTGGTTCCAGCAAACCCCCAAAGGCAGAGACACACCAGGAGAGCCAGACACCACAATAACATTCAACATGCCACTGCTTCACCAGCAATGGCTCTGCCCTAACTCATCGACAAACCCAAGCATTCTGTGCATGACTCCCAGGGTCGGTTCTCCTACTGCTTGTCCTTTGCAGGCCCAAGGTGGGTCGGTGGGTTGGCCAGCTGGGTAAGCCCAGCAGGCATAGCCTGGCTGGTCTGTGCTGAACGGCAAATGCCTGAGACATGCCAGACACCCCGTACTCAGGCACACACGTGGTGATTCACAGCACCCATGTCAGTTGCCAGAACTGTTTAATAAACCACTAGCAGACTTGAGGCTTGAAATTTCACAGGGGTGTTTAGACTGAGAGCTTATACGGTGACAAACTCCTGGCTTTGAAAAAGGCTGTTAAAAACCTATCTTGGGTCGTTTACACATCCTCTCCTCTAGCGCGAGACACGCCATCTGCCTGCTGCGATTTGCCAGTTACGCTGCCGTATCACCAGCCGCAGCTACTACCCAGATAGAAACCTCCCCTGGTGCTTTTGCCCACATGCTGCTTTTAGACTGGTGCCTGAGAAGGAGGACGTGGCTTAGGCTTAGAGGTAGAGGGCAAGAGAACTTAGTCATTTATACACCAAGCACTGCCCCACACAAGTAGGCTTTGCCTCCCCAGGAGCGCTGAAGAGCAGCAACACCCGTGAAGTCCAAGTGGGGAATCCCAGTGAGCTGACACTCCCCTGCTGGCACTGCAGAGAGACTTCCTAGCACCCAACCCTGCTTTTTGGACACCAAGCAAGCCCCCAAGAGCTAAGAAAATGTCAGCCCTCCCACAGACCCCTGATTTGACCTTAGACACAGTCAAACTCTCCCTTCCTTGCATCAGTTCATCACCTGCAAGATCAAAATCACTCACATGATTTCCATTCCTGCCTCACCCCCCAGAAGATGATATGTGGGAGCAGCACATGGAACAGCAGTGGCCGCGTGTTCAAATAGGGGACTCAGGCCACTTACTTGGCATACAGCAAATTCACGTCCCCTGCTCCTTCCTTACCTGCCTGAACCCAAATGCATACAGACTGTTTAAAAAAGAGGTAATCTGAGTTAAATAGCAGTCTTAACACATTCCAGGAGCATTCCTGAAAACCAATCATTTGGATGAACTTTATTCAAAAGCCTCTAAATAAACACCGAGCTCTGCTGTAACACTGCTGCTTTCCCTTTGCCTTAGTAATTCAGTTCCCACTGTGGGGGGCTATTTATCTCATTCCCCTTGCAACATAAAAGCCATTTCTCCAGTCAAACCTTTACATTATAAATGGTTGTTTTTCCTTTATCACAAGCCTGCTGATAGGCTATTTCATATGGAGGAAAAGCACCCAGCTCAATGATGAAGGTGGCAGCAGAGAAGCAATCGTGCTCATGCCAGGGACCTCTCCCAGGATTTTATGCTGTTTGTGAAGTCTGACTCCAGTGCCATGCTGGCTGTACATGACTGTGATTACACTGACTAGGTTATTCTGATTTACGGGAGGGAGAGAGATGGAGAGACAGGAAATTGGACCAGCAGTGATGTACTAATGTACAGCTCTTCTCCAGGAGCTCAGTGCCTGTAAATCCGAAACTGTTAAAGCCATGTTTTTGATAAGCATGACAAATCACGTCAAGTCATTACAATTTTATTAGAGGAAACATTTTGAAATGCATTGATTAAATTAGGAATAATGACTTGGACCTAAAGTTATAAACCTCTAATTTCATCAGCACTAATGACCTCCTGAATAGAAGGGAGGAAGTCAACATCCTCATGGCTGAGACAAAGAGTGCACAGCACATGAAACCATCCCTTTGTGAGCTGCCCTGCAATGGATAAAACTGGGTGAGAAGACATAGACTGTGGAAAGCCAAATCACAGTCTACACATTAAATAGCTTCAGCTACCTGAGACTTTAAGCCCTGTTTAAAATTAATTAATTCTTGAGCTCCAAGGAACATTATTGTAATCAAAAAGTAGCCTATATAAAAGCAGGGTTATTCTATGCAGATTCACAATGAAGCCAATGGAAAAATTAATGTGTTCAACCTGGAATCATCTTCCCAATGCAAATGGCTTCTGACATACATTTTCCAAAGTATAAGTTGCACGCAAACATCCCACACACCAAACTGGTAACTCCAAAGGACATGCAGCAAGGTGTTGGGTGGCATTCACTTTCCCACTCTCCCATAGCACTACCACTCTTCTCTCACAGAAAGTCTCACTCCTCCCTAATACTGACACTGATTTCCCTCCTCATTCCTATTGAGAGAAAGAAGGCAAGGAAAGGTGTAGACCTTCAGTGCACATAGAGACTAAGAACTGATCCAATTGCCATTTACCTCACTGATGCTGACTGAACAAAGAAAAAGTGTGGTCCTTGAGTAGGCCGAACATGTAACCTGTACTTCCAGGTGCTCTTGTCAGGATCAGAGAGCTTGATAAAGAGGAAGGAAATGAGCAAAGATGACAGTGCACCTTCTTAAATGTTCCCGTGGGTCCTGGAGGTGGACAGGACTTGTTCTCATCCCTGACATGATTGAGACAATCTCGGAATCACATAAAACCTTAATTTGTCTCCAAATGCTTGCACTCAGCAGACCAGGAGGAAAGCAAAGCATGGATCTCATGTCCTGCTTCCCAGGCCCTGAGGATCGGTGTGACTGCTGCAAAACCTGAGCAAATTCTTCACACTGAAGGTAATTCCTCCTGGTGGAAAAAGTCAACTAAAACTGAACTGCTCATTCACTAGTGCAGACCTAATTGGGGCCTTCTGTACTGAATCCTCCTTTTATCCTCCCGCAACAGGAAGGAGTTATAAAGGACGTTTTATCCATTTTTTTTCCCCCTCCCATGTTTAGCACTTTTCCTTTTGCTCTATGAAAATCGGAAACAAGAAGGAAGAGTGAAATGAATGTCCGCTATTTCTGTCAAAATACAATGAACAGGGAGAAAGAAAACTGTTCTCCCCTAAACTCAACAATTATCATTATCTCACATGTCTTCTGAAACCAGCAAATATAAGAAACTGGTGTTGGAAGAAGCACTGTTTTTACAAAGGTTGCACCTTGAACTTTAACATTAATGTGAAAGAATAAAATAGAAAATCATGCGACATTGGGGGAAAACAGCAGAATTGTCTGAGTGCTTTCCCTCACCTTCCCTCATTAATGTAGTCTTTAGATTTATATACTTCTCTTTCTTGTAAGGACTATGATGCAGGATTAATTCATTAATTCATTAAACTTCATCAGCTCTGTTTAATCTGTCAGATAAATGGGAAACAAATACTGATAATATATGGCTGTGCATTAATATTGTTTCTGCCTGTCTCACCATGAGACATGCAAAAAAACAAGCCTCACCTCAAACAAGGAACAATTTAGCTTAATCTCCCTTTGAGACCCAAAACTCTTGCAATACCCTGCCCACCCCCACCCTCCCCCCCACCCTATCACAGCACCCTGTATGGTGAAAAATGGACTTTCAGAGATTTGAGTCTGAACTTCTGGGACACATGAGAAGCTGTGACCTTGCTTGCTACAGACACTTTCCTGCATGGTAGAAGCTAGAAAGATGCTCTTTTGTGCACCCTTGGAATTTCCAGGAACACAATACAGAAATAATCTCCTTTGTGCATCCAGGAACAGGAGATAATGACTCACCTTGCACATAGTACACAAATTTGGTCTAAAATCCACACAATTATTAGAAGAGGATCACTATAATTTTTTTTTTTACTTTTTTTCCTTAAACTGAAATTCCATATTCAAGGTATAAGTTTAGTTGCCCTTTTTTTCCTTTCCTTTAGTACAGGAATAAATTTTCTATTATTAATCTATTTCTGTCATTAAATTCGTAGTGTGTGCAAACACTGATGGGTGTTTTTTTTCCTCTATCAAGCTCTGCTCTAACAGCTGAGAACTACATCTTTTACTGCATTACACATAGGAAATATTGAGAACAAACAGAAAGAGAACACTGGCTACCCACATACATTAAATATCTGATAGTAAATTGAAAACAATATATGTGGTAGTGCAGCTGCACAACATTATGATAATTGAATATGTTCGCCCTCTCTCGAGCCACTGAGTTTCAGCCTTTTTTCAGTATTCTTGAGTTATCTTTTTTTTATATAAATAGACTCCATTTCCAAATTCTTTCCATCTTTATTTTTTTCCTTGAACTCACCTCTGAGAGACTTAATGAGGACAGAAAATTGATCAGCGAGTACATTTTATGCCTTATTTGAAAGCACATAATGTTTCTCACAAGTCCTCTTTGTAGGAAGATGTGTCTGCAAGTACTTTTCTATAAATATATTAAGAAAGATAAAAGAGAGAGACACAGCAGTACAGGACTTGGACACGGGCTTGTACCATTCAAGTTCCGCAGGAAGATTCACTCCCAGTCTACAGGCACAGGGCTGGGCCAGCCACTGGAGCGTAACACCTTTGTAGAAACCACTGCTGGAAACCACAGCCAGTCTGTCATCCCTCTGGGGATCACAGCTGGAACAGTGTGGTCTCACAGGCACTTCTAACTGCAGGGAGTGTTCACGTGATAAATGGAGTCATGGCCATCAACAGAACGCCTCCAGAAAGGTCTTTGTTCAACTCCCTTGGAACTTTCCAGCTGGTTTTAGGACTAATCTGAGAAACTGCACTTACTCAGGTCATGAATCTCCAGTGCTCCAAGTAACTCACCTGTGCTGAAACTGAGCTCCCTTCAAGAAGTGTGAGGCTTAATCCTGTTCTGTTTTGTTCTTACTAGATTAAAAAAATATTTTTATTAAATTGAAAACAAAGCTAAAACATATAATGGCTAGTGTTCAAATCCAAATTTTCATCTGTTTATGGAGCGTTATTTACACACGGGGTTTTTAGTCTCCCAGAGCTATTCAATTCAAAATTAATTTATAGCCCTGTCTTCAGAAAAATAACAAACCACAGCATGACAAGACCTCAGCATGGGAGATATAATCAACCTTCAGCAGAACCCACTGAGGTGCAAGTGAGCGAACACAGAACTACAAGAGTAGTAGGAAACAAAACCAGCTACTTACCCTTAAAAATACCAAAACAGTATGGCAAGAAGTTTCTTCTCTATTGCTGACTGCCATAATTAGTGGTTAGTAAATACTTGTGTGATGGCAGCAACAAGATGTCAGAACAGGATGTTGGCCAGCACTGGTAGGTATTGTATGGACAAAAAGAGGTAGCAGTTGGCCTAAAGGGTTGATTGTTAATATTGCTTGCATTATTTTAATTTCTAGGGGGGGTGGAAAAAAATCTTACTCTGAAGGAAATTTTAAAAGGCACTAAAGTACACATTGGCTCATCAGTTATGCTATTAACATAGAATAAGTGTGTTAATAATAACTAAAAATAAAACCTATGTTAATAATAAAGAAAAATTAATCAGAGCAGTAACAGTAAATTACGTAGTTTGAGATAAAGCCTAGCAGTTGTTTTCTTATTCCTATTACTACATGTGCTGTTTTTGAATGGGGTGATGGGTTTAAGACAGTTCCCATGTTATCCAACAGTAATTTTTAAACTGAACTGGAAATTGGTTTGTGAAACATACAAGTATACTTAATTGCAAAATGGACTCGAGATATGCATCAAATCAACTCATAAGGCTCCATTCATCTGTATTTCTCACCAGCAACAAAAATGGAAAGTGGGTGGGAAGCTGTTTCAAGTGCTGTTCCGTTAAGCTTCCCACTGATGTACTCTAAATAAAAGGTTCAAGGTTTCTGCAGAAAGCGTAACAAACCCATCAGGACTTCACGAAGGATGGATGTCCTCAGTTTTCCCATGAACCCCTCTCTGTCCTGAGCGCTGTGGCTGTGGGAGCGTGGTGGCTGAGACCTCTCACTGCAGACAGCTCATCCGAGTAGGAGTGTGTTTAATGTGGCCGTTCGCAGCAGTCTCCCTACACACTGCTCATGCTAAATATAACGTTTACACTAGATTGTCAAGATCTCCTTTGAAACTGTACATTTTTATATTCAGAAGATAGGAAAACCAGAGGTTTAAACCATTAATCTGGCTATGATCATTAACATGCAACTGACTTTCCATTTAAATCTCTTCATGCACCTGTTACATCACAGACTATAACTCAGTCTCTGGAGCAAGCACAGTGTGCCTGTCATCAGTCACTCACTCAGGTGGATAGAAAGTCTGCCCCCAGCTACACACAGAGGCACACACCATAAATAAGTGGTTAAAGTCAAGGTCAATAAGGGGAATATTTTAAGAAAGGACAAGCCTCTTCCCCTGTCCTTAGGAGACAAGGGAAGGAGTAGGAAGTCCATCAAGGCTAAGGAAGGGAAGGACCTCACTAGCTGGTCATGCTTCAGCACGAACACCCCTGCCAGGATGATGGCAAGGCCCAGCCCAAGGGCTGTGGTCCAACAGGGATGAGGGAGCACTTGCAGGAGGACATAAGGAGGTGAAAGGTAAACAAGGATGTACCATTTCCCCTCATCCAGGATTAAACACAGGCCACGTGCAAAGCAGAGTTTCACCAGGCACATCGCCAGAGTGCAGCGAGGGGAAGGCAGCACTTGGCTCACACAGGACTGCACCTTCAGGAAACATGGGCATTGCTCCCACCCATCTGCTGTGGAGTGCACAGGGCCCTCCAAGACCAGAAGGAGAAGCAGGAGCCCAGCCCTGCCACGGTGCAGCACTTGGGTAACAGCAGCTGCCGGGCTTCCCCGGGGCTGCATCCAGCTGCACGCACCAAGACACCCTGCTCTTGGTTCTGCTCACAGGGAGATCTGCCAAGGGGAAGTCAGCTGGCAAAAGCCAGTAAATCCTTCAGCTCAAGCTAGCAAAGATCCTGCTGTGACCCTGCCAGCTCTGATGGTGGGTCAGATAAAGGGCTCTGCACTCCAGGTAGCTCATAAAAAGAGATTAAAGCATCACAGTCAATGAGACATTTTCGTTCTATTTGCCCACTCAGGCAGAACAATTTCCCCTTCAGATTAATTTCTGCCTTCCTCCACTCAGTGGAGGTGCCAGGGTGTGCAGGTGGGAGGCATAGGAAAGGCACACCAGAACAGAGAGGGGCACAGCCAGGGAGGAGGCCCTGTGTCCCTCCTCCACACTCATCCTCCCAGCAGTGGACCATTCCTACAGGATGAGTGTGCTTCCTGCGATGGCAGGGACACAGACCCACAGGCTGCAATGCAAATGTAAGTCACTACAAATATAATAGAAAAAGCATTTAGTTGTCACAGAACTAAACAATTATTTTCATGGCTTTCAGAGAGTCCATCCAGACTGACTGTGCAGGTTTGTCAGACTGGGAAGTATTCTCTGCTCCTTGCAAATGTGGCTTTGACTGATAAGGGAACACAAGACAAGCATTAGTCATGTGCCTTGTCAAACTTTGTCAATAATGCAACAAGGAAGCCAGAAGATGCAGCTGAGATGTGGAAATAACAGATGAAAATTCTGCCAAGATAATGCTGCTTTCCTCCAAGGACAGCCATGACCTATCCAAGCTCTGGGGATGGTCATCTATCATGTCAACATTCCCATCTTCCCATAAAAGGGCAAAGCTGGCTCCCCAAGGCTCAATATCCCTTAAACCCCACCATCACAAGGAATAAAAGAGAAAAAAAGCAGTGACACAGCAACACTGGATATCAGCCATGCAGTTACTGATTGTACATTAAGTCCACATTGGCTGCTTTTCCATAAAATTTGCAGAGCACCAGCCAACTGAACTCTGTATCAACAAAAAGCACTTGGCCACGTGGCAAAATGCATCCACTGACCAAGCCTCAGGCAGGGACCTGCACAAACATTTTGTAAAAGATGAAGGTCTGCAAAGGAACATACACACATGCTCTCACCTCCACGTGCCTAACATCCGTGCTGTGCTTCACTCCAGGTAACTAATTACAGCAGGACAGAGACACCAACTGCTTATGAATCCAGATTTTGTGGGTGTTAGTTGACATTTCTGGGTAAATGCAGTGTACTCATGAGAAATAGCGTGTTACAGGATCCTTTTCCAAAGCATTCAGTTTGTTTTTCCAAGTTGAGAAACTAACAGGATAATACTTCTAATGCACTGAAAATATTTGCTGTATAGTCCCCAAGAACCCCTACTCCCCTTAGGACAGGCTGAGGTTTCTGTTGTTGCACTGAGCCTCAAGAGAGCAGCAAGATAAAGAATCTACATTCTCCTATCTACAGCATCTCTACTGTAACTGCTGCTTACCACACCCTGAGCAGTGCCTCAACAGACTGACATCTGGGCTTGCACTTACCCCAAGTTCTTTACGGATCGTAATTCTGAACCTTGTTCCCTGCATAGAAACTTTAATCTCTCAACCTGATTCAAGCTTCTACTACACGACAGTTAAGTAAAACATCCAAGCCCTAAGGTCAGATTATTAAAATTTATGTCAAGATCATGTACTACAGAAAGCATCAGCTTCCAGCAGGAGCCTATGTGAACAAATAAAAAGACAACAGGGAGCCTTTCTCGTCTGTCAGGTGACTGTTCACATTTTATTTAGTCTGTTAAGCATATTGCTGCTGGTTTGAAATGAAAATCAACACAGTTTGCAGACGAACACAACAGATTTGGCCTCACCCCACAATAATAATGGTCTGTTTTACACTAAGCTCTGCTTAACACTCTTGTCTTCTGGCATGCACTCAACCTTCAGCTGCACCCTCTGGAAAGAACAGTAGTGTATACTTCGTATACTTCATACGCTTCAGAGTCACTGAAACCAGCCAGAGCACCTCCCAAACCGCGCATCTTTCAGCACTCCATTCCTGTGAGAGCCAAAAGCAGAGACTTTGCCCTAAGTTCCCTCTGCCCCTGCTTATCTGGAGCTGCTGCCAGTGCTCTCAGAGCCACAAAGCACCTTGGGTACAAAAAGGTCACTTTAATTAGCGGGTGACACTGCAATGTTTGCAGAAATTGAGGAGTCTTATTCTCCCATCTTCTGTTTCACAGCCTATCCCCAAGTCTCTAATTATATATATTCACACCTCCACACAGTATTTAATGGAAGGGGAAAGAGATTGCTCATCTGCAGACAACACCAACACATCATTTTTCTCTAAAATGTGGAAAGTTAAGTAAAATGTCATGATGAAAGAAGTTCCAGGTGACTTTAAATTATTTAACTGTCCACACAAAGTCTTTGCATACACCTTGAAATGAAAGGTTCCTTTCCACTAAAAAAGTATGTATATTTTTAAGACTTGGGAATTAAAAAGGCATCAAGAAAATGTTCTGTCTCTAAGATGGTGCAAATCTTCATAGTTTTGCTGATTTCAACAGACTGAAGTACAACAAAACCACTTTTAAGTGGAAAAAAAGTAATTTAAAAATATGTCTTAAAGTCCTTTATTTCAAAGGTGGGGGAGAATTACTCTTCTCACACTTAATTGTCAAGAGTTTTCTTAAAAAAAAAAAATCAAGCTATGAGTACAGCACCAGCCTCAGAAAGCCTATAACAGTCAAATTTCATAGGAAATAATTTTTTTTGCCTGCATCAAAATAAATGCATCACTCATTCTTCTGACGAATAATTCTGGTCAGGTTACTTACTGATGTTTCTACAGTTAAGCACAAATTCATTTTTTCATCTGGAAACATCTAAGGGAATGTGCACCCAGTAGATATCTCAATGAACTACACATCAATTTCTTGGTAATCTGCTAAGGAGACCTTTCCTGACATCTACAGAAACCTAAACTCCACTTTCTGAATGCTTTTCAAATTGCACAGTTTTCTGCATCTCTGCCCAGCCTGGAGGGAACAGGAGACCTGGCAAAACAACATCAAGCAAAGCAGGAAGTTTCCTTTACCACTACCACAAACTAGTTTCTGACACAGGCTGCCAAAAAAGAAAAGGCTGCAAAGCAGGACGATTTCACTGGTGAATTTCATTGGCAGGATTTCGCTGAAAGAGGAAGGCCAAGGAGCCAACATCAAACACAAATCTGCTACCTCAGGCTCCACC
This sequence comes from Lophotriccus pileatus, assembly GCA_035583135.1. Taxonomy (NCBI): domain Eukaryota; kingdom Metazoa; phylum Chordata; class Aves; order Passeriformes; family Tyrannidae; genus Lophotriccus; species Lophotriccus pileatus. The sequence continues at coordinate 28,489,739 of JAWWES010000171.1, forward strand.
CAGGACTGGAGAAAGGCAGGCCTGAGGGCACTCAGTGATCCAGGGCTCATGGAAGGAGCACTGACGAATGCAATTCTCCTACAGCCAGTGCAGCACTTGCTGGAGGACAGGACCCAGCAGTACTCCACCGGGGAACCTGCAGCTTCCCAAGGGCCATTCCCCTCCCTGCCAAAGTTAGTAGGACCACAAAGTTTCTTCCTCACACAGATGCTCTGGACCATGTCCATCCCCACTGAGGCCCTTGGAAAGCCTTGTGAAGAGAAGGATGGTCTCAGCCCATGGCTGAGAGCTGCAGGTCCTGGACACCTGCAGAGGAGGCAACAGGAGGACACAAAACTGACATCAGCCCCCAACCATCTCCGTACTGGGATATTCAGTTTGACGTATAAACTTTGCAAGTAATAGTTTGCTGGTTTTTTGGTTGGGTTTTTTTGTTGCAACAGCAGGTTCTGTAGGTCCAGCTTCCCTCAAAAACCCTTCTGAGAAGAACATGTCTACCACTGAAAGCTGACAAACAACTGTAATTACTGTGACTGTTAGGATACTCAAGTGAATGCACGTTATAGATGGGACATCCTCAACTCTGCAAGCCAGAAATACATTTCCAGTGCTTTTAGTTTATTTTTAAAAGGGTCAGCTGCAGTTCTGTAAAGGGAGCGTACCTCCACCACCAAGGGTCTAAAGTCACAAACTGAGCTGGAACATGCATCTCCTTACTGCAAATCCCCCAGTAATCTCAAAAACAGGAAATGAAACAAAGCCCCACAAATAAATTGTATTTCAACCACTGGTCAAAATACTGGACAAATCTTCCCAGAACCTCTGACCTTTACTCAATATCTCATGGAAAATTAAGAGTCAAGGGATTTCTGCTTAGGATCATGTTTTCCTCTCCTATGCATATCTTCAGCCCTCAGGTCAAAGAAACCTTAGGAGCCAAAAAGAGAAGAAACCAAACTACTCTCCAGAGCTCAGCTTGCTCACACTGCTCTTCCAGCTGCTTGGAAGGAGGCCCTTTCTCCCATTCTCTCACCAGGGAAGTGGCATGTCCTGACCCCAGGGGCTTCCACAGGGGCAAGGTGATGCTGCAACCCTTCCTCTCATGATGCTGGCACAGCAGGATGAAGGCAAAGATCACCCAGATATCTCCATCTTCTACCGCGTTCATCTCCTTCCATTCCACAACCATATGGCAGACAACAAAGTTACCAAATGAATCAGGGCTTTCTCCTTCCAAGTAGCTATTAGTGCTATTTTAACTAATTCTTGCCAACATCTACCAATGGAAGATGTCATCACAGTACTATCAATTCATAGGATCATTTTCCAAACGTTCAGTGAGTAAAATGAACTTGCTTCGCTAACCTCCTTCCCAAAGACAGGAATATGAAGTATTAAATATTATTGAATCCAAAACTAAAGAAACTGAAAACATTTTTTTGTTTATTTGGCAAAACTTCAGTTGAACTTATTTTGGGCTTTTTCCTCCCTACTCCTGTTGCATATTCTCCCTCCATTTTAATCTTTACAGGAAACAATAACTACCTTGTGCTTTCTCTGTGTCAGAACAGTCTCCCTGCATGCTACTAATGCTCCAGGTTCCTCCTGTTCACGGCAAGTGCCTTCCAAGACACGTCTGTAGAAAAGAGTAGGAAAAGCTTTTCTTTATATTAACAGGGTTGGCACCCGTTCCTCATGTTACCACTTGCTCAGAACTACACTTCACAGATTCATCTCTCTTGCTCTTTTACTCCTTCTCACCGTCGGTGACTCTGAGACACATTCACCTACTTAAATTCTGCTTGAGCTCAAGTTGTGTGGCATTAAAATATTTTTAATTTTCCAAGGAAAGGAAGATTCAGAGAGACTGTCCTCACTTTCCCAAAGCACACGCACACACAGAGCTTCCCCTGGTTAGTCATTAGTATTTCTTTCCAAGAATTTCATTGCTTGCAAATAAGACTATTTTCAGGGATATGTGCTTGATGTAAAATCTTGCACGGAGGTGTTGATTAGCCAAATGCCACTCAATTTACATCTCTTTTTTTTTTTTTTTTTTCTATTTTGGATCTTTAGGAACATCCTGGGAGGCTAATGAGTACACAAAAAAAGATTTGTATAAAACGAGCTACGTGTTTGCTATGAAATATAGGCAAAAGGGACCTCCTGGACAGCTGCAACTTGTGTCTTCAGCAGATGAGTAGGAAAACAGTCTGTTATTTGGCTGCTGCTGAAAGAGATTAACACACAGGCAGAGGACAAAAGGAAGACTTGAAGAAGTCTGTTCTCCCATGCTCATTCATGTGACCTTCTGACAAGAAATTAATCTCTTGACTCCATCCATTTAGCAATAGGAAAGAACAAAACTCCTGTTTCAATTATCAAGGACACCACTGTGTCAACCACAAATACTTGTCTAACTCTGCTTCTGGAGAACCTATATGCAGGTAAATTAGATAGTTCATTACACAGAACATTGCAGCTCTGGGGGGTTAAGGGGGAAGAAACACAAACAAACAAATAAAAAATTAGTGTTAGTTAAGGTTTGGTTTTATAGCAATGCAAGAAAAGAGTTAAGATGGACATTTTCACATTTGGAAAGCCAAAGCCATGTATCTTAGTCCATTTTATATCTCCATATTAAAATCACAGACTACAGATTATGCTGCAAATATTCAGAGCCTTAAAAAAATCAGGTAACTTATTCACATTTTCATGTTCTAAAACCCCTTTTAAAGTGGTTTACTGAAGTCACACAACACTTCAGAGTTTGTTTAAAAAAATTGTTTGTTTCAGCCAAGATTGGATTTGACTTCAGACTCTGTTCACACACCTAAGACTACAGAACAACTCAAAATTTGTTCATCCCATGGTTAATCCGTCCACAGACCTGCCATTATTACACTCTGACATAAAACACATTTCTCCTAATTTATAAGCCTTATCTGAGGTAACATGCTGATTGATGCTGAGTAAGGAAGTTCTTCCAAATTTCACTTGAGGTTAAGCATTTGATTTTCAACATATGCAAAAGAAAAAAAACAAAAAACCTCTTCTAGTTATAACATGAAGCTGACATTTCCAAAATGCCAAAGGAAAGACTGCCAATATGTCTTTGCTTCTTTCAGCATTCCTAAATTTTCCCTGTCATCATTTTGAAATAGTGGGAGTCATTCCTCACAGCACAGCAACCCCCAAGCCTCCCTGATACCAATATTGACAGCTACGTAGCAAAAGCCATGAAAACTGTTTTTGCTTTGTCAGATTAAAAGCAGAGCACAGACACCCTAAAATAGGGATAAGATTCAGAGAAATTTAAAAGATTTTTGAGGCTGTTGACACACAGCTGAACCAAACCTTTAAGAACAGCCAACAAACACCCTAATTCAGATACACTGAGTGTATAATGGACTCTGAAAATTGAACTTATCCTAGAAATCCTCTGAAAACAAATGGCTACAGTGCTTTGTATTCACAGACAGCAGCAGCAAAATCCCCCTGAAGTAAACCTGGCCTCAGAGGCAGACATGGTTTGGGGAGTGGTGAAATCCCAAGTTAATACTTCCTGCTCCATATTCACTGTTCACCCATTTTATTACACAAGCTCACCCCTGAAACAAACATCTCTTCCTCTGCATAGATACCCACACAGACCCTCACATCTCAGTGCCTTTATCTATGAGAGTTTTAATACCTTTGGCTAGAGGAGTGTTAAATAAGGGGGGCTAATTTTGTTAATTTCCTTTGTCCCCTGCACCACACCAGAAAGGTATCATGCTCCAGCAACCTCTCCACCCTCAGGATGCTGCTCTCCTGTTTCCCCTCTCCCTCCATGCAAGCCTTTTAAATGACTTTTAATAACCCAGTAAAGTCACACACTTGCCTACAAACCAGGACCAAGCTTGATGCTATACCAAAAGCAAGGGGAAGCCTTGAGCTCAGAGAGTTGATGTGATCTATCTTTTCAGTTTACTCAGCTGACAAGTAATAAGGGCAAACTGTTCATCTCCTACAGCAAGCAAGGGAAATTGCAGTGTTCAAAAGCTTTTGAGATGGATTAAGAGTGACTGAATGAAGGTAGCTGATTAAGAATGAGTTGCATTAGGCACTGAAGTGTTTAAACAAAGATTAAGGAAGAGTACATGTGTTTCAGTTGGGAGAACTGAAATAATTAAATGACACTAGTCCCACTGAGTGGTGCAGCACAGACTGTAGTACTGGAACATCAGGCCACAAATGGGTATTGTACTAGGACTAACCTCTACAGAATACCAGAGTTACTTTCTGGTCCACACAACATAGCTTAAGTTTTACCTGAAAAAACAGATTAACACATATTGCATGTGGGTCTAAGAAATTAATCTTCAGGGCATTTCCTTGAGTGCTTTCACACACATCGGATGAAGTTAAAAACACTGGTTTTTAACTCGACAGGTTCCCTTAGGTCATGTAATCCCATTTCCTGCTGCAGCACATGAGCACATGTACCTGACACTACACCTCAACCCTCCCACACCCACCTCAGCAGCACCCAGGTCCTGGAGGGGTGGGAGGGTGGTGAAGGAGCAGCAGTAAGAGAAATCTAGGCAAAACTGGAAGAGTGGAAGGAGAACTGCAGGGATGCTGGAAGAAAAAGCTTGCCACTGAAGGGCTGCAGTAGAAGCAGAGTGACCAAGGGTAAAGGACAACCAACCACTAACTGGGTTAAAATACACAAGAATCTCCAGGCTACCAACAAATAAACTGCAGGTGAAGGGACAATGCTGTGGAGGTCCCTCCCATAGCTCCTTCTGTGACTGTCACTTGAGGAAGTCTGACACATCTCTGTGAGTATCACAGACATGGAAAACAGCAAGGAGTTGGAAAACAGCAATTTGTTCTTCAGAAAAAGCTCCAAAATTACAGGATTGCCATTAATTTGTCCCACAAAATTTTCTCTTTTGGTTTCAACTGTAATATGGATGACAGGGAAAGAATATGGAAAGGAAGCAGGATTTTAAAAAAAAATGGCAGACAGGTAAAACTTTCATTAAATTTAACTTAAATGGAAAGGAGCTTAATTTGTGAAAACAACAATAGACAGACGTCTTTCCTATGACCCAAAGCACATCCCCAAAAGATCCCTCCCACAGCCATGGTGAAGCAAAAGTATGTTTTCCACCATGGAAGCAAAGCTGCTGCCCACTCTGTTCTGATACTGTAATCACTCTGTTAACCACAAATCCCCAGGGTAACTTTCAGCTACATAAGTTCTTTCCTTTTTTTTTTTTTTAAGAAGCTTTAGAAATAAAGACCTTTTCCATTTATCTACATGGCATTTTAGTTGAACTGATGAGCTTGGTATTGCAATTTCTACACTCATTAATGCAGCCTGCATTCAGAACTCCTCTAAAATCCATGGTTCCTGTATATCCAGGAGCTGCATCTAGCAAAAGGAGGGTGGAAATAAGAATAAATTTAAACCTTTCTGTGTTAATTAAAACACCTAATGAGAAAATTGCTGCCTAGAGCAGCTAATGACTATTGCTGACTAAAGGCAGCAGAGCTCCTTTGTAAATACAATAAATGCTATTTCAGCTACTTTGGCCCTAAATAAAAGAGCCAGCATATTGTTCATTCACAAAGGAAAGTGATAGAATTTGTATGGTCTGCAAGTGCCTGAACATTGTATTTATCCCACCAAAGTGCAAAGCTGTACAGAACAGGATCCTCTACTCACTGAGGTCAGGACAGCTTTTAAATCAAATGGGAGCAAATTAAACCCTGGCACCTCTAAGCTGGTAGAACTGGTAGTAAGAGGACTTTTGTGTCCAGAGCTTTAAGAGCAAAGATAGAGCAACCTAGCTTTAAAAAAATACCACAAGTGCATCACTATGTTGTGTAATAGCTGCACAACTCCTCAGAAAGGAAACATGTGCCACCATGGCTGGAAAGCACAGCTATTCAAATGCAGACAGGCACCATTTTTATTGGTTTTGAATGCTTCAACCAACCAAACCTCAGAGACAACATGAAAGTCATGCAGATTTCAATCACAGTTATTTCTGGAACTGCCAAAACTAGAAGGGAATATCTTCTCCCTCACATTTTTAATCAGCTTAGAAACAAAACACAGGAGTATTTTCTCACCATCTCACATCACTGAACAAACATTAACACTTTCATCCCAAAACAATGACTGTTCTTTGTAATTTATGCATGCTGATACATCTATTGCCATTCAGAACACTACAGGCAGCAAAACTGGAACCACCGAGCCCCAACTGGGACTTTGATCTGCTATTCCTTTTGTACAGAAACTTTTCTAGCAAAAATCTGTTATAACCAATATGGTACAAACTGGCAAGTGACAGCAAAGCAAGCTCTAGGGAACATTCGTATGGACCTGCTCTAAGACAAAGACATCTATTTTACCATGCTGAGTTTAATACATTGCATTTCACCTATTACACTGAGCAAGGGCAAGGCACTTTCCCATAATCACAGCAATGGAGTTGAATTATGCATTCAGAGCTAATTATGTGATATGCTGTTTAAACCCTGTCATTATACATGTCAAATAGGGAGAATGCAAAATTGTAGCTCCCAGGCAAATAAGACAGACACACAGGGTGTGGGTGAAAGACACCAACTTCCCCCAAGGACTGTAATGCCCAAGACACCAGCTGTCTACCTCCACCATCTGGCAAAACTCAGGTCTATGGCAAGGACATGAAATCCTGATCATTTTGGTCTCCCAGCTGAGGTGAAGGCGTGTTGGCAGATGTGGGTGCCTGTTCTCTCCAGTTTCAGGTGCTTTCTTAAACCAAGCATAACTGATGAACCACCCTGCAAGGTAGCATGGGCTGGGAGTTATTTTTTCCTCTCTAGTTTTCCTCATTTATGCACATTCCTGTGGTCTGGAGGAAGCGCAAAGTTTTGAAAGCCATGGAAATCACGCAGCCCCAAACTTACAGAGAGCTCCTCTGGCACATATTAGGAACAATCATCAGTGACTTATTTGGTTCCCAGCCACCCCCCTGCTCCCCAGGGGCAGTAGGAACATCCCCACAATCTCTGGTGGCAGTATGGGGAGCCTGCCTGGCAGCCTGCCAATGGCTGCCTCTCCTCTTCCACAAAAGGCTGGCAGGGCTGCAGAGAGCTTTGCTGGGAGGAGCAGGCAAGGAGGAAAAGGAGGAAAAGTGTTCTCTCCCAGCGTAAATACGGCTGTTTCCACAGATGCATGCCTCTAAAAGCACTGCTTTCGTTTTAGGTCAGAGTGCGAAATCCCACTGGTCCTTCACATGTGGCCATTACTTTTGGTAGCCAAGGCCAGAAGTCTTGAGAAAAGAACAATCGTTTTGACCTGGAAAAGTTTGTTGAGAAATAACGGCAAAAATCAGGCTATATCTCTACTGGCTCGGACTAAATCAGAGAATATCCTGAGTTGGAAGGGAGCCACAAGGATCCAAGTCCAACTCCTAAGTGAGAACAATGAAATGCAGGAAAGTCCCCATGAGCAGGCAGGGGCATGAAGCATAGGATCACCCTGTCTTTAGTACTGGGGAATCCCTATTCCCTAGGAAAATAAATTTCTGGCATATGACATTGCTATGGCTCCTGCTAATGGCTGCTTCTGTAAGGCTCTCTGCTGCTCCATCCCAAGCCTCTAGCCAGCTCAGAGCCAGCTCTGCTCCTCCCCTTATACCAGCAAGGATAGGCTGGTCCTGTGGCACAGTGAGCCTGCACCCTCCCAACAGCCCAGCCAAGCCTTTGGTTTCCCAAGTTTTCTTGGCACTCTGTCTGCACCCAGACACATCCTCCCTGCACAGCCAGCCTCCTGCCTCCTGCCTTGACCGCGACAAGCACCCCAACGGCTCACGTGCCCCACTGCAGGGTTCTTCAAAACACTGTCCTGGAGGTCTGCCCAACTTGAATGAAGCCACTGCAGTTCCTCTTACCTACACCAGGACTGACACCAGGCTAAAAACGGAGGCAAGCTTCAGGACAACACCAATTAACCTTCAGAGGTGTCCTTCAGAGGGATGAAGTTGAACTCCAAAACTCATTTCATCCAAGAAAACAACAGTGATTTATAGCAGTCCAAAATGATGTTTTTACCTCCGAACCCTTGCCTTTTTAAGTTATCTAAAAAAAAAAAAAAAAGCTGACCGACCAGCAGGACAGAATTCTTTGCTCTGTCCTGGCTTGTGCTGTCTGTGGGTCCAAACAGCTACAGGCAGCGTGATTATAGATGGTGCACAGGGTAACAGGCACCGCGGAGAGGTAGAACTGCCAAGCAGCAACAGTAGCCAAGTTCCATTAATCACTGACAAAGCGTCCTGATGCTAAATCCTTCACATTCATCTTTTCCTGAGCACTTCACTTTGCAGTTTATTACAAACAGAGCTTCACTTCGGAGCCTTGGTAAACCCCCACACAAAGCCACATTTTTCAAACTGTCATCCCAAGCTGTCCTGTGCTCTCCTGACCATCCACAAAGGTTACTCCACATTTACATTACTTACATATTAAGAGCATTTTTAATTATTCTTCCAGCCCAACAAATGAGCATTCACAGTAATTTGGACGCTGGCACTGTCTGCCTGCGGCAGGCAGATGCTACTGTGCTCAACAGAAGAGGAAGCTATTTTTATTTTAGCATGAGGGCAGTAAAAGCTTCCCAGAACAAGCAAGACTAGTGAAATTTTGCTCCTTTTTTTGCTGCTCCCTGGCTCTTGCTCTCTGGGGGAACAGCACTGCTCCTGTTCGCAGCAAGGAGCCCACCTGGGGAGAAGCAGTGCCAAAGGACAGCTGCCTTTGATGGCCCACACATGTTTATACGAAAAGTACATATTCCTTATTACATCTGGAAAGCCGGCCAGACCGTACATGTTGTACATTTCCATATTTTGGAAAGCAGTATTTTTAGAGGATGTTGTTAACTATCCTGCAGATCAGCTGCACTTATCTTGTGACTCACCTTCTAGTGGTGGTGCGAATTTTGAACAAATATTTTAACTTAGTGAGAAGATAAGAAACTTTTCATTTTCCACAGAGTACTATCATTTTAACAAAGGCTTCAGAGGGTTTTTTTCTTCCCTTGCCTCCCCATCACATGATTTGTACCACTCTTTTCCCTAGATCTTACACACATTATATATATACTCACCAGCAAGCAATTAATTCCCTTTGTTCCTCTATCTATCCCACTCAGTACTCCTGTGCCTTTCCCATGTCCATTGGCCTACAGTTACACAGCCTGGCTCTCCCAGAATTTCACAGAAGTGACCTCAGCTTAACATACAAAATCTCACATGGGCTTCACCCTCTTGAGTTTTTCATATCTGCAAAATGCTCACACAAACACCTCTCAACCCAGATCCCTGGGTCAGGTACAGGATGCACGAGCTACTCCTTAAAGGGTATGCAGGCAACCCAACTGGTCCATACAGAAAAAGCCCCTGTAACTACAGCACTGCTCAATCAGCTGAGCCATGGGGAGATGGTTCTTCAAAAGCCACTTGGGTTCCCCATCACCGTGCCATCCCTCAGCTCCAAACAGCTTTTCTGAATCACTGTTATTAACTGGCAGAACCCAAGACCAGCCAAAGATGGCAGATATCCAAGTTGTCAGTAAAAGTGAAACTGCAGCCCAGGTGTATCTCTGATCACTGGAAGTGCCTGCACCATTCATGATAGAAACACATTGCAAAACTGGTCCCTGAGGTCGCTGACAGGAAAAGCTTTTTGTGGATATTAAACTTAGACTAGGCTAGATTCTTTCTTAGGGTAACTCTGTACTGCAAAATGAGATTGACTTATTATTATCATCAAATAATAATAAATCATCATTTTCAGCTACACTTCTGTTTATCCTCTTCCCAGACTTGGTAGAGGAGAAGGCTGTGAGAGCTGGGAGAACATGAAGTACTGCATGACACATCTGTCTGTACATTTTCAAGGTGAGAAAATCTTAAATGCTGGCAGTAATGTCAAAAAAATTACCAGGGACTTAGCACAGAGCAGTTCAAAAGAAAAGACATATTTCTGTGCCAGTGCTTAGAGGTTGATAGGATGCTGAAAGCTCTCACAATTTTCTTGCCATTCAAATGGAAGCCTCAGCAGTGCAAATTCAAAATCAGCAGACTGCAGCAACTGTAGATAAGGGAGCCAATGTACCTTGGTTTTCTCGTCATGGCTATTTAAGTCCTAACTCTATAAACTACTTGTGCCCTCAGCATCCTGAGATTCAGTAGGCTACTTGCTCTCCCAGAAGTTACTGCTTCTCCAGAAATAGCCGCTAACTTCCAGCACGAAGGGGAGCAATTCTGTTTGCTCAACTCCATGGAGGCCAGAAACTTCCTGGTTTTGCCAGGGAGACTCCCCAGTAACGACACTAAAACAGGCAACAAAAAGTCCCTTTGGAGAATCTCTTATTCCCTGGTTCAGAGGTCACCACCCTGGCAGAACAGCCCACTGCAAAGCATGCCTAAGTCCACAAAGACTTAGGTGCTTCTAATTTCTGTACCCTGCACAGAATCAGTAAAGCATAAAGACCTCTTAAAATAATCACTATGTCTTTATAAGTCTTCTTCCAGGCTAAAATTCAACGTAAGGCTTTTCAGTTGCTCTCCAAGCAAATGCAAGGCAAAGTGCAACGCTCCTCTGCTAAAACTGCAACTGCAGACCACAGGCATCTTGCATCAGTGACAACTGCACCATTCTATTGGGCTCTGAAGAGGCACTTCATATACTAAATGTCTGTGCATTCACGATGCTAAGTATTTATCCAGTCTGGAGCTTCAAGGCATGTAGTAACAAGCTGTAAAAATGTGTCAGCAGAATTTGAGCGGAAGTTGCCAAGTGTCAGAATAGGATAGCGTTTAAACATTTGCAAATTTTGCTTATGATACAGCAGCACAAGGCAAACATATCACCATTAGCATTTCAAAAATAGTTGCTGGATGAAAGGAGGCTTTAAAAATAACTTTGTTTTCTCCTGGCATCCCTATGCCAATAGGTTCTTCTTCTAATTAAAAAAAAGTCTCCTGTATGCAGGCACCAGCCATCACCAACTACTTAGGCAATTTCAGAGCCTCTGGCAAAGCAAACCAGAGCGTGGTCCACCTCTCACACTTCTCCCCAACAAACCTGGGAGGTTTTGAGCATAGGTTGGTGTCTCATGCTATTCCAGATGTCCATATTCCAGTCACAGGTGACAGTAAGCTTGTGGGGATCTCTCCAAGAGTGCTCTTTCAAGCAAACTGCATCTCAGTATGAGAAAGTTGATCAACTTCTCTTACAGATAAATCAGCTGAGCCAGACAGAAATTAATTTGTTAGTACAAAGTCACCAGATTTCCAGTTGCACCACCATTAATATCATAGCAGACAGTAAAGTATTAAAGCAACAGGAAAATATAAGGCAGGAAAATGAAAAAGTGAGATTTCTATTGACAGAAAGAGTATGTAATACACAAACGTAGTACACTGCATAACTGCAGAGGTGGTGAATTTACACAGGCCCTCCTTACCCATAGGTTGCTTTGCTGTGCAATGCCAACATTTCTCCAGACCATTTTACACACATGCTGAAAAATATACCAAGCTGTTTAATCTACTTTTCAGTACAGTGTTTTTTTCACTTTCCTCTCATCATCTTCTCAGGTATCCAGCTCAGGTCTGGGGTTTGCAAACACTTCGTACCAATTCAAGAATTATCTACCTGGAAATCTCATTAGCTAAGGTAAAGAAAGCATAGCTAAAACAGATAAAGATTATTCATTTGGTTTCTATTAGCTGAAAGGACACGACAAACAGCTGAGAAGATCTAAAATTACACACTTAACATGAACCAACACTACATCTGAGTACAGCACTGAAACAAAAACCCCGAACCACCCAGAATTCTGCAAGCAAGGTCCTCTGGAAAGCAGAGTACAGTTTCAATGGTAAGTACCCTCTGTCACTATTTTCATTCAGAATTTCTATAGAATTTGTCATTCATTTCCCCAAATACCTCCTTGCTATAGTTAAAAGATTCCATCTTACTAAATGGTTTTTTACTTCCCAGCTCAAAACAAACAGACAGACAGACAGAAGCACTGTACTGTGCCATCTGTAGCTAAGAGACTGCAAAGTTTTAAAGTATTTTGGAGCTGGTTACTTTCTGTGTAAGGTAGGTCATTCAGTGTGGTGGTGCTACCAAACAGTGCCATGAGGAACCAGTTAGAAGAACTTCAGTAATCCTGCCCGTGTTCACATCACAGTAGAACAAGTTCTGCAACAGAGTTTAGCACCCCCAGGCCACTCCATAAGCTCCAGGCAGTTCTGAGACCCAATTCACACTGAAAGTGGGGATACCTTGAGTTTGATCTCAAATCCATCAGACTGCAGCACCAGCTGGGAGAAGGAAGTATTTTTCCCCCACCATCTGAAGAAAGTAAGGTGACCAGCAGGAAAGGAAGGTGACTCTACTATAAAACTAGAATGAAGATGTGCCCTGGTGATAAGGTACAGCCCTTCCCTGCTCCCATTCACCAATTAGCACTACAAAACATTGTGCCTGGTTTAGCTTTAAGGCTTCTCATAACAATATATTTATGCACATGTTTAAACATTTTAAGAAGTGGGTCCAAATTAATATAAACTGATTAAATTCCTTAACTTCAAAAGTGGTGGGCAAGTTTGGGCTTTTTAAGATACCCTCCCCTGCCACACCCTGGAGGGGCCTGATTTTCGTGAAGCACCACTCACCCCCTCGCTGGGAGACCCCTTCCCGCAAAGCAAACAGCCAGCCAGAATTGCAGGTCACGCTGGAGAGCACAGGGTGCACAGTGTCACACACACATGTACCCAAAGCTCACCTCCAAATCCTGACCTGCTTGTTTTCTTCTCAAGTGTCCATATCTGAGCACGGAAGCTGACTCTCTGTACCATACAACAAAACTACCTCGTGCTCCAGAGGGTGGCACACAGAGAGGTCTCCTCTTTTTGCTGGAGTACGGACACTAAATCCTCAAGTTCACAAGAGCACATTCAGTTTCCAGGCTGCAGCCCTTTCACAGCCTACACCTCCTATGAAAACCACGCCCTGACACACAGCATCTCCAGATGTCAGAGCCCAGAGAGCACTTACCCTGCAAAGAGTGTAAGCTGCTAAAGGAACTGCCTGTACAGATTTGAAACCCTGAAGTTTTATGCTAACTGGCTAAGGAAAAAAAAATCAAATCACAAAAACAGTCCCAAAAAAGAACCAAAATGCAAGCAGGAAGACATGAATTTTAGTCAAATCATTTGGGCAGACTGTACAGACACAGAGGGATAAGGAAAACTTGTATTTTGCATACAGTGGGTAAGTAGCTCTGGGTAGCAGCACTGTAAAGGACTGCTGGCTGAAGATACAGTGTACAGCTCCAAACAACTAGAGTAGGTTGTATCAGTTCAGGTAATGGAGAAAGTTATACTAGGAACAAGACAGCTTTATGTTTTCTTTTAAAGTGTAGCTCCACTCTAGCTAAGTTTATTTTTGTTTGGTTTTGTTTGGGATTATTGACAGTTTTACCAGTCAAAAAACATCAAAACTAAAAAGAAAATAATCGCATGTGCAACCAACAGCTTCAATACAGCCAATTCAATATAGGAAGGGTTTGTACATCTGTATCTTTTATAACCAGATTCATAGTCAAAATTGTGTAAGAAATACATCAGCACATACTGCTCATTTTCTATTTCACTCATAAGCCAGGAGCTAGTCAATTGATTTCAGAGGCCTGTGGTGCTCTTAACTTCAGAGCTTCCCTAGATTCTCCTCAGGCTCTGAACAGCCCGTGGTGCCCAACACAAGTGGTCACACTGTAGAGGCAGAAGGTAAAACTCCATGTGTGGCTTAATCGTATCCAAACCCAAACTCCTCCCACAGAGGGTTTTCCAAGCCCCAAACCAAACTTTTCCACACACTCTCTTGTGTCAGCAGTGCAATCCTACAACCACATGGTAAAACACGAAATTGATCCAGGTGTGTGCTAAAACATATGTAATTATGGATGGTGCATACGTGTACATAAGAGTCAGCAACATCCCTGAAGGGGTATCAAGGGACATTTTACCCCACAAAACCCACAGAACTCTAGGAGTTTCAGAAATTTTTCATCTATATTTAACTTATCTTTAATACTCACAATTGTCAGTATTTATTAACAGATTAGACAGTCCTTTCCTAAATATTGTTTGACAAATATTGTCATTGCCATCTTTTAGGAATTAGTGCCAAGGAAAATAAAAACAATTCTGCACAGCACTCTGAGCTGTGGCCTTCATTTCAGCAGAACCAGTAGAAAAAGTGCAGGACGAAGGAACCGACAGTGTTTCACAGAACACGTGTAATGCTATGCAATACTTATGTCCCACTGCACAACTATGCAAGGCTGAGATAATAAATAAGAAATATTAAATTGGCTCTCTCAGAAACACCGAGACGTGGGCGTGCTGCGCCGAGAGAGACAGCGCGATACAACAGCTGAGATTCAACGTGAGGATTACGGCACTGCTTTCATGTCTGGTCTTTAAAGGTCCCCAGACAACACCGTTCCAGTGCTGAATTGAGCCTCATAAATGTAATGCTGAATGCATTTTATGGGCATAATTCCCAGGGTCTTTGAAAACAATGCATTCTGTCAAAATAGCATCTGAACGAAACAGGCTCTTTAACCACCCAACAAAGGCCTGTTTGATGTGCCACATTCCAGGAAGCACAGCTCAGAATGATTTTATCTGTGCGTTGTCAGGCCCCTTGAGTCTTTTGTTGAAAAACTAATACAAGCTCCACAACAGGGGAGAAAATATTCCTCTCTAAAAGTATGCAGCCAGAACAAAAAAAAGAGTCGGTATTAAAGAAAGAACCACCATACCAACTCTCGCTGGTGTGAGGCTTTTTGTTTTCTTCCTTCAATGAGCTAAATGCTCACCTCCTAGAATTAGGGCCTTTTTTGAGGCCACCTGTAGTGACCAAAATATTTTTAACCAGCCAGTGAGGCAAAAACCAAAATGCGTTTTGTTCACAGGCATCCCTTTGAACCTCTACTACCTGTGCATAACCTAGTTTGCTTTTAAGTTGTTATTCATGATGATCATCTCACTAAAGTCAGTGGGAGGCCTCACAAGAGAGAAGGACACTTCCTTTCCCCTGAGGGCAGGATGTTTACACCACAGGATAAATTTCATTTTTTGTATCCATTAGGCCCACACAAGCAAATAGAGTATGTTCTTCTCTAATGACAGAGCACACCCAGGACAGAAAACTCAATACCAAAAACAAAAGAAGTCCTACCCAACCTTCTCAAGCACTCAGAAATCTCTGAGCTGCAAACACGGGAGACTTAGAGGAAGGCATTAGGTGGTGACCAGTGACACTCCTCTGGTACAGGCTCTCAGGACAAATTCTAGCTATCTAGGACTGAGAGACTTCCTGGGCCAGCAATGACATTTTCAATAGCTCCCATACAATTTTCCTATCATGATTTTGCTTTTTTGAAACCAGCTCTGCTTTTAACGTTCCTATCAAAGTATGTTTGGCAACACTTAAGCTGAGATACTTCTTTTATGAAAAATGTATGCTATTTGGTCCTGAAACTGCTACCTGGCAGTTTCACTTGAGGTACCTTAGATTTATTACAAGCACAAATAAACATCTGTTTCCAATCTATTTTATTCATGCTGTTCACAGTTCGTTGAACTCTGCATCTCCTTTCTGTAGGGTGGGGTTTTTTTCTGGGATGAAGAACCTCCACCTTGGAAGTCTGTAGTCGTTTAGAAGGTAATCCATACCCAGGACCGTTCCTGTCACCCCACACTGGTACATCCAGTACCATTAAGACTCGTCCAACCTGGCTGAAATGAGATGGCCAGCTACACTCCCTGACTGAGTCACTATTTCAGTAGATTTAAAGCACAGTACGAGCTGACAACTCACTTAACATCTCTCAAAGCAACATTTAGCAAATGCCTTGTGGTCATTACTAACTGCTGAAGGCAATCAGCACCTGCAGGCCACATTTGCTCCCAGTCCAAAGTTCCAGTTCAATTAATAGAAAGACACCCATGACAGTCTGGCTTGTTCTATTTAATGATTTCATAGAAGGGTATTGACTAAAGCTTCATTCCTGCAAACAGTGTGCAGAGTCAGAGCATTTGCACATCTCAGCACTTCAGCGTCTGATGTGGCTGTCATGAAAGGGTGGAATGATCATTTTTTAACTTTCTGTCTCTCTCTTTTTTAAGTTTTATGTTTATCCTGAGTTCAGGAATGGAAAATTTAATTTGCTGCTGAGGCACCCACTGAGCTGCAACTGCATCCATGCCAGCCCACCAGCATGCAGGGCTTTGCACTCTGTTAAACAGGTTTCCCGTGACTGAAACCCCACTGTTGTTGCAGGTGGCACACAGCTGCCAAACCAGGCAGGCAGGATGGGATGAGTCTGCCCAACATCTCCCCCCTGCCCTGATAACTGGCACACACACACATCTGTTCCGGAGTGGATGCTGACATACACCCTGCCCAAATGTCCCCAGCCAACGGAGACAGCAGACTTACAAAATAAGAACACACTCAAGGCAATTGTGACCATTTCGGTCCAGGGCAGCAAGATGAAATTCCCTCACATGCAAGGGAGAAAACTGGGGAAGAGGGGAAGTGTTTAATTAAAGCTGGCACAAAAGGATGCTGCTCTTCCAAAAGGCTGAGTACTGCTATCAGGGCCTTAGAAAAAGACACAATGTTTTCTAAACACCTTTACCCGGAATTTGTGCACAAATTGTGCTCAAATTGTGCACAAATTGTGCTCAAAAAGAGAAGCCTTTCAACCCATGGACACTGAGTCTGATGAGCTAA
>JAWWES010000171.1:28506707-28537344 GCA_035583135.1 Lophotriccus pileatus
TTGTGCTCAAATTGTGCACAAATTGTGCTCAAAAAGAGAAGCCTTTCAACCCATGGACACTGAGTCTGATGAGCTAAGTAACAATGTATTTTTGCACTCCCCCATAGCTGTTTTATTCACAAACCATGCACCTGTTGGCCTTCGGAGCCATAGTAGGGTTGTGAGGCAATCTTGACCTCATCAGGTGCCAGCCAGTAGCTTCTGCCCATGGCAAGACCCTGCTGCCTGTGCTGCTGTGGTCTGCAATTCAGTTGCTGTTCTGAGGAGGGAGTAAAAATGGAACCACCTTCACATTAGAATTGACTTGCATGGTTCTCTACACTGTTGCATTTCTATACGGTACAGATGTGATCCCTTGTCTAGCTCAGCACCTCTCTCCCTGCATTCCAGATTGCACTTCAGGCTTTGCTTGCTGTATTGCTTAGAGAAGACTTTTTATAATAGCTCAAGCTAGACCTAAAACTAGCTTGGTTAATATATAATAAATATGGAATTTTTTACCTTATTTATGTAAGTAGAGATCTTAGTTTCCTGCTGTATTACCTTACTTTTGGCTGAATGAAAACAAAAGTGTTTCACATCATTCTGTAAGCTGATGTCCTCATTAATCGCTTGAACTTCTGTATGCAAACTCTACCAAACGTGGCACTATTAACAGGAGCTACAGGAAGACAAGAATGGGTCTCGTTCATACTGTACATGTTAACATATTCATTTCAAAATCTCAAGTTTTAAATCCACTTAGCAGGTTAATTCAATACAATGTGAGTTTCCTGGATTTTGCTTTTAATCAAAAAGACAGATAGGACTAGTTCAAATGGTTTAGAGAAATCCAATCATATTATATAATCACTGGTTTTTTAATCATAAAAGCACAAAACCCTACCAAAAGAAAAATTTAGACAAATCTACCAGTGGTTAAACCATAGTAAGTAGGAATTATATTTTTAGCCTTTAATACTTTGGAGTATTAAATTCATACAGAGTCCCAAACAATTTGTGCCCTGTCAGCCTGTAGCTAACATCAAGCCAACCTGACCTACTAACAAGGGTTATGCTTTTGTGCCCTTTTTAAACACCAGAAGGGCTTAAGAGTCCCACAGGCCTTTGGAATCTCCCCAGTTTTCCAAGATTTGTTAAGAGTCAACACTATTGTTTCAGAGAATGCTCCAACCAGCTTCCCAAACTCTCCTGGGCATTACTTCTCAACACTGAAGGATTTCAAGACTCCTGAGCAGACATTGCCTTGTCACCTCTGCTCCCACACAGGAACCACCTTCCCTTTCCATGCACCCCACCACACAGGAGGAGACATCCCATCCTTCAGCTTGACTGCACGAGAGAAATAACCCCCGAGCATCTCTTCTGCCTTTGCACCATTTTTACTATTCTATAATTACCCCAAGTGTCTCCCCTTACACGGTCATTAGCTCTCTGGAAAGTGCCATTTAGCCCGTTCTCTCCTGAGACTGAGTGGCATTCGACAAATTCCATCTCCGTCTTGTGTTTAGTTAAATATACAGCAGACAAAATAGTTTTCAACACAAAATTTTTACAAATTCTACCTCACAGACACAGCCACTCGCGTATTGGCACGTTACCTTCTTGTGTAGGCACGGTGCATAAATGAACAGTCGTGGTTTCTCACATACAGATATGGAAGAGAGAGAAAGCCAATGGTTGTTAAGTAAGGGACTGCTTGGAAGTACTTCATAAACATACTCTGCATAATGCAGTTTGCACCCTGACTGGGGCTGCCAGCAACAACCAGAATATAAGCAAATTATAAAGATAATGTTTCTAGAAATAATTGCGAGACTCACGTTTTCTGTTTTACACAGCACCAGTATTTTAACTCAATGACCTGGCATCTAATTTTTCCAAAATGTGACATTTAATTAACATTGTTTCCACGCATCACTTCCTTCTGCCTCCACGCCAGAGAGCTGCTCTCTGCACAGGACAGCTTTAACCTCTGAGCGTGTGTGTGCCTGTATACACACACATCCTACAGACTTTGCATGCATTAGCAGGGAACTTGCCAAAGGACATTGGGGCACTGCACTGCAGTCTCTGCAATAGCTGTGGTCTGTGCTGGCTTGCCAGCTGCTTGGCTGGGGCATCATGGAGCTGACCCAGCATGGGGGCAGGAGACTGATCTGCCCAACACGATGGGAGACCTCGCACTGCTAAGTGGGAGCTGCCTGGTCAACTATTTTGAGCTGATTGTGCATCCTCCCCTGGGTACAGCTGCACTAGCTACTGCTATATATGCTCACAGATGTTGCTGCCTAATGCCTTTAATGGTCATTTGGAGTCCAAGAAAAAAAAAAAAAAAAGTTCAAGGCAGCCAGAAGAGGCAACAGACATTTGTTAGTTTTACAGAGGAACAGGAATAAATGGTAAATAATGTATCATATTCCAGACCTACCTTTTGCATTATGCGAGTAACAAGACCCCCCTTCCCTGTTCCAGAAAACTTCCAGTCTCTCTTCCATGCTACAAAATAGCAAGGAGGAGTTGCAGCAAAAACTTAGGGATATTTATGTCTGTCATTTCCAAGCCTGCACCTACTCTCATTAGCTAAACCTATGCCTTCTACTACTTCTCACTTTCCACCCTCTCTATTCTTTTTCTTCCTCTCCCTTGGAGAAGCACACTCAAACTCCCCAATGTGCTGAAGCAAAGCTGAAAACCACTCAGCATTTAATAAGCAAAACTGTGCCTGTTTTATTTATTTAGGCAATTTCTCTGAACTCACTGATCACATTTGCATGAGTGCTCCTCATCTGGACTAGCTGGATGCTATAGAAAAACCCTCATCAATTATTGATATTTCATGAAAAACACAGACTTCAGGAGCTATTCTGCTCCTCGAGAGCTTTCCTCTGTTTCTGTTCTCTTTTTTAGTACTAAGGACATTTTTGAACAACAGGATCATTGCTTCTTAGTGAATATCTGCTACTAAAAGCTGTCTCCCAAGCGAGCCAAATCTTGCTTCATTGCTCACGCAAATAGTTTTATCGACTTCAACAGAACTGCATGTGCGAAGCAGACAGGACTCTGCCAATAACTATGTGCCATGTCCCTGCAGGTTGCTCTTGATGCTTTGGTCATCTCACACCCCAAAGTTTTAAAGTACTAGTAGTCTAAATAGAAAGACACTAAAGAAAACCATTTCCTGCTATCATATGCAGCTCTAAAGAAGAGTCAGAAAAGCAGACAATAAAGTGCAAGATCTTTTTCTTATCAAAATGTTTCTATCACATTTCAGTGCCTGTTTTGCACAGATAAATTTCTCCCAGTATTTTTTTTCTCCACGATGCTTAAAATGGGGAAATGCTACAAGCTCAACCCTCTTGTGTGGGGTTCCTGATACCAGTTTGGGGATTAGTGAATAACAGTTCTCACTGTGCTCTGCTAGGACATGGAATGGGAAGTTACTGCAAAAGGGAAACTGTAAGGTGAGCCCCATCACACCAGCTGGTAAATCTGCAGTCTCATGAGGGGTGTTACAAAAACTAGGTTTTACACCAAACCCTCATGCCAATGTGTCTTGCACCAATGCCTGACTTCATACATAAAAGTAACACCCAGCAGTTTTTCAAATGTCTTAGTTCTAAACTACATATACAGAACATCCTTCTACTGGCAGCCCAGGGTGCTGCAATGGACACTCTTGGGTAATAATCTTACTGCTTATTTTGTGTTTGTACAACTGGTAAATGGTAAATCTAATGCTTAGGACCAAAGAGATTAATGACACAGTATGCAGTGCTGAACTCCTCCATTCAGCCATAAACCACAGCACTCCTACATTGACAACTCAGCTCTAATGCCACATCCTATCAGAGCTGGACTCCCTCTCTACATATATTTTAGTTCAGGACTGCTTTTTTAAGTAAATATTGAAAACCAGCTCACTGTAGTACAGATGGGTACGTACAACATATATACTTCACCTCTTAAAGTGCTTTTCTTGCATGGCTGATGCATTCAGAAATTATCCAAGGGTTCAAATGCGCTCCAGTCACAATGAGAGCTGGCTAATTCTCAGTAAGTGACAGCAAATTCACTAAACAGCACAGCCTCCCTGCTCAACCTTCCTGTGAAGGAGTGAATTTGTTGCTAATCCTTTTAACACTATCCATCACATATTGACTAAGTAAGGACCAGTGTCATTACAATGTAATCTGCAAAATATCAGTTGCTTTACTTCTCGGAATAATAGTTGTTTTCATACATGACATACAAAATTGACTTTATCTAGGTTTTTAAGCCATTTGGAGTTTTAAGTACAGAAGTTAACATTTATTCTAGTGGCTTTTTGTTTCTGGTAGTTAAAGCACTTTCAATTTAATTTCCTTAATTTATGAACTGTGTCAGAAACAGCCATTTAGGACACATGCTTCATGTTAGGACCTTCATTTGGTTGTGTTCCTCCTGGGGGATTATTGCACTGACACTACCTAAGTGACATTGCAGCACAGAATTTACCTGCACTGACATGCTTCCAGCAATCCACCCATAATAACCCCTGGAACAGGGAAAACCCTTTCCTTCCTAAGAAGAGATAACTTATCTGTAAAATCACCCCAAGCAGTGGGCTGGGCTCTAGTGGGGCTGCCAAGTGTCACACACATTCCACAGCCCAGACTCGGGGTGGGGGGGGAGGCTGCACTAAATTCCCCAGATAAGGGGGGCAGCAGTGGCACCTGGGATAAAGGGGGCAGCACTGGCACCTGGCTTTCTGCAGGAAAGTGGCCTCTGTGCATGCCCTGCCCGTGCTGCCTGCAGCCTGACAGCAGAGGCAGCAACAGAGGCACCTAATGAGGGGAGGACAGTGAGTAAGGGAACAGGAGCAGACTCAGGGACAGAGGTGATGGTGTATTTGCAGGAGTCCCAATTATCTCATGGAACCAGTTAACTACATCTCTCCCAGCTCCTTTTATGGCATTCTACTATCCAAAACAGGTACCAAAACCAGAAAATGAAAAGGGAATAACTGGAATAGGAGATACAATGCTGCCAGTGGGAAATTACCAACTCCCTGACTTGAATTCCTTTTACATCTTTAAGGGAATTATTGAGCTCTTCTGAAGTCTAAAACAACTGACAGACATTTGGCTTAGAAAACACACACTTCCTTGGGGAAAAAGAAAATATTATTTATCACTTTCTCATCCACCTTCTTTTTTTCCATGTGAGTAAGACAGGAGGCAACTTAGCTGTCTGACAATTCATTTGCTCTAGTTTATTGATTTCCCATATGAAGCCATGCTCCCCAGACAGTGATGTCATTTATTTCCATAGCAACTGTATAACATCAGAGGACTACACCTAAGCAGGTAGAGGAAAATCTTTAGGGAACAAGAATATATTATGTCCCTGCAAATCTGCCTGCACCAGAAACTGGCTTTTAGAAGATGTCTGAAAGCTGGCTCTGAACAGTCTTATAAAAGACAGCGCGATGACAGTATTACAATTTTTCATTGGCAGTGGTCAAATCAAATTCAGATGTGCAAAGCCTACTCCCCTCTGCTCTGCAGAGTACTACTCTGTACATGCCACATTCAGAGAAGTGGTAAAAAGACACAGATCTTCCCCAGCCCACTCCAACCACCAAAGCCCCCCTTGCCCCTGCCCAGCAAAGCAGTGCTTACCAAGTTACCAATGAACTTAGGCTGGTTACCAGCTTGGCAGAAGCAGAATTTACCCCTCCAGATCAATACTTCAAACCTGCCATGATGTGGTCTGTGCCAGCCATCTCTATGGCTCTATGACTCTGCAGCATGAGCTTGTGCAGCAGCTGGCTCCAGCCACACAGTGGGCTCTGAAGTTCCTCATTCTGCAGAAGCGATAGCATGGAACAGGCCCAGGGACAGAACTATTTGATTCCATGAATCACTAGTTACACTCATTACCTGTTTCAGGAGGTACATTTTACCCAAAGTACCAGAGGTTCACGTCATCAAAGCCTCTGTGGCTCAACAAAGTCCTACAGGTGGTACTGGCTCTTCTTCAGCAACCACAGCATTTGAGCCAAATCTTATCTTCCTCACACCAAGCTGACCCATTTCTCCTCAAAGGGCATGGCAGCCTTGCTCTCAACCACAACAAAAAAACTCTGCCAGAGCCCTTTCTTCCCCACCTACTGAAATGTCCTGGTGGCAAGGAGAGGCACATGTCCCAGGTCAGACCTCGGGCAGATGGGCAGGCTGGCTCATCCCCACAGCACCCATGTGAGTTGGGACAAAGGGAAAAGGGACACAAAGGTGCTCAGAGATTATCAGAAGCTGAGAGCAGCTGCCTAACACAGAGCCTTCTCAGCATCACTGGGGTGGGTACAGACCTGCTCCCTCCCAGTTCTCCCACAGGCAAACACCGTATTTACAACACCCATACAAATGACCAGATGTGAGCAGCTCTTCCACCACCAGTAAATATCAAGTAAGCAAGTGTGCTTCCATCACTGTAAAACACTTCTATAACCTATACTGGTTAGGTATTCCAGACTGATTTCTGCTTGGCATAGAAAAAGTGAGGCTGGATGATTCACATGGCAAATAAAAAGTAAAAAATAATTGTTGTTACATCTTTTTTCCCCTGTGAAAGTCAAGAAATAAACACATTAAATGAGATTCAGCTAATGAATCCCTCATGCAACAAAAGCACTTCATAGTAAACAGCTGCCTATTCAGCAGGTTGCTAAATCTATTACCATTAACTCCTGATCTAGTTCATCTTAGCACAGCATAAACTGAGGCTTTTGCTTTGAAAAAAACCTCAAATTGCAACACGAAGCTGGTCTTCTCTTTTCCTATTAGCAAAGTATATAAACTGAGAAGAGATGCTTTGGGTAAACTTAAGATTTGAATTATTCATTATCTTGACTAATTAATCTGCAGTTCAGAAAAGATAATATTTTCTTTACAGTAGCCTCAGAACTCAGGGAAATACAGAGCAACAAACGACAATGCAAACAGATTTTTCTTTTTTCCTATTAGCACCACATTAGACTGTGTATAAAACTTCCTTCTGACATGCAAATACTTTCCCATTGAGGTAACACAATATGGGTTTAGATTATTTTTGCCAGTATTCAGTATTTTCTGTTTTTATGATCTCTGTATCCTTCAGAGACTTCCCTCTGCTTTATAATTCCATTGGCCATCCATTGTCAGTTCTCTCCTGCATTTGCAACCTGTTGCCAACCATGATTTGATTTACTTTGTCAGTAATGCATCTTCTTGTGCCCTTCTGTCTATGCTTAAACATAAACTATATTGACAGCTAGAGAGACTCGACTGACAGCTCTGCATGTTTCCCTGAGTTTAGCCTGTACGTGATGAGTGTAGTCTCATGAAGGCACACACATGAGGAGCTGACATCACTAAAGTTGTCTCAAGGAGAAGGAAGCCTCCCTGAAATCCATGCATATATTCCCCCACCCTCAGATATCCTCCATAGACAACATGAATAGTATTGAACTGGTGGTCCCTGCCTGGTTGTATTGGAGAACATGTAAAAAGTTTAAATAAACTAGTAACTAATCATACCATAAAATGCTGTTCTTCCTGCAGAAGAATAGATAATTCTCCAGATAAACACACAGATCAATTTAATGAGTTGACTAACAGTTTTTTACACTAACTTCTCCTCTGGTATTTGAATTATACCAGGCATCCTTCATACTGAGCTGTAGTGCCTTGTTGCTATTATACAGCTACTGCTAGAAGGTCCTTCCCTTGATAGAAAAGTTTGGAGAGCTGCATCCCTTTTCTCCTTTTCCCAGCTACCCCAAGAAGTAGCTGTTCATCTGGGAGCAGACACTGAAAGAATATTTTCCTCAACGGCTGTTCCTCCCACATCTGCAGCAGCAGAAAAGATACTGCAGAGGTCTGCAGCAGATAACCAGGGCAGACACAGTGAAGGGAATATCTTCCCAGCTTCCAGAGGAACACAACTGGTCCCCTAACACAACGTCTGGGGACAAACACAGAGGCTCAGCTCGCAGAGCCACTGCATGGCAGGACGTTATGAAGCTGGCCAGGAAGTGTGTTGTGAGGGTTAGGAGCTGCTCCCCACCAGGAATACATTTGCAATCACTGAAGATGTCTGCAGTGATGATGTTCATATACACTACAAGACTGATTTTCCAAATCAGAAACCTGCACCTACACAGGGAGCTATTTACCTGGCCCTCTAGACCTGAAGCCAAACCCTGCCAAGTCCATCAGTCACCCAGCACAGTGCCTCTCTCTGTGCTCGAACACTGCAGTACCTCCCTGGCACAGAGTGGCAGCAGAGCCTACCCACCCCTCCCATTGTCATCTGCTCCACCTGGCCCTTACTGAGACCCATGGCATTAAAAATCTTGCTCCACATTAATGAATCATTACTTAACAGATTATTCCATCAGAAATTACTTCAACTTATTCTTACTTGTAATTGAATTCAAATTTAATTGGATGTACGTAATCTGGAATGCAAGAACATATCATCTTTTCTCAACTACTCTCTCTTACATATCACTTCAGAATCAAAATAATCTGGAACCTCTTTCTAACCCTGACTGACACTGGGATACATCACTATTACCTCTACCACATAATGCCATCTGCCCAGGTGCTCCAAGACCATAATGAATTTTGCAGTCTTTAAGATCATGCCAATATTACCTAGAACAGGAAAGTGGAGCATTTGAAAAGTATTTTCAGTTCTCCATTTAAACTTCACATGTGGAAAGCTATTTTTGTTTGTGCAATCAGCTACAACCCTAATATTTTCCTAATGTATTCACTGAGCAACAGTGGGAGCTCAGCCCAAACAGGGGCAAAAACAAAGCAAGTTGAAGCAAGTCCATTTATGTCTAGTTCTGTTCCTTCGTCTTTTGTGAGAAGAAGGACCACATATGATGGACAACTACCAGCCTCTTGAAATCAAATCAGTTTCTTTCAAAGAACATTTGTATTTTGTAAACCAATTAAACCACATGAATAGTACAAGCATGAATAGGCTTTTGTTTTATTCAAATTAAGATATTTTGGATTTGTGAAGATGCAAATAGATATGACAAAAAAAGGTAACAAGGATACAATAGAAAATTATGGAGCAGGGAGAAATTTAATTACATGCCTCTTTGACTGAAAGTTCAAGGTTCTTTTTATATTGCTTCAAACTTAAAAATTCACAGATCCCGTCCCCCTGTTTTCCAAATATGTTCAGGAAAATAAGTTGGTTGAAATTGTCCTTCCACGGCTTTTAATTTCAGTTGCATGCTGTTTAGATTCCTTTATTTCTATGGAAATGCAAGAGCAGTTCCAAGTCATGAACTAACATGCTTCCTTTTAATGAAGGCTGGATCAAAATCTACAGTCCTCTTGCAACAAAGAAATTCTGCAGGATTTAACAGGGCACAACAACTCCTTTAAAAAAAAAAAAAAAGCAGAGCTCTACAACAGTGTACTCAGCTGAAAGAGCAACACTCTCCATCAAACAGGGAAAGATTTTTTAAGCAGTTTTTTAGAAGACTATTTCATTTCCATAAAGAAAACTCTTTCACTAGGTTTAGAATAGGAACTCCTATTGACACAAGCGGTGGGTTCTGCTCACAGCCCAGATGCAGCCTGACTCTGAGAAGCCAAACAACTTCACTCCTGTCACCTTCTCAGGGTGGTGTCCCAGCCTCGTTCAACACTACCCACTAATTCCCATTCATTTGAACTAAGTGGGATTTTTTTGCTGGATTAAGAAAAAAAAAAAGTTGTACTAAATTGCACTGAGATGCCAATTTACAAAAATATATGTATGACAATAGCCTTCTTCATTTCAGCAACCATATTCAGGATGAGGATGATGGAGTTCTGTTGTATGAGTCTTGAACAAGGAGTTCAACCATCTGGGCATGACAATATTCCCATGAAAATCAGTAGGATTTTTTTCAGTTTCATCAGGAACTGTGTGATGTGTATGACACTGATAGGTGGGCAAGACCTGTGGAAAAAAGGTGCTGACCTGGGTCTTTGTCAACTCCTATGAAATGCATCAACTACATTGAAATGTATGGGGTCACTGAAGAGCCCTGTGGGGCAAGCGAGAACAAGCATTAGGAACATGACTCCAAGGAATATCCCAGTGTCACGAAACACGGAAAACTGCCCCTTTCTTTCAGCAAAGAAAAACAGACTTCAGCCTTTGGGAGTATCTGTTTTCACTCTGCCATCCTTTTAAATGCAAGCCATTGGTCTTTGTGGCCCCAGCTGTATAAACAAGCTGCCAGAAAACCTAAAGGGATCTGTACAAGTGATAGCTCTATGTCTAAAGGTAAACACCAAAATATACAGTTTTTCCTGTGTAAGAGGTAACAAAAAAAAAAAAAAAAGGCCCCATCCAGCCTCTCATGTTTTCCTACCTCCTGACTGTTATGGGACGCAAGCCAAAAGAACCAAGTGCAAGGCACAAAGTATCTGCTGTAAATTAACATTCTGAGTTGCCAGTCCTAAAAGGGGACACAGCAGTGCAGACTGCTCTTACTGGAAGGATACTTACATCACACCATTTTTTATCCATCCATGTGACAGAAAGAAACCATACAAAGAACCACATCCAATGAGGTACACGAGGCTGGACTGACTCAGGCTCCTGCAGAGGTTGCAGGCGACCTGCCTGTACAGTGTATTGGAATCGGCTGGCAGCAAGGACACAGCCCTGGAATGCCACCGTGGCATTTGTACAGAGACAGTTCCCAGAGAAAAGCTGTACTTGAAATAAACTAAACTAAAGCAAAAAGTGAGAGCACTGGGAAGTTATCTAGCTGGTTGGCCTGCACAAAGCAGTAGCTTTATAATAGCTCTTGCAGGGTAATAAATGTGCTGCAATTAATACCAGCAAACCTTGCAGTACAGCAAAGCACATTTGGAGCGAATCGAAGTTGGTGGCACCTACACAGAAGGAGAAATTCTGGTTTTAGACAACCTTCTTCAGAATTTAAACAACAGGTGAGGATTTGGCTCAGCAAGCATAAAGAAAACTCAGCAAAACCCTTCATCTCTGGCTTTTCACAACAGATGTTTGTGGGGTGGAACGACTGCAGTTCTTACTTTTCCACTGGAATTTCCACTGGATAAAACAGATCTAACAATTATAACGGGCTAAATTCAAAGCCGTGGTGAGGTGTTGTGCCAGAAAAACTACAGCTGGCCAAGGAAACTATTCAGAAACTACTACTGCACTGCTCTGTTACAGGAGAAGTGTGGACTATGGCTGTCTGCGTTCAGAACAAGAGGTTGCACATTCAAGCATCAAACCTCAAGGGTCCTTGAATAAGCTCCTTTGATTCCCCCAACCCACCTGAGCCATATTTGTATCACTCCTGTCTACCCCAGAAGAAAACATTAACAAGGCAGTGGGGAAGACATGGGGCTACCACCAATACTTCTACAGGAATATCCAAAATCAAAACCTCAGTCATTTTTCCACCAGGCACAGACAGACAAATAAAATCCACCATTTAAAAGCAAAATTAAGTCATGCTCTCCATAGCAAAGAGGAACCATTTACAATTTAAACTTCTTTAGGGTTTTGGTGTTAGTTGTTCTTACAAAGAGACACACTAGGAAAACAGGTTACGGCTAAGAATATTCATAATTTTCTCATCAGCTTATTTTCTCTTTTATAGCCAAATCACTTAAGGTTTCTACTCACCTTTCAAAATGACATTTTCCTTTTCAAATCACAAACATTTAGAATAGCATGAAAATCATTCCTTTACACACTGGTGTTACTTGCTGGCATGATAACACAGCTATATCACGTACACATGGAGTAACAGATCCAAGTAAAAGAGAAAACGTCATCAAAGAAGTAAAGTCTGCGTTTCTGAAGAAACTTCCATGGTTTGCAGGGCTGGGTTTGGGGGTGCTGTTGGCAGTGGTGCATTTGCTTCTGTTCAGACCTTATGCTAGGTTTGAGCTGTGTAGTGTACAGAGACAGCTGGGGTGGGCTCAGGCTTAGGCTGTTTCAGGTTCAGGATTAGGAGAAGATTGGATAAAGAGACACTGACTGCAAGATCCTGAGGAGGCCATTGGGAGTTGGGATTGAGACTGGTGCAGGTCTTACTGGAATGGGGAGTAAAGTTTAGGAAAAAAGAGATGCAAGAGCTCATGTTCTTGTTGAATCCTGTTGGGCTGAAAGATTAGGAAACCCACTAATTGTTATCAAAGGCATGTAGATTATATGATTCATTTTGTTCTGAGTTTTCTTTCACCTATTTAATGGAAAGGCAACAGTCCCAATTTTTAAACCACACTAATTGCATTGTTCATTGCACATTATAAACAGGATTTCACCATTCTTGGAAGACTTAAAAAGATATAAACTTCTATGAAACAGTAGAATCTGTAATAAAAATATAAGCTTTACAAACTGTAGATTAAAGGTCCCAGAAACATGAGGAATTAATATTAAACTTTAGCATACTAATGTTTCTGTCAGTTCTGAATTGTTCGTACAGCTTGATATCCATGAAGCTCTGTATTTCATATAAGTTTTTGCTATAAATTACTTTTCCATAAACAGTTTTCATTCCTGGCAACTAAGGATACATCAGAAGCTTTCTCATAAAAACAAACTTATTACTTATCACACTGCTGTGTTGGTTTAAAGAGATTAAAAATTGAGTACATGACATGATTACCTATTTAACTGAGTGTAACAGGAAATCTGAACTTTTTAGTTCCCAGCCTCATTGCAGCTTGCACTCGTGTTTTATAAGGCTTTTTAGTTATTACTATGAAGTTCAAATGATAGCATTGTTTCAGCAATATCCATTAATCTGCTGTTATGAAAGCTTGAAAAACATCTTTGAGCCTTAATGAATGTGTTTAAATGCAATACTCTGGACTGCTTTTACACCAATATTGAAAGTATTACTCATCCTGGTTTTTTAAATACAGAGGATTTTTTCAACATTACTGCACAATTATTTGTGCTCTGTTTATGTAGATATGATATTTGTGTGTACATGGTGTCTTATTTCCCGCAGATACCACATGACCAATGTCTACTTTGAACGCCCTGACTTTATTTAACATCAGAGGTCAATATCCCCCTTGTGTTGAAGGGTTTCAGAAGCAGAAAAAGCAGGCCTTCCCCTACCCTCCTATTGTCCTTCAGACAGTCCGCTTCAATGACAACTACTTTCCTATTCCAGCTTTTAAAAAAAAAAACATACTGATTTGCTGCAAACGAATTAAGCTTAAAATGCTAGAAACATGTAAAGTTTTGGTAAGTGTTTCAAAAATCCCTTACCGATGTGATGAGCTGGGAGCTCCAGCCTTCTTCCCTCGGCTGCAACACCCACGCTTCCTCAGGGTGCTCAACAGGCTGTTCCTAAACCCAGAGATGATGAGAAACTGTACTTGAGCTAAGCTGTAGTGAACCTGCCTGTGCACATGCCTAGGCATTCTTCTGTCATTTTCCTAAAGGCGGGGAGAATATTTGTCTCACCTTGAGGTTGATGGAACAACAGTTTCCGTTCTCTCACACTAAGCAGTTTCCTAAAATTCAAGACTTTGGTCTGCTTTTTACAATGTAAATATGTGAAATGGCCTTTCAGCATTCCTGTCTTGCAGCATGAGACACAGGACAGTGCAGAATAAGGGGAACTTTCTCCCCTATAGAGCCTTTGGCACATTTTTTATAATGTAACAAAATCTGTGCACCGCATCTGAAAGCTGCTAAGAATGATGACAGTTTTCCCTCTGGATCTGAGCCAAGCCTTTTGGCACCTTCATTGTTAAGGAACATGCAAGTGCTGGCTGAAAATGTGGGAAGATCATCACAACATATCATCTTCACAAAATGTGTGAAGCCTTAGATTTTCTGGTTGGTTCCAGCCACAGAGTTCAAAGTTCACATGTTCATGCGGAGTGCAAACGTAGTGCCAAAGGTTTATGTCAAGGCACATGGGCTCTTGTGCATATTCGGGTTGGTCTGTACAGCAACAGCAGAGGGGGGAACGTGGGTTTGTACATATGTTAGTACAGCAGATTGGATCATCACCACAGAGAGGTAAGTTGGATGACTTTGCATCTTCCATTGAAGATTCTCTTGCTTGCAAATCTTCTTTCATAGGATTCTCGGATGACCTATTTCAACTCTTGTCTTACGAGAGAAGACAGAACCAAAAGTTTGTCTGCTCTAGTCACGAGCAAGGCAGAAAAACGTTTACAAACAGGATGCTGATTTCTCTTGGAGAGTCTGCTGGGCAGAGTGAGCTCTGGCAGGACCCTACATGCTCCTCTGCCACTGCTGAGGCCCAAATAGCAAATGACCATCTGCTGTTCGTTCAGCAGCTCTTGCAGGTTGGCATGAGGTACTGGGGGAAAGAGTTATGGGAATGTGCTTTCTCAAAGAAGCTCAGCCATCTGTGGTGGAAGGTATTAGGTATTCTTCCTGAAGACACTCTGCTGTCCTACTGCATGCATATTTTGATTTTGCTTTTAATGAGGGTTGTAGATTTTGAAATTTATGCTGTCAGAGTGATTTCTGCTTCTCAGAGGTAAGGCAAGGTATTGGCATATCTGTCACATCCAGCTCCTTAAAAGACAAGCATGTTGGAGGCCATAGAAAGATTTGCATCTGTTTAAAAGTGGGAATGGTTATAAAATGCCAGAGGTATTGGAATGACATGTCATGCTCAGCTTGGGAAGGTCTTTGTTGTAATAATTAAATTTCCATTCTTCTGTACCAATGATAAGTTTAAGCAGTCTGCTGAGGCTGGTGTAGGAGATTGTCTGCTTGAATTTGCCAACCAATGGTGATTAACATTTTCCTTGTAAATTTAGCAGGCAAAGTGTGAGCACATAAACCATTTGAAGGACTGATGTTCCCTTACAGTGTTGCAAATAGTAGGTTTGTGATTGCTTTATAAAATTTCTTCAGGTGGTTTCAGTACTGAGGAAAGTAATTACTGTAGATAAACCTGAATTATATTTTATCTAAATTATTGTATCTTTTTAATCTAAATCAAAAGATGGCTTACATGAGGGAAGCAGCTGTGTGTGCAAATAGAAATTGGAAGGAGCCTGAGCAATTTGGAAGGTGACAACATATAAGCTCTGGACTCTGCCTTGCTGCAGGCAAGTCACATAATTTCACTGGTACTTCCTGGATTATAAAAGAGAAAATGAAGTAGAAGAGATAATCAATATTTTGCTGACTACCCAGGTATTAGAATGTTTATTGAGTGGATGTGTGTAAAGTCACTGAGAAGGAAACCATATGGAAGTGATGATGATATTAAGAGTTGTCATTATTAATAAGACTGTTGACTAGAACTGTCCTTTTTGATCAGCTGCTCCTTTATCCAAAGAGAAGTTTTTAATTGGAAAAAGTGAGGAGAGCTAGAATTTATATCCACAGAGAGCATAACACTAGAAACTTCTGGGCAGGCAGCACTGCCTGCTGTATACACAGCCTGTTTGGGGAACGTACAGCCATTAAATTCTGCAGTTACTGCAGAGATTGTTTTGCAGAGGCAATGTTCAGCTTCCACTGGGCATCTATTACGGCTAGGTTTAATAGGGGAGGAAAAAAATGAACAAATCCAAAAAAGTCTTGCTGTTTCTGAATTATTATGGAAATGCAGTAAGGGGAGGGATTGTGCTCTGACAAGGGAGCGCTGTCTCTTGCTGGACCAGGTCCTGCAGCACTCACTGAGGCAAAGATTGCTCCCAAAACAGGATGAAATAAAGATCCAACTGGAGTCAATGGGAGATTTCCCACTGACACTGGTGGAGGCAAGATTTTACCCTGCAGCTTTTGGAGAACTACTCGGAAGTTTCTACAGGGAAATGTAGGAAGAAGAAAGTAAGGAGTAGTGCTTGAAAATAAGAAGTTCTACTGTATGGAAGTTAGTAACTCCTACCTTTTCTTGTGCCGAAAGTCTGAATGTAACTGTAATGGAGGCTTTTTCCTTGCTGTTTCCTCTTCTATGCTGCAGCGCCTGCCCTTTCCCAG
The DNA here is from genome assembly GCA_035583135.1 of Lophotriccus pileatus. Lineage (NCBI taxonomy): Eukaryota > Metazoa > Chordata > Aves > Passeriformes > Tyrannidae > Lophotriccus > Lophotriccus pileatus. Next base: position 28,522,731 of record JAWWES010000171.1, read on the forward strand.
ATAATCCCAGTAACTCTGTATGTCCTAGGTAATCCGAATAACGCCGCATGTTGCTTCAGCTGTGGGAGACTTCATGCAGACATGGTAAAACATGAAGCAGGTTCTTGGTCCTTTTCAGTTAATCACTCTCCATCAGAGAGGCAGACGTGGACAGTGTGGAGGACCTTCCTGCATCAGATTTCCTTTTCTTAGTAACCTCTTGCAGACTTACAAGTAGTCCAAGAGGTCTGCGGAGGATGCGTGGAGAGGGACACTGAGCTTCCATAGCTACTCCCTCGTGTGTCAAGCATGCCCTGTGAACCCTACTCCTAACTATACTTAAATCATTAATACTTTTGCAAAATAACACATAAGGCATTTGTGTTTGATGTCACCAGCATTCACATTACCAATGTGGTCCATGCAGGGTTCAAGACTGTATTGAGCTGACTATTTCTTTTATACTCCACAAGCCCTCATCTTCTCAATTACAGCTCTAAATTTTCTCTGGAATAACAAAACAAATGCCATTCATGTATAAATGGCATTCATGGCTGCCAGCCATCTCCTCACCTGCCTTAGCACACAGCATAAGACTCCGACAGAAACCGAACAATTCTCTCACACAAAATTGAACCAAAAAATTTCCAACATTAAACACAACTGCGTGATTACTACCTACAAAAACTGAAAACATTTGAACATGCCAAAGCCAGCCCATACTGCTGCTCTGCAACCTGTTAACTTTTGCATTTGCTTATCCTCTTTTAACAAACCAAAACAATAACACCAATGTAATAAATGCACAAACCACCAGCTGTGGCTGACTTCACTAAAAAAGTTCAGCACAACTCTTCTTCCCAATTCAGCCTGTAGCCAAAAGCTGAGGACCACAGAAGATTTAGCAAGAAACACAAGATCTCACTCTTGTGTTTTCGAAACTTAACCGTAGCAAACTTCAACTCCAGCCTCAAGGTATTCAGACCACCAGCAGTTATACTGAAGATAAAGTGGCACATTCACCCCCAACACCAACTCTCATCCCACCTCAGTGGTTCCCTAAAGATATAGAAAGGAGTCTCTGCTCTTTTCTCACTCTTTGCTCACTACCACTGCAACAAATCTAAACACCCTGTAGTCCTTCCTGCCAAAACTACCTCTTGTGCCACACTAACTGCTCCTGCAGGGAATTCAGCAAGAAACCAACTGTTGCCTTCTCAAGGGGAGAAAAGATGGCAGTTCTGACACCAGCCTAGAAGGTAAAATGTTGCCTCACAGAGGCTTTGATGAATTTGTCATTACCTCAGACCTAAAGCAGGCAGCAACTGTGAGATCCCACCGTGCTGACTGTTTAGAAGCTATGGCAATGCTCTGTGCATTTCCACGCGCTGCCAGGCCTTAGGCAGGATGATTAATAGCCCTCTCTCACAGCTCTATGAATGGGAAGACAAGGACAGTGACAGATCTCTGTGGCTCAGACTCTCCTAGTTGCTGCTGGCCTCTGGCAAGTTATAAAATGCTGTGATTTCTTTAGGTGAGCCAGCATCTCTGGCTCTAGTTAGAACCCACAATTACAGCTTCATGCTTGTAACTCTCAGCTGACAAAACATCCTTTAACAGTCTAGCAAAGCACTGAGCAGAGCAAGAGAGCTAAAAGGTCAATCGCCAACTAAGCCATAAATGTTTCATCTGAATTTAAAAAAATTAAAACATTTTTTAAAAATACTTTTTTTTTCGTTTTTTAAACTCTTGAGCTGGTAGGACAGATCTGCCCTTTCAGAAAGAACTGAGAGCCTGTCATTTTGTCCCTGGCACATCCCTTCCTGATCCTAAAAAGCTCTCAACTCCACTAAATCTAAGCTGCTAGAGGCATCCCGATAATTAAAAAAGGCAAGTCGTTCATACTATCCTCTAGAAAAATCCAGCCTGCTTTTAGATGCCTTCCCTGCTAGGAAATCCTTGCAAATTCAATTTGCATGGTTAATTAGCATCTATGCCCTCGTGCTGCACTGTTTACAAGCAGCAATCCTCATTACAAAAGCCATGCATCTATATTTCCTCTGCTTCTGAGTATACACTGTGCATTTTAATTCTTGAATCTGTTCACATGCTGGTTTGGGTGTGAGACACACACTTGAACACTTTGAAGTGGCAGCCTACCACCTTCATATCTGTTTTGCTCAGTTGTATTTATGATCCAGCTCTTGAAATTCTTTTCCATAAAGCTCTTCCGAAACACCTGAAATCCACCATAGTTTCACCTGTACAGCTGTGAAAAGCCTTTTGATCTTAGAAGCAGAAATGACCCTGGAAGCTCATACAAATTCAAAAGGTAACACATCGAGGGATGGAGGGCAGGGAAGCTGAAATCTCAGAGCTGTTCAAAAGATTTTTTTTTTTTTTAATTAGCATTTGTACCTGTTTTCTTCCCTTTCTATTTGGGCATCGATTTAGAGCACCTGTCTATGTGCAGCTCTGCTCAGCCTCTCTCTTGCACACACAGTTCAGGCACGCAAGGGAAATGCCACCTTACAGGTGGGGAATGGGGCAGACACACACACGGGTGCTGAAAGAATTAGGTATCACAAGTAGTGCAGCAACCTATCAACCTATCATGAGAGTCAGTTACGAGCACCATTACCGTCTTCTCCTCAGTATGTATTAGCTCTCCATTTGTGTCCATCATGGATCAGTGTAACTTATTTCGGAAACAGATTTAACACAACCTGCAAATAGCCCAGATGCTGCTGATGAAACAGCATTGGAAAATCTTGTAGAGCAAAATCACCTGAGCAAGACTGGCAAACTGAGAAATAACTCTATCTCTCTTATATCCTAAGCTTAATACCTAACAATTTAATTTGCCTTTTCTTCGTTTGCTTACTCCTTGCATATTCCTCACACAACAGATTTTTACTTGGACATGGCCACACCCCAAGCCAGTGCCATGGCATGCCAAGGAACACCACTCTTGTCTGGTGACTTAGAAGCATATGCTCAAAGAGGCTGCAAAAACTCTGAGGTGTTTTCCTCCAGGCACTGCTTGTGATTCATTAGAGATGCCTCCACAGGGGCTGGTCAGAGGGCCTCAGACTTCTCAGTTTTGTCACACCACACCATTTTTGGACCTCTCCACATCCACACTAAGGCAGGCCCAAAACATTACTTCATGTCTTCTTGTTGCTGTTATGTGAAAATGCTGACCTGGGACTATCTGCACTGATAGTCTACTATTTGTTTTTATATTATGTAAATGTTACATTTACTTCTCTGATTATTTTTTTTTATGGATTCTTGACTGTTTTGATATGCTTCAGCCACTAATAAGAGACAGTATCATTTTCAGAATGGTGATAGCAGATTTCTGTTCCATCATGATAAAGTCCCAAGGTAATAAAAGCTTGGAAACATTGTGTTACACAGCATTAAAAGTAAGTAAATAAATAAATAAAATCATTCTTCATTTTCCAATACACAAAGCCACAATACATGGTTATTTTGTGCACTGGAGTACAAGCTGACACAGCCCAAGGGCAATGAATGGGTCAGACTCAAAGCCTATCCAGCCCAGTCAGCTGGTGGTCAGCAGCACACAGCTTGGTCTGAGTACAGACTGAACCTTTCTCTAGTGCGTACCTTGGGCTTTTAGAAATCATGGGGTTACAGGCTCGCACAGAGATTGGGGAAAATGCATCTTTACAGAGACTTAAAGAATTTTGCATGCAGGGGTCTGTTATTGATGCTCTTGTTCCTCCAGCAATCAACAAAATACGTTCCTCACAAATAGCTGCACTTTATAGACAAATAAAAGGCCTGACCCCTGCCCCAAGCTGTTTACAGTAGAATGAAAAAACATGGTAAAAGGCAGGCAAGTGGAACAAGAGAACTGATACAGCACAGTGACAGGAGGGTACCTACTTTCATGGTCCAAGCATCCTGCTGTTTCTATCCTTTAAAACACTGGCACAAGTTTTCAGGGCCATGCTTGCCCCACTATCACCAACATGCCAGCATGGCAAGCCTGACTTTGGCATGAGTGATTCCCTTCTCTAAATCCCTCTTTTCCTTTGCTTGCAATGCTATTGTTCCCATAAGATCTTATTACATATTAATAACCATTCATCCGTTCATTCTGATTCCAGAAGGGAAATACCAACTACATAGTAACTGACAGAATGAGATTTTATTAACAGGTCTTAACATTTCGCTCAAGTTTACCAACTTCACCATGGTTTTTGAAACAAGGAGAAAAGAAATTATCTGGCACCATGCCAACACTCTACTTGACTTTTTTTTTTCCACTTAGAGTAACCAATAGTGTGACTCTTCAACTGTCACCTCATCCCTCTGCCAGCTATGTTTCCCAGCCAGCTATCCATTCATGACTTCTCGTCTCCACCTGTTTGAAGCAGAGCTATTCACAACCAGTGCAGTGGGCTTAATCACGATGCAACCTTCTGTGATGAAGTCATGAAGCACAAATAAGGACACTAATGAGAAGCATATGAACCACCATGTGAAAATTTTAATCATTTCATGGGCTTCTGCACCACAGCTCTGCTTGGCATCTCTCAGTATAAGAAAGACACTAAGCTATTAGAGAGCATCCAAAGCAGGGCAGTGAAGATGGTGAGGAGAAGCCGTGTGAGCAGCAGCTGAGAGCACTTGGTCTGTTCAACCTGGAGGAAATTGAGGGGAGACCTCAATGCAATTACAACTTCCTTGTGAGGGGAAGAGAAGGGACAGGCACTGATCTCTGCCGTGACCAGTGACAGGATCCGAGGGAATGGCCTGAAGTTGCGTCAGGAGAGGTTTAGGTTGAATATTATAAAAAGGTTTTTCACCCAGAGGCTGGTTGGGCACTGGAACAGGCTCCTTCCCATGGAAGTGGTCACAGCACCAAGCCTGACAGAGTTCAAAAAGCATTTGGGTAATACTCTCAGGCACATGGTGTGACTCTTGGGGAGGGTCCTGTGCAAGGCCAGGAGCTGAACTCAATGACCCTTGTGGGTCCCTTCTAACTCAGCCTATCCTGTGATAACAGCCACATAGACAGCAGCTTTACAGCCCTGTTCACTTCAACTGCTTGCATGAAATTCAAACACTTATCACTACAATTCTGCACTTTCCCTGCCACCATCCTGCATCATGACCCTGGTAATCACCCAATGAAAAGAAACAGTATTTAGGGTTCAGAGTCTTTGACCTGAGTATTTTTTTACCCAGTTGTAGAGCCCCATATTGTCTTAGTTCCCTGCTCTTTCTACTTCCTCTCTTTGGAAATGTAACCATAATATATTTTCAACAACATTAAAGGTCAGTCTATGTAAAAACAGATATCCATCTCTGTATCCCAAGGCAAACATCTCAGTTTAGGGTCTCAGGTCCACAGACAAGCTTCCCGTATGATAATCAGAAAAGCTAGTTACTGGCCAAGGTTTGAGCATACACTTACGCCTTAGCTATGCAAAACAATCATTCTGAATTGAGATGTTCTATTAAAAAACCCTACCTTTTAAACTTACAACAAATAATTACCAGGATTACTTATGCAGCAAATTACATCTTCAATATTTTTTTAAATCATACGTTGCTGTGATTTTAAACAGCATAAGGTATACATAGAAACTGATCCTACTTACCAGTATGTGAGATGTATGCATGTGGAAACACATATAATAAAGGGAAGATGCAGTTACAGATATATATATATATATTCCTTCTATGATTCATTTTCTTAGCATCTCTTAAAAATAAAGTTTGAATAGAATGTACTTTCTTGCATATATTTGTGAGTAAAGGCTATCACACCCTTTACAATTGTTTTTCATCCTTCAATGGCCTGCAGGGTTTATTTATTATTTTGTTATTAAGCTGACCACAAAAGCCCCCTTCATTCTCATATGCACTGAACCTACACAGTTTTTTCCCAGAACCAGGGCTGTTTGTTCGCCTCTCCCATGCTCCTCTTCAGTCCCACCGGATCGCTTCTTCCCCATTTCTCAGAGGGCTGACCAACTTCTTTGACTTGATACCAAAGATGTTGATTGACTTATAAATCTGTGGGACTAAGTCCATTCCATCTGGGAGTCACCAGATATTTAAAACTTGCCTTTCTGTGTTCAAAGCACTTAATTTTCCCACACACACCATACTGCACTACCTGTTCTGTTGATTTTTTTCCAGGAAGACTTTTCGTTCTCCCTGCTCCAAACCAGGAGGATTTTTCTGCAACCAGAAGGGGAAAAATCTCTTTACCGCTGCTTCCAGCTTTTCCTGTGTATACCTCTGTATTGTATATCTCTGTCTTGAACAATAAGAATATGTGAGAACATTGCAGATGCTATACAGAAACCAAGTTGCCTACATGCCCATACATACACAGAACAACTTGACAATAAACAAACGAGTCTCTAGAGGACAGCAGCATTTGCAGTTCCAAAGAAATTATCTTCTATATTTAGACATCACTGGATCATGCTTTCATGCTTCAGTTCATGAAGAGACCCAAAAAGACAAGGCCAATCCATTTCTTCTTTAAGTTATTGACAGGTGATTTCAGCTGCAGCAGCTCTGGCTGCCAAGTAACAGTTTGCAATTAAACTGTAAATGGATCTCACACCACACCAAAAAACACACAAAGTGGACTACAAACAAAGGCATGTGTTCAAGAAAGTTCCCCTTGAATAGAAACATTCATTCAGCATGGGAAAACAAACAAACAAACAAAACCCACTTTCTCAATTACCTATGCCTGGGAAGTTTCCTTTGGCAAGTCCACATTTTTTTTTTATTCCTGCAGAATTTAAACTCTGCCTGTAAAATGTGAGTTAATAACCTTGGTGGGTAAGAGTCAGGCAGCTTCCAAACGGTAACAAATGCGGGGGTTCTTCCAGAAACTGCTGCTGGCACCTTGTTGATAGAGCAAAATTGGAATGTCTACAATTCAGATCCTAAAGGATCCAGCAACAGTGCAGGGGGACAAGACCCACAGAAATGAACAAAAACCACATCAACTTCAACTTGTGAGAACACTGATAGCAGGAGGTAAGGACAGACACAGGAAACACTGCAAAAAAAGAAGTGGGAAGAGCAGGAAGAGTGGCACATTTTCCCAAATTCTAGGAGTCTAATCCCACTCCCACTGTAACTGGCACTGCTATCAGGAGCGGAAGAAGCAAAGTATCTCTGCTTTGCCTCCAGCTCTCTAGCAGCATATTCCCACTCCCTGCACTCTTCCAGCACAAGTATTTACATAACTGTACAGTGAGCTAGAAATAACTCAAATACACAATAACTAGCTATGGATGGAGTCTCCAAGGTCGATGAATAAGAGCAGAGAAAAAAGGGATAATTTCCTCCTCCTCCCCAGCAGCTGAAGGAGGAAGTTAAAATGCCTGAATTGCAACCCCACGGCATCCACACTGTCTTAACCATGCCCTTTCTCTCCATAGCTCTAACTCCACAGCATCCTAACCACTGCCACTCACCAACAGAGGTAATTCATCAACCGTAAAATTGTCAAAAATATTGACTAGCCCTTTACACTTAAAGGTTCAGAGTCCATTTTCAACGTTTTGCATGCAAACATACTGAGTTTTCAGTCAAGACTTCTTTGCATTAGAAGGCATATGAACAGTGATTGCATTTTAAATGAGTCTGTAAGCAACTGGAGATGAAGATACCTCCCCTCTCCCTGAGATAACTGAGCAATTGCCACCAATGGGAAAAGAAAAAAAAAAAAAAAAGAAAACTCTAAGTGCAATAACCTATGCTATTACAGAGGTGAGCCTTTAACCTCTTTCCGACCAGTCCACCCCTTCTGACATTTAGCAGACAGCCAAGGCTTATAAAGGAGGATTAGTGGAAAACTGCTTTCACAAGAGCATTGACCATCGGGGTTCTGGTACATCGACTTTCCTCACTGTCTCACAAGACAGAAAAGCAGCTTTGACAGCCAATTGTACTTCATATCACCTGCTCAAACATTCTGCATGTAAAAGGTAATAGGTAGGGGCAACTTGTATCTGCCAGTCTCAACAACTTCAAGACTGCTTTTAAAATATATTTTCCTACTCAATCAACATTTGCATTTCTCCCCCACTGTGTTATGCTTTTCAGAAACTCAAGTTCAGTCATTTACAAGCTTCTACTAAAAATCCACTTAAAGACTAAAATCCACTTTATCTACTAAAAAAAAGATTCCAGCTTTAGTGATGTGTGCCCAGTCTTCTGTATACTCATGCCAACTTTAAAAAACTGAAGCTATTTAATACTTAGGTCCATTGGGACTTGAATACAAATAAATCCATCAGAAAGCACCATCCTTATTTTCCTTCATCCTTATGTTAGACCATCTGTGCAACCCACTGTACAGCTGGGGGGGAGGGGGTGAAACAAACAGAAAGGAGATGCTTGAACATTAAAGGGATAGTTATTTGACATAAGAGCATTTCTGCTGGTGGTAGTGTCTTCACACTTTTGAATTGAAGGAGAAAGTAACACTCGTTTCAAGGGAAGCTTGTCTTTATCAATATCCTGACGGAAACCTCCAGTACACAACCATATCTGCAAAATGTTTCCATCACATTCAGCTCTAAACCACAGTAAGGGAGTTTAGACCATTACCTTGTTTAGAGACGTTGGACCATGTCCTTGCACCTTCATAAGGGCAGAAGTCAGCAAATTCTTTGAACCAGTCTCATCTTTGTTTTTTCTGGTAGTAACTGTATTATTAGGCAGGAAAAAAGAGCCTGGTTTTAAGCTCTTTAATTCTGTTTCATGGTCTTAATAGCAAAAGCTGAGCACTTGCCACTCTCATTGAAACACAGGCAGAAAAAATAAGTCATCCATGTTCTAAGCGGCAGTTTTGGCATCTGAAATTTAGCCATACACTGAACGGCTCCTTGAGCAGCAGCCAGATCCTGCAGCGACTGCAGGTATCCCAACAGCCCTCATGTGCCCGACAGCAGCAACAGACACGTGTAACCACCAGCAACTGGAGAGAAACCAGCCTCAGTGCTCCTGAGATGGCCAGATTTTGAAAGACGCACTGGGACCAGTCAAAGCCTAAGCCAGAAGGGTTTTACTTACCAAGGTCAATTTAATGATACCTTATGTGCCACTTGTACTAAGACTGATGAATATGTTTGCACCACCAATTTATTAGTCTTTCTTTTGCCTCAAATTTCCCATTTCTCTTCTTTTAAAAGGTGTATCAAACTGCACAAAAGAGAGCATGTTTAAGAAGAGTTCTTCCTAGTAGGCTGACTGGTCTTGGAGAATTATTATTTGAAGGAGCTTAACTGTACATTTAAAAACTTTTAGGTCATAATTTTTCCCCACTGCAACATAATTTTTAGTCCAGTTTAAGGGGTGTTTTTTTCCCCTGAAACCAGCTTTTGAAAACTTTTAGTTTTAATCAGCCATTTTCTCTCTTTTCTTCCAGCAGTTTAATTTGAAACAATGATTCATTTTTCATATACTTTTATAAATTGTCTCAAAGACTGCATTACAGTAGGGACAACCCCAGCAAGCCATCCTGGTTTACAGCTGCTCCCTCCAAGGAGCACGAGCCACATAGCACCTTCTCTGCACACAGAGGGTTGTTTTCTACAGAGCACAAAATTTCTCTGCACAACTCACCACTGTAAATCAGCTCCACTTTACTCCTCTGCCTCGCTGAAACACAGTAAATTAGAGACCATCTTTTCTCTCTCAGTTAATGTTAAATCCAGTTGTTAAGAGACAGCACAGAGCATTAGGCTTTAAAATGGTCAGAGAGTCATTTCTGCAAAGGCAGTTTGGGTCTCTCTTCCTCAGATGAGTTTTTCTGGATAGTTCTATTTTAGAAGGAAAATGACATCATTAAAATCTTAGCAAATGCATTGCAGGAGACAGCCTGGTTGCACTACCTCAGCACAGTACAAGGCAGACTGCACTTCTAGATGCACATCCCTCCTTTCAAGGATCAACACTGGCATAAATCTGTCCCTCACTCTCACAGGTAGAAAGGTCAGCCAGCCCTCCAGAACCCTTTCCCTTCAGCTCCTCAACCCAGCCCTTATCCCAGGAGGGAAAACAACTGAACTGCCAAATGACCTGAGCAGTACTTGTTCATCCCTCTCTGCTTGTTACATATAGATACACCAAGCCTTATATGAAACAATGGAATAGACTCAAAAGTTTTAATTAAGTGGTTGTTAGATTTACATTGTGCCTAAATCACTACACGCAGTATCACAAATAAATTAAACGTAGGAGTAATAGTGGAAGATGGTCCTGCAGTTTAAGTCTCCGCTTCCACTTGCAAACAAAACTTTGATTCTTCATCTAGACAGCAGTTTTGCAGGAGTATAAATTGCCACTGCAAAAGTAGTGAGCATTTTTTCCATATAAAACAAAACCGCCTTATTATAAGCATAAAATATTCCAAGTTTCCACACTGTGCAACATTTGTGAAAGCTTCCGCTGAACACATCTTCATTTTAGTATTTAAAGCCACAGAAAGTTTGGAAATTGTTTTACATTATTCAAAAAACAGAAATACATGTGTTTTAGTTTATAATTAAAGTGAAATTGTTCTTTGCTGCTGTCATCAAATTAAGTTGCATGTTTTACTGGAGTTAGCCTCTACCTTATCGGCCTGTTTCAGCTGCTCTGGGTGTAATTAACAAGATTTCAATTTCCACACAGTCCAGACTAACAGACTGTAGATCTTGCCCAGCTAATACAGGGCAATGGATGAATAAATCAAAGCATGTAAGAGAGTGGACCTAAGGTGATGACAAGTCTGCTTACCAATCTTTAAAACCTTTTCATAAGATTCCTGCTGTTTCTGTTTTATCTCTTCCCCACAAGACACTCTGACAGCAGGAAATGGGCAATACCACAGCCAGAAAACGGCTACCAGTTCTCCACATGCTCTGTTGTGATCCAGCCCAAACACGTCAAGGAGACATGCAGCCCAACAGGGGAGTCACCTGCACAGAACTGCAGGTTATGCTCACTGACTCCCTTCAACCTTTGTTTGCCACCCTGTTTACTCCCTCCCTGCTTGTCAGCTCAAAAGGGCACCCTGAGTTTCACACCATGTGCAGATTATGAGAAATTATTACGGGACCTGTAAACCAGAAGCATTTGATACGGCTTGTGCAACCTACAGCAAGATGAATATCTGAAGGATCCCACAAGATGACCTGACTCCAGCCCTCCCACTAATATGATAAATGAATCCTGTAAGAGAAGGTCAGAGCAGCAAACATTTTTGCCTAGAGGAAGTTCTGGCGCTGCTGTTATCTTTCTACCTGCTGCAATCTCCTTTATTTAAAAAAAAAAAAAAAAAACCACCAAACTTGAAAAAAAATTTTAAAACCTTATTTTAAGAATTCCATGCAAGAGAAATGTGATAGATGGTTCCACATTTCAACCCTAAATTAACCCCCAATTTAGTCAGTTTGAGAAGACCTTTACTCTACATAAAAGCATGCCAAGAGTCCAGACCTTCACTCTGTCCTGGGAAGGCAGGGCTGGCACTCTCCAGGCCTGGGAGGCTGACAGAAAACATCAAGAAACAGAATACAAAGCGTTCAAGTTTTCATCTCTTTTAAATAAACTTGGAGGAGGAACCAACAAAACCCATTCCTCATACTTTGTCACAGATGGGAATTTTTTCCCACAAACATCTTCCCAGACAAAAGGTTATTTTTCTTCTAAAGATGTTCACCCGAGGAGTGCCAACCATCTTCCTTACCCCGTGCCCCAGGCAGTTTTGCAGTTTTGGCAGCTCCTCAGTTCTGTCATAACATGTTTAACTGAGTCAAAACCAGGGTATCTATTCAGTCTGAGCAGCTTATTAGAAAGATGTTTGCTTTTTTCATCATAATTTTTTTACAGTTTCATTGTATCTTCTGCCTAATTCATCTTCTCGTTTACTATGCTCTATTACATCAAACTCTTTCAGTAACTATCTACCAGCCAGACCTGGGAAGACTAGAATATTTGCTGACTACCCAATAATTAATCTCTGGTCAAATGGCTCACCAGCCATGCTCAGCCTCTACAGAAACAGTGCTTTCTGTGTTCGGGTCACTCTGCTCAGTACCACTCATAAGTAATAAAACAACCAAAAAATTGCTATGTATAAACAACATGAAACCTTTTGCATTTTTGCTTGCAAATAGCAATTAATTTAAGGCATTCCAAAATCAAGTGCTGTCCTCCGTACAGTAAGATGAAAAAGGGAACAGCAGACACTGATGTTCTGGCGCATATTATTTTTCAAATAACTGCTTTTCAAAATGAGCCAACCATATGGATGTCATTTTTAAAAACTTGAGTCATTCTGCCACACACTCTTCAGCATGACCTTCCATTACAAATGAAAATTGCTGTCAAGTGAACATGAATTCTCTCTTTTGTTCCAAAAAGTGAGAGACAAAGAGTTGTTTGCTGTTAAACTGGCATTACCCAAATATCCTCTAGGTTGAAATATAGTTATCCCCACACCTCATCATTACCTAGTAATGCAAACCACTTACAAAGTCATTTTAATTCACATCCGAAAGATGCAGGAACAGTAGACAGTAAAAAACAAAAATCATATCTGAATAATTACATGAAATACATAGATTGTGCAATTATCTCAGCAATTGCAGACTAAACATTGAGTGAACATCTGTGCTTTCATGTAGTCTGCCAACCCAGAAGGACCTACAGGCTTCATGAGGCTACCAAACAAGGACTGCCAACCCTGGAATCTGAAAACACAAATTTAAAACAACTTCAAAGGGAACCAGATTCAGGTTTGACTTTCAAGAACACAGTTCTCCACCTGAGTTGATGCTACATTCATTCCCTGCTCTGTGAGACTACATTAGCTGGATCCTCAGGAGCATCCAAATTCCCATGAATGGGCTTTCAGAAAACAACTACCTGCAAATCCATGACAGTCAGTCCCTCCAAACACTCAATTTCAAAGATATGAGCAGCTAACCAGCCAGCAGCATCTGTGGGATTAACAGCATGTAAAATATTTATGACCATTAAACAGATTCTGCAACCCTTCCACAGCATTTCATTGCATGTCCTTTACTGCACTAGTACTGCATTTGTCTGCCTGAACACTTTGTTGTCCTTAATTTTATTAGTGGTGGGAAAGGAAAAAGTTCATTCGTATCCTGTTAAGATGGGTTTCAAACATGAAAAAGGAGGAGCCTTGCTTTCTGATCAAAGCAAACAAGCCCACATGTCCTCATCTCATAGCTAGAAGGTAAAAACACAGAGTGAAAATGGTCTCCCTCTACATTAATATGAGGTCCAAGGGACAAAATATAGCACATCCATATCAGCTTTGAGCAGATATCTAATGCGCTGAAGTATTTTTGTACAAAATAATTACACTATGCCAGACTTTGCAGTGTACTCTCTGCTGACATGGTAAACATGGCCTTTTCAAACAGTCTGAGCTTATTCAGCCTGTTTTACTACTAGTGCTGGATTGCTCTTGACAGGGTTTTTTCCAGTACTTCATCCAGTTTAGTTTCAGATGCCCAGGGATGAAATGTGATTATTTTACTTGGGAGATAATCTGCAAACTGAAGGGGCTCTCAGTGTCTAAGAAGATATTAAGCCCCGTGAACCCCAAGAGAAATTCAACCTGGCTTTCTGCCTTTTTTTTTTTTTTTTTAATTTCACCTAATCAGTCTTAGTCAGAGCCCTCATAAGTATAAACTGATTGTACCTGATGCTTTCCTGATAAAGCTTGTAATCCATTAGAAAGTCAACTGCAACCTCAAAACTCGATTTATGGATGACCTTTCAAGCCATCCGATCAAAATTATTCCAAGTCCCTTTGGTTAATGTCAGATCTGACCTGCAGATTAAGGAAGCTCATTAAGTGACGTGCTCAACTGTACATGCTGATGTTTCTCTCTGAAAAGGGAGCACATTTCTCAGAGGTTCCTCATCCATTGCCATGTGAATCATGAACTGTGCCATACGTTTTATCTGCGACTGTCATTCTGCTTTTGAATTGCAGTATCAGGAGAGACAGTCAAGGATACAGTCAGGGATGCATTAAAGCATTCCCCTAAGCCAAACTGTGGGAAGCTCTAACTCCTCTGTGATAACTAGCACTTATGGCTTATTGTGAAAAATAAGAAAATAATGTGAAGGCAGGGTATTGCAAACCCAGTATGGCATTAGACACACAGAAAGAATTCATAGGATTGGATTATTACCATCACTGCAAAGTTATGATACACCATCCTACTTTACATCTTTATTTACTTCAACTCTACATTAAATGCATCAGACTAATCAATTACCTGACAGTGTTTCTAAATTAGTCTCCTTGAAAGACGTAACTGATTTTCTGAGAGCTGTGGCTCACAACATACTGATTCGTACGTTTCCCCCCCGCCTCAGGTAAGAGCCCAAAGCAAACTGCCTGCACATAGATTGGTTACAAAACTGCCTAAATGTTATTAGCAAGTGTTTATGGGGTCCACAGGGAGCCCCCGGTGGTCTAGTGGTTAAGACGCAGCGCTGTTACCCCGGAGACCCAGGTTCGATTCCCGGTCAGGGACCTCCCCGGGCAGATGGAGCTCGTTAGCCCTTAAGGCAATCCATCTAA
>JAWWES010000171.1:28537444-28607086 GCA_035583135.1 Lophotriccus pileatus
AGGGTGGCCTCAGTTCCGCGCACACTGTGTGTCACCTAAAAAATCCACTGCGCAGGCTCGAAGGCCTTGTCTGCATACGCGGGTAAGGACCTTCCCCGGCTCTTCGTTCGCAAAGACTGGCCATTACATTATTTATGGGGTCCACAGGATTCATAACACAAAAACAATATGCTCTGAGAGCTGGTCACTGTTTAGGCTGGAAAGAAAGAGTTACTGTCATTCTGCTTCATTTGCTGAGAAGGGCTCCTCTGCTTGGCTAAAACCTGAATGGAATCCACTGAACTGCTTAGGCAGTTTCTTAATCTCATACAGCCACATCCAAGGGACTTCATAGTTCCCCAAAGCAAAGAACCCCAGCCAATTAACCAAAATATCTTCCCAATCAAAGTAAGGATTAAGAAATTCCCAAGGGAAGGTTTTGTATCTGAAAAATTCACAGCTGGGTTGGCAGCCTAGAAGGGAGTCATGGTTTCTCAGGTCCAGATCACCTCCTGCAAACACAATACCTAAATGAAAATAAAGAACATAAAAACCTTCACCAGGAAGCCCAGCCCATGCTGTGAGATGAGAGAGGCTCCTCTCTCCAAATAGGCAGAAAAGTAGGTAACATGAGCACTGTGCAGACTTTTTAATTTTTTATCCACGCCTTTGTGCACGTGCTGTCCCCTTTAAAACTCCATAAATTAGTACGTTTCCTTCTAGCTACTCGGAGGTACAGTTGATTTCTGCTTACTGCCAAAGCCTTCTGGGCAAGGCAATCATAATCAGGGCTGAAACAGCCTCTCTGTGCCCAGAGTTCCTGTGTCCTTCTCTCAAGCACTGCCCACACCCTCAACTAAGCTGCACTTGCCAGCATGGGACACACCAGCTCCTGGTGTACATTGAAAAGGTCTCAGGACAGCTGTGTTGGCTGCACAGCAAAAGCACAAGAGGAAAAGCCTAGACTGAACACCATACAAAAATGTTTATCTGGAGAGCTTGCCAAACCTGGAATGAAGCACTGCAATCGCACATGGCTCCTGATAAAGCCCACTTCACAGCTAAGATCCTCACCAAGCCATAACAAAACAAAGCCAAATAAACTTTGTGCACCGCCACTAAACATAAGAGGAGTTTGCACCATACTCACAGCTTTAAAGGAACTGTGAATAAAAATACACAATGGAACACTTTTAGCTTGTGGTAAAAAAAAAAAAAAAAAAAGAAAAAAAAAAAAGAAAAGGCATCTTAAAATGCAAACTGTTCACATCCCACCCTGAGATAGGAACACTGTAGGGCTGAAACTTGCCAACAATGTTAAGTGTCAACTTGGATAAAACCCAAGAGGATGCTTTTGAGGCTCTCCAGTGTTTGAGGCATCCCTTTCCTGCAGTCCTGCTGTAACTACATGTTTTCAGGCTACCCATCACTAGCCTAAAAAGTAAGATGCCACCGTGTCCTTCCCCTTCCCAGGTTCACTCGTCCACAGTCCCTCCACATGCGAGGGTGACTTTTCTTTCCATGGCGGAGGATGTAAAAGGGTACCCAGGCCCATTGCCCCACCTGGGCTCAGCACAGTAGGCAGCATAAGGCAGCTTAGCCTTTGCTGCTTCTTAACCAACAGTTTTCCACACCCAGCCTCTCTGCTCCCTGCTGCTCTGTGCAGAGGTCTTTCACCTCCTTCGGGCACAGGAGAAGACAACCTGTCTCAAAACCCACAGCCAGCCCACGTACTTGGAGCTGAACCGCCCTGAAACACAGCAACTGGAGCCCAAGCTGCAATAAAAGGTCACTTTCTCCTCTGTGTCCCCAGCAGCTGGGGCCACACTCTGTGAAATGAGAGTCAGGAAGAAACCAATGTTTCCCCAAGCGATTGTCCCTACACAGGGGTGCAGATTAACCATAACCAACTCTCAACTGATGGAGCCAGGTGAAATGAAAATAGGAGAATGAGGGACACGAAGAAGTCAGAAAGAGAAAACAACTAGGACACAGGAAAGGAGGTGCACTTGCTTGATTAGCAAAACGGCCAGAAAAGCAGGGCTACAGGAAGTCTAATAACAGCCCTTCAAAGTGGGAATGATCCCTCTCCAACCTGTCTGGGAAACACCTCCCCTCTCACTGCAGCATTTGCAGTGCTCTTTTCTTTTACCTAATTACCACCAACAGGCATCTGCTGCTGTTTGCATCCTCGCTCTAATGAGCAAGAGCAGCAGCCAGATCTGTCTGGAGCTGGGGAGCAGCAACGTGACCACACAGATATTTTCTCCTGAAGTTCATCGGAAGTACCTGCTCCCCAAGGAGATCCAGAGCTTTCCCAAAACTGGGAAAAGCAGCCTAGTGTAAGTGCATCAAAGAGACTGAAGTAAGAACAGTTTTAAAAGGAGGAAGCGAAGAAGCAAGCACAACACTGACAGGCACACCCAGGGCTAAGAGCTAACCCCCACTGCTCAAACCATGGGGAGATATTTCGGTAGGGACCAAAAGCAATTGCTTCCTTTTTTAAGGCCGCCAAATTCAATCAGGGGAAAATTCATTGCACAATACAATCTGAGGTTGTCTTTTCTAGTACTCCACAATGGAGCTGTATCCTATTTCCAATGTAAACATGGGACATGGTGCTCCAATTAAAGGTGTCTCTAGCTCATAATATGACTCTTAAGTGACATTTCTGGTTTACTGGCTTTAACAAAGTCTATTTAAGAAAGCCTCACAACACACAAGGTGCTCTGGGAATAATCTCAAATAGCACAGAAGCAAAGAAAAGATGGTTACATTTGCTCATTCAAACATTAGGTTTTTAACTGCTTTACAAAGAACTAGAAGGAAAATATAAACATGCTTTTTAAAATATGTGGCAACTACCCCACAATGTTGTTCAAAGTGCACATTGGCACACGTATTATGGTCACTTAAACTGCTGGGAAAATAGAGCCCTCTAAAAAATAAATGCTTAGGAAAAGCTATTACTGACCCTGACAAAAAGGCACAGATGGTGAACTTAGTTCCAATGAGTCTGATAAACTGCTGCACAGTCAATAGATGGAATTACTCTTTTTCCCTTCCACGTCATTTAGACCATCAGTCCTAGACAACAGACGTAAAACATTTGCCTCAAAAGACAATCTCTTGTAAAGCATGTTTTCCTACAAAACACAGACTGAGGTTTTAGGATCAAAGAGAAATATGGGGATTTTCTCTTTTATTTCATTAGAAGCATAAGCCTGAATAACCTGTGGTATTTCCTCCATCTTTTGAGAAGCTCCTACAGGCCTTGCCTTAGCCAGAGTTAATTTGAGTCGTTCAGTTACCCTGGGTAGGATTATTCCCATGCTTAGGGGAATTGTCTGTCTCAATATATAGCACTTACCCAAGCTCATCATCATTAATTTATCCCCTTCTTCTAATCACATGACCTAGCGGCACAAGGGCCCACACACTATGTCAAGGTGAAGCCCTTTTAACACCCAGGCACAAAACAGG
Organism: Lophotriccus pileatus; assembly: GCA_035583135.1. NCBI lineage: Eukaryota > Metazoa > Chordata > Aves > Passeriformes > Tyrannidae > Lophotriccus > Lophotriccus pileatus. The sequence continues at coordinate 28,540,907 of JAWWES010000171.1, forward strand.
AATGTATGCCCTAGGGGTATAAAACTGCAGGAATTGCAGGGCTCTGACAACAGAAGTGTCGCCACAACAGCTGCTCATGCCAAAAATACAAAGAGCAAAGGAGGGCCCTGGATGCCCCATACTGGGATTTTCATGAAGCCTTTTCTCTAAGATGATTAGTAAGATGCTGAAGTAGTACCTGCACTGTGGGTATGGTCCAGTTCCACAAAGAGTTACACGTGCCCACGACTTCACCATCAGGAGTGAAGTTGCAACGTATTTCCTGCATCAGCACACTGGTTAGCAAAACTATCCTTCACCAACATTTTAGGGCAAATTCCTTCTTCTCAGCAACAAGTACAAAGGGAAAGCAGTCAAAATGCCTACCTCAGAACATAACCCCTACCCTGCTGTACGGTAGAGCTGTCAGTTTGGGTTTTTTAGACTTAGACGACTCTGATGACACTGATAGCAGATTTTCTTCTTCTGTCTCCTCAAGTCAGCTTTAGTCCCCCGAAAAGAAAAAAGTATCTTTTTCTTTTTCATTGCTGTGTCTACAAATCTAGCCTGAGGATGTTTTATACCTTGACTTGAGTGTTTGCATAACGTTCCTCTAAGAACACTCTCAAACTGCACGCTCACTCATAAAAGCTGTCAGAACATGATGAAACTGTTCTGAATGACAATCCAAAAAAATGCAAAGATATTATCCTGCTTGGGCTAAGCCACTTCATTTCCAAAAACAGATCATGGGCAGGAGACAGATTCTTTCCTGTGAGAAAGCAGTGTAGGGGGGAAGGAAAATACAGATTATGTATCCTGCTGCATTCCCAAATGCATATGCTTAGCAAGAGCTGTCTCTGTGAGGAAGATCCCCCACTCTCCCTCCCAGCAGAACACCAGGCAGCTACCAGTGCAAATATCTGGCTTTACACTGCTGAACAGAAGACCTCCTCACCAACTCAACCCTTGAACCAATCATACCGGTATGTGGAGAAGGAGATCCTCTGCACTGGGAATCTCCCTAAATACTAGCAAAATTGTGAATTAAGTACAGCTATCCGCCATTCTATGGCAATGTGACCTGCTCATAAACTTAACCAGAAGTTGGGAAACCACTGAGGCAGAACAGTGATTCCCACTCAGAGATGCTGGGAGTTCAGCACCACCCCTGCCTCCTGCTGCTAAGTGCCTGATCCTCGGAAATGCACATGCAGCAATTGCTTAACACTGGGTAGTAAAATTACTCACATAGTGAAGCCTTCATTAAAGGGCTGGGTTCACAAAAATAATCCTTCCCTGAATGGTGAATACATTCACTGCTTCCCAATGGCAGCAGTTGTGATTGCAGAATATAAGAAACGTTCACAATTACAGCTGGATCGCAGCCATGCCCTTTGGATATATTCTTCTCTGTGAAGGAAGGACAAGTCTGCTAATTAGAATTGCTACAGCTCTAAAGTAACAAATGTCTTTCAAACAGAAGCTTCTGATGTTTTTAACTGCTTCATGCTTTTATTTTAATGCCTGTTTCTCACTAACTTTGCAATTTGGATGCAAAAACACAAGAACCCACTTTTTAACACAGCTGAGACTCTTCCCTCCAAAGACATTTGAACCATCTAGAACGTACATTTCTCTAAAATAAATAAGACCTATTACAAAAATAAAAACTTAGGAAGTGTTCTTTACTTAGTTTGCTAAGGGATCGGTGTCTGAACTTTAAAGACCTTAACCACAAAGCTCCTCAAACATACCACCAACTTAAGCAAGCTAAGGTTTGACTGGCACGCAACAACCACAGTACCGAAGAGTTGCCTTTAGACAACTATGTTTTCAGTTGCCTGCCTCAAGCCTAGCTGTAGGGCATAAGCTGACTCTTCTATTTCTGGTGTTTTGATTCTACAATCTAGAAGTTGTCCCTTAGAAAACTAAAACAAAACTTTTCATTAAAAAAAAAAGTGTTTTTAACAGAGCGAGTAGACATTTTTCTACCAACAGCTCACTGTTTAAAAAAAATACTTTGAAACAAGCAAAATCCTTATTTTAAAATCATACTTCCTCGCTTGTTTTGGAAAAAGTGTCTGTTTTACATCAGGGTCACCCAGAGTCCTGTAGGCAATCTGACTGAGACTCTGGCATGTCTTTCCTGTTGCACACCAAGCTCCTGCTGGTCTCCCTCCCATGATCAACCCCAGGTCCTTTCCAGCACTTCTGCTTCCCAAGGCTGTTGTTCTTTTACGGAGTATCTGCGCTTTGAATTATTCCCCCAAAAGTGTGCCAGCTTGTATTTTTCCACTCTAAACCTGATTTTATTTATTATGTTTTTAGGCTCTCCAGAAACTTTCTTCCATTTACATTATTTCTCTGACTTGCCAAGCAGTGTGAGTAAATAAATTCCACGGCTGAGTTTAACCACCTCTGCAGCTCACTTCTGCCTTCACAGAAAAACAGTGTTAAACAGCACATTTTATGAGAGCACCCCCACTCCAGGTCAGGACTCTGGACACAACACCAGCTAGCCAGGCTGGGAAGGAAGACCCAAGTCTAAGTGTTTGACACTCTCAGTGAAGAATCTACTTTTATTTTCCTCAGCTGAGCCCTTATGCAAAACCTGATCCCTGGATGCTCTTCCTAGGACTGCATATTGCTGCTCCCCACTCCTTCCCCTGAGCTGCCTCTCAGCCCTGTTCATCCCACAGCTCAGCAAGAAGTTTCTGCAAGACTAATCCCTTCATTACAATGCTGTTTCATCCTTTCCTAGATAGAGCAAGCACCTCATCACCTACTTGTGTAATGTGATCTAAAGTTTTGATCAAATCTGCCTGGCAGAATTTGTCCTTTATAAACTGATGTTGTTTATTGCTCCTTGATCTTCTCCAGACTTTCCAGCTCAGAGCCAATAAAGTGTCTCACTGCTAGAGAGCTCTACATTATTTCATGACTCTGAGGCCTGTTGATTTTATTTATTCCCCAAAGATCCTCCTTTCTGGGCACGTCTTTCTTCTTTTCACCCAGAAAAGGCAGCCGTGGGTACACAGAGCTCATCTGGCTGTGTATATAAAGTGTGGTTCATACTAATTGCTGTATTATGGCAAATTTTTTTCACATTTTTGAAAGGAGGTATTCTCCAGCCTGAGTATGACTGGGTTACAGATCATTCAAGGGCCTCTTAACAGCTGTTTTGAAGCTCCTGCATCTAAGGGACAAAACTGCCCCTCTGCCTGTGTGAAGAAGTGAGGAAATACAGATTATTATTAATACAGCTCATTCAAGCTAGCTCTGCTAAGACATCCCCAGGCCATGCCCTGCTCCCAGGACTGCCTTTCAACCCCAGCCCAGCAGTAGGAAAAGAGGGCTCATGAAAGGTGCCTGCACCCCCCTGCTCCCTGCAGGTAAAGGATGGGGGTACCCCCACCAGGACCCCCAGAAGGAGGCAATGACCCCGGCCCTGCCTCCCCCACTATATCCCTGTCCCTCCAGGCAGGGCACCACTGCTGCTGGCTCATGTGGGAGATAATGATTTTTGTAGGTATTTTTTCACAGGTAGGCTAAATTTCTGTAGAGCTGCTGGTGAAATAGCCCAGAGGCTTCTTCCCAAATAATATTCATCATTTAAAAACTGGCTCATTCGCCATTGGCAAAAGGGGGTTTTCTGGTACAGATCAAGTGTTTCCTAGAGTTTTTCCTGAGGTCAGTTCGCAGTTTAACTACATTTGGAAACAGTGACAACTTGTACTACTTTCCACTGCACCAGGGATTCTTTTTTTTTTCTTTTAAGTTGGTTAAAACTTACTTTGTCAGTGGAAAAGACAGTAAAATGTAAAAACTTCTACTGTCTAAACACTCTGTTCTCAGTGTGGACATAAATCCTCCTGATGACACTGAGTGTTACTGTTCACATATTTAAAGGAAAAGTGGCCTTGTTTAGAGGGTTAAAAATGCTCTTAAAAACAAGGACACTAAGCCAATAGAGAAATTAGGAACGCTGCTAAGGACAATTCCTGGAGCAATGTCACAAAATACACAACTTTAGCACTAGTTGTGTCTCATTCCAAGTGCCATGTCAGTATGATACCTATGCCACATTTTTATTTTTCCTGACTGGCAAGGTTGAGAAAGACTGTTCAATGCCAGTAACACTTTGTGTTAACCACAGGAAGCACCACTCCATTCCTCCTTGGCAGTTGTGGCTCTGCCGAAAACAAGAACTATTTGCAGGTGTCCGAGCTCATCCCTGGATGTCTCCTCTTGCCAAGACTCATTTATCAGTTTAAGTAAATGATAACGTAATTTCAAACAAAAGTTTTTTGAACTAGTAGCTGGAATATTTCAACAAATGTCTGGATAGCTGCACTGGTTTCCATGGCTATTTTGTAGCAGCTGTTAAAACCAAAAGTACTATGGAATATGTATTTTCTTCACAAAATAGTCATCTTTAGGGAGCTCTATTTTTTTTCCTGATATTATTGGTCACATATTCAAGTGCAGAAAGTTGGCTTATCCCCAGTAAAAACCAATGGAGCTATGAAGCTTTACTCCAACTAAAATTCCCATATTAGCCATGCTATACGTTTCATTGGTTATTGTCTATTGCTTTGGATTAATCACACCAAAACAGGATGAACAAATGCATTGCCACTGTAAAACAAAGTCACATTTCCTAAACATCTCCTCCATCCTCTCCCATAGCTCTATTGATCATATTGCTTTCTTGGAGCTAATGCACAGCATCTGTGAGGGCAATTTTCTTCTAAAAACATATGAAAACTACATTTCTTGGTTTATACTATACAGTGAAGGGCATCACATGAAATATTGTGACTCCACATAAATACAGCTGTTCCACCTTTTCCCTAGAATATTAACTTCTTCTAACAGAACTTAATGTGAATCACAAGATTGAATCTAATAATTCATGCCTGCTGGTAGCACCTACTTGGAAAGGAATTATTTCAGCAAAGCCAGTGTAATTACTAATGATCTCATGACTTGCTGATGCTCAGCAAACCATCCATAAATTCATTCCACCTACTATCTGTTTAACTTGTCAGGCAAGCTTGCTGACAGGGAGTAAGAACAGCTTTTAAAAGGAAGGAACCAAACCAAACACATACACCTTTACCCTGAGGGATAAGTGTGGCTACTGAGGCAAACCCAAAACTATCTTTTCAATCCACTGGTTGCTGTAACTGCCTGTACCAACATCAAACATTGCCCCAAATAAGCATGTTGCCACGCACAACATCCACATGCACAGTAGCTTAAGTTAGTGGGGTTTTTCCTTTTTTTTTTTTTTTTTTTTTTTTTTTTGCAAGCTTGACTCTTTTCCCATTATTCCGGCTCTGAGACACTCCTTGCCCTGTGCAACCTCTTTTTCCTTTTCATTGGCTCAGCAGAGCTGGCAGCAGCTCAGTTCCTCCAGAGCAGGGAACCAGAAGTCACCTGCAATTACAAGCTGCAAGTGCAGCTACTCCCCAGCTTCTACGCGATGGAGCGGATGAAGCCAGTTAACAGCAATCTGCTCTTTCCCAATCCACTTAAACACTTTGTGAACTACTTTAAACTTTCCCACCGCATTTCTAGAGGACAAACCCACTTAGACAAATACTAGCCTGAGGCAGTACTTCTGTCTGCTCACAAAGCAAGCTGAAACACAGCACTGCAAGGTGGCAGAGCAAACCCCATACTTCTTCAGGGCTCAGCTGGTCTCAAGTTCTGCCCTTCTGACTTGCTCCAGACACCTTCAGTGCCACTGCTCTCCCAAATGCATGCTGATATGAATTTAGACGATACCTCTTCATAGAAGCATCCAGGTTCTGGTAGGAAACAGAAGCTCTTGAACTACTTCTGTGTGTTGTTTGCAGTTAAGGTAGTTGAATATGAACCTCTTCTCCACCTCAAAACCAATCCCATGGCAATCATATTTGGGTTTAACTAGATTTAAGTCTAATCTTGCATATACTGTTCTCAGCAGAGCTACAACCATCACTTTTCCGATCACTCTACATTCCTGCAGGTTGCCTGAGTTTTACAGCTACCAAAAGCCCCCCTAACCTTTTAGTTGTTTCCATGTTCTTTAGTGTTTATTTTTCAGTAATTCCAATGCAAGTTCTATGGGGTTAGTTTTTGTTTTGTTGGGTTTTTAAATAACCACTGCTCTTGCTCCAAGAGTCAGTCACAATGGACTGCTCATTTTTTGGCATGTCTTCTGAGTATTTTTCAGCACATTCTCAATGGTATTATGCAATCATTTCATTAGTCTCTACTGTTTCACTTGGCAGTAAGATGCATTATAAAATGATGTCAACTCTTGGAAAAACTAGCAAGTCAGAGGAGGTGACAGTTTCAGGGGTACACCAACCCTAAAATAACAGCCATTTGGAATTCATAAATCTCTATTTGTCTACCTGTTACCTCTGTTTTTCACCAGCAAGCCACATCATTATACCACATTGTCAAACAACTACAGAGCTATAGAGCTGCCACCACTCCACTACCTCCCCCTAAAAAGGGCACATTTGGTCCCATTTTTAGAGAACTTTTTGAACAGCAAAGGTGAACTCACATCCAGTTCAGCACACAAGACAAAGCAATGACATACAGCCTGCTTTTCCATGCCCTTCACTATTGCAGTACGATGCGATATGCATGACATGAGTCATCACAAGGTAACAAAGCACAACTTGTCATCACCATGCCACCCAACAACCCTACTGACTGATTTTACTCCAGAAACAAAGACCTAATTAGATCTTCCAGATGCCTGAATACAGGTAAGTCTTACACAGATCATACACATCGTGTTCTTCCCTTAAGTCACTCAGTGGCTTCTAGAAAGACAAATGTTTCCAGAGCAAAAAAAAACTAGCATGGTGCTGACAGGAAAAGGAGTTTCTTGAGCAGGGGGGTTTCCTTCACCCGTCTCTCATGGCACTGTATGCAGAGTGGGATTCTCTCCTCAGGGACTGAGGAAAAGTGGAAGAGCTTTTTTAATTTTGGCATTTGCAGTTCTGATTTCCCAGACTGCCTCTATCCCCTTGACAAGCCTCCTGCCTCTAGTTCTACCACAGCCTTAGAAAAGTCTGTTATCTTCATTTTTCTCAGTTTCACCTCTCTGCAAAACAGAGCAATGTCCACAACTGTAAAGTGCTTTAAAGAAAGTCACAAAGATGGTATTTTTAACAACTATGGTAACTAACTAGTCAATATATACAACACGACAACCAAACTAAATTCTACCAATCAGCCGTAATAGCGGAAGATGGTTGTGTGTAACCTTTCTTTCTCCCACTTCTCCACTGAGATGGTCACTTGCCTGTTACCCTGTGATAGATGCCACACATTCTCACCACAGTCACCATGGACATATGAGCACAACATGCCAGCATGTCAGCCTGATGTCCTCTTGCTTTGGATGCTGCTGTTCCACATCTGTGGATGCCAGATCCACATGATGTGGGAGCAATTGAAGAGCCAGTCCAATTCTGCAGAAACCTGCATTTTAGACAAGCAGCCTGGAATTCCAAGGTGTCAGAATTAAAAACTAAAACGTGGAAAACTGAAGATAACTGCATTGGGATAAAAGTAGGATCACCTGCCACATTCAAACAACTGCTGGCAAGCATGAGAGATGGGAATGGACACGTTGGGCCTCTTATCTACACACATTGTGGAGCCTCCATCTCATACAGACTCTGAAACAGTCCAATACTACTGCTGTTGTTGCAAAACAGGCTGGTCTCAGCATTTGGATCTTTTCCCAACTCCAAAGCAGCTGGCACTGCAATCTCGGGATCACGTTGCTTCTGTCAGCATCAGGGCTTGTCAGTAGCTGTTAGCACACCAGAGGGGACAGGGTAATCTTCACAGGAGGTAAGGAAAAAAGAAAAGGCCACGTGGGTGGGGAGAGCCTCTCACCCCCAGTTCAGCCCTTTCAACACAGCCTGCCAGAATGTGGCAAAAAGAGGATGAGGAAAAATCCTATTGTCAGGGGAGCAGCCACAGACTGACAGCCCCTAGAAATGCATTGTGCTTTCCGATACAGCAGAGCATGCAATTTTATAAGGAACAATTAGAATGATGCATAATACCCAGCGGAGCAAGGAATCGCTGACAAAAGCTGTTTCACCTATATATGTCAATATTTTCTAACAAATATTTACAGAAGTCTATGTAAACTCCTGTCCGAATGAAGTATGCCATAAACAAGGATTCACATTTTTAAACAACTCAAATGAAATTAAATACCACACATCAAGTGGATAAATAACTATGCAGGGAATCTACAAGTAAAATTTGTGGGGTAAAGGCAAAGAAACCAAAACCAGTGCCTCATTTTTGTAGCTACAAGAAACTATTTTTCTTTTTTCAATGGCTGCATTCTATTCGTAACACATCTTAGACATGAAGAAGAAATTATCCTGAAAGCCTTTAAAAATAAAATTGAGCTAATATTTGTACTTTTCCTCTAAGCTCTGCAAGTACTCGTTAAGTATTTAATTGCAGTTTCATGCATAAATCGAACTCATTGGGAGCACAGAGGAGAAATCAATAAGTACCTACAAGGACTACAACGGTTAAAGTAATAAAAATGTAAGTAGTTAGGCTCTGTTTCAAATGCACCTCTAGATACTGTCAACATGAATACACAAAAAAAAAAAAGGCAAACTGTATGAAAAGCCAAGAGAAGATGTAGAAGCTCTTTATGGCACTACAACAGTATTCTTTTTTTTTTTCATTTTTTTGTTTGATTTTGAGTTTTTTTTAAATATAGAAATAGAACTGGATGCATAGTCTATGCTTACAGTGTCCATTGTACCATACAAGCCACTGCCAAATCTGCTACAGCCATGCATTCAGCACTCACAGGCAGACCCGGATTTTCTTCTTCAAACTTCATCATTTTCCCTTCAGGGCATTTCAGTTCAAACAGTGTTCAGAAAACCACTACTAAGGTAAGCATCTTTCCCTGTGTTTTATATAATACATGCTCAAAGGAGAGCAAAATAAGCTCCCGAGGCCAAGAACTTTTACGTGCTTGGAGAACCTCAGCAAGAACTACAACTTGGTGCTCACGGGGGAATTGCAGTAATCACCTTTGCATTAACGTGGGCTTTGCTAGTTTAGAGGCACTCCCTGAGCAAGCCTACAGGGAATGCTTGAACTAAGGGAGGGTCAAGTCAGATAAACGACATGGTGCAGTGCTAAATTCATGCTATGTCCCTTAGCTTGGTTATCATGGTCTGCAGGTCTCTGGGATGGGCTTCCCAGAAAGGTCACAGCCAGCTGGGATGCTGCCAGAGCCTTCTCCTTGCAGAAAGAGGAGAAAACTGTCAGAAAAGGGAGCAAAGGGATGATCTGGGGTAAGGCAGAAATAAGGGAAGGAGAAAGCCCCAAGGAACAAGATCTCTGAGAAGTACTTTGGATCCTTTTCTAGGATTCACCTAAATGGAGCCAGCAGACATCCCTGCACCCACAGCTTTGATAAGCTCTCACAGTCTGATAGCTTCAGTAAAGCAGAGAAACAAAGAGTGAGCTTGCCTTTATTATGGCACTATGTGGTATGCCATAAATAGCTGCTTAGAAAGAATAACTAGACAAACACTTCAAACTATATTTGTCAGTTGAACCGGGTAGAATACATCTGGTGACCACATCAGCCTTGCTATTGTGTTTCTTAACTTGCTTTTTAATCCAGCAAGCAATAGCACTGGCAGCATGTCTCTTAGTCGTTAATGAAGTCTAATTATTCCTTTTACTCTTCATCCCCCAGAGGGCCGACTAAAAAGAATGGGGCATTAGAGAGAGGAAGGCTTGCTAACCCTACCAAATCCAGGGAATGGAGCCCAGTCAGCAGGACACGTGGTGCTGCAGCAGATCTGGGCTTGATCTTTGGGCCGGGGTAGCAGCGTGCGGGGGTTTTTGGTGCACAAGTACAACTGGCACAGAGAGGAGGAGACAACTCCACTGGACACTCTGTGCTCCTCCACACTCACCATGAGGCAATGCCAGGGGCTCTGGGGACAGTAACTACAGAAGCATTTGAACCCATTTGTAATTTAAGCCCTGTACAGGATTCACACCATGTAGTAAGAGCAACAGTGTACCTTGTATAAACTTCCACAAATACAACTACCTGGATGCAGTTGCTTTCCTGTTTAAAACTGACTGAAAACATGCCCCCCCCAAAAAAAGGATTTTTCAATATCAGGTCTGCATAGCTGGGACTTTATGGAGAAAAGTCTATGAATAAGACAGTTGTAAACTTACTTAAAGCATCTCAAAATTGAATGAGCTCTTTGCAGTACCGGTAGCATCACAATAGCTCTGCACTTCAGCATGAAATTGATTCAATATACATTGATTTTAAATATTCCTTAAGTTCCTGAAAAACATTTTTTAAAAAAGAAGTTGTACTACCTCCTGTTGTACAAGTCACTTGGAAAGCATGAGATTGAAGTGCTGTCTAATTGCTTCTCAGTAATACTGCCCAGGTGCTTTAGATTCCTAAGCATAAAAGGGTTCAAAAGTGATCAGACAAGTTCATGGAAGAAGTATCTATCAAAACGTATCACACATGATGGGGAAAACAGTGTTTAACTTAGAGAACCACAACGCTGCAAGAAGACAGAAGCTTGTCCTCATCTTACACTTTTTTAACCTGTAAGAGTTGTTGCTCTTCCCCATTCCCACTGTCCTCTGGGTACTGCACGGCTTTGCTTTCCCACTGGTTAAGTTGCAACATAAGAGGATTGTGCCATCAGCAAAACAGAAACATTCTAGCACCATTTTTAAGCTACGTGACAAATGTGCTGTGTCTGTCTAGCATTTTCGTCAATGGAGTAAAGAGAGGTATTAAATAGGAGAGCACAAGGAGGCTTCTTTTTCTTTTGACACCCCCGTGTCTATGTTAAAGCAAACACAATTTGAATGACTTATTTAAATGTGGAAGTTGAACTCTGATTTAAAGCCTCAGTGTTGTCAATTTTTTTTTTTCCAATTGGCATACCCTAACATTTGGAAATGTGTCAGAGCAAATCACAGTAGAAAATGCTTTCTCAAAATGATGCAGCTAGGAAAAAGAATTCCACTGTCATGCATTGCTCTCTTTCATGCTAATTTTGGGGGTGAAAAACTGGTTAACACCATGCTGAAACCAACACAACTGGATTTTCTCTACCTAAGAGCACAGGGAGCACCCAGAGGGCAAAGAGTGGCTTCAGCCACCTGGTGCTCCTGGGATGCAGCTCCCCCGCACAACTTCAACAGCAGAACTGCAGGTCTCACATGGGTTCAGCTGCACCATTTTCCACTCTGAAGCATCTACTTTGTCACTGTGCCATAGCCACGGCTTGGCTTCCTTGGAGTTGCAAGTGGGCTAAAAAAAATTCTTAAGCCTCTTCTTACAAAGCTGAGATTTCTCCAAGACAGGATTTAATTGTAACAATAGCATTAAGTAACATCTACCCTTAGTATTGCCTTGTATGAAAAGGGACATTTGTTTGCTCACTCCCTCACCTGAGTGAGTTTTCAGCCACCGTAACCATTTTTACTTAACACCAAGTTTCCTTCTGAAACAGTAACTCCATATTTCACCTGCATCTTGTGGAAGAAGCCACCTGACCCCACTGCAAGCACTAATGCTTGGAACAGCTTTACTACCCCTGCATAGCTTTTCTCAAGGCCCAACCAAAGAAGAACCACCCCAGAGGCATAAATTTCAGTCACTCAAATCTTTTTAAAGGCTCATCAGTGCTAATGAGCATCTTTATTACATTTTCATCAGTAAGTAACTGAGGCAGTGGCTTGCAGTTAACTAATTATATGTTCACCTAGAAAATAACACTTAAGTTTCTTTTAATAACACATCACTATTCATTTCCCAATAGCCTGATAACAACAGCCTGAATGTTATACCTTTTAAAAGTTCTTCCTATTTTAAGAGAAAAACTGCCTATATAAAAATAAGATCCAGTACCTTCTGTCTGATGGTCCTCAAAGGAATTCATATGTATCCCTGAAAATTTCTATAAGTACAAAATTTTACTGTTTCGGGAAGAGGAAGGAAAAAAAAATTAACTCACGAAGTTAAACAGACATCATTTCTGCTTGGCATTTTCAAAATAATAAACAAATGAGGTAACTGCTCATGCCTTCAGGCCACTGAGCTCTGACTTGATACCACTAATTAAAACAAACCTACGTTGTAAGAAACATCTCAGCAACAAGCATAGCTTGAATTATTCAAATATAAAATGTGAACTAACAAATTCCCTTTAAAAAAAACCCAAAAGGCAAATAAATTGTCCTTTCCAACCTGACACTGCAAACAAGAGATTCTTTTGCCATTTTTAATGCTAACAGCATTAGCTGAAGGTACGGAAGCGCTGATCCTTGAGCAAATCTTGGAGTTGTCCTGGCTGCCTCCAAGAGCTCCAGAGCATTTAGTGGCATTTAGCCACAGTGAAAGCCCTGACAGAGTGCAATGTACTTGGATCCTGCAAATGCCACGGCACAGTTGTTCTATCTGGGGGAGTCTGTACCCTCAAATGAAAATATTTGGACCATGGTTCCTCCTAAACAAATGCAAAGCAGTGGATGGGCTACACTCCATATGGCCTCCCTCAAATCTCTTGTCTTGGCAGAAATCCCCAGTCCAATCCCAGATTCCTTCAGCATATGCGTAACTTTAACAGACTCTACAACATTTAAACTATGGACATGCTTAGTTTATTGGAAGAAGGCATGAGTATCTATGCCTATGCCTCTACACAAATGAAATATTTTCTGTTGGACTTGCTTTGAGCAAAATTCCTAAACTTTTGCACTGAAGTTATTTTTTAACTGCGCTGTCCAAAAACAGTAAAAGCAACTGCAAAATAGAGTACATAAAAAATTTTTTCCTCCTTCTCCTCAATCACCTTGCAAATCCAAAAAAAAGACCTGAACACAGTCTGTTCCAACAAAGACAGGGTTTTTTTCATTATAAATATTTGTTTAGGCAGCTGATCCTGATTTGCTAAAATTTTAATGTGATAACGATCCTGTCTGCTTCTGGTCTCTGCCAACTTTATCTTCCTTTTCTATTTTTCTTCCACTGAACAAAGCATTTAAATAAAAAGCACACTAATTTTTATGCTTTAAAATACACACATCTGTTATAAATACCTAACTGTCATGCACCCTCAAAATACACATTTCATACACTCCAACATTCCTAGATTTCTCCTTGGTAATATGCAGCAAACCAAAATGAACAAAGCCGATCCTAACGTGAGAAGTTACAGTAAACAAAAATGTTGAACTTCTTGAGTTTATTCTCGGCAGCTTCATCAGTATGAACTTTTTACACTCACTAAACAAGTTAGAGATTGCCAAACAGAAACACACACTGGAAGTCTCAACAGAGTCTTTCGGGGTGAAACAACATTCTGAGGTCATTTAACTGCTCCATTTTTGAGGAATGTGAAGAAAGTGTATGAACAAACAAAAGGATTACCTCCTGCATAGCACACATAAGCCACTTGCCTTAACAATAAAAAAGCAGAGGGGACAAAAAAAAACAACCCAAGACAGCGGTAACTGGCAACATAAACTCTTTTAACCCAAGCCATTAAAGATTTATCATTTATCAGCATAAATGATAGGCAGTTCTGCAACATCCCAGTTGTTGAATCTGTATGTACATAATCATTACTGTAACTGCTATTTTAAAACAAGAAAACTGAGAAAGTGTTAGATCTGGAGGTTAGAAAAACAAGCAACTTGCAGAAAAGGCCAAATGAGTTCTCCTCTATGCATAAAGGACAAGTAATACCCCAGTGAACTTTATGGATTACTGGATCTACATGTCATGTTACAGCCAAGAGTTGTGTTGGTTTATAAGCCATCAGGATGTAATCCAGCCTAACTCAGAACTGTTGGCTCTCCTGTGAATCACTAGATGCTGGCAGCAAATACACATTCTTAAGATTTTGCCAATATTTCCACAAGTACGCTGAGATGTTTAAGACTTAGAGCAGCTGTGTCCCAATATCCTCAAGGTGCCTTTCCCCACACTCTTACCCTGTCGCTCACTACACTCATCACAGACACAGAAGACATTCATAGGTTACCTACCCAACAAACAGCCTCCAGATTCAAACCACAGACAACTGTCCTCGGTGGCTAATGGCATTTAAAACAATGCAGAGTTCTCAGGGTAGCCCCACTTTCATAATCTGAAGAGGTGGCATTTTAGGTCATGACGTTCAGTGGAAAGCTTTTCAAAGAGGACAGGCCTTGAGGCGCCGTCAGTTTTAAAGACCCCATTCCCACTGTCCCCAGATTGATCCCTAAACTGCTGTTACCCTGAGACCTATTTTCAGGGGTAATACTAAAGTTTATACAGGTCAGGTTCCCACAAGACTAAAACAACCAGCACCTCTTTCACAACCTCAGCAAAGGGACAGATGACTGGTTAAAGTCAATAACTCTGCTTCTTCTTCCCCCAGCCAAGCATCCAGCGAAGTCCAGGTAGTGGTGCACTGCATTACGTTTAGCTGAACTGGTAAATACAAAGTATAAGGTCTCATTTCTACCTAAGTTTGACAGCAGGTATGTACAGAATCTCAGGCTGCACAGTTAAATACCCAGTATGGGTGTTCAGGTTCATAAAGTCCTTCTCTCTGCTTTTCCAAACAATGTGTGGTTGGGGCGGGGGGGGGGTGTTCCTCCCCCTTCCTCATTTCTCTTCATCCTTAAGAGATGACAACAGTGCAGGGGCTGTGGCTGACAGACAGGTGTTGCAGTTTGCCCCAAAAATGAACAGGCTTTGACTCAGTCTTACCTTGCAGAGTAAGTTAGTCAAGTGTCACTGGTTTGGGTAGGAAAACACACTTCAAGCCTTGCTTTCACCAGCTCCATTCCAGCTGTCCTAAAAGACATTTTTCAATCACACAAGCAGCTCGTTACCTTGACCTCAACTGCCAGCAAGGGATGATTTCTCTGAGCTTCAGATATCCTTCTGGGGAGCAGAGCAAAGATTGCAGGAGTCTACAAGTGAGGCAGCATTACTCAAGCCCTGTACAGTGTTACCAGACCAAAGATTCCTGCACTGGTTTAGTTTCTCTGTACAATCAGATAACAAGTAAGAGACATGCCTACAATAAGCTACCGGTTATCTGAGGTTCACAGAGGAGATCTTGCTTCCTCTTTCTCCTACTGAAGCTGCAGGTGCCTTGCCATGTGGGTGCAATGTTAGGGACTATGCCAGCCCTGTGCCTTGCAGGAAGGAGGTATGATGTGCCTGGAACCCAGCTCAGTGAAAGGTGGGTGTCCCCAGGCAGTCCCTGACACCACTGGCTGCTGACGGGGTGGGTGCAGGCAGAACCCTGCAGCAATCCCCAGGTGCAGCACAGGCAGCCCTTGGCTCTATCCTGGATAGGCATCAGTGCAGCCAACACAGTGTTTGGAGTTGGCAGAAAAGCTTGTTTGCTCTGGAGTTGGATTTTTTTGATTTGTTTTGTTAGGAAACAAATAAAACCTTGCGAGTGGCAAACTTCATGCAAAACAGAGAAAACCTCTTGGGCTGCCTCAAGACTCGCTGTCTCCACAGCAGAAAGAGTTTTAACGTCAAGATTACTTACATTGCTAATTTAAATCAAGATTTACAGCAACATAATAGTTTGAAAAAAGCAGGTTTAAATCACTGTACTATTTTATCAAGTTTGCTTCATTCCTTAATTACTTTCCTAAGGAAAAGTCCATTCAATCTGTGAGAGCACAGCTCAGTTCAGTAATGAAATTGCAGCTCGATGCATTCAATCTAGCTCTGTCCCTTCTCTAGCTTGTAAAGAAACAACCACAAAAACAAACACACACAAAAAACACAAGCAAAAAAAAACCCTTCAAAAATTAAAAAACCACCAAGTAATATTTCCATTAGTACTACAGGCCATATCTGCATATGTCTCCACACTGAAGACTAAAAAGAAAAACTACAGTCTATCTCCTGCCAGTTTCTACTTTTTGGGGGGTTTTAATCCTCATCTTCTCCACATGATTATGCTCAGTATTTGGCATTTTATCATGCTCCTCTAGCCTAATTCTACGCTAAACCATTTTAAGCAGTAGAATTACTCTCATTTCACTGTCTAGCAGCTGGCATCCCCTGAGCTTTGCATCTTATTTGTTGCCTTCATGATTGTTCCTATTCTTGTTTCACATGGGTCCTGCTCCTGCAGTCTGACTTGTTTAGGCAGAGCCCTGCAGACCCAGGCCTACAGAGCTTCATCACAACCAATGGCCAGAAGAATCTGCTCCCACATACCCCACAGCAATGCTGCACTCCCTTCCTCGCTATTACTCTCCAAGGGGTGTAGATTTATAACTTTCCACAGTCTACCCTTTGCCAAACTTAATCTGTACTTGCTTCTTCCTCCAGACTCCCCTACAGCATTTTAATTATTTATTGCTCTCTTATCTAAACTCCTTGCAGTTAGTCTGTGTCATTCTGACACTGAAAAAGCACAGAAATAAAACAGCATTTTAAATGCAGGTACCACAGCTTTATAAAGCAGATCTGTAACTTATAAGCAGACTCTCATTTAACTTTGACCTAAGCCCCATTCACCATTATTGCTTGTGAAGTGTCTTGCCCCTCTGAAGTGCTTGCTTTGGCTTTCTTCTACTCAATACAGAACCACACAATGCACTTGATTACATACAAGGCTGAATTTCATCATTTCTCATTTAGATGTCTCATGTCTCAAGCTGTCAGATTTTGCTATTTTCTCCACCTTTAAATGCATTTGCGATTCCTGTCAATATGCTATGGTCTGCAAGCTGTCTTGTTTCTGATGCGCCAGCCTGGAAGCCAGGTCTTCGTGCTTGCTTCAGACTGAGGGAAACCTCAGCCAGACTGAGGACCTGGAGAAGGTACACAACAGTCTGTACGTCCTTCCAAAACAGATCAAGCATCACATGTGGAGACTGACAGTCATTCCTCACTTAAAACATTGTTACCCCACCAGCAAGTCACCCCCACTCCAAAACGACTGATTTTTGCAGAAGTCCAGTACAATGATAGCACCTCCTCAACGGCATCTGTACGTATGTATATAATCCAAGGGATGGTAGTACTCCAACACTTGGGATTCCTCTGCCCTCACCATGAGGCACTCATATTACTCCAGAGAGCTCTGTGCAAGTGCAGGCAGATGAATTCTTCACAACACTATTGCCTAGAAATCATTAAGTCCCCCACAGTCATTTTGCTGTGCTTTTCCAGACTTCCTCATTTACCACTGTTGAGAATCTCAGCCCACATCAACAGCACCCATCACTCTGTAGCTCTGCCAGCACAAGCAAGCACCAGGGAAGAAGATGCAATGCCTGGGATTCACTGCTGCTCAGTGCACAGCTGTGCTCACCCAGATCTTCAAGGAGAGAGCCCACATCTGCTCCCTGCAAGGCACAGGACACAGAGGTCTCCACAGCCTCCTCAGCATCTCTTGCTGAACACTACCTTGTGTCTGCCACCATGACTGTTCCTCACTTCTCCTGTCATGGCCAGAAATCCCAACCAGGCTCCTGCCTGCTCTAAGCAATTACAACTCCAGCGAACAAAGCAGCTGACAATCTGCCCCTCAAAATGGTAATGGTTTGGTAAGGACAACTCAGCCCAGCAGCAGCATATGCACCTGAGACTGGTTGAAGGAGAGTGCTGTCAGCAGCCATGCCCTTTGTGTCATATCCAAAAATTCTTAGCAACCCATGTGTCACACAATATAACGTGCAATACCTTTCCTCTTTCTCTTCTACAATCACGCCTCACTGCAGCAGCTGAGTATCTTGTAAAAATCAATGCTAGGAAAGCCTCCAGCACACCAGTGGAACCCTCTGGCACTTCTATTTTGGGGAATAATTACTTACCAATGTAGGATGCAAAGCACTTATATTTTAATAATAGTAGTTTCTCATATCTTGGCTATATTTTATGTATTCAGGTTTTTGGTTTTTTTTTTGCTTCTCATCTCCACAACATACTTTTTTAATAAACTTAATGGCAATTCTGTGATTTTAATTTCAGCTGGAATATAGCCAAGCCACTAAATCTACTCCAGAGACCTACTGATTTATGGGCATCTTTTATCAAGTAGCTATTGGTTTTACTGAAGCACCTCTGGGTGCTGTAGCAGTGGAACTATTTGCAATTGCAAATGAACAGTGAGGAGGGTTTTCTAAGAAAAAAAAAATTCTGGGGGCTGCAGAAAATACACACAAGAGATACAGCTTCACCTACACGATTGCACATAATTCAGTGAAATGCCAAATTGCAAGGTACTGTGTTTAAACTAGAATACAACAGCCCTTAGGAAAAAATGTGGGGTTTTGATTGCTTCCATAGATAAACCTGGACCAACTTGTGTCCGAGATGCATTATTCAGAAGATGTATAATAGAATTATAATGCACTATTATTTTAACGCCTTAAGATATTTTTAAACAAAAAAAGGGGTTTAGTACAGCCTGTGAAATTAAATCAGCAGTGTCAAGAAAGGAGGTGGACTCCAAAAAACTGTACACTAAGGAAGAACTGGTTGGTACTGTGTTTGTGTAAAATGTACCACAAGTGCTGGCCACACTACATTTACAACCGCCTTGCAACAGCTCAGACCTTTGTTAAAATTGGATCCTTCCCATGCTAACATTTTCTGTCAAACCACAAAAACAAAATAAGAAAGGAAAGAGGAAATAAACACAGAAAAAATTAGCAAATAAAAACGGCACCATGGTCTGTTGTGTCCTCCAGGGGTTTTGGTTTTGCCTCCTTTTTCTCATGCTTAATTCTTCTGCAGACATTATTGCATATTATGGTACAATGGGAATTTCAGAGTCAAAGACAAACTGTTGTTATAACCAAGTAAACATTGAATGGGATCATACAACACATCCCACTGTATTTTGAAACTGCAAAATCCAGACAACCAAACTGGCAAGACGATGAGGAAGTCATCAAAACTAGAAAGTAAAAGCTGCAAACTAACCACCTCACTTAATACAATTTTTGATCCTTCTCTGAAAAGGCTCTGCTTCTCACCTCCCTAACCCCCCCCCAAAAAAAGCACTCCAAAGTCAAAAGTCAAAACTGCTGGTCAGATATAGATGCCTTTGATTCTTCTGTTACCGTGCAGAAAAGATATTGAAAAAAAGCCAATATCACCCTGGAATTCAATAAGATTATTTAGGATGGCAAGAGACTATTTCAAAAACTTAAGGTAGGACCCCAGACAAACAAGGTGTTTCTCAGAAACACTGCACTTAAGAGCTGGATAATTTCACCTGCCAGCATGAGAAGCCAGGCACTACCTCTGACGTGATGAATCTGTCTCAGGAGGATCAGGGCAGAGCTCCGAATGCAGTCACATTCTGGCTTCAGTTCCCCTGCTGCTTCCTGGTGTGAACACAAGTAGTTGGCAAATAATTCTGACTCCTAGCAAAACTGGAATTTCAAAAGGCATGGAATGTGGGAGACAGAAATCTATCAGGAATTAAGCTTCAGGCTTCTCAACATTTACTGTAGCATTTGAATGACCTCTCCTGTTCAGGCAGTACCAGCAACTACAACCACATCTACAATCCAGTCATTCTCAGCCTGTGGAACAAGTTAATGTTTGCCATAGGTCTTCAAAAACATCTTAAATGCTAAATTAAGAAGTATAAAAGTTAAGTCTAAATACAAGCTACCACATTGCTCAGAGCATAAACCAGATGCCTGAAGGGAGTGGAGAAAGCAAGCACATCATTAGAAATAAAAGTGCTGAGTCAGATGTATCTTTTATTTTATTCCTGTGAAGTAAAACCTGATTGCATCTTGGCATGTGCCCCACTCAGCCCGTTGGCAAGAGGAACAGACTCATTCAAGATGACAAGTAGGAGGGAGCAGCAGAAATGCTCTCCCAGACGCACGTCTCACTGGAGCAGAATAGGGTGCTTTTTGGCTGCTGAGGGGAAAGCACCAGGCGAAACAGCTGGGTATAAATGGTGGTCTTCAAATGTCTTTTAACATCTGGGCTCCTATATTTTTCTAGTGGCAGTGTGAATGTATTTTAGTCTGTCAAGGAAACTCACTTTTCTTTTCAACAGATCCCTTAGAAGTCCATGAACTGGATGTCTGTGACCCACGTGCTGCCCTGGTTGAAATTATGTCTTCAGCCTGAGCAGCTCATTCACCTAGAGCAGCAAAAAGCAGGGAGGAGGAGAAAACAAGAAGACAGTCCATCCTGCACCCCAAAATTGTTCTGTCCTTCTGGGAAAGCTGAAGGCAGCTCCTGCCCTGCCACTCTCTCTCCAACTCCCTGCCCTTCTAAGCTCTGATCACTCAGTCCCCTTTGTCCCATGGGCTACTGCCATCACAACTTGCAGTCTGGGCTACTCTGGACGTGCTAAAGCCAGGAAGATTTACTTCTTAAATAGTTTACTTTAAATGGATCGTGCTTTAAAAACATTTACAGTGTTTTTAAACAGTCAAGCCAAACAAGCACTCGCTCCCCACTGCAGTTTCGGGCCATCCACTCCTGATTTCCATCAGCTCCTGCTCTAGCACTTCTTGCCACAGCAGGCAAGACAACCATTGCTTGGGGCAAAATCAAATAACACAGCTTAGTGATGAAAATAGAAGTTTGAAAGGTCTGGTTTGGTCTCCATCTAATGAATATGTGCTTTACTCACCCTGGGACAACCTTTAGAAACCTATTCTATATCGTTCTCACGAGTTTTATAGCCCTGGGAGTACTGCATCACAGCCTTGACCCATTTGAGTTCATTCAGACTCACAGCATCTCACCATGCACAACAATTTCTGACAGTAATAGCCCATTTCCTTATTTAAAGGAACATCTTCAGTGGATACAGCACATTACATAAAGGATTATCAATTTTATTATAGTTCTCATAGAAAGGCTTTGAAAAATTGCTGCCTTCTAATCTCTGTAATCTTTAATTTTTGTTTCATTGAAGACCACTGTTTTGTGGCTACAGCAGAGGAGTAAGGAGGATGAACAGGAACAGAGACTAACTCAAAATCAAACTGAAAAAAGAGATACAACAGCAAATCCTATTCTTTCCTATTAGCATTGAAGAAGTATTTAAACAGCAACAGAGCTTCTCTTAGAGAAAGGACAAACAAGAAAAAAAAGTGAAAGAATATAATAAGATTGTTAATAAATCCTTTAAGGAAAGGAACAGTTGTGTCTCCCTCCAACCTCATTGCCTCGAGTTAAAGTCAGATGAAGCCATGGGAAACCTTCCCTGGAAGCAGATCAGACCAAACCCTTGGACCCTTCCTGCAGATTGAGAGACACTCAAGACTCATTTAGTGCTAGCCAGGGTCTTTACCATGCACAGTGGCTGGGGTTGACTGAGGAGCCCCACAGGGGGGCCATGTACACACAAGACTCATTATCAGTCTGTCACCACCAGAAGTGTTTCTTACAAATCAAACCAGCTGGTCACAGCCCCCACACAGCATCTCCTCTGAACACTTTCTAGACCCTGGGTCCACTTCTACTGCAGGTGTCTAATTGCAAGATGTGGCTTAGTATTAATACCTATTTCATATCAAAAACTAAGAGTAATTTTGAGTGATCCTAAGGTAGTTTTGCTGTCCATAAATTACTTATTAGGTCCATTTAGAGGATTACATAATCCAAGCCTAGGCTATGTCACTAGTTAAAATGCACAAGGTGTATCTGACCCGACCATCTAAAACCTGTGCAGCATTACGTAACCCCATCTACCCAATTTTTTTTCTAAAAGAGTTTTGCAGTAAAACATTGTATTTAATTCTTCAGCTTATGGTGCTGATAACATGAATCCATGAAGAGATTCATGCAACAACAGCACAGCCAGAAGTAGCGTCGTCTTCCCCATAAACTCACTCCAGAATTTTGGTGCTTTTTTCCTGCTTTCAGGTAGTGGTGGTTCTGACAGCAACAACAAACCACATTTAGAGGACTGAACTCTTCTGTCTATTAAAAGTAATTGAGTTCCAAGCACTGAGCTTTGGCCAGGAGTTGATGCACTCGATGATCCTGTTGATGGACCCCTTCCAACTCAGCATATCCTCTGATTCTGTGAGCTGACTTAGGGCATGCACTTTCTCAATAAACGAGACTATTCATTTTTAACCAAGAAAAAACAATGTTATGTGGATATAAAAGATATTCTAGAGATGTAAAGCCAGAGCAAGATGTGCGGATTTCTCCTCCCTCTCCCAGATTAAATGGATACTGGATGATGGCTCAATGTTTAAAAGCAAATTCACACATGTCCTAAGACCCTGGAAAAGACTTAAGATACATAGGATTCCACAGCCTCAGTATAATGGTGACTACAAGACAGTAAACAACCTGTACACCTTGATTTATGACAAGAAGGAGTCAAACCTTTCTTACTTCATACCAATTTTTATACATCAAGTTCCAAGCAGCAAATATTCTAATGAAGTTGGTTTGGTTCGGGTTTTTTCAAGTATAAAACAAAAGCTATGTTTATTTTGGAGTGTTCCTGTGCCTATTTCTTCTCATAACATTAACTTTGAGCCAGCTGTCATTTTTAGAAGACAGGTATAGAGGCAATGCTCCAGCAAGGTGCTCTGTAAAACAGACATGTCCTCTATTGCTCCTAAGAGAAAAGCCTGGACAAGCCCTTATACCCAGTGGGAATCCTGGTCTGACAAGCAGGGATAAGTACAAAAATCATGCAGTGCCTGAGGTTATAAACAGTGTGCAACTGCTGCTTGCAAAGCCTCAGATGCACAGGACGCTGGCCATTATCACTCTGCTTTATTTTCCCCTTACTTTGTCTGCGAAGGAAGATAAAACAGCACCAGGCAAAAAGAGGTGTGATAGACAGGTTAAATCAAGCTGTGCCATGAAAACATTGTTTTCACACATGTATTTTTAGTATAATCCCAAGGATATAATTTTATCTTGCTCCCACACAGTGTCTTCTTATCAAGTCCCACTGTCTGCATTATAATTCAGGGCAAACAACCCCGACTGCTGCATTCTACAGTTGCAAAGAAAAGCCAGTACTATTTACTGGCTCTTAAGCACCACAATCAAAGTGAACTGCATTGCTTTCATGAAGAGTGTTACCAGAAATATTCACTTTTATTCCAAATAGGAAAAAAAAAATCACTTCAAAGAAGTATAAATTCAGAGTACGAAGACCAAATCTAAGCACAGCTCATTAAGTGATGTGATGACTTAAAAAAATTGTCATAGAATCACAGAATGATTTAGGCTGAAAGAGACCTCAAAGATCATCTAATTCTAACCTGCCTGCCACAGACAGTCAGGGACACCTCCCACTAGACCAGCTTAAAGCTCCATCCAACCTGGCCTTGAACACTTTCAGGGATGGGGCATCCACAACTTCCCTAGGCAACTCATCCCAGTGCCTTACCACCCTTATAGTTACAAAAATAAGGTTGCAACCCTCAAACTGGCAAATTTGAAAGTGCAAGCTGTGTGAAATGCCTACAGAAATATTTGCCCAAGTCTACAGCCAGTCCAAAGTTGCTCCAAGTAGAGTGTAGGCACTGTGTATCTCTTCCAGTCAGTAGTCTGGGTAACAGTGAGGGAGTCTCAAAAACACCGTCCTCTTTTTTTTTGACAAAATTTTACTGGACTGGATGGCAGCTCCATTCCTTCTCTGGATGGACTGATTTCTACAAAACACACTTAGTGTTTGGATTGAAGCGACAATTAGATTTCACTTTGCTGTTCTGGTTTCTAGAACTGTTTATAAAATTGGATCCTTGTGCTAAACTGTGTGAATCCTCTTACGTTGTAAATATTTGAGACTTACAGTGCAAGTGTGCATTATGGTGGATCCAGAAAGCAAACCACTGGAGCAGAAGACACAAGTAACATCTTCCTCCCCCACTTCTTTTAACCATACATGAGGAATTTGAATATTTTCACAGTTCTCTCACTGTGGGGAAGTCCCTGTCATTGACAATCTTAAGGTTAAAACCTTGGAGAAGGAACAGAAGGTAAGTTGTGGATTCAGCATTACAAGTGCTACAATTCTCTAGAAAGAAATCTAAAGCTCACCATCATATTACCTGAGTAAGTTCTATTGCTCTGGAGTGAACTGATGGGATCCCAGCACTTTCATTCCTGATCAAAAGGTAAAACAGGGTTCCCCCTTAAAACATTAAACATAAAAGCAATTAATAATCACATGCTTGGGAATAAAAATGACTGGTACATCTGGAGATCAAAGAAGAAAGCAACAGCAATGGAACTTCAAAGTGTTTCTTAACTCCCTAAGTTTTTCAAGGACATTTCCTTTCTCTTCTAATCCCTGATTAAATGTGTGCCAAATGATCTGGCAGAAACTCCATCACTAAACATGGAAAAACCACCTGGTGCAGGTCGCTGTATACACAAGTGAGTGCACACAAAATGTCTCCGTTTTATCTTCTCCCATAGCCAGCAGGGCCAGTCCCACACAACACAAACCTGCAGATGAAGTGCAGCAATAGGATTACTTGCAACATTTCTGTTCTGTCTAAAGCCCTCTTCTAGACTTGTTTTATGCCAGTTTCAGAGTGCTGGGCCAGTGTCAGTATGCCACGTACCTTCACTAACAGAGGTAGCTGGTGGGGCCAGAGAGCTGTAGCTGCAAAGGCAAGGCTGTCATCCTTGCAAAGTAGACTTGACTGCCTTGGTCTCCCACTCGCTTCCTTTCAAATGGGAATTTGCCAAAACAGCACCTCCCTAATAAGATTTTTCTGCTAAGACAGCCTTATCCAAGAGATGTTGATGGCCCAGGACCATTGCTGTATTTGAATTCTCAGGCTTTGGATCGGGTTGTGGAGGCTGCTGACTGAGCCCAGCACTCGTAGGCACTCGGACAGCTTGCCTGGGCTTTGCGCTGGGAGACAGAGGCCCCTTCTGCTCATCAGCAGGGCAATAAATTAAAAAGCAAGAGAACACTTACTTGATGTCTGTGAAAAGTCAATAAACCTTTCATTGCAAAACCAGCAGTAGGTCAACTCCTTTTATCTCAACACTACCATTTTTCAGCTCTACAATCCAGAAAGCCATAGAGCTTTTGTACTTAACGGGCCTTTTGATCTGTGTAAATCCTTGCCTTCTTCTTTCTTGGTTATTTTAACAGGTACATGCAATTTTAAAGCATCCAAGCCTACAAACTGTGTGCATGGCTCAAGCCACGAGCTTTTTTTCCAATAATCTGGTTTTAAAAAAAAAGCACAAGATGTCAATGCTAACATTTCCATTCCATGTTCAAGATACGGGTCATCTTAGACGTGTTACCAACTGCTTTCCTCTTCTCTGGTCTTCACCCAAAACCAGCAGTAGTCTCCAGAAACCGGTTGGGGTTTTTGTTCATTTTGGGGTGTTTGGTTGGGTTTTAAGAGTAGAGTGAATGTTTTGGTCCACTGTCTTTCCTACTTCCTATAAGAGCAGAACAAGAAGAACAAAGAAAATACCTTCTATCTTAATCTGGGACTTCCCTATTTTTAAGTTAAACTTAAATGCAATTATAATGTATTTGTCTTTTTTTTTTTTTTTTTTTAACTGAATCATCAAGTTTTGGGTCTTACTTTTAAAGCAGTTGTCCTAATATAGGAAATCCAAGCATACCCAATTTTACCAAGATGCACAATAATATGAACCCATTAACACCCATAGCATTACATTCATAAAGCATGCATGAATGGAAACCAGCACACATTGTATAGGCTATAAAATCCAAAGAATGTAATTAATTCATTACTACATGTCAGCCTGGTACTAAAGTAGCACAGGATATTGTTGGACTAGTATCCCTCCATTACTTTAATTAGGTTTTATTTTAAAGGAGCTAATTTGCAAGGGGAAAAAATATACAGAATCCTGCAATCACAAGTGTATTGCCAAATTTTTGATGGCATTCTTACATGAACACCTAGAGATTAAAATCTAGCAGATGGTAAATCATTCTGAGTAATAGCAAGGCCTTTACTTGATCAGTGTTTAAGGTCTGAATGCTGTAGTCTTCTCTAGTACTTGATACTGCTCGAAGTTTTATCTTGTCATAATTGGAAGAAAAATAACTATTTCATCTGGCTCTCACTGTCATTTTAGCTATTAAACACAAGATTAATAATAACAGTTATTTTCTGCCACCTCTTAATATACGCTTTGCCTCCACGAAGATTGATATCAAACTGCTACAAAAATGCAGCATGAGTGTGACTACCACATGTATGCACACATGTAAAAAAAAAGCTTAATCTGGGGAAAAACTAAAGGCATCATGCATGGACATCATACTCAGCCAATTTACCTGAAGAGGGAGGCCCTTAAAAGGTTTCACATTCAGACTATACTTGACAAATACTTTTAAGGACTTAAAATTAATCTGCAGTCTAGAAAGTAGAGCAGTATAACTGGGAAGGTAAAACCCACCTTCAGTTACAGTTAAAATACCATTTTGCTACTTCATTTAAACAATGATTGGGTACATGTGATGAGAGTCAGAGCCTCTCTTTCTCCTCCAGCTGCTGGGCTCTGACTGGACCAACAACCAAGTCACACTGCTACAGCAGTGGGAGCTGTTAAAATTCCTGCCCCGGTAACATTCCAAGGCAATACACCCCAAATAGAAAGAGAAGCAAAGTGTTCAGTGTCCCAAGCATCATCAGCTCTCTCCTTGGATGCCTGGGAACCCTTCTCTAAGTCTAAGCTTTAGCCATACGACAGCATTGACTATCCAGTTTACCACATGCTAGAACAGCCTTCCAAATTAGGCTGAATTTGAACTTTCAACCTAGAGATAAAAGGCCCACTTCTGAGCCACATTGTCCCTAGGGTTTTCCTCTTGTTAATAATTCAGTCATGCATATCTTAAGAGGATCATGAAATCATTTAACAGTGTATTAAACCAAACGAACAAGCAGTTATGGCTATTTTTATATCTTGCCCAAACAAGGAATTACCCACCTGTTGCACTATAGTTTATCCATATTTACCTCCAATTAGCTTCTACGTTCATTTTTGTGCTTAGATGATGTTCTGGGAGAAGTAAGTTATCTAAATAGCTAAATTCAAATACATCTGAATCCAGATTACAGAAGTGGAAGGGGGAGCAAACACAGAAAAAAAACAATATGCTAACCAAAAATGCATCAAGTTCATAACATTCATTGGTAGCATGTGATAAGAAAATGTAATAAATTACTTTCTGGAGTACAACCTTTTCAAATTTCTACAAAAAGCTTTTTGTAACAATCAGTCAAGGACCAAACTAGGCATTGCTGGCATTTCTAAAGTAAACTGTTGCTCCCCAGTGTTTTCAGGGATCATTAGCTCTCACAGCCAAGATACACACAGGGAACAAGCCAGCTATGTTTCACAGCTGAGAGCAACGTGCAAGAGGCTCTTTTTTTCCTGAAAACACAACTCAACTAATCCTAAAACTTCTTTTTTCTCCCCTAAACGAAAAATAAGAAAATTAAACTTCGTGATAAAATGGCAACCATTTAATTCTTTCTCCCATGTTGGTAACGATAAATACTCCACTCAGGATTAAAAGAGCGACACAGCAACTGGAACTCACTGGTTAAATGCTTGCAGGGAGAAGCCACTGCAATGACCTGGGTGTTGCAGGACATCAGGCACTGGGCTCTGTGGTGAAGGAAATGGACCACCACTCTTCACTGACAAAGGGATGTTCTCCTGCAAGGTGATGTTTGTGTAGAAGAGTCATATTAGTTTTATTTTAAGGCAAACTAAGTAAGGAGAGTGTTCAGAGCTAACTCAGTAGCTGCCTTCAGTAGGATATAAAAGGTTTGTCTTTAACTGCAATTTCACAGTGAAGTTCCTATCATTGCACTTCTTACCTTTCTACAGGAACCTCTCCCAGGGTTTTGAAGAAAATCAGCCTTTCCCAGCTGTTATATACTGGAATTCAAAAGTGATTATAAATTCACAAGCTAAAAAGGACAGTCTTTGTAGAATACCCCTCCAGGCATTCCCAGTGTACTAGAAGTTTCCCAGGGATAGCTGGAAGGATCTTCCTCATGGAGCAATCTGCAGATGTTACCTCTCTTGCACAAACTCACAAGATTGAGTTATTTTAGCTGGGACTTGCAATAAAATCTCCCCTTAAAAGGCTTTGGCCCAGAAAGAAGAGGTTAAAGCCCAGGAAAAAAAAACAAGATCTGTACAAGTAGAGCACAATAAGCAGCGAATTTTCAGACAAGCTTATCCCCTGGTCGAGCCAGTTTTGCCTGCCTTGAACAAACTAATCACATGAAAACAAGTTTGAACCATTTATCTATGACAACAGGATCAACTGCACCTTGCACTACTGGGAGGTTATGACACAGGTCAGGACTGGCGGCACTGAGTGTGCAGGTTCAGCTGAAGCGACCCCAGTCCACACCTTTGCTTGAAACACCTGCTTTTGTCTGTTCCCTTGGACTACAAGCTCTTCGGAGTAAAGACAATTCCCTGCTATATATAAATACCCGTTTTAAAGGAATGTTGAGGCCTTTAGGCTATAATTAAAATGTCAAACCAAAATAGTTACCACAGAACATTTCAGGGAACATTTTAAACTTCCCATTTTTAGGTCTTTGGGTTGGTTTGGGGTTTTTTTGGCCTCTTTTCTTTTTGAAGGACATGCAGTACCATGTGCCTTAAAGAAAAAAAAGTAGTCATGGCTGTAGAATAGAAAAGTAAACAACATCTTGAAACAGTCTTAACCTTTTTTAATCTAAAACTTGATTAAAATCTCCCCACGAAGATAAAAGTCTGGTTTTTGTTAGGAGACTTATCATCTGTACAAGTTTCCTGCCAAGAAGCATGCTTATGATATTGCATATCAACAACTTGATCTACTTTCTCTTCCTGCTGTCAAAAATTAAATAATTTTATTATTTTACAAAGATGAGTATCATCACTATGACAACAAACCTATGATCTAGAGAATACCATAAAATAATGTGTCAAGAAAAAGCAACAAAAGGAAAAACAATGAAGAACAGTTCTGGAAGTGTTCCTCTCTCTGGAAATACTCCTTCTGCAGGCAAGTCACTTCAGAAAATCTACAGGTCCTCTTAACAAGGAATGTTCTCTTCTCCCAAGTAACAAGTGATAGAAAAAGTAAATCGAAAGAAAGGATAAACATCAGAGGATGTTTAGATGAGATATTAGGAAACATTTCTTCACCAAAAGGGTTGTCGAGCACTTAACAGGCTGCCCACTGAATTGGTGGAGCCACTATCTTTGAAGGCATCTAAAAGATGTGTAGATGTGGCACTTAGGGACGTGGTTCAGTGATGGGCTTGGCAGTGGTGGGTTAATGGTTGGACTCTATCTTTTCCAGTCTGAAGGATTCTACGATTCTGTAACTTGCCTTTATAGCAGTCAGATCTGGAAGCAAAAAGGTCACCTCAGCTATTTTGGTTTCTCAGGTAAAGCATTTTTATGTGTGCTACAGTAAAACAAAGCCTATACTTTGCACATGGGCTTTTTTAAACTCAGAGCAAAGGTGCCTTGAAAACATTTGACAAATCTGTAAAGAAATCAAGGTGCTTCCCCTTTCCATTCAGAATGGGCTTTGACTCCATCTGTGTAAATGTAGAAGAAAAATTTGGCCCTACTTTATATGCTTTAAACACCAATTAACTTCACACTCAAACCTCTTTTACTTTTCCTAACTTAAAACCTTTTCACATCTTTTTCATACCTGTTTTACAAATGGCAGGCAGAAGTATTTCCTAAGGCTATCTAGATACAATAACGCATCTTTATCATCTTGAGCAATTCCACTTATTAAATCCTAAACTAATGTCAAATTAATATTTATGGAAGAAGTGGATTTCCATAAGTATTTCACAGCCAATGCTATAAATGTCATTCCCACTCCCTATTTCTATCTCTTCAGTCTCAACTACTTTGTGAATAATAATCAGTTCACTAATATTACTATTCAGTGACTACTGTGCTCTGTGTACCACAATCAAGGAATGAGACAGAGATGAAAAGAAAAGGTTTTTATATCATCACAAAGTTTTATGCTAGCAGTTTTATTTTTAATTTATGTAACCACTGAATTAAGTTATAAAATGCACAGCCATTAGGAAAGGCAGTTGGCATTTCTCAGTAAGATCAGAACCAGACTTAATATTTTTCAGCTTTTGTTTCAGACAGTTCATTTCTTCAAAACTGGTACTTCAGAGTGACCAAAAGAACAACGTGAGTTTTGCCAAATGCCTTGGCCCCAACAAAGAAAAAACATTTTCAAACTGTTTGGCTTATTTGGTTCAGGTTCAGCAGAACAGCACACACAGAAAAAAAATCTCTTAACAGTTTATTCCAGCAGCTCCAGAATAAACTATAAACTAAGAACTTTGCTTTCTCTTGCAAGAGGAAACCAACATATTTTTGAAAATGTCAACACAATTAGATCCACATGCATCAGAATAATTATTTTGACACATTGGAAACACTGCATTTGACCCAAAATGAAAAATTCAGTTTCCCTTTATTTCAGTAAAAATAATCTTTAAATATTAATCAGACTAGCTCAACCTCACTTTCTCTTTTTAATTCCCTCATCCTCTCATACTGGAAGTATGAGGCATTTGCATAAAGTAGATGCTTTCTGATCCAAAATAAAGAGAAAAGCCCAACAAGAGGAAGATCGGTAGTTAAAAATGTAGCAGTAGAAACAAAAGAACACTGGTGCCTTTCATGGTCAATGCTTTTCAACTAAAGAGGAAAAAGAATCCTCTTTTTCATTTGCATTACAGTAATACTTGGATGACCAACCCAAGATGAGCTTTCCATTGTGCTCAGTAAAAGATACCATCCCAACTAACAAACGGCAAAGGCGAAGGGCAGGAGAGGAAACAAAAGCATGAAGACATTAAGCAACTTACCCAAGGTAACCTGACCTTACTGGAAGAGCCCATGATAAAGCTTATTGGGCTTACTTTCCATGCAGTAGCTCATACTGAGGCTAAAAGCCTTCTCTGGGAAGCCGTTCCTGAAGAAACGCACCAGATGCACGAACCACATCCAAGAAATTTAGAGAAAAATAAGTCAACTGTCCCTCTCCTCTGGCACTGGTACAATGCAACTTCCAGAGAGGGGAATGCAGAGAACTGCTGGGCTGCCCAACAAACCTCAGAGGAATAATTACAACCAAGGACACTCTCTGTACCTGCAGCAGCTTCCACAGGAGTTTCAAACCTACCATAACACTCAAGTCTTAAAAGATGGTTAAATCTCGCTCAAACTCTTAAATCTAAATAACACAAAGGTGATCTGTCTAGTTGTCAGAGTGCCTGCAATAAACCAGGCAGACATGCCTGGAAACACTTCTATTGTCAGTAAGAGTATGTATTGAAAAGCCAACATCCCGACATAATGTTGTACTCATCAAGGCACCTCCTTCTCTTGCATAGGGTTGTGCTTCTTAGGTGATTTCATTTAAAAAAAACTCAGGGTCCCTTGGACAGAAACCGAATTTTGGTTATTGAAATAACAACTTGAGAAAAAGCAGCAAAAAACACGTACAATTTCATTCATTTCATGTTGCACAAATAAAACAATGAAAAAAATCTAGAGTTTAAATTACATTAAAGAAACCAAAGTGTAATTGCACAGGCCGAGAAAGCACAGATCAAAATGTTTGTCTCTCTTCGCTACAGATCAGCAAAACACTTGGGGGTGTGACCTAAAAGCAGTTTTCCCCTCTTACTGAACTTTCTGAATGCTCATTTTCGTCAAGCTCATTTTCGTCATGATTAAGTTAAGAAAAACACTAGTACAAAACTGAAATTATTTACAGATATTGAAAGAGACAATACAAAAATTCCAGGTTCTCTGAAACAGAGGAACTGAAAGCTATTTATCCAGCTTTGATTTTGTGAAGTGTCTTTATGGCAATTTCTCAAAGTTATGTCAATTCTACAAGCAATTCTGCCTACTTAGAAATACATCTCTCACTAAAGTAGCGATAACTTGATATTTAACAGGAAGCAACCAATTTTCTCCTCAGTTAGTAAATTGTTCTACAGCCATGAACTTCTTTTATAAATATACACTGTTGTTGCTATTAATCATTAAATACATCATCTAACACAATCAAACATTAATCATTAATGACATTAATTGCCAGTTTGTCACAGCCTTAGTAGTCTCTTAAGTGAGCAGAAGCCTTATTTATTGTAGATTCTAGGCACTGATTCCCTAGATGATGAATACAGAGTTTTCCTATTACACTACTGAGGCATTATCAAGGTCTTCAGTGACAACTGTCTTCTCTGAAGATTATAAACCAAATGCATCTCACATTTTTTCCCCTCTGAAAACAAAATTGTTTAGAGAGTGTGATGTGCATTCATTCATGCTCTTCCTTACAGGTCAATTTCCCTCTGGATTTCCAGCTTGCAAGACTTGGAGAACTTAAAGGGAGGCAAAAACTTATTAATTTTGTAGTGCTTTCCTTCTCCCCCCTATATACTAAATCACCAAGGGCCCTCCCTCCTGTTGCTGTCTCCCATGTTAGTTCCAGCTCTCCAGACTGTCCTCCTTACCATGTATCTTCCTGCACACCCCTTATTCTCTTTGGCCAGCAGCAGCTATTTTCCAGGATTTTGCCTTTTCGCCTTAGCACTCACATCTCCCTCCAAAGCTTCTCTATCACAGTGACTCCACACTGCAAGTAGTTTTCTCCTTCCAGCACCCAGCTGAGCACCTCCTTATTTCAGATGACAGGACTGGTAAGACCCTGAGTTCTAAAAGCTCCATATGCCCCTCTAATTGGGCTTTTCAGTACATTAATGAAACAAATACTTGATTACTTTGCCTCATTCCCCTACTTTTCACACCACTTCCTTTCGTTTTCCTGCCACTTCTTCTGAGAAACAAAACCAATGAAAAACAGAAATGAAGCATAAGGGTGCTTAAAATCTGTGAGGACAGTTTCCCTGTGCCCACGCAGCACGCCTGGGTGGGTGACAGAAGCAGAGCAAAACACGCTGCCTGTCCTCACTGCTTTCCCGCACCAAAAACATGACACGTGGCACAGAAGCCTCAGGAATTCCGGGATTCTCCACCGCTGTGGGTATCTTTTGTGATCTGGGTATTTGGTATTTGAGTATAAAATAAAAGGCAAGCAAAATCAGTCCAGTCAGATATGCACATTAATAACAGAACAGTCTGCAGCTCTACTGCATGAACAGTAACTTTGAAAGAGTACAATTGACCCACCTAATCAACACCCAATTATTTAAGACCCAAGTTGGTACAACTGAACATCCTTCCCATTTACCAGTAGAGAACATTTTTTAAAAAGTCTAGCTGAAGCTGCATTGGAAACCAAGGGTCTCCACTTAATTCTCGGAGGGTTCTTATTTAAATCAGAAAACCATTCAGAACAGCCAGACTTGAATACTAACAGGACAGAGTGGGATGATTTTAGCCTACAGCAGCCATCCCCCCTGGAGGGACAGCAGCCCTGGGGAGCTTGGCAGGAGGAAGCAAGGACTGGCTGCGGTGCATGGTGGGCCTGGGGCAGCAGCTCCTGCCTCCTGGCTCCCTCGAGTGCCCACCCAGCCCACCCATGCCCAGGTCAGGGCACTCCAGGAGGGATTATCTGGACAAAGGACAACGCCCTCATCTGTGCGCGCTGTGTGTTGGCATCGTAACCACCACCTGCACTGCAAAGATCTCTGGGCGTTCTTACCAAAAACATCATAAGTAACAAAAAGTAAAATTGGGATATGAGACAAATAGCCTTCTTGTTAAGGGTTATCTTTTCCCTCTCTATGTAACAAAATATCAAATGAGGTCTAAAGAAGTATTCTCTCCCTACATAGTTACCCATCAGGGTTCGATTTAAAAAGCATCCATATTCAGAATGGAAAAGGACATGCTGAAGTTCAAACGGGATTAAATCCAGTTCTTATGGGGTTTAACACTAGGAAAATATTAAAAGGTTAGTCTTGAATTACAATAAGACTAATATTTAACTGCTTTCCTGAACTAGGGCCATGGGGGAACTGTAACCCTGAGGATTGGGCAGGTTGAATGGGGAGTTTAGAGAAAACCAACTATAAGTTAGCATTAACATCACTGGTTGGAGGAGTCTATTTATGTGTTTTGTTTGTTTTCATTTATGTGTCTTTTGTGATCATCAAGAGATGTGTTCATGCAAATAAGTGACTTGCCTCAGTGAAGAGTTTAAATCCCACCTGCTAAGAGAAATTACACCATGCAGTATGCAACAGTGAGCTTACAAAGGAACAGAAAGAAAGGATGTCAGTGAGTTACAAAATCTGGCACACAATAAATATATGCCAGGTAGGTACACATCCAACACAGTTACATAGGTATAGGTGCTGTGAAATCTTGACACTCAAGGATCTAAGCAAGGAAACTAATGAAACAAAACACAGATGCTTAATTTCTTTTGTACTGTAAACAATCTCCCTTACCTGCCCAATCTACATGAAAAATTAACACAAAAATTCATACAGGAAATCATTTTTTATATTACTGCAACACACACCTCAGTTTTACTCACAAGGACACATGCTAATACAGTCATACTATTTCCACTGGCCTTCACAACATGGTTCACTGAGAACTACAATTTATGTTTCTGTACTAGATGTGAATTATACTGTAGGCAGAAAGCATTCACCACCAGATGAATCACCTTCGCCTTCCTTACACTGAAACCCTTTACATTCTTGTGGCAGCAAAAAAGAAAAAAATTACAGCAACTGTATATTTAACTGGTGTCTATTTAACTGCCTTGTATCAATATATAAACATTCATTTTCACACTGTCACACACACAAGGCTGGACTGAGCCACTCTACCCTCCACTGAGACATTAGGCTCTTAAAAAAAAAGTCCAATTTTATAAGGAAAAAAAACCCCACACAGTCTAATGTAATTATTACTGTTTTACTTCAGGTTCTGGGAAAACAAAGCAAAAATGCTAAGACTGATTGACTGAATTGAAAAGTTAGTACAAGATCACATGGACCAAGACAGTAATATGATTTCTCTGGCAATGCAGTTCAGAGGAACACCAGGCCATGGTGCCATGCTGCACCACTCTTGGGGACTCCCAGGCTTCCCAAGAGGTGCCCTGGGCACCCACTCCTGCACCGCGGGCTACCACACCAGCGTTACTTAACTCCACATGTCCAAAAAGCCCCAGTAGCTCCAGCAAATAATGTTCAGAGGAGAAAATGGGAGGGAAGATGCCACCTGTTAGACTTCATTGCTCCAAGGATTGTAGTGGATATGGAGGAGGTAGCAACCATCTGCCACCACCACAAGTGAGCATGCAGAGCATCACTTAGCTCAGAGCAGACAAACAGCAGACAAAGAGCAGGCATCTTCCTGATAAAATGAAGACTTAATTGTTCATGTGACTAATTACTTTTAAGGCTGCTTAACACTCTCCACGATGTGACCTTGTGTAAATTAAATGTCTTTCACCAGCTCAGTTTCAAATCAGCCAGGTCTGCAATTTACAAGAATTATAAGAGGGGAAAAAAGCCCAGCTCTTCTTCCTTGTCTTCATGGGTCATAAAACATTATGACCTTTTCTTCAATCCATTCTTGCAGATATGTAATATTAAGGACTCTTCAAAACAAAAGCCTTTTAAATCAGGCTTTCTAAGTAACATGCTTTTCTCCATGTCTCAGTTACTATGTCTATAAAATTACAGATACGCCCTCAGTTTGCAGGTGTGGAAAGCAAAGTAATTATTGCCTGAGCAACGCTAAGCTATTATACTAATGAGAACCAAGGGAAAGCTCAGGAGTTAGTTAATAATCCTATCCTGAAAGCATTGTTTCAACAGCCTGTAGGAAATATAGCCTGGAGTACCCACATAACAATGACAAAAACAAAGAAGAGCTGATCATTATGTAAAGAGCCCCTCCTGTGTGCTGGATAAACAGAAGGAGAAAACCTATGTGGCCAGTGTGACCATAAAGGAGGGAGTTAAAATGTGTGCACATGGTAAGCCATGGTATCACTACCTCGGCAGCCTTAAATCTGCCATCTCCCCTCTAAGAGCTGACTTCACTAGCACTGATGACCTTTTAACGCAGGAAAAGCTGTATGCCTATAGGAGATAAAGAAAAATACATCCATACTCAATTCTTTAAGAGAGTTTTAAACAAAAAAAACCCCACACATGGCAAAAAGTATCATGTCCAAGCCCTCACAAGGCTGAGACCTGCCTCCCTGAGCAAACAGCAATGTCAGTCATGCTGGTTCCACAGCCACAGACCAGCCCTGGAGGACCCTGCCCTGCATCCCCTCCGCCAAGGACTGGGCCTGCTCACAGGCTGCATGAAGCAGCAGCACTTCTTTCCTGGCTCTCACAAAGAAAACAGAAACTAAATGGACACAGTAAGAGAAATATCCAAGCACAGGTGGCAGAAGAGCCAGAGAGGGTGCACTCAGTAGAGAACTGTAAATAAAGATTCCAAATAGTTCTGGCACAAGCTTCCAGTAATGCAAGACAGCACTACCAGCACAGCTCTGGGTAAACAGAAAAATGCCTCAATACCGACAGGATGTTGGGGCAAAGCATCAAACAGCTCCACTACATACTTCAAGTACAGCTTTTCTTAAACTACTGGAACAGGAATGATGGAATATAATCAGCAATCCAAACCTGTTCTGCAAGATTTAAAAGCACACAATACAGAACAGAGTAATTTTTCAGTGGATTAACTCCCACCTCTAAAGAGGGGTCAGATAAAGCTTAGACAATAAATTAAATTAATCTGAGCATCTAGCAATCCTGACCAGGCAAAAGCAAGCCTTAAGCAGCAATATTAACTTTAGGTTTTCTCTAAACATTGCTTTTAATTCTTCCTTTAAAAAGCTTCAAAAGAAGTTATTTTAAACACATATAAATGCAAAGAAAAGGATCCACATTTATCTGTTCCTTCCTGGCGTTCAAAAATTGCTTAATTATAGATTCCCATAGCTTATATTAATTAGTGGTTAAGATACATATCTGAGTCTGATTCACTACAGCCATAGAAAACCTCTATATAATCGTGTTCATGAAACATCCAAGGAAAAGTGATCCACACCTTATAATAGAAACTTAAGGTGTGAGTACTTTGGAAGATTGAATTAATTCAAAATCCAGCCCAAATTAATTCCAGTAAGATTGTGCTGATCGACTTAAATGGACTTTGGATCTGGTGTTTCCTAGCTGTGTTCTTAGAAACCAGCAGTGAACAGTAATTAACAAATGTGTTGTGATTTAGAGTACTCTCATTTTCCCTGTGCTGTTCAGCTCCATTGCACTGTTCCCCCACGAGTACTTACAACCAATTTTACACTTGAACCTGCCAACAATCGGTGGCACAATCCCATTTAAGGGATTTCAAACCTAAGTCTTTTAGCAAGTCAAATATTGTAAATCCCGGGGGCAAGGGGGCAGAAGTCACCAGGAAGCACGCTATATGCAGACAGCCCCTCGATTTCAAGAGGCGAACAACACAACCACAAAAAGGATTCTCAGTTTTCCATTTATCTCCCTCACCACCAGGAACGGTCTGGGTCAGAGCCTGCTGACTGCCTCCCCAGTCATTTACAGAGAGATAAAGGTTTGAATATTGTCCTTTGTGTGTACAGGATGAAGGACTGCAAAGGACTGCACAGGTGACAGCGCCATGCTATTTTTTTCTTAGCTGTAGCTTTTAACAAAACAAAAAGCGTTTACAAACTTTCTTTGCCCAAGATGAAAAGAAAAAAAGTAAACAAAACAAAACTCACAAAAGGCAAAAAGCTTTCTTTGTCCTTCACAGTTCAAGCTAAAATTGGAGAAAGAAGCAGCAGCTGATAAGGCCTATATACAGTGATTACTTTGTTCCTTAGGAATATGTATATGTGACAGATGCAGATGATGCTTCTTCGGAAGAGACCTGATCTTAAGAGATTCTTTAAGAGCTATTTTCAGCAAACAGCTTGACTATGAACATACAGGTTTGCATGGTTGGGCACATCAGCACCACACTGTGGATCTTCATTTGTCATATCCAAACGCTGTGGTGCTTCCACCATCAGCCCAGACAGGCAATTTCCATCCTAAGGTGAATCTTTGTGCTGGAGCCAATGCGAAGCCCAAGGCACACAGTCAGGTAGGCAGGGGCACAGAAGCAGCCATGATCTCCTATCTGCCTTAGCTTCCAGAGCCCCAGTAGCTCCAAAGTACTTCCCCAAATTTCAATCACTTGGTTAATGTATCTTTGCTATGTTTGCTGCCCTCATGGATGGAAATAAAAATAGAATTGTAAGGGAACAGAACTGATTTAACAAACATAAAGCTGGAAATGCTTTCTATGGATCTCTGACTGGCTTCAAACATAATCTTACCTCAGATTATCCTGAACAGAGCCACAATAAATATTTAGGATAGCTATTGCACTCAGGTTTGGAGACAATTCTAAACCACTATACCTTGATACACACGCTCCCTCTGCCAGACTGCAAACAAACAAAATACTAATACTTCAGTCTCTGCAGCCAAGGAGAATCCAAAAATCAAAACACAGCATATGTGCTGCTCTGCCAGGAGGTTCTCACCAGGTCCCGAAAGCTGGCAGAGCTGGCACTGGGCAGAGGAATACATTTGCACTCCAGTGCCCCATCCATAACTCATGCCGCTGTGAGAAGCAAAGACTTCTCCTTCTCTTCAGGGTCTCTTCCTACCCTGAGAAAAACCAAAAGGAAAAAAAAAAAAAAAAAAAGGAAAAAATTGTCAGAAGTCTGACTAAGTAACATTTTAGATCCCTGGTCTATGCCCAGCCTCATTAAAACAGAACCAAATCCTTATGGAGATATGGGGGCACTTCTTATGAGAAAGAAAATGCTAAGTCAGGTAGGAAGAGTTGAACTCCACTGTTCACAGGGAAAAGCAGCTGCACTTCCTGAGTAAATTCTCACAGACCAACATGCATCCTACCAACCTTATAACACCCAAAGTAAAAGACGGGATGCTAGTGCAGCACTGACAGGACACAATGCTCTATCAGCTTTAAATTCCTGCCTCTTTTGGGAATGCTCTCATTGCTATTATACAGGTTTTCTTCCAATGTTCCCATCAAAGAATGATTAGGCAGTTGGGAGTCCTAAATTTTCAGTTTGTTTACATTTTACAACAGTTTATTCATAGCCAGAACTACTCCCCTGAGGAACATTTATTAATTTCCTTCGCTATGTATGTATTTTTCACACAGCTTGCAGGCAGAAAAGAATATTTTCAAATGAGATAAAGTGATTGCAAGAAAATCCACAAAAATCAGAGAGAATTACTTACATATTTTTCCTTTTTTTGTTGGTGGTGGGGTTTTTTTTGTCCTTTGTCTAGTATTAGGAAAGAAACACTGAAAATACATTGCTGTATATCAATTTGCTTCTATCCCAGTACTTTTAAAGGGTAAGAAAGTTGTAAGATGGGCCCAGGCCAAGAATAAAAACAAATAAAAGTATGCAATAGACAAACTGATATCTGCACCAGAGCAGTTAGCTACCTTCTCCCTTTACACACAACAAAATCAACTTCTCATTTAAATTTTTGGGATAATTTTGCTCACTTCGCCATCCCTCTCTTTCCTCCTCCTTTGGCAAATTGACTCCAGGTACATGCAGGAGTTAACATTGAAAATGTATTCCTTAGACATCAGGAGATAGCCTATTGCAGCCACCACATAAATCTTCTCATCAGTTAACTAGTCACTACTCAAGAACCAGCCCGACGACATGGAACAGGGTAGTGGAGGTGGGAGTACAACTGCATTTCAGAAGAAAGAGCAGCAGAAGAATGGAACTGCAATTTTTTCCCCCCTCTTACAAGGAAAGAAAATGCAAGAGGAGAAGGGACATATCTAGCCAAAGCAATACTGATACCTTAGTACCCTTTCTGTCTTCATGGCTCGTAGGGCTGGGCAGAGCCACATCCTGCCGCAAGGGAGGCTCTTGGTGTTCCCAGCTGCTTGCAGGGCACAGCTCAGGAGCAGCAGGAGCAGCTGAAGTGCTGTCTCAGCAGCTGCTTTGGCACTGCCAGGTGCATAGCCTCAGCAAGACAGCTCAGTATTGACATAATTGACTGTGCAAAATCCTATTGTATCTCACAGAGGAGGTGGTGGCACCTATTTCCCCAGAGCTCCAGAAGTGAGGACAGTAAACAAGATTACACTTTTGATGGGTAAGTGCTTGTAGTCAAGTTAAACTCACCCAATTGCCCAAATTCAGACCTTGGTGACACTCCAGGATCACCCAGGGATCAAGTCCCAGACCAGGAGAGCTGAACATTTGATTATCCTTTCCCTATTGACCGATATTTTGGCTTTTATGGTGTTGCTGCTTTTCAAGATGCTACCACACAACAGCCACATCCTGCAAAGCACTCAAGTCCCCGCCCTTAAC
The DNA here is from genome assembly GCA_035583135.1 of Lophotriccus pileatus. Lineage (NCBI taxonomy): Eukaryota > Metazoa > Chordata > Aves > Passeriformes > Tyrannidae > Lophotriccus > Lophotriccus pileatus. The sequence goes on from JAWWES010000171.1 coordinate 28,581,388, forward strand.
TTTGCATGCATGGCTTGTCCAAGATCTCTTCACGCAATACTGCACTCCAGGATGGTTTTGTTTTCTGTGTTAGCGGCCTAATAACTGTCTAATTAGTTGTATTAAGCCAAAGAGAGCAAGCAAATCTATTAATAAACACCATTTCAAAACAGAACTTTGCATAACTCAGCTACTTCACAGAACTTCAACATAATTGAAGAAATTACGCTCAAATGGCTAAGCTTGAAAAACGGGCTGTTCAGCAGCATTTCAGAAAAATTACCTCAGATTTTTATTACTAGTGCAAAGTGAGATATAATTTTTTAAGTGCCAGTGATTATTACAGAGCATCTACACTGAAAAATAAAAATAGCTTCTTGCAAATAATCACTCACACAAGATCTAAACGCTACCACAAACACCATTTGAAGGTTTTGCTGTATGTATCGTACTACAGCAGTATCTCTTAGTTCTGCCCATCTTTAAACCCTTTCAACACACAAACAAAAGCTGTCTGTACACCAGCAAAACAGCACGGCCCAACTGGAAGAGCAAAATAGTTGGCACTGCAGCCTTTCACTGCTCCTTTCACCACTGCCAACCCCCTCACACACACACACCCCCCAAGGGCTTTCCTGGGACTGGCTCTAACCTGGCCCCAGGCTGCACACTCAGTAAGGAGCAGAGCATCCTCGTACTCCTTGTCCTCCCCAGACCCCATCCATGCTGCCCCCCAAACCTCTGCAGCGAGATCCAAGGCTCAGTAACAGGGAACAACCAGCAACACACTCCCTCTTGCTCTGAGCTGCAACGCTGAGACAAATGCACCCAAAAGAGGCTGTTAATTGTTTCAAGAAAGTGCAACAAACTAAGTACATCTATTTCCGTGAAGAAATATTGATCAATTGTCGGGGGTTTTAACCAAACCATTAGGGCTTGGGGAAGAAGTGCATTCTCCCTCATTTCTCTTAATCCAATTGCAAATACAAGAAGATGTATTGTCTCTGTGTTAGTTATCTTTGCTGTAGATTATGAAAATTCTGTAAGAACTTCACAATATGCCTATTCCACCTAAACAATACATGCCTGTGAAAACACACTCCCCGTGGTGTGTGCTGAGTGGGTAGTGCCAAGGTACTGTATAAAAGTCACTTTTTTTTTCTCCAAAACAATTAAAAAAGAAACAGTTACAGGGTAACATTCTCTGCTGTGGACAAAGAACTGAGCTGTGCCTACCCATCATCTGACTGCCAGTACACTGCCACCAGAGCCGCCCAGCTCATCTCCATGATGACACCTTTGAGAGACGCATTCATTTGGTCCATAAACTGCAGCTTGTTGGTGACAGAGCCAAGGATCCCAGAAAAGAAAAGGTCTGGAAGACCAAGATGACTTCACAAGCTCAATAGTATGCTTGCTTTGCATTTTTTCACAACTGAGACTTGTGTCCAGTTTGCTGCCTACAGAACAGGAATCAAATAGCAAAGTTACTGTGCAAGTGAGCAAAATTACTACCCTACTCATCCTGAAAACTTCCACAGAAAACAGAATTTTTCAGAGACAATAGGATCGAATAGAGCCACAAATAATGTCCTAACGCTGAGATGATGGGAGGGGCTTTTTGCAATTGAGTTTAGATGCTTTTTATTTCATTTTCTTTTTACCATATAAAAGGTTTATAATGTTAATGCAAGCCCATTACTCAGGAAGTTGAGAATCCAAGGGCATTGATGTGACTTACACAAGCTGAGAGCAAACTGAAAGAGAAAAAACGGGCGCTGACTTTCTTGTGATTGTCATCAAGATTTTTGCAGCAGATTAAGGTGCTGTTAGGTAAACTGACTAAACAGTATTGAGAAAATGTTTTTAGCTCTCTTTGAACTATATGCTCAGAAGTCATGCACAGAGAAGGCCAAGCCAATGAAACCATCTATTGCTAACTTTACTCATTAGCAAGAGCTTGCCTTTTTTTCACTTGCCAGCTTTCAACCCTTTGAGCTGAAATTTCCCATATCAGGTGCCTGCCTTTAAAGAATAAAAAAAATTTAAAATATCAAAATAATTCAGCAGGGAAGCTAGGAAAAAAATAAGTTGCCTTGACAACGTTTGAAGAGAGGTCAGGAGAAAGTTTCAAAGGCATAATTGCACACAAGCACCTACACTTTGAGCGCCTGACTTTGCGACCTTACTCAAAGTCTATTTGAAAGAGCTTTTTGTGTGTCATGTACTATTAGATGGGGAGTCACGTACCAGTAAAGCTCACCTCAAGTTGTAGTTTAAATGTGAAAAGCATTTGCTGCTGTTCTTGCAAGTTGTCTTTTCCCATAGAAGTGGACCGGGGTGGGGCAGTCACTTACAGAAAGCTTGTAAGAATAAGGCCCAGGAGAATTTGTCTTTGTTTTCTGGAATCTGTTTCTATAGAAAAAAACCTATTGCACATATAGCCAAAGAGTTAAAGAACTCCTTAGTTATTCACGTTACACAGATGATACATACCCTCGACCAGAAAACACAAAGGAGAGTCTCCATCTCTGATGTCCACCCTTCCCTGCAGTCTTCCAAGATCATCAGCATGAAACATTATTCACACCAAGAATCAACAGCAATGCAAGGGACAAGGAAGTGAAGAGTCATCTCTCCTCATCTTTTTGCTGTAGCAAACCCAGCAGAAACTGAGTGTGTCAAGAAACAGAATGAGTAAGCAGTTAAGTGGGTGGCTCAATATGTTCATTTTCCTCCAGTATTTCCACTTCAAGTGTCAGCTTCCCAAAAATGCGTTTAATTTGTACTATAAATTTTGATTTCAAAACTCTTACCATGCTGTTCAATGAAACAGTCTGTACATACACATGTAAAAGGAAATATCGCACAAAACCCTAATGACAGCAAAGACCCTTGTATGAAATCTGTTGCAGCTACATTTACTTCCAGGCCTGATGTAAAATGGTTAAAATGGTTTTTGGCTGGATGGATCTAACGACAAGTGAGAAGCAACCCCCTACCATTTTTCCTTCACTATGCAGTCTGCACCAAGCTTTCATCCAGCAACAGCAGCAGACTGCTGATAGTGTTATCCAAGAGGTTTCTGTGGGCTCTTAATCACAATTGTAGCCTCTATGATAATAACATCCTTCTGATTCCTTATTAAAGCATAGCATTATGATGGAATATGCTACATTCTACCATATGAACATTCTACCACTCCAGTTACTTAAGCTTTGCTATGTCCTGTAAATGAAACAGAATTAACAAAACCGCTTTTTTTCGAGAGAGTTCTGCATATCACAATGAAGGCTCAAAGAAGGGCTCCTTCTGTAAAAGCCACATGAAAAATCACCTCCCATAGCCCCAAAAGGAATGGGAGCGTTGATAAAGCTCTCTCCTCTCTGTCCCTTGCTGTGGCAGGGTCTCACCAGCCCCACTGCTGGTACACTGGCAACACACGTCAAAGAGTTTAACCAAACAAAAAGGGGTAAAATGTGATAAAGCACCCACACCAGAATGAGCAGGAAAGAAGGGCAGAACGTGCCATACAGTACTCAGTAAAAGACCACAGCAGGGAGTTTGCCAAACAGTGCTCCTGCACACACTGTGCCTACCTCAGCACGCTCCCCACAGGACCAGACAGCACCACAGTCAGTCCCCTCTGCAGTCAAGGGTGCCAGTTGCAACCTGGTCCTACAGCAAGCCCTAAATATCTGCCTGCAGAACAGAAGCACACCCACTGCAGCAGAACCTCTGTAGAAGTCTAGTATGTCAGGCATTGCCTTCAACCAGAGCTTCAGGAGATGCAGGCTGGCATGGCAGTCAATGACCTCCTCCTTTCACCTCGTAGGTAGATACACTTTCCTGATACTTCAGGATGAAGCAGTAAACACGTTGTTTATGTCCCTGAACCACCTGTACCGACTGAGCCAGAGGGAGAGCAAAGCACCCCAAGAGGTCACCACTGTGGGCTGGTTGTGTGCCACGATGGCAAAAAGCAGCTCTAAAATCAGACAAGAGAAATAAGGCCTTTCCAGTAGGAAATTAGTAACACTAAACAAAGCGGGCATGACTCCGGTAATTGACACCTTAAAAGGTAGGTTCTCATAAGTAAGAATTGTAACAAACAGAGAAGGAACATTTAGTGAAAGGGAGGAAAACTTACAGATGCAAGCTCAGAACACAGCCCTACAGCAGCAGTAAAGAGGGAGAAAATTCCTAATAATACATTATACACCATCAAAACCCAGTACTTGCTCTAGCTGAGGTGGAAAAGTGGAATTTTGCAAGCTTGCCATGGAGCAGGATTTACTGTGTCACTTTGCTCTGGAAATGTGAGAAAAATGGCAAGTAAATATTAAATAATTGACTGCAGACTTAAAGCTGCAATCATGGCAAAAACTGTTAAACTTCTTGTATTTATGTTGTTAAAAACACGCAGTCTCTCTTTGCACCTATCCAAATACTGCCACAGAAGTGAAGCATTTGAAAACGTGCATGGAGCAGACAGGCAAAGCCTGCAATTATTACTTATTAGCAATGCTATGATCAATCCTTCAGGTCTTGTTCCAGATCCAGCATGTCCTGTAGCAGAAGCCGTGCTGGCAGTAACACCTCCCTGCACTGGGAGAGCTGCAGGCTCACCTCCTGAGCTGCCAAATCCAGCAAAAAGAGCTGCCAAATCCAGCAAAAAGAGCAGGGGGCTGACACACAAACTGCATGAACAAAGCCTGAGATTTTTCTTAAATTCAGACTCTGCTCTCTCCAAGCAGTCTTCTGTTCCACTGACGTTTCTTTCAGAGTAAGACAGAGTTGGAGGGTAACAGAAAGGAAAGTCACATTTTTTTTTCACTGACAGCATGTTTTCCCTCCTGTCCATCAAGAGACAAGGATGATTTGCTTTTCTGCTGATAAGGCTGGAGGACAGCCTGAGGAACAGAACTACAAGGATGAACTGGATGTTCCATAATCAGGAGTTTTATGGGCATTCCTCCTTAGCTTTGCAACACACATGAAATCTTGAGCTTGCCTAAGAATTCTTGCAGTTTCCAGCAGGTCCTCCCTGCTAGCACTACAGTAAGTTTTCTACTGAACCAGGAGTCTTGTATATGAATCACTCTGTTTTTACAATGCCCAAAAATGGAGAGACATCTACAAATTCTGTTTGCTGGCAGCTGCTGCTAAACTCTAGTCCACAATTATCCCACTACTATACTTGAATATTATATTGATTAAAATTATTTTCCCTAGATATGTGCAACATTCTTATCAGCAGGGTATCTGTTATGGTGGTTGACCACTCAGGTTTCCACATCTACACTAGTCAGTGACCTCAGCAATTGCCGGTCATGGATCAGCTGAAGCATGAACCCAGGTACAACTTTTATATGTGATGAACCCCCTGATTAGAGACTGAAAAACATTCTACTTTGTGAAAACCTTGCTATCTGCCTAGCTCTCCATTTTCTGATGGGCTGCCAAACTGCTCCTCTTGCAGTACTTCATCTTTTTTATCCTGTTTGTAATGAACGTTGGACAAAGGCACGTAACAGCAGTTGGTATGGAGAGGAGTCAAATAGTTCAGTCCTCAAATAGGTTTTCTACAATTCAAATTCTAACCTGCTGCTTATTTTTAAAAGCTATGCCACTTCTTCACAAAAGCAAGTTATTGCCCACAGAGCCACAAAAGTTACAAGTCCTTTACCACAACTGACTCTGAATTTTTCCAATGCAATACTAAATTATGAACTTAAAACTTGTCTGCAGGCTCCAGAGTGCACACTGAAACAGATTAATAAACTTTTTTTTTTTTAAAGAATAAAGTAACTTTTCATAAGCCTGAATTTCTTCACCAAGCCACTTCAAACAACTGACACTCAGCGGAAAACAGCAACGACTGAAGCACTCATTCAATTTGGTTTTATTTGTAAAGAAAAAGTTACTTCTATTGGTTCCAAAACCTCATTAGAAGTTTAAGGATGACACACACCCTAACAGAAGTCCCACCCCAAAAGACACTCAACATCTTCTGCCTGTCTTTTTGTTCAGCAGAAGAGGGAGAAGCCGAAGTACTCCTCGGAAGCTGGGCAAAAGATACTTATGCAGTCTGTGTATCCAGAGCACCAGTAACTTCTGCATTTCTTGATCTTGCTGATCAAGCCTGTCCTCTTCATATTCATTCAATCTCATACTGAGCCATTTGACTTTGAGTGCGTGAAGAATCATAAACAGACGATCTGCTTGCGGCACGTGTGTTCCCAGTGCAGAGGTTTCCAAGCAAAAGGTCAAAGGTGCTTTTGGACCATACATTTCACATTTCTAGTTTATGTTAAATCACTTGTTTTTGTTGATAACAGAAAAGGGACAAACAAATGCAGCTGGTTGTTTTTAAATCTAAACACATTGAGTTTTAAATGAATGTCTGTGTAAGGCAGATCAATCTCACAGCCTTTACTTATTGCACATCTCAAATAGTCATCACGTCTATAGAACAGCTTTACTGCTGAATGAGTGGTAAATGTAGCTAAATTCAGTGTTGTGGGGTTTATCCTTAGAGTATTAACTCACTCAAATCAGTTTTGATTACAGCATATAATTTACTTCTTAACTCTATAAAAACAGGCTTCTTGCCAAATATATGCAAAGATCAAAATTATAAAGTTGTGTGAAAGTGTATTTTTATCCTTTACATGGTATTTTCTGTATACATTTGTCCACGCACAATGATTTTTTTGACCTATCAAGAAAATTGTCAACCCAGAAAATGAATGTCCAGAGACAGGTCTGGGTAGAACCAGAGAGTCATTTAGGTTGGAAAAGACCTTTAAGATCACCACGTCCAATCACAATAATACACTGGCATTACATTATAAATGTTCATGCTTGTTTTACACAATTATCATCCCCACAACAAATAGAAAAAGCTATCTACTTCTTTCTGAAAGGAACTGCACACAAAGGTGGGGGTCCTTTTGCTCCTTGCTTATATCTACAAAGTCTTCAGATCACCGGGAACACTCCTGTGGGGCAGCAACAAAGACCCACAGATTCGTCTGTTGCTGATGGCGAACATCAGAGCTGACTTTACTGGCTTCTAGAAAAAATAAGTGACACAATTTACAAGGGTAAAACAGGATCTTTGCACACAGTAATAGAAGATGCAGCACTCAGGGATAAGATCTGCATTCAAATGTTGAGTGTGAAGACACTGCAAAGACATATCTTTTTCAAACATTCACCGGAACACAGAAGACTCTCCTTTTAACATTAACCATCATTATTAAGCCACAGGCTTGCTAAATGTTTCTAATTCAACACCAGAACTGATGAGTAAAACTGCCCAAAGACACCTGAAATGTAAGCAACCTAAAGATGACATTCAGTGTTGATGTCGGCAAATTGTTTCAATGTCCTGTCTCACTGTTATTTTAAAACTGCCTCCATTAATATCTATGAAACCCCACCCACAAGGCTGCAGTGGATAAAAAAAGGCAGTATCTGGCTTAGTCTACTTTTGTAGTGATTTACAATGACAGATATGGTGGGACGCTGTCTGGTTGAAGCCGAGGGCAAAGAACAGACCCACACAAATAAAAGTGGTGCTTTACAAGTCCATTGCCATGATTAAAATGAATAATTCAAGAGATAAGCCTCTCATTTCTCAAAATGCTCTAGTCCACATTGCATCACTCCGCAGCAGAGCATACTAAGCATCTGTTTGCATTACAGGAGTTGCTGGGGTAGCAATAAAACTATTTATGACCTATTTTTGTATTTACAGACTAACACCCCTGTCTCAGTGACAATATTGTCTTCTTTTCCCATCTCTGATGCACAGCTGTGACAAATTCTGAATCTATGTGGTACTTTTCAGCAGAGAAGTATCATTTAGGAGAATTGTATCATCTTTTTATAACACAGTTGCCTCCTCAAAAAGATTTGCCTAGCCCAAATTTATCCTTTAAATTGACTTCTACCGTAACTCAGGTAATAGCAACACAATTTAATAGCCCAGGCTTAGCTTTCTTTCCAAGGCTAGACACTGCTCCTACAGTAGGACCTATAATCATCTGCCAAAGCACTGAGGACTTTGCCACCCTATACTATTTGTTTCACACACGTGTAAAGCTGTCAGCTTTATCATTAGCACGAGACTGGCAAGGAGACTTAAAGTCCATCCAAAGCATGTTACAATGAGCAGATCCAGCCGTCTCTTCCTCAGCGAGTTTTCCTGAGGTTGCTTCAGCACAGCAGCAATTATCCTTCAGTGATGCCAAAAAAACTTATCCTTTAAACGGGATCTCAAATTCACTTTGGTCAATATACATAAACATCTTGTAAAAACACTCTCATAAGGCCCAACTAATCATTTAAAGATCTTTCTTGGGTCAGCAGCCAAAACCCATGGTTTTGCTAAATAAGAATATGTTAATACAAAAAACATCCATGAAGAGTCTGAAGGATTTAATTTATAACCAAGCCTGCAGCTATCTCTGCTTCCCACTTTCACAACGAAATTGAAAAAATTAAGACAGGAAGAGGAAACAATAATTCATCCATCAGCTCTGAAACCTTTCTAGGCCTTGGAAGAATCACTGAGACAGTATTTAGAGGAAGGACCCACCCAACAAAAGAAAAGTTGGCCTTGGCAACCTCTCTAAAAACAGAACTACAAAAAAAAAAAAAAAAATGGAAGCAATCAGTTTCCATTTACATTTATAAGTTAAACCAAGAAATAAAACATTTTCTTTGTGTTTTCAGCGAATTAGATTTTTAAAATATCTTAATATGAAATAATAAGCTAAAATGAAAGTCATAATTGTGTAAGGGTTACAAAGCATCTAAACCTAACTTGACCCAACAGTTTCTCTAGGACAAGAAAGAAATTACCAGTACACTAACCCAAGGGAGGGTGTTTGTTCTAAACCATCACATGCTGTTAATTTAATGGTCACGCCAGACAGTGCAGTGGTTTACCATGTTTACCACACTGCTTTGCAGCAGGAACTACATTCGACATCTGAAAAAGGGAAAGCACGTCAGTTTTCTTTGTTTGGAATTGAAAGACTGTCATAACATGTGCTGCTGTAATAGTTTGCTTAACAAAGATGAAATAAAAATATTTACAGATTCAACTATTACAAGGCTTGGATCATCAGAAAATAGCTATCATAAAACAAAGCATCTGGAGGAACAGTGAGCAAAAGGACACTTCAGTACACGAACTCTGTAGCAAAGCCAAACATTAGCAACTCCAGTGAGGAGAAAAATCAAGGCAGTTGGGATGGTCATAAGCCACTGCAAAATAAATTAGCATGAGAAAGATAAGGAATGACACTTTTGAATAAACATCCTCTGAAAATTAGAGGTGGAAGAGTGTCCTATGCCTTGTTCCATATTCCCACAGCAACATCTCCAGGCTCTGGGTCCTTCTTTGGTTACAGCTGCAAGTCACTGCCCATAAGAGCCTGAGGTTGCTCCTCACACACCTTCAACTCCCTGGTACACACCTCACACTCAGCAGGCCTGAGGAGGGACAGCACCAACACAGATCCCTAGACAACCTTCCTACCCAAGCAGGGAACTGTAGAGACTTCAGCAGAAGTTACAAACTCCACAGCATCTGCCTCTCTGTCATCACTGGCAGCGAGTTCAAAAGGATGGTCACAGACAGCACGACAGGATTAGCAACTGGACCTCGGCAAGAAAATCCTGCTTAGAAGCTTTTGCAATATGCATCTTTCAGAGCTTTTCCTTACACAACCCAAGTATGATAATTAGAAATGAGAAAACAGTTTCATTCAGAAAACATTTACCTGATTACCTCGATATTCATTTACCGGTTTACCTTGATTACCTGAATTGTTGTAATGGCCACTTAAAAAACATCAGCAATTAGAAATTGCAGCTAGAATCTGAGAATTTCTTGGCCTTAAATAAATTCTGGTGGCAAAAATTTCTAATAGGAAGTTACTTATGAATAACTCACCTTCATAACAAATGCCACAGTTACAGCTCTGTCACTCAAATCAAAGTAGCAGTTAAAACTCATACCATAAAACTCATGCTCATAAAACTCATACCATATGCTTCTTCAAAGAATAAAAGAATTCTATTTGTATTTTTACTTGTTACATGTCATTACTGGAATATACTTGGAGGAGGTTTTTTGTGGAGGGGATTCCTTTAGCTGACATTTCTCCATCTTTAAGAAAAAAAGGAATTAAAGCTTTTACATGCAAAAACACTCAAAAGAACAAGTGTCAGAAAGACATTAAACCAGACTCAATTGCAGAATTTTCATTTCACACTACTAGTCACACTAAACTATACCTTTCAGACCTGGTTTTTGATTTATGTAGGAAACATAGAACATGTTTTGCAAATGTATATAGGCTTAAACATCTCTGCACGCTGGCCCACTCTGTCTATACAGAGGATGACTTGCTGCTCAGGGCCATCTATACCTGAAACAAATCTGCAAAGCAAGGTGATTAATTCAGAGCAGGTTTTTACAATATAAATGTTTCAGCACTTGGGTCTACCAGACCTTGTCAACACTTCTGCCAAGCTCTGCTCCAGGTATGTAGAATATATAATGAAAAGCATTATGGAATGTAAATGAAGAGCAATACATCGCCTGTGATATTTCACTCCCCCATCTGAACATCTGACTGGCTTCAGGCAGAGTATCCAGACCAGGTACTTCTCCCACATACACTATGGGAAGCAGTGATAAAAGGGAAAACACTGTGCTGAATCCTGAATCCCTCCTCTCTCCAGGAGGCCCAGGCAGAGCCTGGCTCCCAGCAGTGTCCAGCCACACCCCTGCAATTACCCACATATCCCCTTACCTTGCCATTACTGAGGGTCCTGCTGGTACATGGCGGGGAAACGATGGGCTCGCAGGATCACAACATAAACAGGACTGTAGAAAACTTACAGCCAAGAAGGAATATGATTTATAGTTATTTCTTTCCTCAATCAGTTCATGCTACGAGTGTCACTTCAACACTCAAACCCCGCTGACTACAATAATTCGGATTCTTCTCAGTGCTTTTCACATACCTTGCAATTACACCTTTTAATGAGCTTATTTTTCAGTGGGATCTTATTTAGACGTGACAACTCACTAAAACAAAGGTTTTTCAGTTGAGCAGACCCCCTCACAGACAAAAGGATCTTTAAAAAATAAAACAGGTTACCAGTTCAGCATCTGTATATTTTGACAAAATTTAAATTTATACCCAATCCACAACGTGCAGTCTCCATAAAAGCAGCTATTCCATGCCTAACATCAGACATATTTCCCTTAGTGGTCTCCCTTGTGGGAGAAGGAGGTTTCACCACCCCAAAAGTCTAAAGAGTTTAGAGAAAGTAATCACCTCTTCTATAGCAACACATATGTCAAAGTACTTTGAAAAAGCAGCAGAAGTAGCTGTTTCATAGACAGTAGATTTCCATTCCCATGGTTGAAGCCTTATAAAACCAGATATATTTGAAAAATAAGACAGACCTACACGGATTTTAAATAGAATAACTGCTGTCTTTTGGTAACAGTAGCCTCTATTTTTGCTTGGCTGCAGAAGTGATCATTCTGAAATCCTGTTCAATTTGTATCCAAAGTAAACCTCACGGGAAATTTTATTTCCCCTCCTAAAAGCTGCAGGTTAAGACTTTTTTAATCATTTCTCAAACGTATGATTAAAAGAATTAATTACACTGTTCCATCCCTGCAGCTTTTGTCATAGTTTCCTATAAAACTGATTGGCATAATACCTCTTGTATCCTTCAGCTATTTTCCTCACCCATTTAAGTATGGCTAATTTCAGTCTGAAAATATTTTCAATGCAGTGTTTTTCTTTATAGTCAGAAATTATAAGTTATAGGACCCACAGAATGTAACACCATTTGGGGGCTTCATTCCAAAACAATGGAGTGTTAACAGTGCTGGCAAGTTTCAAAGGGAATGTAGGAAGACAACTAACTTCATCTTTGATACAACTCTACAGGGCAGAGCAGGAAAGAATGAAATATTGGGCAATTCTGATTCCCTACACTGAAGCAGGAGGTCTCGATTTCAAGAACTGGCAATCAAGAATGTGTGTGTGAAATGCCACTTCTCCTCAGCTCCATCCTTTGCTTGAGTTTTTAGCACACCCATAAAAACCCTCTTCCTCACAGAGAGTGGGATTTTACACCGGCATCATAATCCTTAAAAAAAGAGGGACACACACACACACTTCCTTTAAAAGAAACAAACTGAGTAGTTACTTGAGAAACAGAATGAAAACCACAGAACAGGAAGAGGATTGGTTCTCTGAGTGACAGATTCCCAAACAGCCAAGAAATTAAGTTTATAGCAAGGCCTCTGTCAGGAGTTATTGATGACCTGCCTGGATTGTCACACTGCCACACTACACATCACAGCTCCAGGAAGGGAGAGCAAGTCCAAAGGGAAAGCATCCAACCTGGCAAGAGCGCACACACTCCAGCAGAGCTGATCAAACCCCAGGGTGAAATTGCTTCAAGGTTTAAAAAAAAAAAAAAAAAAAAAATCGGAAAAACGGTAGAGAACAATGAAGCTGACCAAAGTAAGTGTCATTATTCCACTGAAAAGGAAAATTGAGGCTAGAAGTATTCCATCAGGTTGGAAAAATAAGAAGCCTAAATAGCTTCATGACACATTCCAGCAAACTATGAATACTGAATACTCACTGGGATCAGCCTCCAAGAACTCTTCAGCTTTTCATGCTGGTTGGGAGAGTGATGTACACATAATCTCTATGCTTATATGCAAAAAGAAAGGATCATTTGCAGAGAGGTAATAAGACATAAGTATACTAAGATTTATAACCACCTGTTGCTATAAGGGTAACAAACAACGTGTCCCACAAGCAATAGCCATTACATTTAAGACACAAGTGTCAGTTCCAGTAAAAGCTATTCCCAGGGAAGCAATGATTCCCACAGCCCATCACACTGCCTGCACAGCCATGGCCAGCAGGGAGACTGGCTGTGCAGGTTGGGGCTGCAGCCAAGCAGCCCAGCACAAGGGATGTTGAATCCTCCTTAACCTCACTGACAGCAAACACAAGAGAGGAATATTTGACATCCTGAAAGCTGGATAGAGAAGAAAAAAAAATAATTTCTGTTCTCATATGGTGGTTTCTGAAGTCTTATCCTTCAGAAGAGTGATGCTCCTTCATCTCAAAGACTCCTTTCCTATTCAGTAAAATAATTTCTTTGGTGTGTTTTCTGTGCCTTCTCATTTATTTCTCCAACATTCTATTTTTAATCAGTGTTGTAACCATACTGCTTTGCGGGACGACACTTATATCAGAAAAAAAAAAAAAGAAACCAAACTTTTATTGAGTTGCAGAGTGTCTGCCTGTCTTTATTTTACCAATCTTACAGTTAAATGCACATAAAGCACTTTATCTTCTTTGTTCAACACCTTGTATTCCTGCCCAAAAAGCCAAAGCATGGGGTTTCCATCTCTGAAATTACAGTTACACACATGAACTAAAGACCCACCACTAACAGTAACATGGCAACAAAAATAATCAAGCTTTGAACAGTACTGTGGGGGTAAAAGAAATAAACGCAGTAATTCCTACATGACCCAGAGTTAGTCTGCAAGCAAAAACTGCCTCGTTCCATATCCTGAAGTCCTGGGACACTGGTAGAGTCTCTTTCATCAAATATAACACAAGTTTTAAAAAACATGATTAAAAAAATGCACTGGCATTCAACAAGTCTGCTGACAATGTGATGTTGTCACTCCTACTAGTTCAGTGTCAGCATCACAGTCAATCACTCCCAAAAGTTTTGGCAAACCCTACTATTGTAAACGTCCTGCCAGGGGATCTCAGGCAGAACCCCAGATACACTGAAAGAACTGGTTCAATACTTAGCTTTGAACTACTCAGGGACAGCACAGACTGACCAGCTAAATGCATAAAGTCAAAAATGTTACTGAGAGTTGAACCTGCACTTTAGGGAATCAATGACAGCAAACTAAAAGCATGGTTTTTTGGTTTTTTTCCTGACAATCATCAAAATGGTGTTTAATCTGGACTCTTGTGTGTTGCTTTTACATCTTGAGTCAAATTGTCTTCCATTTCCCAAGAATTCCACAGTATAGGCAAGGCCATGGACCAAAATCAAGGGGCAGATTCGAAGCTGACAGTAGCAAGGTTATGGTGGAGAATGAGTGGGGAAAAAAAAATCTGAGTGAATATGCACAGGTTGAACACCACCTCTGTGGCTTGGCCAGCCATTTGAAAAACACTGATCATAACAAGACTTTCAAAGCAGCATAGACTTAAATCCAACATACAGGGCAAATACCATTACTATGAGGAGAAAAGGTTGCAGATGTATGCTTTTTAACTTAACAACAAAATTAATGACCTTCACCATTAACTGATGACCATTTCCTTTGCAGTAAAATAAAATGTTCTATTTATAAAGTGGAAAGATAAGATTAAAAAAAAAAGAATACAAACCACCAACAGGAAAGAGCAAAAGTATTTGGCCATAAAATGAGGTAAAACAGCTATTTAAAAATGGCTAGCAGACTCTAGAAAAGGTCAGAAATACTTAGTCAAGGCCTCAGTAAGTCCCAATGCAAGCTTTCTCCACTGTTGCCCTGCTCTGCACATCCAGCCTATTCCCCCAAGCTGGCAGCTGGAGCACATTGAGTGATGCCAGGCTCCTCTGTTCCTGACTTTCCGCACCAGGCACTGGCTTCACAGCTGGACAAAGTATGGCTAACCAGGATGAAGCTTTCATGCAGAAACTACTCTTGCTTGGAGGAAAAAAAAGTTACACGAGAAATGTTATTAAAATCTTTGACTGGATTCATGGCACATCTTCCCCTACCCTGTTCAGGGGAAGGATTTTGTACGTCCATCACAACCTTTGTAGTGCATATTAATAAATACTCCAATACTATCCTGTATCTCCCTGTATTTTGCAAAGAACAGATACTCTAATACCATCCTGTACATCCCTGTGTTTTGGCTTCGTGCACAGTAATTAATACAGGCAACATCTTCTCCAGCAGATTATTTATACGGGATTACATGAGAAAGGTCCTGCAGTTCACATTCTGCAAGCTCTGCTTTCTCTTTTGGCCAAATAGTCCTTCCCTTTAAAGCACACTATTTCAAAAACGGAACATATTTTGAAGTGAGCAGGACCGTGGAATAATTTCCTAGGCCCATCTCCTTCGGTTCTGGGAATGCTCCAAGGTGCAGTTATTTGGCAGTTAAGGCTTTTCTTCTGGCTTTTCACACCTCTCAGAACAAAGTACAGCGGTGTCCTCAGGGAAGAAGGCACTCAGACAGATTTGTAAAACTAAATACAAATCCATTATAGTAATGACTCAATTAATTAAGCAGCCAGGCATGGCTGGAAGTGACCTGCTGGGAGAGACAGTGGTAAACTTCTCATGTAGTATATAAACTACCTCGAAACAAACCCTAGAGCAGTCAACGGCAAGGGAAGCATTAATCATTATCAGCATTGGAAACAACACGAAGCTTATCTTAAAAGTTAAAGAACCACTTGAGAAAAGCAGTCACTCTCCCTAGTGCATTGCCTGGATTATTTTACTGCTATTGATCATTAAATCGTCACAGAAAGAGAGAAAAACTTGGCATTCTTTAGTTCTTAAGTGGCTCATCTGCCATCATTAGAAGCTCATTTAAACAGCTCTGTAATGTGTCCAGCCATCTCAGGCCCTTCCAAAAGGATGCTTAATACCTCCCTGATGTCTTGAGCCTTAAATGCTCCTAAAGTGAGTTTCTCCAGTCTTTTTGAGATTTAAAATTATAATTACAGTGGAACTGTCACTACAGCCAAGTGTGACAAGTATCCCAAATACTTTCTTCATGTAGTAAAATATTTTTTAAATTATTAAATATCTTTTTTAATTTTAATATTTTAATTTTTAATTTTTAAAATTTTAATATTTTAAATATTAATCTGTTGGTTACAGCAACCAAAACATGTATTATTCATGCAGTAGTAAAATACTAAAAAAAAAAAAAAAAAGAACAAACCCCAACACATACAAAAACACAACAAAAAATTTAAACAAAAACAAGAAATCACCAAACCCAAAAGAAACTAACAAAGCCCACAGTATTTTCAGAAACAGGATGGAGGGAGGAAACCTTCAAGTTCTGCACCACAGCAAAAACTAGCGTACAGATTAATGAGTAGCCAAGCCTCACAAGAGGAAAGCAACTGGTGATATCAAGTTATACAAACATACAGTAAGTTTACATCTTTTCTACAACATTACTCTTGCATACAATTTACTTCCATATTTGCATTCACCCATTAATTATCTTATTGGAGCATAATACACCCAAAAGGGTAATACCATGTTATACCCAAATGCTCCCCATGGATTCAGATATCAACCCATAACTGGAAATGTAAAAAGCTCCTGAAGAGAAAATACATTATGAACTCCTGATGGCCAGTAGTTTAAAAAATATATAAATAAATAAATCAAGAGTTGTCTACACACAATACCTTTCTGAAAAAAGATTTCCAAATAAGCCATTCTAACTTGTATTTACAGTAGATCAAAAAGAGTAGGAGATAAAAGGAAGCACTTCCAACATAGGCAAGTTATTTAGCAGTGTAGATCATACTTGGCCTTCTTATTCATTTATTTCTGCTGCAATACTGAACTAAAATAGTTTTTTTTTTCCTTTTGAAAAGAAACTGCATCTTGCAATAATTACCAAGTTCAGTTCCTGTATTCATGAAAGAAAAAAACATTATCATTTCCCACCTCTAAAATTATGTTACAGTACAAAATTTAGTCTAAAAAGTCAACTTGACATGTTCTGTGATTTTTCTATTATCATGCACAGTATATACAATATATATGTACATAGATGGATGGGAAGATAACAAACTGAGCAAGTAGAACTATGTTCTTTGGAACATGCAAATATCCAGACACAAACACTTCAGTACTTGTCTTGAATGATATTTGGAGAACTGTGCAATATGTGCTCCTGGCTGCAATATGCCACAACACAAGTTAGAGACGTTCTGCCATCCTTGAGTAGGTGTACAGATAGGCAAACAAAGTAAATGGCATTTCAAATGAAATATAAAGTTCTGGATTATACCACACCTACACCACATAACTGGTGTGTCTCAGCAGGGTCACGTCTTTTGCCTCGCAACTGTTCCAACAAGGCAGAAAATGCCGCAACCTTCTTAGGTTAGAAAGCTGATCTTTCCTGGTAAACAGAACACTGTGCCCACACTGTTCCTTTCAAATCCTCAGATTTCTAAAAACTATGCCAAATGCACTCGCAGTAAAATATAGCTCAGTTTATTCAAGCTGAGAGCTGTGTATTGTTGGAGAAGCTAAAAGCTGGTCTGAAGTGAGTGTACGGTTTCCTCTTTGCAGAGCAGGGCTATGTGGTGCCAGGCATCAACTCTATGCCAATTGTCTTAGGAAAGCTAAGAAATATGTACAGTCCTCCATATTTGGAAGGCAAGGTAACTGCTCCGGGATCCAAGTACGCTATTAAGCTTCAGGGTTTTTACTTCACAGGATGCAGACCTTGATTATTTGAAAAGGAACAAAATTGCTCTCTTCTCCAGGCATCAGAGGCACTGCCACAAGCAGGCACCAACAAGGTGCAGCTTCCCAACACCGCACTTCCCTGCACTGTTCTGCAGTCACCCACTTCACATGCTCCCTGTTCCTCTTTCAGTCTCTCATCTTCTTGGTAAATGTGATCATCCATCCAGCATCATGAGTCTGGACATTAGCCCTCAGAGAGGTGAGCCCTCCTGGCAAAGTGGCAAGATTTCATCAGAAGTGCTTGTACGTCAGCATTTCACAGCGCATGGGGCATCGTCACAGTTAAAGATACCTTCAGTCTTTACAGTGATCAATGCAAACAAGGATATTAACTTCATCTTTTTGATGAAGGATATTGAAATCATCTTTTTTCCTATCACTGAAGCTCTAACTGCTCCCCACACCTTGCCCTCCCAGCAAGGCTCCTGAGCCCAGGCAGAGCACACTGCTCAACTCACTCACATTTCACTCTCCCAAGCCAAACAATTTACTTATCCTCCCCATCTAGTGCTGCAACCCAGCTGCTTCTGCAGAAAGACACCACGGCCCCTGGACTGGCCTATGTAATCTATGCTCAGGATGAGAATATAACATAATTTAAATAATTATAATGGTTAAAAGTCTTCAAAACTGGGAGGTGTTGCTGCAGGGAACACTCATATGTGGCAACTAAGGGTATCAGGAGAATGTTCTGAAGTCTAAGAACAGGCTCTGATTTTATCTCAGTCTGTTGAAATTATTTACTTCTAAGCACCTCACCACTGGGTATGGAGGTACCTCCCTCTCATCCATAAAGATGCTACAAAGAAAAGTATTGAATATCAACGGAATTGTTCACATGCATTCAGCACACAGAGGCCACAGCAGCGCTGCCAAGCCAAGAATAAACAAATGCACTTGCTGTGAGTTAAGTCATCTCAATCTTCCTTTTTTTTTTTTTTCTTCCCCTTCGGTTCTAATAACAACAGTCTTTTTTGTGTTTCTAATAAAAACAACTTATCTAGAAACAGTCCCCTGAAATTCATTCTTCAGCAGTATCATTGTTTAGGTTTCAAGCAACACAGTTTTGCCAAACAAACCTCACCAAGCTCAAAGTAGAATCAGCATAACAAAATTAACAACACTAAGTCTTTAAGAGGCTGAAAAATTAAATTTTTAAATAAAACAACAGGGTTTAGTGATTGAGTATTTGTGTTCAACCCAATCTTCCCTGCATTGATGGCAATGGGAAAATTGCCACTGATTTCAGAGACTGCAGAAACTATGTTTATACCGAAAATCTGCATTGCTTTAGGGAGCAACTGCCACTGTGAATCATAACACTCTGAGCAAGAAATTCCCAAGCTATGTGAAGGCTATGACTTGCAATTCCGAATCATACTCAAGTACAACCAATTTTACATAACACTACAAGACAAGACTTCCTTCAGGATCCACCCATACCGATGTACGGATATCTATGTGTCCATCCATACGTATGTCCCAGAACAAGCCTGTCTGTACCCCACTGCTGAGACTTGGCTGTTACCACAGAGCGAGGCTGGGCCCAGCAGACCTCCTGCACAGCATCCCTGCAGCTTCCAGGCAGTCTACGGCACTGGGCTCCACCTCCCACAAAACACAGAAGGCTTGCAGAAAACCTTTTTTTCATCTGTCTCATGAATTCCAATAGCTATTTTTTAGCCCATGCTCACTGAATTTTTTATTACAGTATATACATGAGGTAGCCTGGTATACTCCAAGGGAATACAGTCCTTTTATTAAACGATTACATTTGCTAAATGAATTTAATAACCTCCTACGTAATCGCATTGGGTAAAAGATGAGGGATCTTAAAGTAGTTCATTCATAGTGCTCTCTCCTGATAGCTCGAGTTTGAAGAGTTCAGCATCCCTTTAGCTGAGCAAACGCAACTTCTAATCAGATACTCATGAAAATTGTTATAAAATTAAAGGAACAACAAAAAATAAAATCACATGGGTCTTCCAAACAAAACTACAGCTTATAAACAAAATTGAAGGTAAGAACTCAGGACTCATCTACATTTAAAATAAGTGTTGCCTACAATGTATTCTGTAAATACCTTGAGAGAAAAATCTAATGTTAAGTAAAAATGATGCTTTTTCCTCTTCTATGAAATAGCAACAGTTGGCTAAAACTGACTGAATCCACCAAGAATATCTCTTCTCCTAAAAAATTCCGACAAGAAAAAATGAAATTAAAAGTCCACCATGATATTGATGCACAATGGCAAAACTTTCCTAAATTATATGGGGGCATGGAAAGCTTAGTAAGTGATGCTTAAACAGGTGGCAAACTTCACTCAAGAAGAGAGGGATGCAAGGAATTAGTTTCAACTGCCTAGCTGACAAGAGAGCAGGACCAAGGCAGCCCTCCATCATCCTCCTCTTGTTCTCTCAACCAGAGCCTGTGGAAAAGAAACCCTTCCGGCCTCCTGGCAGCCACCCTGTGCCCTTTTGGAGGTTCCCCACTGTGCCCTAGAACTGCACGTCATTCAGCTGCCACTCCCCCTAAACACCTACGCACCTCCAGCACTGTACAGGAGAACACTTATCCTGAGCAATTCAGCTCAGGCAACAAACTGATATTCTTCTGTTCTGTATGACTTGGCCTGCAAGGGAGCTCCGTGCTGGGTCTGCAAATTGGATCCCTGTGGCTGTGTTCCAAATTCTTCCTCTGAGTCGTGGTCCTTCGCCTCACTCCTACCCTGCTTGTGCCCTCTTGGCTGACTCCTGACTCCACTGCCCAACCTCTCAGCCAGGTTTCCCAGTTTCATTTCAGCCTTGCATGTTCCCCGTGACAGCAGCATCCCCTCCCCTCCCAGCAGCATTCAGATTACATATAATCCAATTTTCTGAATTTCACTTGAGCTTCTAGACATGCTCTCACCCTGCTCTGTCCTGTGGCTTTCCCTGTTACTCAAGCACTGAGTAATCTCATTCCTGATCAAGGAGTTTTACTTCCTATTGCTATTTATGTCCTGCCTTCTTGCAAGCATGGTGTACTTAACATTCTCATGCAGTCACTAAAGCACATATATGACTTCCCAGTAGGATTCAATGTTACAGAGTTTCTTAAATTCATGGAATCTCTTTCATCAATACTCCTGACTGAAGTTTTTGTTTGGCTGTTTGTTTTTCTGGTTTTGTCTTGGTTTTTAAGCAGACAGACTTTCTAGGAGATGCATGAATACAAAACAGAGAGAAGTACACCAGAAAAGCAAATATTGCCATGTCTGTAAGCAGCAGGCATTTCATACCACAAGCACATCCTGCATTTTACTTCAGTAACTCCTTTTTTGTTGTTGTGTTTTCCTTCCAAACTATCTGCAAGAGCAAAATAGCAGAAGCTTTTTGTAGCCTACAATCAAAACAGACCATAAATCCATCAGAACTGTCTAATAAAATCAAAATACGGTGTGCCCACCTATAACACAAATGATTCTGGCAGAATCACTGCTCAATATTAGCTTGACAGAGTTTGGGTCCATAAAAGAATAAATGACAAGCACTACACTTGAGATGATTCAAGACTTATTTGAAAGGTATGTGATTAAGTAACCAGCTTCATACTGAATAGATATCAAAGAAATTCTTATTGCCCACTGAGAAGTTGTATCCAAGTTGCCAAAACAACACATCCATCAAGCAATGATTTTTTGAGTCCTAATTATCCACCACCCCACTTCTTCTGTAGTCATTTACGTGCACGGTCAATACAAGACAAGTCTGCAGTACTCCAACAAGTTTCCCCTTTGTATGAATCTCTGAACAAGGTGCTGGGCAGCAGAAACATGCTCCTTCTGCCCCTCAAAGGAGTACCACAGCAGGATGACACAGGTCAGCCTGGAGGTCAGCTGGGAAAATCAGGATGAACATAATGAATGTTTCATGTATCTGCTTCAGCTAGGATTATCCAAGATATGGTGTGAGTGTCAGCACTCCTCTGAGCATGCAACTCAGAAGCAGAATCAAACCTTCACAGTATACATTTACAGCTAGAATATTTTTCTAAAGTCCTCTCAGTACAGTAATAAAATAGCAATACTTTGGTGTCAGTTACTTTTTAAACTTTGGTACACCTTGAAATAGGCATGTCACAACAACATTACCTGATGCATGCTGCCTAAAATAATAATCCCAAGGCTAATTTTGTTGATATAAGTAGCTCTAGAACAGGATGAATACTTTATCTCAGTTTGATTCCAGTTAATTTAAATTAGGGCCTGTACATGGTCTTAATGGTCAGAGACTTTCAACTTAATAAATACACATTAACAATGAATCATGACTAAATGAAGACATTACAATAACCTCAGTAATTTCAACACATTTCATGAAATGGCTGAATAATCACTTAAAACTGCACATTTCTGACATAAAAAGATCCCTCCAGAAGACAGGATTCTAAAGTAGGCTTCAAATCCCAAAATACTTACGATAAAGCAAGATTTAGGAACAAAGCTTTGATTATAAATCCATTTCCAGACCTATACATACTAAGATCTTTAGCAGTCTTCAGAACTTTTAGTTTTTAGTAAAGGCATTTAGCCTTTTGTAGAACTTTATTTTTCAATCAGGTCTGAGTAGTTCCTAAACTGTCACGCATGTCAAAACCTCCAAGTCGCGTTGGTTAAAAGAACGTGTGTAATTAAAAGTTATATTAATCATCATTCCCCATTTCTCAGAAAAATCAACAAGCTATTACCAGAAATTACACCTACCAGGTACATCCTGGAAAGAAAAAAAAATATGTTAAGTTTACGAGCATGATCAGCTAAATGTTTCACCACAGCAGATGTGTTATTGGTTCCATAGTAACTGCTTGCATTTTCACATCTACTGTGGGGAAGAACAGGAAAAAAAAATATACCATTAACTCAATTACAACATTTTTGATACAGATGGCATTGATCTCAGTGGAACTACAAAATGAATAAAATATTAGCACAAGAAACAGGATTTGCATCTCTGCATAGATACGAAAACTCAGTTTTATGAACAGCTGCTTAACTTATTTGGAAATCAGTAGAAAGCATTCCTGCTCCGACGCTGCTCTACCCACCAGCACCATTATTCCATCAGAACATTAATCACTATTTATGTACTTCTGCACAGTAGTCTTCATGTACATAATTTAAAAACAAATCAACCAGTATCACCAACTTCATCTCCTATTCCTGACCGTAACAGCTCCTACCTCTTACCTAGAAAACCTATCAAACAACTTCCTGAAAAGACCTGCCAGAACTTGTGTTTGCAGACCACTGGACTTGCGGTTATCCTACAGAAAGGTCACCTTTCAGTCATTTCACTGCAAGACACTCAAGTCACCTTGACTATTATGAACCTGTATGGAAAGATACCACAAACCTGAAGCTGTTATCCATTCTCTACCCACATGTTTAATGAGATCAGTAGTCATCATTACATTCTGTGTAGAACCGAATGACAAGAAAACTACTCTAGAGTTAGCAGGCAGTATAACAGACAAGTATGCAATAAACTTTAATAGAAGCAGTTTGTCCTGGATGTAGGCTCTTTGGATTTGTTTTGGGTTTTTTTAAGTACTAAAGTTTCAACAAGTCAGTGTAAAGCCACCCATTGATTTTTAAGAGACTTTTAGCCAGGCCCCAAGTTCTCCTTAAGCAGAGGTTAACTTAAGTAACTTTTTATTGGAGTGCAGAGATACCAGGAAATGAGAATTACTGTATTTTGAGGTAATCATCAGAAACAGAAAGCCTGAATTAAAATGAAAAATTCCATGAAATTGAATAGAAAGAAACCTTCAACTACTATTCATAGATTGACTTGGGCATGAGGTACATGATAAAATGCCCAACAGCAAAGTAAGTGACTCCAGGCCTGCACAGGAAAAAAACTCAAAAAAAAACTTTTCTGGCAAAACTTAGATCCCTGAAAAGCATAAGAAGCTAGATGAGCCTTTAGGGCAGCTTCACAAGATCCACACACCCAAATCCTGCACTCGAATCCCATTTTATACATGGTGGTTCCCATTGCTACAGATAATTATTATTGACAGTTTGACACAAAAAATTCCACAAGACCTAAATCTTTCTCACTACAAAGTTATCAGCTTAGGCACAGCCACACTGGATCTACCAATGTTGATTTGTTTAAGCACTAAGAAGGAAGAGGTGGAGGTTAAACCCAGAGTGAAATGCCTACTGCCCTCCATGGGAATCCTGGTCATAAATGCAACAATTCATAGAAAAACTGTCTAGCTTCAGTGACACTACTAGGTATAATTTATTTGATGAAAGCAGGTCTACAACTACTACCAGTTCCGTTTAAAACTGTCCTAAGTAGATGCTCATGAAAAAAACAGTGGTGTATGGAATAACAGCTGCAGTGTTATGAAAACACAAGCAGCTATGCCACAGCAATCCAAGAAATACCCCCAAACCCCTTCTCCTTTGCAAAGCTGGCAAAAATTAATTTGAAATAACTAAATCAACAAAGAAGATGTTTTTAATTTCTAAGACATTTTTACACTAGCAATAACGGGAAACATTTTTCTGGATCTCTTAACAGTCTATTTAAGTTTTTCTTAACAACCAGATACCAGGTTAGGTAAAGGTCAGTCTAGGCTGGTATCCCAGCTACAGAGTACATGCCTGGGGAGGCACAACAAGCAAGAAAGCACAAAGTGATCAATTCTCTGCTGTGGTTTCCCAGTGTTCAACCCCTTGTAGTTTAGGAACTTTCTAAGCCAGATGCTTTTGGTGCATTGTGAAGGTCTCCTCTATCAATTTGTCATTTCAAACCTGCTCAAACCCATCCACATGTCTGACTGCCACAGCTTTCTGTGGCTGTTAAGTGCATGATTTAATCACATGCTGTGTCAGAAAATGCTGCCATGTATTTTAAACCTGCTGTCAAAGAACTATCACCGGGTTTTTCCTGACTTCACATTCTATGAAAGAGTGTGAATATGATTTCCCCTTTTCTCTCTCCATAATGTTTGGAAATTTATACCCGTGAAAATATCCCCCACCAGTTACCTTTTTCCTGATCCACATGATGAATTTCCCATTTTGTGGCAGCCTTTGCACAGCCAGACATGTCATTCTTGCCCTTCTCAATACCTTTTTTGGCTCTACTGAATTATGTAATGTATTTCCTACCTAAATATGCTCCTCCTTTTCTAGGGTACATATGAACATGCCAAAGAATGCAGTTGTGATCAAATCACCACTGGACTATCAAGTAATTAATTGGCTTTAATGAATCTTACATAGTCATAGTTTTAGATCATTACACAACAAGTGTATAAATGCAACCTTACACAAGAAAAAGCCATGCAAGAGTTACTGGAGAGTCATTACAGTCCTGAACAACTCTGTCTTATGAAAAAAAAGCCTTGAACAGTTTTATTGCATGTTTAAAACACAAATTTTGTCACCACACTTCAGAACACAAACTGAACGAAAGCAAGCCTTCATTGTTTTTATTGCAGGTTTGTTTTTTGAAAGCTACAAATGTCACTAAGATAAATGCAAGCCTTGAAATAAGACAGCTTACGATACACTTCCACTGATGAATTCAATTGCAAAACACTAATCCTTGCAGTTCTTAGACTAGTAGTATATTACAGGTAAGGACAACTCAACTGGCTTTTAAATAAAAACCTCTGCATGAAGCAAGCAAATGGTCTTTGGAAGAACTTCAGTGAAAACCCTCATAGCCCTACTGTGCCTGAAGCTCAAGTCTGACTCTGCAGTTGCTACTTCCAGGTTCATCTCCTGGGCACAGTCTGTTGCTACTAACGTAGCACAGAGCCGTGTTATCTGCTACAGTATCTTGACACAAAGATCCAGGAACTAAAAAAACCAAACACACGGTCCCAAAAGTTTGTATTGCTCGCAAACAAAGCAGAGAGAAGCCTGATAAGAATTGACAGGGAAATATTTTGGTAGAAAGTTAAAAATATTTCAGTAGGCATTACATAACAAATTACACAGCCTTCCTACCCATTTATTAAAATACTTGTGCATGGCAATGTCAGAAGGAACATGCCAGAAGGAAAACAACATCAGTCAACTCTGTTTAGCCGCGGGGGGGG
>JAWWES010000171.1:28607096-28708253 GCA_035583135.1 Lophotriccus pileatus
AACTGTGTTTAGACAACCCCCCCCCCCCCCCTTGGAAGCATTACATGTAAAGAAAGAAGACATCCAGTTCTTTGAGCACCGTCTTCTGCTCTCCTAGCCTGGAAGTGATTGCAATTAACATTTTATTTGCAAACAATTGGCCCTGGATTATTCACAGGGGGGAAAAACAATAGAAAAAAGAAACACTTGGCAAATAATTTAGTCAATGCATGGTCCATCTTTAGGCTTCTTAGAAAACAGCTCAAGTTCTATATCTCTTGCTATTTATCCAAGTTTGTCTCCCAAGCATTATATTCTAATTTCAGGTTCCTCATGACAAACTCCTTTTCTTGCTCCAGTTCTGTAGTAAGACCATTTACCTCTTCCTTGCATCAGGAAAAAACCCAAACAAACAGAAACCCTAAAAAACCAACAACTAATGCACATGCATTAGGGAAACTTTCTAATGCACAAGAATAGCCACAACTATTTCTCATTAATCCTATTTTAAATTTACCTCAATCTACAAAGCTGTGAACATCAGCAAAGCAAAATGGGAATAAAAATATTCTCGCTACATTTTAGTCTTTTTATATAAATGAGTTCTCTTGTTTCTGAAGCCAAATATAGAGCACATGAATGCACTGAAGATTATCTAGAAGGGTTCATATTTTACTTGCAGTATATGCCAAGTGTAATTTGCTGCAGGAAAGGTTTTCAAAGCAAGTCCCAGTTCAGCCTTTGTACTTCACAGTTATACTGTGGATGCCAGAACACTCCAATGTAAGCAAGCCTGGCTTCCACTGGACCTGCGCTCTCAGATGCTAACCTTGAGACTTCCTGAGTTCTCAAAGATAGCTGGGGGAAAAAAAGTGCTGTTAAAAGTGTACTTTGATCATCTGAATCTACAGAATTTTAACGTTCTGCTTAACTGAGCAAGACCGCTCATGTTTAAAGTACACCTTTAAATAGTCAGGAGAGAAATGGAAAAACAGGGCAAGAGTGTTCAACTCCTGTCCTCAATGTGCAACTTCCTTTGCTTTCTTAAGCCTCATTTTTCAGCTGGCAAGATCAGCTTACGGAAAGCAATGGAATACTATTTTGACTATAAATTTAGATGAACATACGGACTTTTTAGAGTAAAATAAATATAATAAAATATTGTAAAATTCTTTCCCCTGCAAAATGTACTGTGCTTGAGCAGAAATCCTGCATGTTGAAGGTGAGTTGAAAAAAGAAGAAGAGGTAAAACAAACCGCGGGATTTTATCTTAATTCCATCTAAAATTTGCACCTAACACCTGCTGAACGTGTCCTAGGACATCAGAAATTCCTGAAAGATGCAGACAAATAAATTATTTAACTTCTAGCCCAAGTTAAAAGTATTTCCTATTCACTAGTATAATGCCAAAGGAAAACTGATTTTATATACCACTGAGACAGCCCTGTGGGACAAGAAACACAATCCTCTATATGGGACCCCAACAGTTGCCTTAGAGATGCACAGCCTGGGAATTCTCAAGTTCAGACACCTGCTATCAGACACAGCTTCTAATGTTATCTAATTTCATTCAGCTGCTTAACAATTATATTTAAGATTAATCACTATATTTAAGATTAATCACTGTATTTTTCATTCCATTTCTATAAGAAATTATGATATCATTCAAATTCTTATAGTGCCTGGAATAACTTTTGAGTTTCCAGACTGGATCTATGCATAGGCATCCTTCACTTTTGTCCATGAAATCCAATTTTCCCTCACACACTATTCAATCCATTGACTTTATCAGCCCGTCCTTGCTATCCTTTTGTGCATCTGCCTCAGTTTGAATGCACCATTCCTAAACACAGGAAACTGAGTTTACCCAGGATTTCAGACTGAGGCCTTACCAGTTCCTTGTTTAACAGCATTAATTCTTCATTATCTCTGTCAGAAATCTCTCTCCTGATAAACACTATCCTAGGATGTATCTGAAGAAATTTCCTTCAGTTAGAGGAGTGATCGTTATCACTCTCAGTAGTATTGTTATCAACCTGTAGTGAAAATACTACCCAGTCATCAACATTTATACACCGTTCATGTGATTAAAATTTATCTACCGGTATAGTCTGTAAAATAATGATGTTTAATTGTAATCCAAGATTGTGTATTTTAAGTTTCTGAAGCCTTCACACCATTCAAAGGAAAAAAATACCATTTCCATACCAATCCAGTTACAGAACTTTGGTCCTGATTTAGTAAAGCATTTATGCAACTTGAGATTGGAAGCATTCCCATCACATTAGTCTTTAGAAGGCTAAAACCACCCTTCAGTGCTTTGTTGGGCTTAATGGGTTAATATTGCAAGGTGAAACCTGCAAAGGATCCTCAAGGCTGTTTTGCACTTACCCATCCAGTCTCCTCTGAGGTTAAAGCTTTAAAATGAAAAAAGCAAATATTTTGCTCTTCTATTCTTCCTTTGAATAGACATACTAAGCTGTAAGAGCTAAGCCTGTATTCTTCCTTCCTGCCTTGAGCTAGAGCTTTGCCCAGTGCCTTCACACATTTACAGAAGTGAAGTCTCATTTTCCACTGTTCTTCCGATGCCTTCCAAGTGCAAATCACTACAAGAGGATCACGTGTGACCATATGCTAAATTAAGTTTGCCCAGGAGACTTCATTCATCGGTTCCCCAGAAACTAGTGATTAGCCCGCGTACTTGCAAGGAGATACCATTTAATTCGAAACCACATAATTTATTTTTAAAAATTAAACCGGAAAAAAAATTAACATAATCATAAAGCCGTTTTCCTTACCAAAACATAACAAAGGCGGAGGCTTTAAGATCACACACGACCTGTTAATTTCACATTAAGGGTGCTAAACACACGGCGCTGCTCCGTAGCAAGCTGTACTACATCCACTCTCCAAACACACCTCCTGTTCATTTGTGCCACTGCATATTTTGCTACTCAAGAGCAAAGAAACCCAGCGCTGTACAAGCTATTTATTCTGCCTCCAGGTATTTCATGAATATTAAATAAGAACAGATACGAGCTGCTACACAAAAAAAAACTTTACAACTCGGCGGGGAGCTGCCCCGCTGCGAAGCCCACGGGTCACACAGGAGCGCGGGTGGGACACCGACAGCTCCCGGGGCGGCGGGAGCAGCACCCCGGCACAGACCCCGGACAGCCCCTCGCGACCCATCGTTCCCCAGGGGCTCCGGGGGGGCAGCGCCGCGGCCCCGCCGCCCTTGCCCGCTGCAGGGGGACGGCAGCGCCGCTCGGGGAGCGGAGCGGAGCGGCTGCTCCCTCTGCGCGGAGGGTGGGCGCAGCCCGTGCCCGACGGCTCCCACCGCCCCCTGCCCGTCCCGGCTCCCCCCGCGGCCCCGGGAAGAGCGGAGGGCGGCTCCAGCCCGGGCAGCCCGGCGGCGGGACCCGCGGAAACTTCGCGGGCGGGGCGGCGCAGCCTTACCTTGATGATGCTGCTCCTCCGCGGGGTGGCCTTGGCCGCCTCCAGCAGGCAGGCGTCGGGGTCGGGCGCTGCCGCCGGCCCCAGGCTGCCGCCGGGGAAGCGCTCGGCGGTGCCGACGGCCGAGACGCCGCTGCGGCGCTCCCGCCTCCTGCCTGCGGCCCCCGCCGGGGCGTCCAGCGAAGCCGGCTCGGGCTCCTCCTCGGCGCGGTGCGCGGCGTCGGCAGGGACACGGCCCGCCGCGGGCTGCTCTCTGCCGCCGGCAGCCTCTGCCATCGCCCCGCCAGCGGCGTCAACTTCTCCGGGGCGCTGGGAAGGCGGGGCGGGTCACACGGACGGAGGAGCGGACGGCGTCCCGCGGCGCTCCCCTTACGGCACGGCGGCGGCGGCGGCAGCAGCAGCGCCAGCTCTCCCCGGAGGAGCCATGGCCAGAGCCATGACCGTGCCCCAGCGCAGGGCGCCCGGCGGGACGCGGCGGTGCGGGGGGCGCGCAGGAAGTGCAGCCACAGCCCGCGCTGTTGTGACAGGAGCCGGGCGTGTGTTGACGGGCGGCGCTGAGGGACGGCGCGCTCAGCCAATCGGCGCCGCGCCCGCCCCCCGGCGGCGCCGCGGCGGCCAATGGGCGCGGGGAGGGGCGTGCCCGCGGGACGCCTGGACGGGCGCTCGGGGCGGTGCGGGCGAGGGCAGGTGGGGCTGCGGGGCCGTGCGGGAGCTGCGGTGACACCCGGGCGCCCTCAGGAAGAGGGCGCAGGAAGGGCCGTGTCGCCCGTCAGGAGCTGGGACGGCCACGGGAATGCCTCCCCGCGCGCGATTTAGGCTGCTGCCCCCGTGCCAGGGTAAAAGCAGCGTGTGGGAGAGGTGACTTAAGTGACACGTCCCGCAGCGTTCGGGCCCCAGAGGCGCTGTGGCAGGGGCAGCGACGCCGAGCGAGGGAGCGCTGCCAGCGGGGGCTGCGGGTGCGAGGGGAACTGGCTGCTGAGGGCGGGCCGGCAGAGCGAGTGCAGGGCGTGAGGGGGGACTCACAAGAGACGGCGGAGACTCGCGTTGGGGCTCCTCCGTCTCTTGAAAACGAGCCCAGAGCGGGGCAGGTTCGTGCGGGGCTGCGGGATCGCCGCCCTTTCTGCGCCACTCGCTTCCCTCACGGCACATGGCGGTCCCGCCCCGCACAGCCAGACCCCGCACAGCCCCGGGCAGGGCCGTGGCAGGGCCGACACCGCCCCCTGGCGGAGCGCGCGGTCCTCGCTCTCGCAGCCGCCGCGGTCCCGATTAAGCAAGAGAGATTAAGAGATAAACCTCCTTTCCCCACCCAGTCATTAGTTATTAGCAAATGCCTGGCTACAGAATATAACTGCTGCTTAAAGGATGTGAAATTTATATATCTGTATACATACATTATATATAATATTTAGAATTCTACATTAAAAAAATCTCAGAGCTTCTGTCAAGGTTATTGAGGCATTTATCATGTCCGACACAAAGAAATGCTAATTGAGAGACAGATCTAAATATAAGTCAACTTTTTTTATGAGCTTCTTCTAAATTTTATGTAAAATAAAAAGTTATAATACATGTCTACCACATTTGCTTTGGTTTGGTTTTTTGGGTTTTTTTCAGTGAGAAAGACCACAAAATAAGAGACCCTAAAAGAAAATATTCGCATTGAAGGAACATATATCTTAAAAATTACTGGAGAGAAGAGACTGGTAAGGGAATGGAGGACTTAACCTCAGCCTGCATTGTACACAGAGAGAACATGATACTAAGTCACTGCAACAAAGAGGGGGAAAAAATGCAAAACCAACTAATAAAAACTTATCCATATAGTGTCACACAGTCTGAACTATGAAGACTAATTTAAAGACAGTAGAGAAGGTCATTATCATGCAGTATTTTAATAGAGGGGATTATTGCTTCATGTAAAAATACATTGCAGCTTTTTAATATATTTTCTGAAATAAAATGAAGTTTAATCACTGGTTTAATCATTTGAGAACAGCAAAGTATTGTCATAGATGAAATCTGCATCTACCAGAAACTGTCTGTAGCATGTTGCACAAACAGATGCCTAAAACATGTTAAAGAACTTCATCCTTTCTAGGATATGTCTCATACATTCAAAATTAGGGAGATACTTACTGTCAAATGCACTGACTTCTGATATCAGAAGTTTAAAATCATTTAATTCTTATCT
Source organism: Lophotriccus pileatus (assembly GCA_035583135.1). Lineage (NCBI taxonomy): Eukaryota > Metazoa > Chordata > Aves > Passeriformes > Tyrannidae > Lophotriccus > Lophotriccus pileatus. Next base: position 28,612,723 of record JAWWES010000171.1, read on the forward strand.
CATATTCCAACCTTTGACACCTGAAGTCTTTAACTGAAAAAAGTCTACAGGGAATCTTCAGATTTTAAATTTCATAAACATCAAACCTACAACACAGAACTAATTATACTTTTTATCTGTTCGTCCACAAGATGCAAAGGCTTTAAAATTGTGTATGGTACAGCTAAGAGAGAGTTTAACTAAATTCTTCTCTAGAACAGAATAAAAGGTTGGCTATTTTTCTAACTATGCATCTCTGGATGCTTCTGAGGCATCAGTATCTATCTGCTTCTGTTTGGGAAGAACCACGAATTATGCAGGAAAAGAGGAATTGGTTTTGCTACTTCTTAATGTTTAATAAGAAAAGAGAATTAACAAAAGAAAGCTTTACACTAAAGGTGCTTACATAGAAAGTAAAAAAAATATCAAGATTGGGTGGTGATAAGAGTATTTAACGTGTTTCTGTATTCAGTTTCAAGATGATCTGATGCAGCCCACTGTACAAAAACACTGCAATGTTGTCTAGAGTTACTTCAGATAGGGACAGATTTTCAAGAACAGTCAAGGAATTCACTCCAGCTAAGGAAGGCAAAGATAGTAGATAAAAAAATCTATGTGTTTGCCTGAACACGTGAGTCAGCAAGTGCCTGCAATGTCTATTTTAATGTGGGGTTTTTTTGTACACTCAACTTACTCCCATTTCCATCCTTAAGGCACACAATTGTTCCTTAGTGGGTGTAGTTTGTATCATAAACCAGATGAAAATACAGTTGTCTTGGAGCTGTGCTGAAGTACAGCTTACATAAGCCAATAGTTTGCACCTAGACATTGCATTTTGGGAAGCTCTTAAAATTAAGTATTCTGCTGAGAGCCAAAACTGGTGCTCCTGTACCAACTAGCTGATGAAGTGTGAAAACTGACATCTTTTCCTGTGTCATGAACATCTAATTTGCAAGACAGAGAAAGCAGTAGGGAAAAAGTTGTGATTTCTTCGAGTATGCAGTGACAGCAAATCATAATTTCAGAATTGATGAGACATATGTAAAGCTATTGATGAGAAGCTGTTTGGCTGTAGGTAATTCTTAAAGAAGTGATTTTTTAAAACTCTTAGTGGTTATTGTATCTGTGCTGTTATATCCTGAACCTGATATTATAAAACAACAACAGAAAAAGAATTATATAATTCATTTATACAAATATGTACTTGTTGCTGAGCTTCACTCACGTTTTGGCAAGACAACCCCAAGTCATATTTTGCCTATAAAACTGTAATTAAGCTTTCAGGCTGGGAAAAAAAAGTGCAAGTTCAAAATAGTATAAAACAAATATAGTTATATTTAAAAACATTGTGTGTAAACTTTCAAATTTTGTTACATGTTAAAAAATATTTACACTCCTCTATTCAATGCCTCCTGATTCCTTTATTAATTCTTATTTTGTCTTGTCTCCTACTTCTTTGAAAAAGCCTCATTATACTTGCACATCATATTATATTTTCCAGGTAGTATAAATATTATATCTTCTCTAACTTAACAAGAGACACTTTTGTGATATGCCTTTATCTTAATGATATTCCTGTTCCAGCTTTGTCATTGATGAATTCTTTTCACTGTCTGATAGTACTTCAATTGGTTTTAATAATTAGAATACTGTGGTTATAGAAGATTTCTGCCAATTCTTTGAGGAACAATCCTTTATTTTAGCAGTATTGTTTGCCCAAACAGATATGCCAATGAAGTACGAGAAATGGTAAAATTGGGACCTCAGTTAGGTCGTGTTTAATCTAATTTCACAGCCACTGCTTACTACAGAGACACAGGTCCAAACCCTTGGAGTGGAATGTACCAATTTCTATTCGGAAATCAGCCCATGTGGAAAGATCATTAGCACTGCAAAAAGCCACCCAAACATTAGCAAGCATCAGAATTAAAGTTAGTGGTCCCGCTGCAGTTTAATATCCTTCAGTGCAAATGCTGTGATCATGTGAAATGCTGTAGGACTGTGGCTCCTCTTGCTGCAGGGGATAATCCCTGTGAATGAGACTGCTTTCCTTACCTGGAGCTCTTCTTTTCACCTTCCTCCAGACATGGCATTTTACTATCACTCACCTCCTTGTTCTCCAAGCTGTAGCAAGGTGTTTGGCACTCAATGTCTCCTCTCTTCTTACCCTACCTGGATCTTCCTAGCTGCTGCTACCATCTTTTGCTCACCAGCTGCCATGGTGAGCACAGGAGACCTGAGAGGACTACTGGACGCTCTCGTCAGAATAGTTGTGGCTTTTCTTGCCACCAGTGGGGGTACTTCTTTCATTACCCCTACTGTGTATTTGCTTTACCCCTTGCTTCCTCTCCTGCAGGCTCAGCTCTTCCCCCTGTGCATTCAGCCAACAGTTTCCTTCAGCCCACAGCTGCACACAGTTAAGGGTCACTGCAGGAGGGAGCTCGTGGCTCTGTTGGTTGACTTTGACTGTGACGCAGCACAACTGCTCCACAGCTGCAAAGAGACTGAATGGAGCCCAGGTTAGGTAAAGCCTGGAATGAAAAGGGGACTAAAATCTGAGATAGGGAGCTTCTGTAAACAAATTTTGCAGAGTCATAGCAGGTATTTTCTAAGGGACAATGGTAAGATGTCATGTGTTGTTTTGGTTTTGTAAAAAAACATTTTTTTCCTAACTTGATTTTCAAGGGTAGATGCTTGCCAGGAATGCATCTCCCTCACCTAAGGACTCACAACATGAGTCATACACACACCGTCAGATTTTTGGCCAATGTGACCGAAGTTCAAGAAGTTAACGAATAATTGAAAATAAGATTTTCCATGGACAACTTCAGGGAACCCCAGAAGTCATGCTACAACCTAGGCAAAACAGAGTTTATTCACTTGTGCAACCAGTGAAGCTTTCTCAAGTTGGTCATGTTTAGTTTCTAGTTGCTTAGTTTGGGGGAAGGAAGAGAGGGCATGTTGTATATATATTATAACAGAAATTGTCTTGAGGATTTGAGGGAGTCATAAAGACGAATTCTTTTTCAAGTCTAATGATACTTAATAATAATGATTCTTGTTTAAGGTAGGTGGTAATTCCACTGAATGAGGACATTTACCAATGACTGTTTCTTCACAGAGCTCTTTTTAGCTCCTCTGATCATTGCTTTTAGTATTTCTTTGTCTGTGACACATGCATAGAAATCTAATTGTAGTTGTTGCTACCTTTCAGGCTTTGTGAACTTGTTCCCTGCCACGAACGGCATGATCCAGTAGATGTATGCCACTTCCTCCATTCTTTAGTAATTACTTACCAAGAGGTTCAATTTCATGCCACAGGCTGTACTATGTCACAGCCTTTCACATCCTTCCTGGCTCCAAGGATATATTCCGTGTTAGAAATGCAATAGCAGTGTGGTTCCCACACACTTACATACAATTTTTTGGGATCATTTGGGTTATCATGATCTGTGCAGCTTGTGGGGAAGCAGCATTAATGTTAAATGATACCTATTAGCCAGGAGTTATTCTTACTGAGGATAGAAAGCATTCTGGTAATATCCCAGTTCAAAAGCTACTCTTATGGTCTCTAATCTTACCATCTCAGAAGCAAATTGCTGCCAACATCAGCAGGAGTCATATTCATATCTACTTTGCAGCTAAAGACTTTGGAGGAAATCTGGACAGTATACCAAGAATGGAATTTAGGCCCTTCTACCTGTTAATCAGACATACAATCTTCCTCCTAACATGCACTCCCTGACAGATTTTGCACTGCTTAACTGGTTTTTGGTCACAAACAAGTTAACCATGTGCATCCTGGACCACTGAGGTGGTATGCACTAGCTTGACCATCAGGAGAAAAGAACTCATTTAAATTCTTCTGGGGGGCTCCTGGCCATGATGTGAGGGAAAGTATCAAGCAATCTAATAGGAGTGGATCTATATGGGGGGAGCACGGGTGATGAGAGCCTGATTTCACTGATAGGCACTTTGGGTGGGGGTAGAGGTCCAGTCCCATGGATAGAATAGTTGCACATTGGAGAACAGAACAATGTCTCTTGGTTTCAACTGAGAAGTCAGGTTGCACTTGGAGACTTGCTTTGTGATGAGAACCAAGTAGAGAAGTTAGGATGATCCAGAGATTTGCTTCAAAATTGCACCTTGATCCAAACACAAATGCTAAAGCAGATGCTGCCAGGGTAAGTGTTAGAAGGACACTGCTCCCTTTAGATGGCCTCCCAAAGAAAGAGCATAAAGAGCTGTACCCACATTTGCCTCATTTCAAAGAAAGCTGTTTTCATATGAAAAAAGTCCAAACAGTGTTTCCCAGAAATATTTTTAACAGCTTTTACACTGGCTTAAAGTGGTAGTATATATGAACAGAAAACCTGTAAAGTCTTCCTTTTTATGCTGGAACTAAAGTTATAGGCAACTCTGGCCTACTCCTTGACACCACTTCCAAACACAAGGTTACATGCAGCTAGATAAATGTTTTTAGCAAGTTTTCAAATTCATCTATGTCTGGTTATTTCTCATGCATGCAAATTTGGCCCAACTCTCTTAATTCATTAGAAAAATCACCTCAAAATAAAAAAAAAAACCAAACAAAACAATATGATTGTGAGCACAATGTAATCCTCAAAATAACTCGAATTCCTCTGGTGTTAATTGAAAAGGATTTTAAGAAGATTAAAAATATATTCCATCAGGGATGAAGTATATTTAATCTTTTATTGCAAAAGCTCATGTTCCTTAACATCAGGTTAGACGATTATCTAAGGGCCTGGAAAAGAAAGCCTAATGACTAATCTATGTAAGCTTATTTTCATAAAATTTGCCACTGTGGGAGTACTAACATGCATAAATGGAAACCACTGTTTATCAGTGTCTTTTCTGAGTGGGGTTAAATAACCTGGTAGTTCAAATCCACAGCCTATACTAACTCCCAGTGTAGCCTACAGCAGGATTAGCAAAAGTGAAGCATTCTGCAAACACAAGGCCAGGAGTGTTTTCCTCCTAAGAGATTTCCAGACAAATCCACAATAAAATGTGTTGGGTAAACTTAGAAAGTCAGCTGTTTACTTTGTGGTTTGGAAGAATCCTCTAATTCTAATGAGTTACCTTCTCTTTATCTGATCTCAGATGTACAGTCAGACTTGGTAGCAAGATTTGGGGAGATTAAAGTGTATTAACCCTTCAGGCTGTCAAAAGACGGCACAACTTTTTCCACATACATTCTGCAAGTATGATGTCCAAAGATGCCAAGAAATGGTTTTATGAGCAGATATTATACACAATGAGGCTGAGTGAGCCATACTTGAACACAGCACTTCTCGATGGTTTGTGATTTTGGGGAGAATAGGAAAAAAACAAAGAAAGAGCGATCTCTCTTGTTTGGTCCATAGTGTGGGCCAAAACTTGGATGGCTTATTTCCCATGAGCTACTAGAAATAAAATGAGTTTAAATTACCTATTGGTCCAAGTACTTAAATCCCCTTGATTTGAATGGAAAGCAAAAGATAAAAAATATTTCAGAGCTCACAGATGTATTTTACAAAATGCCGAAAAAAGAATGAGTTGCAAACTGAGCAAAACAAAAAAGAAACAAAGCAGGAAAATCCCCTAATCACTCATGCAGGCAAGATAGGTGATCTCAGAAAGCTGGATTCTACCTGAAACATTCATATGGAAAAATCTCGTCATGTTACATAAAAACAAGTCAAATGTAATGATAACTATGGAAAGATTAGAATTCCTTTTGAAAAATCTATTTTGCTTTTTCTATGTATCTAATAGTCTTTTTTAAACAACGAAAATTTTCAGAGGAAGGGGCCTTCTTTGTACAGCTATTTGAGATCTCCAGATAAAATAGCCTATTTCATTATGCAAGTAGATTATTGCAAAGTGTTGCCTATTAAGGCTTGTCAGGCTTGTATCTCTAAAATTGATTAATAAATATCAGAATCCGAGTATTTAAAAAATTATATCAAAGCCTGAGGTTGTGAAACACCCTACTTCCATCTCTGCAACGGGTTTTACAGCTGGAATTCTCCTTTTCACCATTAAATTCCAGACTCAAATCAATCAACTGACATGGAAAGTAACTCACACCATAATGCACAGATTGAGACCAAGCATAAACTCATCTTCCTGCACTCGGCTGCCTGCATCCCATTTCAGCTCTGTTTTGACTCCTTAGGTATTTAATTCATGAGAGAGGAAGGAACATGCTGGAAAGATTGCAACTACAGAAGCTCATCATTCACGGGGGAAAGGTACATGGTAGGTTGACTCCATTACATACAGTTCTATACAGTATTACATGGGAAAGAACAAACACATTGAAGTAAAGGTTGATTGTTTTACTGCTGTTTTCAGCCATTTGAATAGTGTTTCTAAGCAATAGCAATTATGTTAGACCCTTTTTTCCACCTTTACATGTGGAGAGCAGCAGAGAGCAGAAAAAAAGCAACAGGAGTGTGTAGGCATATATGCAAGTATTTCCCCATAAATGAAGCACCTGTTAAAACAGGAGTAGCTGTCTTATCTGAATCTGAAAAACTGCAGGTACGGAGTAATTTGCCACATGTACAAAAAAGAAACAAACAGCAAAACTGTAATGGGCAGGAATAAAATGGCTTGATTCTGTATTTCTGTGTGCCATTCCTCTTCAAATCACTGAAGTCAATAGAGAGAAAAGCTTTTTTGGGCTACTGGATCTAAAACACAATAAAGAAAACTACATGAGTGTTAAAATTTCCCCAAGTATGTGCAATAGATTAGCAACATCATAACTACAGTAAATTTCTTTTTGTTTGTTTTGTTTTGTTAGAGTTGATACCTAAACACACAATGACATTTGAAGAATCAAGCTGTAAAAGGTAAGACTAGAAGCCACATTGATTTTCTGAGATGATGGTCAAATGAACAGGGAAAGGAAAAACCTGTTTACGCTATGAGAACACTTGAACATAATGGCAGCATATAGATATTATTAAATTGCACTTATATCCATGTAACTTTACACTTCTAGAACAGCAAAGCCTGTTATTTTATCTTTCTTGCAGTACTTTTCCAACCTGTCTTTCATAATACGTGTCAATTTTTTTCTAGCTTTTTCTCCTTATTTATTTCTGTCTGCAGAATTTTATATTCAGTTCAGTAAAACATGTAAAATATAATATTATGACAACTGCAAAAGAATATTAAAAGCCTAAAATTTATCAGACTCAGGATAATCATTACATTTTGGTTTGACTAAATGAAACACAGTAGGGGGAAATCTAGAGGAAAAGCCAATCAAGGCTGTCACACTAAAGTAAATGAGGTGTCTGATAAATTTCTCTTCACTCACCCCACTGGAGATCTATTAATATTTCCACGTCACGTGTATCTATGTGTTTTGTTGGAGGACTATGCTTTTATAAAAATAAAGGACTCAGATTTCTCAGTAGACCCATTTATTATTTCCTATTAATAACCACATTATCAGATTTAACAAAGGATTGTACTATAATTCTCCCCTTTGCTAGGGACATTTATTAAGGTACTGATCAGCTTTACAATTTCACTCAGATGCTACTACATTTTCAAGTACCTTTCCAAATCTGACACTTTTAACAGTATCCTTCATTTTTTGGCTTTGACAAGTTCCATCAGCAAGGGAACTTTTATGCAGCAGTTTCCAGTAAGCTTTCCCCTCTTTGGGACAGGTAAGACAAAATGTACACAAATGCCTTTATAAATAAAGCTGAACTTTATACATAAATCTGAACTCTGAAGAGAGACAGAAAACAAGCCAGTCTTACATAGCAACTTTCTGCCAATAACCTCCATGCTGAAGTTGACTTTTGGAAAATATGGTATTTTTAAACTAAGCTGTAAAATCTAATTATGTCTTCAAATTTGAAAGAAAGTACTAATTGCCCTGATACATTTTGAGCTAGAAATTATTCATAATAATGTTATTATTCTGCAAGGATGCACTGAATGAAGATGCTTTTGTTGTGTAGTAGCAATCTACCACTTTGGAAGCGTGGTCTAGTATACAGAACATCGAAGTCTCCCAGTCTTCTCTGGATCATCTTCCTGTAAGATGGAAATGTTGTATCAGAGAAATACACACATCCCTTTCAGTAAATGCAAAACTTCTCAGAGACAAGTAATTTCCTTCTGCATTTTTCACATGGCACTGACCATAACTTTTTTACCCAGTGGCACTCCCTCAGTGAGCACCATAATGCGCTACTAAGCACTGTCAGATCTCTCAGGAGGTTTCCTCCGAGTCCTTGAATATGTAAGAGCTCTTGGCTTTTTGATTGTTCCAGTTTAGGCTCAGGGTGTAGAGAATCCATTCACAAGCTCATAAGAAAATCACTGTGTACGTCTTCATAAGTTACAGGGTTTTATTTTTAATACAGTTGTATTCCATGCAGCAGAGACAGAAGTCAATTTTTTAGTTACATCCTAAGAGCCATTTTTATGAAATTGAGAGTGGGAAGTAAGTAATCTTTCATCAGGTACACACTGACAAGGATATATTAGTGTTCATATTTCCATGAAAGGATCTTAACATGCTGGTAGGACAACTAGCATTATTATCTACAGACAGAAGATAATAGAAGCAAAAAAGGTAGCATGTCTTTTCTAAGGTCAGTGAATCAATCAGTGAAATAGCAGTCTGTTGTCAGGCTCAGGTATTACTCATAAAATCATCCTTGTCTTTTTGTGCCTGGAGAATTCTTTTCCTCCTTTCTCCTCCCAATCCATTTTCCTCCCTATTTTTCTCTTGCTTTTTTTTCAGTTTATCTTTCCTCACTTAACCTCTGACTTTCCCTGCTGCTAAAAAAAGGACAAAAGGCAAGAGCCTACAGGAACCAGCAGAGTCAGACTCTCGTCTTTGTCCAGCACTGCCTTTTAATTTGTGGGAGAGAACAGCAGGGGAGATCATTTCATGCTGTGTATATTGCTGACATGCGGTGTCAGGAAAAACAGTCTCACTCCCGACTTCCTTTGAGAGTGGCTCCCTCGGCCAGGATGCTGTTCCCTTAATGAAGCAGCCAGGCAGTGCTAGGGCAGCCCAGCAGCCTTTGTTGTGATATTCAAATCCTGTACGCATGGCATATATTTTTTGCCAGCTGTACTGGTAATCCTGTTCCATGTGTTGAATTTTCAGGTTTTAAATTATCAGAATAAAAAATAGCTCAGTCTTTCTCATTTATTTGCTGAAGTCCTATTTTTGTCACAACTGTCTTATTTTAAATATAAATGTCCCAGATTTCGGAGTTTTTAACTAAAGGAGGAGGTATAATGTAGAAGATACAACAATTAAAGCTATGTAAAATACACTTTCATGTGTCTGAATATTTCTTTATTCTTTCAGCTGTTCTGACTTTAAATTCCCCAAATCAAGATATAAAGCACATGAAAGGCTTGGGCTATTCTGCCTTTCACATCACTAAAATGTAGTGCTGTTCTTAGGATAAGCTTTGTTGCTTTCTGATAAATATTCATAAAAGTCAAAGAATGCAATTCAGCAGGTTTCTGATATCTTGCAAAGTAACTATTTCTAAAAAATCCCATCAGTTCTGCTAAAATTACCTTTACTTTTATAGTTTTCTCTGCTAAAAAAACCCACACTACTAAGAGTTAAGCATTATGTTGTTATATATTAGAGACACAAAATTATTAGAAACTTTTCTAGGGTTGTGGTTTTTTATTCTGTGTGATAACAATAATGTTGCAGAAGCTGGTAAATGTTGAAGCAATGCCAGAAAAGTAAGGAGCAGTGTAGGATCCTGTCAAGATGGCAGGTCTGTGCCCTGCCTGTGCTCAGGGAGAGCTAAATAATGTGAGGGGTTGCTTGGTTTAGATTGGATGGGTATAATTTGCATAAAGCAAACTTAAGCCAGATACAAAGATTTGAATTCAACTAAAATGTATTTTATTGTAGACACCCTTGAAGTCTTTATTTTAAAGCACCCAAAAAAAAGTAAACCACAAGAGTAGCTAAGGATAAATTTACCCTACAGTGATTCCTGACATTGTGTGTTGGAGTTGAGCTGCAGTGACTTAGCCTGTGAATGTTTGATCACTTTAAAAACAGTTTTCCCACTGAGGTGGTTCTCCCAGCACACATTTATCTGCATTCCAGCTCTCACTGTCATCAAATTTTGTCAGGCGGTACCTTTGTACCTACACTGATTATGAGTTTGGCATTTGACTCACTCTTTTTTCCAGACCTGTTTAACAGCAGAGATATTTTCAGGGCAAACTGCATTTACAGACAAAATGAAATTATGGAACAGGAGAAAAAGGTTGTAGTGCTGTTCAGTAAGTGACCACACTTCTGACATGAGCATTACTATTGGTGCTCCTCCTCCAGTTCAGTAAGGGCTGAAAAAAGAATAATTTGAGTTGGAATATTTTGAGGAGTGGTCATGAAGGTGTTATTTTCCAGCCCTCTCTGCTAGCACTTGCCGAATCGCATCTGTAACGTCATCCCAGGCCTGCTGTTGTACAGATGTTCTCAGGGCAACCTACCTGCTTGAAAGTCTCTTTGGGACCCTTGGGAAGACTCTTCTGAGGTGAAAAAAAGGGCTTTCATTTCGTCATGTTGACAACAGTAAAGTCTAAACTATGTTTTCGCCTCACATCAATCATGGCCTGGTAAGCCAGACCCAGGGAACTGCCTCACCTGCTTTCTGTTTCACCCGCAGCAGCCGGGTGAAACGCATGACCCTGTTTTCCTCCCCGTTTCACGCCCTAGCTGGAAGGATAAAAACCCAGCTAGGATTTACTGCCTATCTTCTCAGGTGCTGGGGGCAGACCTGGAGGGAGGTTCCTGGGCCGCCTGAGGGTTTCCAGGAGCGGTACCGGCCGTTCCCCGAGGGGCAGGACGGGCGCCCGGGGGCTGCGGGTGCCGCGGTACCGCGGGGAGGGAGCGGAGCGCGGGCTCGTGCCCGGCTGGTGCACGGCACGGGCAGCCGGGGCTCCGGGCGCTGCAGCGGCCCCGAGGCGGCAGGGAGCCCCAAGCCCTGAGGCGGGGCGCGCCGGGAGCGGCAGCACCAGCGGGGCCGGGAGGGGAGAGCCACCCTCGTCCGCCTCCTCGCAGGGATCCCGTGAGGGGACGCGGGACCCCCGGGGAGAGGGCGCAGGTTTTCGAAAGGGCCGGTCTCGCCGGGGCAAGGTGGGGGGAGCCTTCGGGGACCTGGAGGCGGCGGGGCGCTGGGACGGGGAAGGGCTGCCCCGTCCGCCCGACCCCCGAGCTCAGCGCCGCCCCCGCCCGCAGCGCCGCCGCGGGGCTGTGCCCGCCCCGCCCGTTGCAGGCCCGTCCCTGCTGGCGCTCGCCGGCCGGGCGCGAGGCGGAGCTGAGGAGCAGGACGCGTGCCGCGAAGGTGCCGGGAACGTGCCGACGAGGCGGCTGCGAGGACCGATGGATCCCGAGGGCGCGGTGAGGAGCCCGGCGGGGACGGGCAGCCGCCGGGGCGGGCGGGGAGCGGCGGCGGGTGTGGGAAGCGGGAGCGCGGCCGTCCCGCCCGGGTGCCCCGGCTCGCGCCCGCCCGCGCGGCGACACCGCCGCCGCCATTTTGTCTGCGGCTCCCTCAGGGTGCGGAGGAGCCGCTGCCGGCCCTGGCGGTGCGGGGGGATCGCGCCTGGGCCGCGGGGTGCGGCCCCCATCCTACAGCTGCGGAAAAGAGAGCTGTGTAGGCGGTTGGGTGGGGTGAATCAGCAGGCCTTCGTATGGTTTGGTTGTCTGACTGTGGGGTGCGTTTAGTGTAAAAACTGAAAATAGCGCTTCTGCTGAAGAGCAGTTGTCAAACGCTTAATAAAACATAACAATACTGTTGAATGTGCGTATCCATGTTATTTAGGGAAAATGATGGATGTTTAAGAAAACAGTGGAAACAAATGTTTGGACAAGTGATGTTAGTACGTATTTAACTTTTTTTAATAGTGTTTACTTATTGCCACTGGCAATAAAGAGATGGTTATCAGACTACAGATTTTAACGTTTAACTTTTAAAAAGCGTGTGAATTTACTGTATTGGGAGTTCACAAGTGGTGTTGTTGATTTCTCATTTCTTCCATTTGGGTTTTTTGTTTGTTTTGTTGGGTTTTTTTTTTTCAATAAGACAGCTCTTAAAACTTGTATAGAGAAAATGCCATCTGAGCTCCTTGAGGTAAGGAATACATTTTGGCTGTGGTGTCAACTGTTAAGTGCCATAGTTAAATCCGAAGCTTCTGGATTGTGTGCTGAACATAATTGCCAGATGATTATACAATTAGAATATTGTCTTTGGTGTGAGAGATGGAGAAAGTAACCTGTCTTGTCCTTCAAGAGTTTTTCCTCTGCAAAAAAACAGTCCTCTTCCTGAAGCCTTTGGGACTGTAGCAACTATGTTTGTTCCTTGCCCAGTAGTGTTGGCTTTTGTTCAGGTTGGGCACTGTATACTAGGAATGCTAGGTTAGTGTTCTTCAGAGTAGATCAGGTTAACGAGTGGGTTTTCCTCTGCCCCAGATATGTTTTAGTTAATTTGCAAAGGGCTTTTGTCTTCCCTAGATTTGTGTGACTTAAACTGGATTTATTGTCATTAAGGTGTCCAAAACAATAACACTAAGACATCGCTCGGAACTCTCAGGTAGCTAAGGAATTAGCAAATAATCTTAGAAGGGCTTGCAGAGCAAACAAAAGACAGCTTTTTTTCCCTGACGTTCTTTTAGTTACTGATCTTCTTGCTACACTGCAACTGTCAGCCTTCCCTTTTTGTGTGTTCTCCTAAAGATAATTGGTGTGGCTTTATCCAGGAATGCTTAGAGGCACAGCCAAGAAAATGCTGTCTTGTCAATGAGGGAGAGGCAAAATCTGGAAGTAAAACAGTGTAAATGAAAGGGGGATCCTGTGAAGAGAACTGTTCAAGAGCAAAACTTTGTTTTCTGCTCTGGTTGCACCGAGGGTAAAACACACAGATACCACAAGAAGCAAAAGAGCTCTATACTTGATGAACAGCTTTCTGTGCTTGCAGTATACTTGCATGTGTTGTGTTGGACCTCGCTACAAGTTTTAAGGGTTCAGCAATAGTAAGAAAAAAATACATTTACCTCAGAAATCGTTTCAAAAGAAAGGTTGGAGCCTGAGAGCCCTAGATTCCTACTTGTAGTTTTCACTACTCAGCTTGTTATTAGCCTTGTTATCTGCAGCCTGCAGCAGCTGCCTGTATTTCATTTTGGGTTCCTTCCCTAGTGGTACTGTCAGGGCACTAGAGTCCAGGACTGGTTTTAGGAAGTTTTTTGGGGGGAGGAGAATACCACAGCAATAATGGTCTTGAAGCCTTTACTGCAATTTCTGTTGGAGAAGTTAGTGACAGTACTATGTGACTGCTTTACAGATATGACCTCACAGTTAGGCTTGACTTTGTAAGGCAGTATGCATTTATTTTTGAAAAGAGTTTCCAATCAAATTAGTTTGCAGGGGTAGGTATGGTGGAAGTTAAAACATCAGGAGGACTTTGCTAATGGCTTCCATGAAGATCCTGCGGTATATTAGTCCTTTACTGGGGCAAGAGTGATCTGGTTGCTTTTCTGCAGAGGGAATTTCTGTTTGGACCACTGGGTGCTGTGTTGGTAGGCCAAGAGTGTTGAATTAAAAGACTAGTCTAGTCTTCAAGAACTGTTCTCATCGGTTTTACAGAACTTGTTGATTTTATGTGATGAAATTATGGGTACTTGGCCCTTGGAAAATCAACCAGAAGCTGGTGCAAAAAGCAGAGTCTTGTAGATGTGTGTGAGAGCACAAATTGTTATACGTATCTGTTCTATATAGGTTTAAAATAAGGACTTCTAAGAGGTATAAAATAATTCTGCAATAGAATTCATTACTTGAGACTTACACATCAGAGTGCTGTGCAAATTGAACGAAGATTGGTGGATTAGACCCTAAATGTCTGATTTGGAAGGGTGTTAAACATTGAACTTCAGACCAGAGTCACTAAGTTACTGAATTGCTTAAAATTAAGCTTATGTTTAAACACTGAGCTTCATTCTGAATATAAAAGTTCAGTTCAGTATTTGCTGTGCCTTTCGAAAAATTCTCTACAGACCATACAGAATTTTCATTCCCTGACAGTTAAGTTGTAAGATTTTGAAAACTTTTTCTTTCAACCAGCAGGTGACAGATCAGATGCCAGCAGAGTCTTTACCGTCGTGTCCCAGCGTGGTGTCACCTGTGCGCTTAAATAATCTGATCAGTTCTCCAAGGTTCGGAACAGTTACTCCAAATCGTGTCTTTGTGGGAGGAATTGATTTTAAGGTATTTTTTTCCTGTTTTTGCTGCTAAATGATAATGTATAGCCCCATAAAAATCAACAGGAAAGAGAGAGACAATTGTGTGTTTGCTTAGGTGGTAAGTGCCCTTCACTATAGTATCCCAGTCAGTAGTAGAGAATAAAACATTAAGTGTTGATTTACAAAGCTGACTTGGTGCACTGAGCTGCTAGAAGGTTTTGACAAACCAGATCTTCATAATTTTCTCTTTTCAAACAAGATAGCTTTTGTTATCAGTGGAGTTTATGGTAGAAAAGTATGTAGAAGCCTTTTATGTATAATATCTAATGTAATTTAATAAACTGTCACAATGTTACATACGGCAAACAAGGCAAATGTCGGTAGCTTTAGTTCCTCCAGCACTTCTGGTTCATAGAAAGAATCTACAATGCAACTATTCCTCACTTGCCACAGTAATTTTCTCAAAGACAAGTGTTTGGTTTTAAAACAGATATGAAACCTTGTCTAGGTAATTTGCAGTACTGATCTTAATTCTTAGAATGCTTCTGCCTTTGTGCGTTCCCTAAAAGCCTCAAGTAGCAGTGAATATTGAGCTACTTTTACACTGGTTAGTCTCTTTCAACATTTCTGACAAGATCCTCGCCAGATCTTTATACCAGCTATTCCCATTTATTTCTTCCCACTTTATGTAATTAAGCCACTGATTTTTGCAAGACATGCTTGGTCTGCCTAGCTGATGTTTTTTTCCCCCCGCCAAGAGTATCTTCTCTGCCTTAATCCTCCTAGACTGAGGATCTTTGAGTCATCTGAAGAGGAACAAGAGTTTACAATTCAGTCAGGCTATTTTGCATAACAAGTGCAAGAAACTCCAGGATCTTCTAACTTTGGCTGAGGTCATTCAAATAGAGGTGTTTGTAATTTGAGATGTTGTCCAAGGCCTTCAGTATATTTGGGCTTTATCCAAGAGGCACAGTAGCTTTTTTCACTAACAGTAAGCAAATGACTAGAGGTATAAAAAGACCTCTCTCTGTTCTATCTGCACTGCAGTTTCAGAGGTTAAAACACTCTTCTGCCTAACATACCAATATTTTCTTTACTTATCCTACTTATTGTTCATTTTGAGGGGTTTCTTGGCTTCTTGGTTCAGTTGCTGGCACTTCAAAATTTTATTTATCTTATTTTTAACAACACAGTTTGAGCATGCTTGTAAGCAAAAGATGGAATTTTGTGGGGGGATGAAAGCTCTATAAACATTTTAACTACTCTTCCATTTACTATGGCTCTTTATATCAGTCTTAAATTTTTTATCAAATCATAGGATTTATATATCAGTCTTGACTTGTTTTCTGTTGGGAATCTCATGGCAAAAAGGATTGGGTTTCATTGCGTTTTCTTACCCCAAAAGTCTTACTCAAGTCAGTTGGGGGTATATAAAAGCTATTTATTTTTGTGAAAAAGGGAGACACAAAAATTTACATGCATTCCAGCAAGCTCTTTTATGATCTGGGTAGTTCTTTTATGATAGACCACCATTTGGTCTATCACTGTAGCACTGATTCCTGTTTGTAAGGGGAAACATCTGGCTTCTGAAATTTAGAGAAACAGTTCAGTAAGAGGAGTTGGAGTTGGGAACATTTTCATCGTGGTATGAAGAGCACTTTCTTTAGTGGTGTGTGCTATGTGTCTTAAAGATTAGTGCTAAGTCTTCCCCTATGTCGTTCTCAAGAATCTGACAAATGCCTTTGTCTTAAAATCAGGAAAAGGCAAGTCCTGAAGGTGTTTCTGGATATCATGTTTGTACACATGCTTGCAGATTTCACTGTGTGTCTTAGAACACTGTTTTCTTCTTATTCCACTTCAGTTGCTGCTCTGCACATAAACCGTTGTCTTTCCAAGTTTATACTTGTGTAGCAACCTCTCACGTCTGTGGATGACACTTGAAGCACTGAGCAATTTCAGTCTTGGATGAGGCAGATAAACCTTTGTGCTGGAAAGGATCTGCTAAATTGTACACATGCAATTTAAAACATTGGAAGTCATTTACTGATACCAGAAGTACTGTTTTACTTATACTTTAAGACCAGAAAAAGTACAAATGAATGATGCATGCATATAACAGTACTTCTTCCAGTGTTAGATGTCCTATTATATAAGGACCATGTAAAAGTGCAAGTCTCAAATGTGGTGTTTAGGGCACCACGTGTGATGCATGTTTGCTTTGTAAGAGCAGATTCGTACAAGGTAGGTGAGGTTAGATGTGCCTGGACATTGGAAACTTGTCTTGTTCCATGTGTACTCAGAAGGGAGCAGTTCCTTCCAAGTTTTAGACCATTCCCAATGAACAACTTTTGTTAACTTAAAGTTTCTTTGGTGTGCCTGTACATATTTACAGTCTCAAGTTAAAACTGCTTCAGAAAGAGCAATCGTGGTGTGTTCGGTGGATTTGACCACTAAATCAGTGGTTTAGTGGGAATTTTTTTTGTAAATGTGGCCTATGAATATCCTTTTGGAAATCTATGTACTCTGCTGTTCTGAAGTTTGAAAATATGGTAGTGATTTTTAATACTGCAAACTGCTCTAGAATGTAATTCACAAAAACTAAAATTCAGATCTAGTAAACCTGCTTCAGTGGTCTTAGCTGTGAAAGACAGTTGTTACATAAATCTACTAAAGAGGAGCTTTAATTACTTTGTAGCGTTACTGCTGAATAATAAATACAGCAATTAAATGGCCTGTGAGGCTCTTACTTGTTCGCTGTTCTCTCTTCCTATCCAGGGTTATAATTAGTTTGTAGCAAACTTTATCTGAAGTATGTCCATTACAAGTTCTATGGTAAATATTTATTAAATAACTATGCAAACTCTTCCTCTTTTTTTTTTCCTCTCTTGATTTTTCTGTACTAGACTAATGAAAATGACCTGAAGAAATTTTTTGCTCAGTATGGCAGCGTAAGAGAAGTGAAGATAATAAATGACAGATCTGGAGTATCAAAGGGGTTGGTATAGTAGAATAAGCTTTTTGTGGAAATGGAAAATATAACAGAGATGTGACTGACTCTAGTAAATTTGATTGTTTTTCATAGCTCAGAATATTAATTTTCTCGTTGATCTTACCAGCTAATCTATCTTTGCAGAAATCTGTTCTGGCTCTTTAATATTTCCATATTGTCGTGGGTTAGCAAGGGTCCCCCCTCCCTGAGGGACTGTAGGTGGTTTGTCCAGGTTGATTTCCGGGACAAAACAAATCAGAAGTTTTGGTAACACCTTTTGCCAATTACATCTTTAAGAAAATCAGAAGTGAAGGCTAGTTGTGCAGTTGGTAATTAGTAGCCATGTGAGGGAGAGGCAGCTGGCCCCTGGTGGGGGCCCAGGCCTCCTTCCTCCCCCGGCCTTAGGCAGGGGGCAGAGGCCACCATGGAAGCCCCCCTGATCCAGACATGTAACGGAGTGAGGAAAAAAAAAAAAAGAACTTAAAAGGACTTTGCAAAAGAAACTTAGAAACTGCAGCTGGAGAGATAACAGAGCCTTCAAGGTCACAGCAGCAGTCAGCCAGAGAGAGAAGCCTCAAAGGGTGGGGAGAGACGATTCCTTCTCCCCCCTCCCTCTCTCTCTCCCTTCAGCAGGGGAAAGACTGAAATCTAAAATCCCTGCCACCTGTAGAAGATTATTGGGAAGCAGAGACAATTCTCATCTGCAGCTCACGAAGGAGCCCATGCTGGAACAGATGCAGAAGATGTGACTCCGTGAAAGGAATTTTGCTGGACTATGGCCCACACAGAGAAGTCTTACACCGGTGCAAGGAGGCCCATGTAAGGCTTTGGGATCCCACAGAGGGATCCATTTCAGAGCATCTACTCACGTCCGAAACTTATGCTGAAGGAAGTCAGCCCGGGTGGCTTCTGTAACCCCAGTGGGGGAATCGATACTGGTGTAGCTGCATTTGTGACCTGAAGGACAGCAGAGAATGGAAGAACTGTTGTCCAAGGGATAGACCCACGTTGGAGAAGTCTATCAAGGACTATTCTCGTGGGAAGGGACCCCACAGAAGACAGGGGTGGACGCAAAAGCCATTATCCCCTGTGACTACGTGGTGCAGACCATGGAAAAAACAAGTGTCCCCTTGGGTAGTCCACGGAGACCTACAGGAGCCTGGGTAACCCCAGCCTTCGGCCTGAGCTGAGGAGGGAGGTAGGCTCAGCCCTGTTCGTCGATACAGAGGAAAAGGGCCAGAGAGAAACTGTTCCAGTTGCAACTAGTCGGAGTTGTTGTTTCAGAGATAACAGAGAAGAAACTTACAAGTGCTGCAGAGTGCCTTAGAAGAATCTGCTTGCTTCTCATCCTGGACTAATACAAAGAGGGGGGAGGAATACTTTTTGTGGACTCAAACTGTAGATGCATAGTGCTTTTACTTAATTAATATTGCAGTAGATATAGTTGTTTAGTTTTTATTGTGTAGTAATAAATCCTAATATTATTTTTCCCCAATCGGATTTGGTTTTGTCTGCATAAACCTTCTCTCAACTTAGAATATCTTAACAACTTGGTTGGGGGGGTGTGGTAAAAAATTGTCACCTAGACAAACCCACGACACATATAAATGTCTTTTATTTGCATAACTAAAAGTATAATCATGTTTTTAGAAGATGAAACTGTGTGCAACTAGGACAAAATCAATGGTTTTCAGTTTTCCAGGTTTTTTAATTACAATTATTTAAGTAGATAATACTAAAAAGGCTATTTAGTTATTAAATATATTTATTTCTATTACTGAAAGCCAGTTTGGAAAAAAGCCTAAAAATGGAGGAAGAGGTGAGATACACCTGGTTATGCTGGAGTGCATGGCAGTAACAGATTTTGTGCGAAGACTTTTGGAACAAAAGCATGGGGACAAATCTGACAGTGAATCATGATTAGAGGAAAGGGAGACTAAGACTAGAAGTCAAAAGTAAGAGAAATGCCAGAGAGCAAACCTGAAGAAGGATTAAGATTGCGTAGTAAAACTACTGGTAGAACCCGAAGGATGGTGATGCAAATCCGGTGGGGAAGTGCACTGCCATAGAAGGGTGGGAAGAGGGCTGAAGCAGACAGGAATGTGCATGAGAACTTGTTCCTGTGAAGCTCTCCCCTGAGCTGTAGCCTCTCAATGCTGTCAGAGCTTAACACCTATCAGCAAGTTACATACTGAGCTGCAGATCTTAGCACAGAGGGAACACTTCCATGACATGATGGACTTGGTCCTTGTCACTAAGCCTCTTGCTCTTTTATGAAATTCCAAGAAATATGAGACTCGCAGTTTGTGTGTCCATATAACCCATAATAATTATGCAGTTGTGATTTGTCAACATATGTCTCACAGCAGATATGTTGGAAAATAATTACGTGGCGCTGGGATTTCTTTTGAAATGCAAACATAGGCTTCATTGCATCTCCTTGAAAAGTGATTTTAAAAACTTGGTGTTTGTGGTTGTCTTATTAGTTTATTGTCCAGGCAGTTCATAGAATGAAAAGTCTGTATAAGTAAAGTCCAAGTAGGAAAATAGTTTGATCTACTGCAGCAGCTGGAAGAGGTATGGTGAAAGACATACTGTGTAATGAAGAATGAGAAAATTGCTTCGTCTATGATCGCCACAGAACTGTTTTTAATGCTAATCATGTCGAGAATTACAGGAATAATTTCCAGATAGTGTTTTTCTCTGCATTGCTGCTTTTTCTAAGAACTCAGTTTAAAACAGTGAATAGTGCATGTGGAAGTGTGGAGCATTCACAGTTGTTTCTGAAGTAGGTTGAAGCTGTACTATAAATGACAGTATAATAATAATTTAAGATTTAAAAAACCATCAGAAATATCTCATGTTGGTCACCCACAAGAAGTGAAAGCTGTAGATCAAAATGTTTGTTTAATAGCAATGAAGAAACTTATGACATAGGCTGAGTAAGAAGGATAGCTTTCTATGTGGGCTGCTTATTCACGGTGATCTATTACCACATACTTAAATATAAGAAGGATGTTAAGAATATGGCTGATAGTGCAATCTTTCTACCTTTTTGTTTTTTCTACTTTCTACTATTGTCTTTTTACCTGTTAATTTGCCTTGTGATGCCATTTGTACTGTGTATTAACTAGCAATGTGCAGTGTTTGTAAATATGAACTTCAGAGGCTCAGCATCTGTAATTTTTATTTAGGTATGGCTTCGTCACTTTTGAAACCCAAGAAGAGGCACAGAAGATTTTACAAGATGTAAGCAATGATCCCCATTGTGTTTATCTCTTAAATAATTCATTTCACATTAGACACAAGTAGCTCTGGTTGTGTGGTCCTCTGTTTGCTGAGTTACATTTGAAGATCTGGTAAGTTTGGTCTCATAGTTAATAAAATGGTTTAAAGAGATCCAAGTTGAGATTTATACTGAGTTCTTTTGGAACTAGGGAAGGAAGATGCTAGTTCGTAGTACTGTTCTTGACTTTGATATCCAGTCTTTATGTTCTTGGTCTGTTTGTGGTCTACAGTAGGTATAGAATTATAAAACTTCATCCTGCAGAATTGTTTCATTTGCTTTACTAGAAAATTCACTGTTGTCAGGATTTTTTTGCAGGGAGTTGGGAAGATAACTGCTGTCTTTTGACATGTTTGTTTGTCAGACCTGAGGTAATTCTTTTTAGTGACAATTAGGTTCGCTTGAAGTCTTAAATAATGAAGCTCATGTCATGTACCTTTTGCTTCTCCTCTAAGCGACGTTACTGTGTTGACACTCCTTGTAGAGTCTCCCTTGACACATGCTTAGCTCTTTGGCTGCATGTGAGCTCATTCTGTTTTTTTAAATGTATGCTTCGTGTTCTGGTTGGAGCATTGGAGAGATTTGTCAGTCAGGATTTACTCATTCATGTGAAAATCCAGGTGGAAAGGAGGGGGAAAAGCCCAGAGGAGGTGGCATCCAAGACTTGCAAATTGCCTTCTCACAATTTATAAGGCTGGTTAAAATGTTGAAATTCTGAACCTCTGGAAGTTTGTGTATTAAAATTCAGAATAAGAACTGAGACATTTTCAAAGGAATTTTCAGTGTGTTTTCAAACAGTAGTGATGTGGAGCCAGGAGTACACAGACAGGAACTTCTTGAGGCAGCTGGTTTTCTTCCTCTCTTGTTTCTATTGCTTTATTTCTGTAAACTAAACACTAATGGTACTGAGTACCATTGTGACAATGGTTTGATATATTTGCCTCTCATGTAACTGAAAGGCTGCTCCATGTGAAGTGTTACTGATGTCTTAGTTTGCCTACTTTAAGTCCTTTAATTGAAACATTCTACCAGCTCTTTCATCTTTGAACATTTCTGCTATTTTCCAGTCAACTTGTAGCATCTAGATCATGTAACACCTAAGTCTTTCTGCATCTTAAGCTGAGAGACTAGACTTTATGTAGGAAATCAATGTTTTTCATTTTGAATTTATTTTTAAATGATATTCTGATCATCCTTTGCACTGATTTTGTTTTTTTTTTTTTGTATCCTACTTTTCTATTGTGAGTAATGTCTCCAGAAATTTCTTTGTCCGTGTTGCAGTCATCTAAAGAACTAAGTTGAGAACAGACCTGAAGGAGTCGCACCAGGTTACTCTTTCTGGTCATATCCTGTTAATGCTAGTGTTTCTTTCTTTCTGAAGTGAATATTTTTTTTTTTATTTTTAATTCACCACATTTTCTCCTCCTATTCTTCACTTTCTGTAGCATCATATGTAATTTTGCATGCATTGCTGTATTCTTGCTTTGGAGAAACCTGTACAGGTTAGATATTAGTTGTTTCTCAACTGTGAAAGTTGTTGTCTATAAAAAAATAGTTCTAACTTTTGGTAGATCACATCAGTGAAACACTGGATTGGGAAGAATCATCTTCATGTTGCTTGTGATGGAATGTAGTTTGACTGAAATGTGCATCTGTTTTCTAGGAGTTGCTCTGTGTTTTAATAGGTTTTTTGTTTTAATAAGCATTGGTATGTTTGCCATAATTAATATTAGTTTATGAAGTCCCATACTGAACAAAATAGTTTAGCCTCTTCCTTGCTTTAAGTCTAATAGGTGGGAAGTTCTAAGGCAGCTGTGAGTGAATATGGGCACGTTACATTCAGTCCTTATAAGCTGGTCACTTTCATAGACTTTCTTTTTCCTGTCTCTTGTAAAATATTTTCATGATCACAAAAAAAATTTAGTCTTTATACTTCAAATTGTCCTCTTATGTGCAAATGTGCTTTTTTAAAAGCAGTAAATGCATGAGAGCTAAAAGGAAAGAAAATCTGCTGGCAAGTATAGGTGTCAGTTGCAAATCAAGAGGCTTCATGAGGAGTAATTAATGCTTGAAATGACTAATGATTAATTTTGTGTATGTGCAGTCTAAAACTAGGATGGTGAAGGAACTAGTGTAGCTTTTGGGGTTTTTTTGCAATACCTTTTGAATAAAAACCAAGGGAGGGTGAAACCTAGTAAGTGCCTTGTCTACTTGTGATTTTCATTTCTCAGATGCCTAGATCTATGCAGAAAATAATGTTTTTCTTTACTTCTAGGCTAAAAAACTCAATTATAAGGATAAGAAATTGAATATTGGTCCAGCAATAAGAAAACAACAACTGCGAAGTCCTAATGCTCGTATGTATCTTTTCTTGCATTTGTTTGTTATGTGTCCTTATTTATAGACATTTGTAACTGAGATGTACCTGGTCTGGCACTGCATTGATGCCATGTGTGGAATATGCTCAGAGTGGTTTGCAGTGGAAGTAAATGCATGCTAGTGGAAATGTCCAATTAAATAGATTCATGGTCTTTTTGGTTCTTTTATCTCTCTTAATATGTTGTTTGTTTACTTTATTGGAAAAGGTTTCTTATCTAAGAACAGTGAAAATTCAGGTTACCTGGCAGAACCTTAAATCTAAACATCTAGACTCACAGGTTCTATAGGATAAAGCAGGCTGTGTTGGTTAATTGTACTGTTATTCATTGATTTATGTTGTTAAAATCCATCAGGACAGTGGCATCTTGCTTTCTTTGTTACAACCATAAGGAATGGGTGGTTACAGTCACCAGCCTGTTCTTGAGTTGTTTGCTGTAAGATACAGAATGGATACTGGAAATGTATAAATCGCCAACTTTAAGAGAAGATCTGAGTTGATCCTCTGTAAGGGCTGTGTGTCAGATGTAAAATAGATTTCTTTTGTAAATGCAGCAGGCAATGAAGTCTACTTTGTAACTTAGTTTCAGTATTTGTTCTGTGGTACCTTTTGGAAGAGTTAGGAAAAAGCCCAGCCTTTCACTCATCTTCAGCCTGAGGATAATACAAAAGAATATTGGTTTAATCCTGAAGCTTTCTTGTAGTTTGTCATGTAACCTGTTAGAAGTGGTTCATGTGTACACTAATGCTGTTGGTGCAGATGTACCTGCTGAAGACAAGAAGTTCCTCCCTTTCTATCTAGGTATACCCTCTTCCTTTGTATAAGTGTTTGGGGAAGTGTATTTCCCCAGGGGAAAGGAAATCCTTTGTTCCAACTGTATGACTTCTTTGCTCTAGCAATTATTCAGTGTGATCTTGGGTCAGTCATCATCAAGAGGTTATATGCCTTCCCCCCCCCCTTTCTTTGTCTGACTCTTGTGCTAAAAAAAAAACCTTGAAGAAAGCTGCTGTGTTCTTTTGAGGTCTGTGTTTGTGTACCTGTTCAACTACCTCTACCCTCTCATGCCTAGGACAGTTCTGTGATACGAGATCATATTGATATCCAGGGATGTATCCTAGGGTCTGATTTCAGTGTGTCTGCTCTCATGCTCAACCTCTCTAACCTTAGTTGCTAGGATACTTTGTCCTATTGCAGCTCATCTTGGGGTACGTGAAGCCAGAACACCTAGATTTGCCATGTCAGTGTAGAGCCATGGCTCTCTTATATTGAGCAGAATTAAAGGGCCAGCCAATATATTGCTGTCCTCTACAGCCTACATACAATCTAGTGCCTGTCTTCCATACTATGAAGCAAAATGAGTTTTTAGCTCGTCTCTCATCATAGGGCTTTATGTGGTAAGTGCTTTGAACATACTGGGAGAGCCACTTGGTTTGCTTTTCCACAGCATCATAATGTATTTTTCCATTACACTGAGTTTGCTGGGGTGGATGGAGATTTCGTTTTCCTTCACCAGAAATTTGCTGAACAATGGCAGAAAGTCTGTGCAATGTTCTCTGTAGTTAGTGCGATGGACAGGACTGTTGGCAATGGGATCCTGTTGATCTCATTTGAGGTCTCAGTAGGTGCTATTCTAGATTGCTTGCTGGAGCTGGAACAGCTTTTAGGTTTTCTAAGGTGTGCTTAACATTATCCTAACAAGCATCTTAGCCTGACCTGTCTGTGGGTAATATTTCAGCTGTATTGTATCGAGGTATCTTCAGGCTTTTCCAGGTATTAGGCAAACTTACTGCTAATAAAAGCTTTTGAATCACTGTGGGCCTTCTTGGTCTTCCACTGAGCATAGTGGTGACCTCTGCAGTGTTCTGTCTGCCCATAAAATGGCACTTGATGGTGGCACACCTTTCAAGGCAAGATGGAAAACTAAAAATTGTTTGACTTTCTTTATATTGTGTTCTTCCTGATTTTTTTTTTTTTTTTCTGTGCTATGTTACTACTTTGTGATTTCAAGATTTCAATTTCAGTTACAGAATTAATTTTCCTCTTTTTTTTGTTTGGTTTTTTTTTTCCCCTACAGAAGTCTCATCATATTTGGAACTGAAATTTGTCTTCATGTTTGATGCAGTTTTGGGAAAACAAAGTCCTGTCTTAGTGTCGTTCAGAGGCAGTGTTTGAAAGAGAGAAACAATCTGTGCTTAGGGTAGAGATTCCTTTATTTGAACAGCACCTGCTTTCAGCACCTGTTAGAGGATGGTGGAGTGAAAGTCTGCTTTGAGATCAGACTGTGCTGACTGTAGGTTCTGTCATAGTGACAGCATTGTGAGAAGTGTCCCTGTTGCTGGTGTCTGTATAACCAGATTTTACTTTTGACAGTCTTTGTGTGCTGGGAAATCAGACAGCACTTTGTAGTGAAATAATTCTGTTGGTTTTAGTGCTTGAATTCTGTTTCAGCTAAATATGAGTACGTGGGAGTTACCCATTAAAATCTCCTATTATGTCATGTTACCTTTGGAGATTTGGAGATTAAAAATGTATGTAATTTAGGTACCTGGAGTTACCTGTGTCCATTGATTTATGTGCCTGTCATCTTCTGCAGCTCTTCCCATCTATCTCTGGAGACATCCCGTGATCATCTGCCTTCAGAGATTTGTGTTTGAGAGGGAACTGAGATGGCACTAGGCACACATGTTCTTTCCTTGGAGTATTTTCTTTTTCTGAAGATCAGAAATGATATTCCCTTATTGTTTTCATGGTGTACAGATCTAAAAATTAAGTTATTTGTAAGCAAGCTTTAAAATGTTTATTCCAGGTTCTGCTGTAACACCACAAGCTGGTACAATGTACACAACCACTGCTGTATCACCAGAAGCTGGTACAATGTACTTAACTACTTCCAGTGGATATCCATATGTTTACCATAATGGAGTGGCTTATTTTCATACATCCGAAGTTTCTCCTGTTCAGCAGCCATGGCCAGTAAGTAATTCAGTTTGGTATATGTGCTTTTCTGTGGACCAGGATGAGTGCAGCGCTTAAGTTCCTCATACTTCCAGTTTCTTCAGCTGTACTTCATGTTAGATGTTTAAATGGCTTACTTATGTTAGACTGTTTATTTCATACTTTTTTTATCACTTCAGTTTATTTTGCTTTTGCAGCAGACTTTTGCTTAGTATGACCCATTGGGCAGGATAGTTCATGTCAGTCTGGGCCTTACCCAGGAGAAGTTCTGTTTTACCATCTCTAGACAGCGATGGCCTAGTGTTTTCTGGAAAGAACTCAGTGAATATGCCAGAAATTTTTGTTTCATTTAACATAGGCCCTTAGAAACAGTGATTTTGAGTAATCTTCAGTGTAAGTTAACTTGGTAAATGCATTCTCAAAAGCATTATAGTGCTCTGGAGCTGTGCTTAACAGGAGTGACAGTTGATGAAATAGCTTCATTAAGACTTGTAACTTTTATTTTTGAAGTCTCGCTCAGTTTCCAGTTCCTCTGTGATGGTGGCACCTCCAGTTTATCAGTCTCCTACGTACCATTATCAGGTATCTGTTTAAAAATGGCTTTCAGAAACCCCTGTTCTTCCAGCCATGCAGTACTGTTTGCAGCACTGTCATGGGTCTCTGTTATTAGGAAGTAAAAAGTGATACCAAACACATCTTCATTTCATTGACTGCTTTCTTTAAACAACAGTTGATCTTGTTTATGTAACTACATGATAATGTATTACAGTTTTCTTTTGTGTTGCAAGACAACTGGCTTAGTACCAACCTTTTATCATCTCAGCCAAACTCCTGCTGGTTAGATTAGTTTTCTTGGGTACTTTTCCAGTTGGATTTTAAATAGCTCCAGTGATGGACATTCCCTAATTTTTCTGAAGAGCCTCTTCCAATAGCTGACCCCTCTCTCATAGTAAAAAAGACTTTTTCCTTATAACTACAGCATTTTCAGTGTTCCCACTAGGTTCCATTGATTCTTGTGGTCTAAACACCTCTATTGACAATCTGATTTAAGTATTTTTGAAGCTTATGAAATGACCAAGTCAGAGGCTGAGTGAATAAAGATAAAACTATGTTCCTGAACTTTTTGGAACTTAAAAGAAGAGAGAGGCATGTTCATTTAGTTAATTAGAAATAATTACAGATTTCAGATTGTGATTTAGTATGCTAGGAATTCTGGTATTCTATGTGTATGTATATGTTCTTCATCACATTGGTAACGTCTTTTTGTTTGATTTTAGGCACCAACACAATGTTTTTCAAGTCAGTGGCAGTGGTCTGTTCTACAGGTAAATACAGCTCATAGTTGCAGCATTTTAGCATTACATTTCACCTAGTTTAAAGGTAGGGTGCACTTATCTGACTATGACACTTCCCACTATTCCCAACTTGGTTGAAATGAATTTTAATTGCTGTATTTTAGCAAAATGCTTTGCTGATACAGTAGAAGACATAAAATAGCATCTGTTGCAACATCAAATACAAATCTGATGTAAACAAAGCATCTTACTCTCCCCTCTCACTTTGGCAAAAAGTTCTTAATAAATTACCTAATAAGTTGTCAGAAGCAGATGAAAACTGTCAAATTTTGCCAAGAAATGAGTATTAAGTAGCTAATTAACTGATACTGTGATGTTTCAAAGTATTGTTAGCAGAAGCATGTAGACTTGTAAGTAGGGTGAGGTTAGACCCGGGCCCTTGAAATAGGAGGAAGAATTTGAAATCGCTGATTTGGTCATTTTGGGGGAGAGTGTCTTGTCATTGTGGTCTCTGTAGCAGAGCAGCTTCAAATTGGAATCTTGACACTCGAGAAACTTGAAGAATTTGAAGCTGAAAACACTGAGTCCTTTAAGATTGAACTCTTACAGTGTGGCCTCTACTTCAGTAGCAGCCAGCCTTGTCCAGTTATGGACAAGTTCCACTCTAATAGATCAGTCTGCTGCTTTGAAATTGGGGTGCCGAGTTATAGAAATACTGTGGTGCTTATTTTAAAACAAAAATACTTGTTTTGCTACCGTTACATTTCTTCAAGGGAAGGTTTAACTGTAGTATGTTGTGATCTTGAGACTAAGTGTCAATTTTACAAGTTTTAGGATTTGTGTAATGATGCTCTCCAAAATGCAAATCTGAAAACTATATAAAAATTACTAAAAAAAAAAACATTTTTTCTCCTCCTACTTCAGCTTTCTACCCACTTCCTGCTCACTTTGTTTCTTTTGTTATCAAAAATGAATTTGATACCTTCTTTTAAAGCTTTATCTCCATTTACATGTAGCAAAGAAGACTGTAAAATAACTTTTGGTCTTTATAGTGCATAAATAATGTAACTTATTAAAATAATGTGCTTTATTTCAGTCTCCTACCTCTTCACCTCCACTTTTGTATCTGCAACCATCTGAAGTCTTTTATCAGCCAATAGGAATTACCCAGGAAGGTGGATGTATATCTCCACCTCTCCTAATGGAAGCTGCAGTTCCTGAGGTATTTTTAAAAAGTAAAAAAAAATACTGACAATTGAAGTGTTTGTGTGCAATTGAAAAATATCTTCTAATTTAAGCACTGTTCAGAGCACTTAGGTCAATTGCTCCTGTACCTTTGGTGCTGTTAAATAATTTCAGGTGTCCTCAAGTTAGTTTCTCTGTCATTTTTCTTAGAGGATGCTTTTGATTCTGAAATATTTTTGACAGTCGCAAGCATATTACAGACAGCAGTATAAGGGTTAGTCAATTCGTTTCATTTGCAAGTAATGTTTAAAATGGGAGTCAGGTTCTTTGAAATGCTGGGTTAATATACCCAAACCATGGTAGTTTCCTGAAGTAATTCTGCCGTGCAAGTAGAAACTTGTTTCTAAACATTGTGATGATCCAAATGAATTACGAGTGGTTGAATGATTCAATGGTTTACAGTTTTTTTGCTTCTATATCAGTAGCATTTCTAATACTACTCAAGAGATTCTTGATGTACAATAAGGCAGTCTCTTCATAAATGGATATTAAAAGTGACAGAAAATGGCTACAGAACAATTTAATCACAACACATTTTTTATTTTATATTAATTGGTACTTTTGTTAAATATTCATTCCTTATGAATTGGCATTCCAAAACAGATGTTAAATTAGGACAGTAATCAAATATTGTTTCAAAAGTTAATGCGTATTTTATTGCCAAGAGAAGTTTCAAAACTGGTGTTTCAGATATCTTAAGTGGAAAATTGTGGCGTACTGGGGTAATTTAATTTCCCTACAGAGACACAGAACTAATACAAGATGTGGATTGTTGTTTTGTTTTGTTTTTTTCTTTTTTGAAAGTGCATAAGTCTTGGTATTGATTCAATAACTACAATATTATTAACAGTGTTGTTATTGTACCTTAGTATTTTGTGAATCAGATATAAACTTATACAGAGAAATTCGAAATATGTAAGCACTAAGAAAATAGAATTAATTAAGGAATACCTGGATATAATGTGCTCCTAGTTTACAGGTAGGCAATTTGTTCATGTTAAAGGGAGGAGTGCATGGAATTTCAGAAGAATGGTGTAAAATTTCAAGAATAATCTGTATTATTTGTATGTAAATATCTTGTAAGTCTGATAATGGTGAGAATTACACTTCAGTGTGTGAATTGACACATTTAAATACTGTTCGCATTAGAGCTGAGTGAAATGGATGTGTAGTAGAAAAGCTGCTACTTTTGTCAGGGAAAGTGATTTGTGACACTGATCGAGATAAATGAAGTTCACTAAACTTTGATATGGTGGGGAAAACAGAGACTTAAATATTTAAATTGTGGTTTTTAAAAAGTCAGTAGTACAGGTAAACATGACCCAAAGTTTGGCTTTTTAAGGATTCTAAATTCTGAAGGGCTTGCAGAAAAGTGAGATTATGAAACAGGTTTTTCTGCTAACTTTTTTATTTTTTTATACCAGCTGTATTCTGATCATGGAGTTCAAACGCTACATCACCAGCCTTATGCCCAGAGTCACATAGCCATGCCTGCAGCTGTGAGTATCAAACCAAGAGAGGTAAAGCAAGCATTGCAGTGTTACTGTCCCCTTTCTTGAAGGGGGGGACAGTAAGACCAGAGGGGTATGGGTGAAAATGTCTTTTATTAATGATAAGGAAAATTGGAAGCATTGCAGAGAAACTGAGATTTTTCTTCACCTGAAGCTTTGTTACGGAGGACATACATGTTACTTATTTTGGAAGTATTTGGGGAAACTAAAAAGTAAAAGCATAACTAGTTATTTTAATATTTGAGATACAAAGAAAAGTACAAATTGAAAAACATTTTGAGAGAAAATGGTCAACCTCATTCAGTTCTTTGTCATATTGGTTACAAATCCTTGTCTCTGTCTCTGGGTCTCAACACTGAATTCTGTTCTTTCAGCCTTGGATTGAACCTCATGTTAAGGAGAGGTGGGAATTTGAAACCTGGAGCATGAAAAACTGCCCCAGTTGGTCACTTGTAGTGTTTTTCTGTGCAGTTCTGATTTAGAAAGGCCATTTTAAAATATGATTATTTCATGTCACCTGATGCAGGTTGTTGGATGTTTTGGTTCCCAGCATAAGGTGCCTTTATCTAAATTAATAAAGCTGTTCACTAAAATAATGTCAAAACTGATTTGCCTGATAACAAAGATCTAAAGTTTAGTTTATATTACAGCACTTACTCTTCTGTGAAAGGTGCTTATTCAGATGCAAGTGGCAGACTAAAGAGGAGTGGAATAAAAACCGTGTTATACACTGTCTTTTTTATGTATTTTTAATTTGTTTTACTTTTTCTGGAAGAATTTTTCAAACTCTTGTGTAACCATATATACTAAATACTTCCAGCAGAGGGGGCTGTAACATCAGTGTTGTTTTGGAATAAACTGCTGCATTTCCTGCTCATTTTTCCTGATTTTCTCAGAAGTCTTGTTGCCTAGAATTGAAACTCTGCTCAGGTTTTCACATAAATTCACAAATACAGTGAAGATTTACAAAGATTTACTGAGTTCTTTATTATTATTCATTACAAGATGGTGCCAAATAGTAATTAGTAGTTCTAAAATACAACTCTTTTAAAGTTTCAAGGTAGCTGTTCACACACCCAGTCGGAGTTTGAGTATATTTCACGTGTAATGAGTGTGATCAACCTGTGTTGTGTCGGTCAGTGTGGCTGAGCTCTCAGCGGTGATGGGAAAAAGCAAATGCTGCCAGCAGACTGCTCTGTATGAAGCAGGTGGCTGTCATTACTCCCCAGATGTGTAAGAGGGCTGCCTGGTAACTGTAGTCTTCTTAAAATACCCCAGCAAATGTATCTGCTGCTTGAAAACTGCCAAATAGTGGCCACAGAGGAGAAAGCAGGTGCCTAAAGGAGTGACTTCACCTTGAAGGTAATCTGCTAATTGCCTCTACTGCATTAGGAATTGCACTGGGAATAAATATGATACACTTGATACTAGAATCTGTAAGTCATATGGTGAGAGGAGGATGGGTACAACCAGTATCCAGATATCTTTGGCAGTTGTAGAGTTGTTACATCTTTCAAACACAGCTCAAAACAAAGCCTGCATTGCAGTCAGAACTGAATGAAGTCACAAGGGTGAGCAAGCAAAATGCATGAAATACCAATTGAAGAAAATAGAAATTTTGAAGCCGATGTTTCCATTGCTGTTACAGGTGTATAAAAAGAGAACTTGGTCCACTTGTCATGTAAACTATGTAGCAGCAGTTAACAATCCTCTTAATTTTTCTGGCAATCCTCTTACTTTTTCATTCTCTGTTTTACCACTTGAGTAACATAAAAAAATGCTATTTTTTAGTAAAAAAATCTTAGAAGAAGGTCTTTTAGATTCAGATTCTGTATATAAGTTTTTAATCAAAAATACTACTCCCCGTGATCATATGTTTTGCTTATGACCATTTATGTTTTACTTAAACTAATTTTGGGGGGGATTTTTTGCATGTTTTGTTCATGAGCATGTGGACATGACTTCATATATTCACATCTACACAAACCAATAAGGTTAGGCTGCCAGGTGACACTTTTTTTTTTTTTTAGGAAGTGTGAGGTTTTTTCATCTCTGTTGGATGTTTCAGATTCTATGTCACCCTCCAATATGGAGATTAATGTTCAGATGTTCCTAGAGGGATATGTATGAGATGGTGTTAGGTAGTAAAAGCTGTGTAGTCTACAGTAACAGGGGGAACTAGAGGGGAAAATTGAAATTTGTGGGTTTTTATTTCAGACCTGAAAGAAATACCTGTGAGTTAAATTTTGTTTTTTCTGGGTGATGATCTTGTTCTGAGGCCATGGCCTGGTAAAGGAGTATGAGGGAGACTCCTGAGGCCTGAGGGGCTGAGCAACACAGTTTCAATCTACAGATAGTGAGCAGAAGTATATAAATGGTTCTGGCAGGTGGTTGGGCTTTTGTTTCATGCTTTTAACTTTCTTCTTACTATTCCTCACTTTGAGCTGCAGTGTACCGGTTGGGGGGTAGGCATGGTTCTAGTCTGTTGGAATTGCTGCTGTTCCCACAGTCTGTATCCAGCAAAGTGTCTTGGCTGATATCAGCAGTGCCAGATCATACAGTGTCATTTGTATTGTAGTTCATGTGTATTTGTATTCATATCTTAGTGGTGAATGATGGCTTTTGGCACCATGGCCTTTTGGTAGTGAGTGTTCTGTAACTTTAACTGAACTTAATGCACTCTGGTTTTCTCTGCAGTTGGGAGTAACAAGATAAGACTTGTGTTCTATGTGTGTATAATACACAGAAATACATGTGTGTTTATAAATACTTGTTTATATACACATGCAAGTAGATAAACGTGTTTATCTAAGAGTTTTGATGTAAGCACTTGGGGGAAAAGTTCAAGAATTTTATACTAGTACTGTGTGCTATTGTCTGATATTCCATCTGAAACAATAAATATTACAACATATTTTCTCTATAGGTAGGTTGGTTTTTTTTTCATTTTTTCATGCAGTGAAACAGAGAATAAACCTTTTGTTTCAAGTTATGTTAATCTAAGCAATGTGAATATAAACTTCCAGTTGTTGTCATATGATTGCCAAGAGGCTTGTCACTGGCTGTAGCAAGGTCTCCTGCCTGTAAAACAGGTATTTTAAACTCCCCCAAACTGTATTTATATCATTTGATTATTCATATCACTTGATATGAACATGGAAAGTTGCAGGTGGAATGATTTTTCTCATATTGTTTAATTCTGTGTTCTCTTTACGAACTCCTTTTTCCATTCTAACAGTTTGTTCTCACTTCAGTTTGGTGGGTTTGTTCTTTTGTTTTTTCTGATTTGTATGTTCTTTCTTTACTTGACAACCCTATGAAGCATTCACTGTTGAAGCATTTGGGCAGCTCTAGTCTCTCTGTACTGATTTATTATTTTTTTTTCTTGTCCAGTCCTTCCTGTGTGGCTGAGATCCATCATCAACATATCAGCTAGCAGCTGCGAGTTGTGGAAAACTTGGGGTCAGTTTTTTCATTGCAATGGTTGCTATTTATGAATTGGTGCATAATAAACCATGCTCAAATCTGGCATAGTCTGCAGCATGACTTACCCACTGCCTGCAGTTTGTCAGTTGCCTAATAATTCTCTTCATAAAAGAAATTCTGTATAATCAGTGTAATTCATTCCTGGGTAATAGTGTAGATATAAATCCCATCATCTTATTTTAAGTGCCCAAGTTGATATGTTCCCTTCAACAGGGAAGGAAATTGTCAATATTTCCAACATGACTTTTTATTTCTGAAAACTGTTTTAATTCCTGTACTGACAGCTCAATTTCTTCCACTCTTCTCCCTGTTCATGTTTTTACAGTAGCTTGTATTCATGGGGTTGTACTCTGGCAGATGCTCAATCAGGCTTTTACTGTGAAAAAGCTGCCTCTTAGCTATTTATGCTTTTAAAAACATTAGGGTTTTAATAAAAGGAAGCTAGGGAGGAATTCATATTTTGCCCGTGTTAAAATTAGTGTCACTTCTTATTTGATACTTTAAACAGCCCAGGCCTTGCTAATTGTTAAAGTGTGACTTTTTGTCTGTGTATGTGCCCATATGATTTATCCCCAGGTATGGCTTCTAAATAAGTACTAGAGGTTTGCCAGTGTGAAACTGAACACAGTTTTCTCAGCAGAGAAAGAGAAAATGTGTTGATGTTCTACATGTACTAACATAGGAGCCAAGCTAAAGAAAAAGAGAAATACTTTGGGATTGAAGTTCTATAAGGTTGATGTCATGAAAACTAATGACCATGGAACCTTGAAATTTCAGGAAGCTATGCACAACATGGTGCAGAGCCAGTAGATGGTGGAAAGAAACTGCCATCTGGAGACTATAGTGGGCTGAATATCCTGGCAGAGGTGTATGAACTACAGCTGGCTATATGAGGAAACTGTCAGAGCCAGAAGGGAGGGTGAAGAGTTTGGGTTTTTTTTAACAAAACAAAGAAGTTAGTGCTGAAAAGGCCTGAGCTAGTAAGGGGGTTAGAAAACCAATTTTGAGGCTGTCATATAGCAGAGTTAAATGTTAGTTAAATGGAGAGAGTAAAAGAGATGGGAATTGCACATTGGGGCTATAGAGCAGCTGAGATAAAAGGGGAGACTGTAGGAAACCTTTTATCTTGGGAAGAATAAACAGGAGAATACAAGTATTTGAAGAACTGCTTGTGCCAGTACCTAAACAGTAGCTATGTTTTCTGCAGCTCTTTTGTCAGTGCCATGCTCTAACAAATTACTTAGGCACAGTCCGTTGCCTGTTTGTCAGTATACAAATAAGGCAGTTTTCAGTTCTTTAGATGAGGTTTTATAAATGTGTTAACCACTAATACCTTCCTGTAAGCATTATTATAAATACCCATAGTAATGCATTGCTCTAATTCATGTTACAGGGAATGGTCATGTTAAAAAAAAAAAAAATTGGTTAAATAGTTTTGTCTTGTGACATTTTGTAAAAATTTTCCCCATCTAGTTAGACAGAGGATACAGCTGCTTTAATAACTTGGCATACTTTAATAAGGCTGTATGATCAGTGAACAAAACTCAATTATTTTTTTAGTAAAAGAATTCTGAACTCATTCTAAGATTCCATACTTCTAAATAAAGGAAGATATTTCCTGCCACTAAGTACTTAATCAAGGTGCATAATGGAAATTTGTTTTCCCTTTTTGAACCAAGTTTGTGTAGCTGATGCAATATCAGAATGGACTATAACTTTTCATTGAAGCATTATTAATTTAGTAAATGGGACACACTTTGAAATAGAAGAAAACAATACAGTGTTTTTCCCTCTCTTTAGGAATTGAAGTCACGTTCTGTGAGAAGAAATTTTTCACATCCTTCGTCCGTGAGTCTGAAACCTTAGTATGCATGAAGTCATCATTTTCATCCTAGGAAAGATCACAGAATGGAAGAGTGCATTCTTACACTACTTTCTACAGATGCTGTAGAACATTTTTTTTTTTTTTTTAATCCATGTACTTTGGTAACATACCTATCACATGTGAGGAATGTTCTTCCAAACGTGTGACATTTGTCTGCAAGTGCCTCAGTTAATATGCCACTCCTTGTTGTCAAGTCACAGAATGAAATTTTTGTGTTTGGTCAGGTAAAAACACGTGAGACAACAACTTCACTCTGCACTTTCTTAATATAAATCCTGTTTCAGGACAAAATGGTGATTTCTGATACACAGCCTACTGTATAAACTCCAGTTACTAACCTAAATGCAAAGCCAGCATACTTCTACTAAAGGGAAAATTTCACCTTTAATTTATGGGTTAAGTAAACTTTAAAGATACATTAGTTACAAAGTAAAAGTCATTTTGCCACATACTGGCAGCACTTTTGTGCTGTGGATTCAAATCTGTTTATTTAAATCTATGTGCATTTCATTTCAATTCCAAAGCAGTTTGCCTAGTTCAAAGTTTTCTGCAGTCAGTATTCTCTTCTTTTATAAGATCTCTTACTTATGTGTCATTTTATGCTTGGGAATAATTTTTTAAAATAAAATTTGGACCGTTCATTTAATAACTGTTTGTTCTCATCCTAACATTTTTCTTGCACATAGTAGGCAATATACTTGGTTTTATGGTATGTTTTTGGCTATAGAAAAAGGCAGTGCTACTTGACTACTTGCATTACAAGGCTATTGAAAACTTCTCTTGTGCTTCTTTGACCTTTCCTGTTGTCTGTATGGAAATGAGAAACTCCCTGGCAATATCACAAGCTGATGAAATACTATCTTCTCTTCAACTTCAGGGAGATAACTTTTTTTTTTTTGTTTCCCGTCTCACCTTCTTAGGATTCCTTCTATGTATTATAAAAGCCAAATTTGTCAAAGGTTGAAAATAGAGCCTCTGTAGTTAATAGGAGTGCAAGCTATGTTTTGTTGCTTCTGTAGCACTGAGGTCTTTATCCTTGAGCTGTTCAGACTTTTTTTATCTGATTTGTAGTAATTTGGAGTTTTTCTTTTCAGGTGGCTTTGTTTTGTTGTAATATTTTCCCTTTAATCATTCAGGGATATTACCAAGTGAGCAATGTCGTCAGTAAATAATCCATGTGTAATATGTAAATGTGTTTAAAGATGGTTCTAGTGATCAGTTGGAGTTTTGTTCTGGTTTTATGATGTTTTGAAATTGTTGTAAAAGGAGAATCCATGTGCTGTCTTGGTTGCAAGTTTCTTAAAGTAAGCTTCCACCTTCTGCTAGGTAGCAAAATATACACAAATATAATTTTAAGAGGTTTTGTTTTAAACTTGTTACCATAGCTGCAGTGGGGGGGTTGTTTTACCAGTAAGTATCAAAAAAGGTATATAATTTGTTGGATTTTTGAAGGACATGATCTGCTGTAGATGGTCACACTTTTGTTCCAGTCTGTACCACTAAACACATCTGTCCAGTTCTGTTTAACTTTCAGGTTTTAAAACTCACTGATACAAATATATCACAAAAATCTTGGCTCATCAAAAAAGTAATTCATTTCCATGGCAAAATTTTTACATAGTAATTATTGTTTTAATGAAGCTCTCTCTGAAGGTGCCAAAAAAAGGCTGTGTGTTCTGTTGGAGCCTTATTTCTTGTCATGAAACACACATTTGATTCAGGAGATTTAGTCCTTATTTTTGGAATCCACAGTTTGTTTACGAAACATGACTTCCCTGTTTTTAATAATGCTTTAGAGATCCTAGGAGTAAATTTTACTGTGACTAGTAACTTAAAATAAGTGCTTAGAGGGAAGTCTCTTGAACTAATGGCTTGGAAGTGTACAAATACTGTGCAGTCACTTAAAAGTCATCAGATTGTGGCTCTATTTTAGATACAACATGGAGTTTATTTTCCCTTAGCTGGTACAGATGTTAGCCTCTTGATAATGAGTTGATCCCATGGCCTTTGCTTTAAAGATCACTTAGTTTTGATCATTTGTAAGGGTGTTCAGTGTCAGGCATGTAACTGTTCCTTTCAGTGCTCTACTGTGGGGTCTGTAACATCAGTCTGGGGGTGCTCTTGGTTAGGATTGTGTCTCCAGCTCTTAACAATGCTTCATTTTGATTTATAACACCTAGAAGATACCAAGATGTTGGCTTTTCTCTAGGAACTGGAGGTCACTGTTGAAATACTGAGGGTTCTTCACTGCTCTGGTAGCTTATCTTTCCTCTAAGTGCTTGCCAAGAGTGATGGCCTGACATCAGTCAGCAGTGACTGAACCTTTCAGGTACAGAATCCTTCTGTAGACACAACTGAGATATAACTGCCTTACCACTTGTAATGGAATTATATATGCATTGAGACAGAACTACATTTGCTCAGGTTATTGTTACCTTGATATTCTAGCATTTGTGGGTTATTTTGTTGGTGTTTTGCACTGCACAGTATTCTCCTGCCAGTTCAGTTCTCCATAAAAGGGAGATTCTCATGCTGTTATACAGGACTGATTTAGTTAACTGCAGATGTTCAAGTCAGGATTTTGAGGGTTGGAGAAAGGGCCACATTCTCTTTGGCCTTCTGCAGTTTCCCAATGATAGTTGTCAGGCTTCACATGTGTGCCAGGAGGGAATGTACTAGATAAGGCCTGTGCCCTGGGGACACTCAGTAACAGCAAATCATCCTCTTCATGCACTGGCTGTCACATTCATGTATTAGCAGACTAAACGAGTTTTCTGGCTTCCACCCCTTTGAATTCAGAGACCTGGTTGGTATCTTCTGTTTTCTCTTGAGCTAGCTGGTACAGTATTTCCAGTAAACACTCTCTAATGTTAGGTTTCTATGACAAAAGGTTAGTTCTGACATTCTCCATTAGGTAACACTGGATAAAACCCCTGTGGACAAGCAGAAAGGTACTGAAGTTCCATCTCCTGTATTTTTGTGTGTTTGGTTGATGCTTTTTGCCTTAAGTAGAACTTTCTAGTTCACTGGCTTTTTTGGTTCCTGCTCCTTCTGGTCTTGCACATCAGAAGTCCATTCATCTTCCCTGAAAAACTATTTACACTTTTCATTTTAAATTGGCAATTCTTTGCCTTCTGAAACTGATTTTTCCGACTAGCTAATATTAAGTCATTGAGTAAACTACATTCCAACAGTAACTGAGCAGAAACTAGCAGAACACATGCCTCTCTTGAAGAGTTTTTCTCTGTTAACATAATTTTAAAATATGTTGTTGTATGGCTGCAAAATAGCTTTTTTTTGTAAAATAGGTTTGTGACTTTTTAATGTTGAAGGTACTATAGTAGTTTCAATTCTTTTGGTATGGAAGCTTCTTACGCTTCCTATTGAAATGTAAAACTCATAGCTTAAAGCAGTATTTTAAGTGTACAAAATAGAATGCCATGTGTGCAGTCCTGTACACAAATCCTTATATAGCTCTTACACAGAAAATCCAAATCCAGACCATCCAGTTTTATTGTAGAATACATGGTTTCAACTGATGGCAAAGATGTGGCTGTGTTGTTTGATACTGTTTGTATTGCAGACACAGAGGGTATACCTATTGCAGCCTTGATAAGTGAGACTGTGGATGCACATAAATAAAAGCTTAGTAAACCTGCAGATCTCATTTTAGAGAACTGGTAGCAATTTTAGAAATCAAAAGCTCTTTCTATTGCAACTGCTTGTAATACAGCAACAAGTTTCTGCAGTTTTGAATTTCTACTGAAGTTCTGAGTTGGTAGCTGAAAGTTTATTTCCAACTGGTCTGTATCTATTGTTTGGACTGTAACTTTTGTTTGTCACATTGGTGAGTAGTTAAATATGGATTTAGAACAATCTGAAAAATGGAATTGAACTTTGATCATTAAACTGTATTTTAATGACTGAAAAAGCAAACTATTGTCATCTGTGTTCTTTATTTTTAGAACATTAAATTAAAGATTATAGCGTAAAAGCTGGCTTTTATGCTCAAGTTAATATGTTTACAAGACTCTGTTCCTGTCATACTCACAAAACTATTCCTTAAAAAAAAAAAATTTGGGGTGAAGAAAAACGAAATTGCCAAACCCAAGAGCCTTCAGAATGGAACTCAGATACTTTCTTAATATCTTTAAATCAACTCATTCTATGGGGGAGGCGGGGGGGAAAAGTCAGTCCTTCACTAAAATTAATTGTTCTTGGAGATGGGGCTGTGAAAAATACTGGACAACTGAGTTGCAGAATTCTTCTCATGGAATTCTGCCTTTTTCTGTCATTATCCTCTCCCAAGCAAAAACTTTACATTTGCTTTCAGTCATAAAACAGAGGAAGTAAGCCTGAAAATAAATTCAGAGAGGAACTGAAGTTCAAAATTGTTGCAATTTGAGATAATTGATATTTAGGGGGTTTAAAATGGTTTTTGAGTCCTGTTGCTGTCCAGATACCCTCAGGTTCTGGAGAAATCGGACTAATTTAGCTTGTGTTTGCAGTTTGCCCTTTTGTGTCTTACGAATGTGTCTGTCTTCTGTTTAAAAGCATTCTGTGTCAGTGATGGCTGATCTACAGGCAATAATAATGCTGATTTTTTTTCTTTTTTTTTTGTTTTCAGTTATGCTCTTACCTGCCTTTGGAGGATGCAAATATTCTACCCCAAGTAGGAAACATGTTTGGTCCAAATACTTTGTCAGAGGAACTTAAGAGTTAGCCTTTCTGTTTTGTATTAGTTGAATCAGTTTTGGTCCTAGTGAGATACTTGTAAATAACAATATTTTATTCTTTAGGTAATTGGAGTTTTAAGGTATTTACATTTCTGATGCTCACTGCACAAACCTGGAGACTGGGAATGGATCTTGAAAGTCCGTGCAGCTTGTATTAGTGAATTTATTCCAGGTAAGTTCAACAGTTGAAATGTTCTTCCCGTGAATGTACTCCTGTGGTGGCCTGACAGGCTGGGAGGTGGTTGATGTTCTCCTGGCGTCTTCAGCCAGTTCTAAATCGTGTGACTAAGCAGGAGTTCTGTCATGGTTGTGATACCCCTTCAGTTCTATAGCCCTTTTACTCAGTCATTGATTCATCTTTCGAAATTCATAATACTGCTTCTTTTCATTATTTTTGAAGTTAATGCAGCATT
The DNA here is from genome assembly GCA_035583135.1 of Lophotriccus pileatus. Lineage (NCBI taxonomy): Eukaryota > Metazoa > Chordata > Aves > Passeriformes > Tyrannidae > Lophotriccus > Lophotriccus pileatus. The sequence goes on from JAWWES010000171.1 coordinate 28,653,148, forward strand.
TAAGCAGTATGATTCCTGTTGCTTTTAACTTACCCAGTATCCTAATCAGAAAGAGACAGGTAACACTTATGGATACTGGTATGTATAGCTGACTGAACTGCAGATTCAGTTACTTATGATCTTGAGTTTTAGTATTCATTAATAATTACATTATTAAGTTCATCTCCCTGAATTTTTAATTCATTATTTTTAGCTTTTATTTAGACAGTGTGCATGCAGACAAGGAAAATCTTCTGTGTACCTGCATGGTTTTCATGATTTTCCTTATGTCTCATGATTTTAATCGACAGGAAACTGAGATGACTTGGAAAAAAACCATACGACTGTCAGGTATTATTTCCCCTCGATCTCTGAAGGTACTGGGAGAGGAAGAGTTTAAACTGGATTATTTTATTAAATGATTTCTGCAGATGATACTGTGTTTTGGAGAAGACATTGTTGTAAATAGGCTTTGTATTCACATTGGTTTACCGCAGATGTTTGACACCCCAAGAAGTGTTACCATTACAATTCTAGCAAGAGAGATTTCCTCAGAAAGGGGTTCTGGTACCTCTTGGATTTGGCACCAGTGCCGTAGACAGAGAGCCTGCCTTGGATGGCAGGAACGTTGATGACAGCCTAGCATAGAGTCAGGAACAGGGGCACGTGGAGTTCCAAATGGGTTTCAAGCAAGGGATCGTGTCCTTCCACTCAGCAAGCCTAGTCATGTAACAAAAAGGACAAAAATGCCTCCCTGCAAATGTTTTCAAACCTCCCACAGACAAGAGGGAACAAAGCACATCATGAGCAAGGGACAGGAACAACCCCGAGCTGTGGATAGACAGCAAGGCTGTTTGTCTCACAGTCTGGTCAGAACTATTGTGAAAAACTGCTGGCAGTGCAGGATGAGAAGCAGCAGAAGTCAATATTCCAGTCTGGACACACGCTCCTGGGGGCGTACTACTCTTCTGCAGGCTTCATATTGCTCTTCCATTTTGTCAGAATAAAAACTCTTGGGGGTGCTGGAAGCCTTCCACAGAAGCATAGTTCCTTTAGATTCACTGACCCTTTGTTTGGCTATCTCTGCCTTGTTAAAAGTCTAAAAATTACATCAAGCTTCAGTGAAGGAGTCATGTGCTCTTTCAATGGGGTACTGTGACTGCAACACATCAGTGAATCAGTGTTTTAGGGATTTGCTCCTCTCTGATACCAGTTCCAGCGTGTTTGCAGCTTGTATCACTGCAAGTGCATTGTTTTGTAGTTTGTATCCACTTTGCAACAGGAAACTACAGCTATTCAGGCAGCTCTTCAAGCAGCTCTTGAATCCAAGAATCTGGTGATCCTGCTTCTCTGCTGAGTCCTTTGGCTGCCTCGATGTAGTTCTCAACATTCTGTGAGGGATGCTGCTGGTTGTTGCTGATTTTGTTTTGTCTTTATTTTGACATGTGAAGTCCTCAGTTTCATTGATTCAGTTTAGTGACGACTGTTGACTGACTTCCAACTTGGAAGCTTATAACTCCTTACACTAATCTAGGGTTGCACAAAATAAGGACCGCTGCTTTTACCTGTAACAGTGTTTCTTTGTGGTGTCATACGTTTGTTTATACTATGGCAAACCCTGTCACGGTGAGAAGGTTAAATTATTCTGTAAGCCTTGTCACAAAGAGTTCAAAATACGATATTCTGGCCTCATTAAAAACGTAGCTATGTTAAGTAAAGTAAATAACTGAAAAGGCAGCCTGCTGGCAACTGGACTAGTGCTGCAAAAAGTTGTTTTACTTGCAGCTTAGTCGTGCCATGGCTTTTTACAAGCAGTTACAGTGGATCTTAAGGTCTGTGTGGAATGAAGCAGTGGGGCTCTCGGGTTTGAGTGGATAGTTGACATGTATGGTTGGTATAGCAACTGTTTGGGGATAACCTGTACTGGAAACTGTGAGCAATTTATGTGTAAGACAGCATGCAGGAAGATGATGAACTCTGCCTATTGGGAATATTTTTTTTAGGTTTTAATCAACATGACAATACTCAGGACTTCTTCTTGGTTTCAGCACCCAGGAGCCTGTTTTGAAGACTGTGTGTGGTAATTACAGCTTCAGTCTTAGCTTCTGTGCTCAGTGATTTATAAACTTTTCCACAGTTAAATAAATTTAATCTATAATGTGTATTTCAAAGGGGTATAGTCTTTAGATTTATCATTCCTGGTAAGTTACTTAAATAAAAAGATTGCTTTTCCAGAACAGAATATCACAACTAGTTAATGCCTAACTTGCGGTGATTTGTTATAGAAAATGTTGGCATTTTTAATAAGAGTAATATATTTCAATGAAAAGGAGCAGGAAAACTTTTTGAATTCAAATGTGCTGTTCATTTAATCTAAAATGGTATTATGAATCTTTGGCTTTCTCTAGATGCTTCTGAATTTCTCTAGATGGAATCTAAAAATAAAAAGGTGAATTTTCTAATAAGTCATCCCGAGAGCAACAAGGCCTTAGAAAATAAATCACTGTTCATTTTTCTCTATACATTATTATGGTTTGCATCAGCTGTAATACAGTTACAAGTGACTTGCAATAATTAATATAAGAGTAGTGAGAGCCATTAAAATTATACTACATTTTCAGGACCTAAAGAAAAGTTTATATAGGAAACAGTGTTGAAAGCCTGTAGTTGTACCAGCTGAGGTCATCCTAACAGAGGAGGAAAGGATTTTATTTGTTCACTACCCATGAAAAATGGGAAACAAACTTGTGTAACTTTTTTCATATATAATGTTGAAAAAGTCTTTCCCTTTTGAGATGAGGAGTATTTCAGTGTCATTTTTTGGTGTTTTTCAAAACCAGATACATAAGTTAATTTTAGTGATGTAGATTCTTACTGATTTTTCTGGACAAGAAATTGTCTTATGTATTTACAATGTATTACACTACGTTGATGTGTTTTGTTGTTTGTTTTTCCTCTGGAAGAACATTCCTGTAGAAAAGAAATAGGAGCCAAAGTCTGAAACCTAAAATAAGGACTAAACAGCTTTTCATTTGCTTTTCTACCCTTTGAGATGCCAGAAGCAATTTCCTCTTGAAGCTGACTTCCTCTCTGGAAGTGATTTTCGTCTCCAACCATGTTGAGGCTCTTTACTCATTCTTTCATTCTGACTAACTTGCTTTTTTCCCCTCTGACTTTCTATTGCCATTGGGAACTTCTGGAGGTACGTAATGACAGACAAGTTTCTCTCTAACTTTCTTTTTCAGTTCTTCTTTCCCCCCCTCCCGCCCCCCCTCACCCAGTCAGTCTAGAAGGACAAACAAAGCACTATTGGTGTCCTCTGCAAGAGAGCACTGATAGGGGCTGGCTGTAAATTGACGTGGCATGGAAAATCTCTGCTAGTTTGGAGCAGCTCTAATGTTGCTGCGAAATCAAGCCTACCCTTAACTAAGTTTGTAGCTTGAAATCATCACGGTCTTACGGGTTCTATATTAAAAATGAATGGAAAGTACCTTCACTTCTCCGTTTGGGAACTGGATTTTTTCTCTATTTGGATTTACAGCTAATAGAAAACAAAATCAAGGGGAATTATTTGGTTACTTTTTTTTTTCCTGTAGTAAGAGCGACAGATCTTGCTGCTCCCCCCACCTTTTCCTGCAACTTAATCATTTGCAGAGCTTGCCATGGGGTGCGGACTGAGAAAGCTGGAAGACCCAGATGATAGCAGCCCTGGAAAAATCTTCTCTACCCTGAAGAGACCACAAGTTGAAACAAAGACGGATTCTGCTTATGAATATGTATTGCTGGATTTTACTTTAGAAGGTATTTTTTTTTTATGCTGTGTGTTTACGATTCTGAGATAAGGAACGGCATTTAACTTAGCTCTGTCTTGTTTGACTTACAGTAAATCTGAGATACTTTTAGTAAAACCAGCCAAAATGTAAGACTCTTATTTTGAAACACAAATCATGACGAAGGTCCTCACTTATATAAAATTACAGTGGAAACTACCGAAGTATTTTTAACGAGAAAACCTCCTAATTACACAACTGTCCTTGTTAAGGAAGCAGGCTAAAATTGTTAGAGATTTTCCTGGTTTCCTGTGAGTCAGAAACTGCCATCCGTACTTGCTGTGAATAATGGTGGTCTGAATTCAGTGTGACGGTTCAGAAAATACACTGTGCCTGAACCTTAATTGAATAACAATTTTTTTTAAATGCACTCAACTTCTGAAAACAGGCTGTCATTGTCCTTGTTACTTTATGCAGAAGTAAGTCTGTTCCGTAGTTGTATACTAGGAGTAACTTCCCCTCTTATGCCCACCCAAGACTCTCAGAGATATTTCTGTAAGGCTCTCAGAGTTTCATCTTACTATTTTTTTCAAGTGCTTTACTTGTAGTTGTTGAATGGTCTTTTGAAATCGTGACTGAAATGAAACAAAATCTGTATGCATAGCTAGAGGCAGACAGTGCTCTGTGGGATACTTCCTTCCCGAGGGTGTCCCGTCTCTAACAGAGCAACTCCCTGTTCCACAAAGTTGAAAACATAAACAAGCCCAGATGGCTGCCCTCGCAGAACAGACAGCTCAGTTTTGCAGTCACTTTATAGTAACTTGCATTTTAGAACAACTCAGTCTACTGGAAATGCTTAATAACAAGGATTTGAAGTAAATGCAGTTGCTAGAAGGGTTTGATTAAGGGAGGAAGTGCGGGTCTTACTGCAATTTCAGGAACTTTTTCATAAACAAAACTTGGCTTCTGCTTAGTTTTACCTCTAAGTTAAAGGACTGTGGGAATATTCTATTTAAAATAGAACAAACAGTCTTTTCATTGAAAAACTGCAAGGTACTAATAGAAGACACATTCTACTAGGTTATAGTACTTAGAATCCAACTGGTTTTGTTTTCCTGTTTATTTACACAGTTTCTTTCTGACTTGTTCCTTTTGAAGAAACAAAACTCGTAGTAGTGGTAACATGCTGGAAATAGAGCTAGGCTGCCTAATGCCTACATGGATTACCTCCTAATCTACTAGTAATAGGAAGGATAACTTGGAGACTGAAGAGCTTTTAGTGTTCTTAAATAGCCTGTGTTCTGAATATTCCTGTGTTTTCAAGTTACAGTTTCTGACAGTGTTTTGTAAAGGATCTGTTGTAAAGGTGGTTCTGACTTCTAAAATAAAAGCAAATCAAACAGCTGCAAATAAAGGTGCATCTCTGTGTTTACATAACCTAGCAGTAAAGATTAATTTTCTCCTGTTTAGTCTGATATTCAGAAATGCTTGACTTCAGTGGCCTACTGTGGAATTATGAATGTTAAATAAGCAAAATCTGTTTCAGATAGTTGCCTAAATTTTTTTAGGTTTCTGACTGTAAGCAAGTGGATTTGTAAGCACATCCTGTTGAATGTTTCTAGCTTTGTGTGTATATAACCTTAAAATATTTTTTGTTTGGAGTCTCTTTCCTTTATAGAGGTAAGATAATGAATTTAAAAAACAGTGCATATACTGTCTTGGAGACATTTGTGAATTCAGATTGCTTCTGAAGTATTCGGATTGGCTAAAGTGTGGAGAATATGTTGGGCTTTTTTTTTATTTCTACCTCAGTCAACTCATTCTTGTACTTGTTGCTACTTGAATATCCTTTGGCTAAGTGAAACGTCAGTGAGATGCCTTTATCACTTCAGACCAGAGTTTTCACTCTGCTGTCAAGTTGCGTTGTATCTTCATGACGCTCCTTCTGTGCCTTGCCAATTTCCAAGCAAGGTCTTCCCCTACAAACATTTCTGTTTGCCTGAATGGTTTGTTGCCACTGGTTCTTGCACTGTGTAAAACAGGAAATCAGCACTTAATAATCTGTAAGATCCTACAGACAGCTATGTCCTGCATTAAGATAAAAGTATAGCAACCCTAAGTGAGTTGCTTCAATTCAATCTGCCTGGTTCTGTGCTTCATCAGGTATGTGCTGTGTGAAGTGGAAATGAGCCTGCTGGAGAGACTGTCAGCAGTCCCTGATCTTCTCCCCAGCCATGATGCAGATTAAGTCAACCATGCTGCAGTCTAAATTGGCTGGCTGGAGTCCTTGTGGATCTTAACTAGTTATTAGCAGTGCACTGAACCTTGGCTTCTCCCCTCCTGGTCCCCAAAATGTTCCCATCCATACTGTAAAAAACTGGCTTTCAGTTTCATGGAGGTTGATCTGTACCAGGAGAATCCCAAGCAAGGAAATTACAGCCCATCTTTTATTTTGGTGGAATTTAAATAGTACAAAGAAAAGGGAGCGAAGCAGTGGACTCTGAAGTGTAATTTTACATGCCTGTCAGTGATGGTAAATTCCAAGGTCTCAATCATGAGGCATATCTCAGTTACAAATACAACTGCTGTTTTTTCAGGTCATTTTAACTAAAAAGTAGGGATAGTTTAAATATTCCAGCTGAAGCAGAATGTCTTATGCTTTGTCTACAATCCTGCTATTAGGGAAAAGGAGGAACATTGATGCAGCCCACTAAGATGACAAGCTATGAAGTTCTTGTCACTGAATAACATCATGAATATGTATGAAGTAGCTGTTTTGCTGTCATCTTCAGTGTCCTGCATGGGAAGCTTGTTGTGGAGCTGGCAAGTTAGCTGCAGTTCTGGTATTGGTAAAAGTGTTTTGGCTACTTGTTGATCAGGAGGGAAACTTTGTTAATGAAAAGGGGTTAAGACATCCGGAAAATCAGTGATGATCGTGTGGCATCATTGCTGCTTTCTTGGCTTGTGGGTTGTGGAGCAGTTATTTTTCAACATAGATGTCTCCTAGATTTACTGTGAGTGGAATCATGGGATGGAGGTATTGCTGAGGGCAAAATACCGTCCTTTTACGGAAGGGGTGAAAACTTTGGCAAATCTGTGCTGGCATAATTACTCTTCTGTTACTGTCTACATATGGGTATTGATTTTCTGCTCTCTGAGAGCATCTGCAATTCCAGTTGTACTGGAGAGAAACAGGAATTACTACCCCATCAGACTGACTGCAGCAGAATATACAGTACCAGTATGGAATCTTCTCTGTGCAAATGCTGTGGATCAGACAATTCACAAAAAGTTCTCCAACAAGTTTTCCCTTCATCTGTGTAGTTTTCCCCAACAGCTACATATTACCAAGGTGATGCCTACTGATGGAAAATTCCTGCACACACTCAGGGATCCTCCATAGAAATTAGACACCACAAGCTTACTTAGGTGCTGTGTATTTAGATTTACTGGAAAAAAGAATTGAGACTACGTAAAAATATCAATCTACACTCCACAGATGACTTCTGAGGGGAAAAAATTTAAGAAAAGTCAGTTGTTGAAGGCTTAAATCTGTTATACAGGAACATACTTTGAGCTTAGCTCAAAGCTAGGGTTGAAGGGTACTGCCTCAGTATGTTTAAGGCTTTGGCTGGACAAAATAGTTGCTTTGTTAAGCAACTATTTTTTGTTTAGCCCTATTGTGTGTTTAGATGTTAACTCAGCTCTTAAATCAGCTTGGCAAACCTAGATCAAACAGAAAATGTGCCAAGTGTGTTAAAAATAGATCATATGGAGTTGCAAAAATAGTTACTTCAAGTGGTTGAAATACTACTGAATCATCTTTGAATCTGCTTTTTCTTGTATAAACAGAACTGTAGCTTTTTAGTAAATGCCTTGGGATGGGTTTTGTGTGGTTTACATAAAAGAAACTCACCTAAACTGTATGTGGATGTACACAGGATCATGTGCTTCTCTTCTGCTTTCAATACTTTTAGCTTCATCAAATCCAGAAGTTATCAAGATCAGCTCTGTGTTGGATATAGCATCTCAGGTGGAAGAATATTACAGCAAAGGATATGTTGTAGGAGCTGTTCATCCCATTATGCTGCCAATTGGACGTAGAAGGAGTTTCCCTGCAAGTCACATGTACCGAGTGGTGCTTTCACGATTAAAATTAAGGTAATGGTGAAATAATTTGAATACACTGATCCACTGCTTAAGCCATTTGTAAGTGGATTGCTAAACTTGCATAACTTATTATCAGTTTGAAATGAGTGCCTCAGAGGATCAAATTAACTGTTTCTGGTCTAGAAAGGTGACAAGTTAATGATGTTTTTAATCAATGCTAAGCACACAACAGGCTAATGTTTACTTTGCCATAGTAAATGTCCAAACAAAAATCCGAAGTGTAATATCATCTGTCTTAGAACCTGCAGCAAATAAAAGATTAACCAAAACAGTAGGAGAGTAATAAGCTTCTTTAAATTACTTTGTTTGCTTTATCTTCTTCATTATCAGAACTTTTCTGTGTTTGCTTTTCCTAGGGAAAATGATGTGTAATTTGTGAAACAGCTTGTCAGAGAGAGTTTGGGTTTTTTCTTATTAAGGAGATAATCATTCTGTGATCAGAGGTCTTACAGAAGCTTTATTTTGACACTGAGGGAGATGCAAGAGTTTGTTCCAGATCCATGGTCTTGTTTGTTACTTCTCTTTTCACTGCCTTGTAATCACCATGTGATCATCAAGAACACAAATGTTACCATTAGTTTATTTGCATTTAGGGAATGTAACCTTTTGTTCTTATTTTGAAAAGCTAGAAAAGCAGGGTTCTTACTGCATTAAAAGTTGTTGGGCTTCCCATTCACTCCTAAGTCCTTATGTGAAGGGTTCTTTAATTTATTTGGAGGACTAGAAGGGTGAAAATTGGAAGCTGCCCCCCGCCACTCCAGTAAGGCTTCTGTAAAACATGTTCACTTGAGGTAACTTCTCAACCCCCTTGCTTAAACAAGCATTGTCCAGCCAGGGTTATTTGCTGCTCATACAACTTAATCTTTGTAAGTTCATCTGCAAGCAATGTGGGTAAAAGCTTAGGTAAGAAAGCAGAATGCTTGTTCTAGAGCTGAGCCTTCTGAGAGCTGACACTGCCAGCAACAGCTCCCACAACTTGCCTTATCCATTCTAGGTGTGGCATCCTTATAAAGTTGTGGTTTGAACCTTTAGGCCTTTGAATAGGTGAGTGGCGAGACCTTGTAGCCTACACATGAAACTCTTTGCTGTAGCCTCACAGTTTGCTATGCAGGTGCCACATGTACTTCCATTGGTTTTGCTATAGGCAAATGCACCTTCTCTGACTGTCTGGAAAAGAACATTTTATATTTCAGCGTGTCTCGTTGATGTTTCTTTCTAATTCAAGTGGTTATGTGAAGGAAGTGTCAAATAAAATCCTATTATATTATTGATGTACTCTAAATATTACTGTCTGAATAATAATCTAACTGGCTTTAGATAAAACATGATGAGTATTATTCTATAACTTGAAGTGTAAGTTAGAGCTTGTCAGCTTCTTAAATCTGAGAGATTCAGACACTGTGTAGCTCTCGGTAATTGTTTGTGCATTGTATTTCTAGTATCTATCTGCACTGTTTCATACAACAGCTGCAACTCTGCTTTACTTACAAAAACTAAGCAGCAGCATGTTTAGTATAAAAGGACCATTTCTATTCATAGTGTTTTCTACAAAACCACACTTGTTTTGTGCTTACTAAATTTATAATTTCAATTTGTATTTTTTGTATTATCAGAGTTTGGTATTTATTGCAATAGCAGAGCTGTTTATCAGTAAAGCTCAGTTTCCAAAAGATGCCTATGAGTAGCCTTCAGATGAAATTCCTGTTAAATATTAATATTCTTATCATGGCACTGTAACACATAATACCTGTCACTTTGCATAAGAAACAGAACAAGACACCAAAACCTACTGAGTTCTAAAAAGTATGAAGAAGCATTGTCAGGATTTCATAACAGTTTCAAAGGAAAAGAATTCTATATGCAAGCACTTGCCAAAGTTAGCAGCAAACTCCTGACAAAGACTGCTTTCTTTCTGTGTTCTAGCCAGAAGCATGCAGCACCCAGAGGACAAAGGCACCCCAGGCTGCTGATTGAAGAATGTCCTTTAATGTATGAAACACTGACAAATGAGGTAGTGAAAGAACTCTTAGAAAAGGTAATGGAGGCTTTTTCCAACTTCCCTTCATATTTTTGTTGCTATCGTACATGGAAGTTATATTTAGTGGTTGATGTTTTTAGTTTTGCTTTTATTTCATAGAAGCTACAAAGCTTTTCTCAAAGTGAAAAGAGTTCTTTTTCTTCACTAGTTAATGTTTCTAATGTAGGACTTGGTGCTGATTGCTGTAAAGCTTTGGGAGACTGGCAGAATCAAGCCCAAACTCAATCACTCTTTATAAAATGCTTGTGTGATGTCTGAAGTTTCATGTTTTTCTGAGTAAAGTATGTAAGAAAGGTTTTTTTTTTTTCTTTAACAGAACTACAACATGTGCAGTAACTGTATTAAGTATTTATTTGGCACAGCTTTTTAAAGCATTGCGTAGTTAAAGTAAACTAAAGTTCCACTGGAATGCAAGTTCTAGTTCTGGTTCTTTTTGTATTTAACTTCCTCTGCAAAACTGAAGACTTGCTGAAACAGGAAACTGTTGTTATTACAAGAGTTAATGATATCTTTTACATTAGTTGCCAAGGAAAGAAGTAGAGGAAAAAGCATATTGAAGATCTTTAATCATCTTTGAAATTATCAAAGTTGCTTAAATTTTCTAAATAGCTTGTTTTGACTTTGGCAAGCATTTCAGTTTCAGTGTGATTCCATTACACACACTTATGTGCCTATTGCCAGGCTGGTGGTGTAGTGTACCAGACAAAGATTAAAAGGAAAAACACGTCTGAAATTGAGTAGTGATGCAGTCTTGGAAGCATATTTGGTACAGAAGTAGTATGGAGAATAATTTGATTTTAAAGTGTTTCCATTAATCCAGGAAAAAATTACTACTATTTTTTAAGGATCAATAAGACTTTATGGCATTTCAGGAAAAAGATTATCATATCACTTGTTTTTCTCTATGTTGCTTGTTACATTTAAAATGAATTTGATTGTGAAGCAGCAGCAAAATACAATCAGTGATTGTATCATTGCTTTACATAGATAGTGGTAGTGGGTAGTAACACTTCAGTCTATTGTGGTACTGAAAAGGGATTGTTGTACCATCAGCTGTTTGATTGTTGTTCACTCTGGTGATTAACAGTTTATGTGAGTTAAATGGATAAAGATCCTTCCCTCTCTGCCCTCACTTGATAATCTAGTACTTCTCAAGTGATTTCTTCCTTCTGGATTGGAGCTTTTGGATTAACTGGGAAAACTTTCCGTCACAGGTAGCTTGTAGCCTAAGATGGCAGTGGGATCACCTTCCTAAATGGCAGCACTCCATATCCCAGAACAAACAACACCTCCAAGAACAGACACATCTCACAGGTGGCACAGATGTTAGTTGTAGGTTGAGACTTCAGTGCAGAGAAAAAGACACACCACTGGCTGAAGGAGTTAAGAGGATTATTTGCTTCCAGCTCCCTCCTTTCTCTGCTCCTTCACTGTTCTCAGTAGTAATGAAGTTGAGTAGCCTCCAAGGGAACTGGGGGGTGATGAATCATGGCACATGACAAAGAGATATTTCTGTAGTATTGGAGGTCAGTATTTTTAGTATGACTGGTATCAAATGTTTAAAGAAACAATACTATTTATTGCTCCATTATACTGCTTATCTCTGTGACACACTAAATAAAATACTTTGGGTTTGTTCTAATGAAGGATTTTGTATGCCCTCAAGTCAGTACCGGTGCTGGCCACCTTTCTTGGCCTGACTCCAGATACATGCTGGAAAGCTTCCACTTACTTTGAAGCGTGGGCAGTTTCAAAGACAAGCCACCCTTCTATAGTACCCTTTTATGTCTTCATGTCCTGAGCAGTTCGGTTAAACAGAACATGCAGATAGAAGTTTTAAAGAAGTTCCATGCAATTCTGAAATGACTCTGCAGCTAAACTTCTGTTGTATTATAGGTTAACGAAGCTGCTAAAAGAGGAAAGAAGTTTGTGGGATTTGTGACACAACATTTTCATCAGCCTAAAGCCTGTAATGGAACAAGCACAGATGGAAGTGCAGAGCTGGAAGCAACACTGGGCAGAAGAAACAGGGAACACAGGAGAGAAAACTTTGAAAACTATAAAAACTGGAATGAGGGGACACTGAGTGGTCATTCCTCTGAGAGTGGGATAGAGGAGGAAATGCAAGGAGAAAGCAGATTATTAGAGGAATCAGACTTCCAGTTTGGAAAAGAAGTCAGCCCTTCTAAACCACGGAAAGGAGATGGTAATAAATGTTGCTAGTTTCTTGCAGAAGTAAGGTATTCTATTGAGCTGTTAAGGTGTTGGAAAAAACAGAACACAAGGTTCTATTAAATACTGGCTCTAGATGATGCCTCTATATATGCATATATAAATGCATATGTATTTCTAAAAAAGTTGCCAGTTAAAAGAGCAAAAGAAATATTTACCTTCTGCTTTGTGTATGTGAGCTGTGGTAATAGATTAAAATAATACTTCAGTTTTCATATAGAATATTATAAATGTACTATCAAATTCTAGTTTGTAAATTAAAGGAAAAGGGAAACCCACAAACAACCACCCCCCAAAATCGCCTGCAATGTAGTTCTGACTTGGAATGTGGTGCAAACAGGTAGCTTGTTGTTTTCACTTTAATATTAAATCATAAACATTTCCAAGAATATGTTGTGATTCCAGTTGTACCTGTTTCAAAGCTGACAAGAGAGAGAGCCCCTTCCAGCCAGAGCTGTGATTTTTACATGCTTCTAGCCAACTCACATAATGTACAGCAGACAAATCCGTTCCTAATAGATTCTTTCTGGTTAACGTGCCTTCAAGAAGCAATCCTGAAAGGGATCACTGAAATTAATGCGGTGACCATGAAATCAAAGACGGTAATTGCTACAAAATGAATTTACTAGAGAAAAGTAAGCATTAGAAGTACAGGAAGAGAAAGCAGAATTGAAAAATGTTGGTGCAGAGGTAGACAGCTTGATTGTAGAAGAGTCTGAGATGGTTAGTATAGTCTGTGTGAAAGATTCCCGGACACATTAACTTCTGGTACTAAAGGGTGGGGTCCTCCAGGCTGCTAAGAGAAGGTGGAAAGGAAGAAGTAATCTGAAGCATGAGAACTACCATGAGACAGTATTGTGTGGAAAGCAGGCAGCATGAAACTTGCATGTCAGGCTGCATTTTGACATAATAGGTTCTTCCCTGATGGGCCAGACATGTTTTAATTGCTCTCAAAAGCAACTTTTTTGACTTTCCAGTTAAAAGTAAAGTAGCCTCTCCAGTTTGTAGTCTGTCAGAATAATGACTCCATGCACTGAGATGATCAATGTCCTTATTTTTAACACTTCAGTAAAAGCAGTTCTACAAGTGAGCCTTTATAGCATAATCTCTTTAAGCTTAACACTTTCCTTACAGCTTGAAATAGTGGGTTTGGTGTCTGTGACAGAACAGAAATCCCACAAGGAAAAAGCAGAAAACTGGTTCTGTTCAGGAGTATGGTTTGTGCAGACTGGTGTGAGAGGGTGAATTAGCAACCAGTGCATCCCCTACACGCAGTGCTCTCAGCAAACTTTTCGAAAAGCTTTTGAGGGGATATGCCAGGCTTCTCTATCCTAGTCAAATAGTAGTAGAGTCACTGGAGCTCATGAGGCAGAACTTTTGGAAACTTAACCTTTCTTGGTATATGTTGTATGTAATCATAATTTTAAACAAATGCTGATGTGAATTTTGAAAGGAAGGTCTTACAGGTGTGTATGAATGTACTGCTGCGTCAGTATGCCAGTTCCACTTAGCTCTGCTGAAGAGGCAAACTGTGTCCAAGTTCCAGATTTCAGGGTCATAACATGAATTTTTACTACTGCATCACTTTTTAATTTATTCTGTCAAATTTTGACTAATATATTGCTTGCAGAGGCAAACTTCTGGTAGACATGAGCAACTGAGTAGTTGTATTGGGAAACGATTTTATTTTTTGGAAGAATAAATGATCTCACTCTGGTATATGGGAAAGGAAATAAAGGGTTGTCAGGATAAATGCATTTATACTAATATAACCACCTGTGGAGAGGATAAAATTTTATAGAAAGGAGAGTCATTCTTATTGAAAGTTCAGAATTTTGTTCTGAATTTACCTTATTCCAGGCACCTGATGTCACTTGCAGTGGCTGTGGTAACACTTCTCAGAACAGAGGGGTTCTTCCAGATATTGAGTCAGATTACTTACACTACAAAGCCTACTTTGGAAATCTCTCTCTGTTTTTGGAGCCCAGAGAGACTAGCTTCTTATGTGGGGTCATCTAAGCCAAGTTTCTTTGTTTTGGCAGTGTGAATATTTCCATGTTTAGAGGTTGGTTTTTATTGATTTAGGCTGCTCAGCAGTATTAGACCATCTGAGAACGTTTTTGGGCAACTGCTTTGTGTTATTTCTGCACAGCAGTGAAATGTGAGTGTACTTGTGGAACACATTTATATAGCTAGGGCTTTATAACTTGCACCAGTGATTTCCTGAAATGCTGTGGATCTGTGAATTTTAATCTTTGAATGTTTTTGTAACAGCAGTGTGTTAATACCTACATATCAAATGATTTGAGGAGATAGAGGTTTTGTTTGCTGAACTTGCATGATCACCAGTAACCACTGAGAAACCCCAATAGGCAACTAATACCAGTACTTAAATAACCTTCAGAAAATAATGGGTCTTAGGCAGAGTACAGACACATCAGGAAGCAATTATTAAAGCTGTTGCTTTGAATTAGAAAATGACATGGAAATGAGAGATTAATAATATTATTAATTTTGTAACACTGTCTTTGAGAGTTTAATTTTTCTTCCTTCTCTTGTGTCAGACAAGCTATATACGGTCTTCAATGTTTTTGATGAGGATTCCACCTGCTGGACTTATCATGAAGGTGTTTTGTCTATGAAAGTAACAAGGAAGGGGCCAGTTGTTAGTACTCTGGAAGCAGACTGGCTAGAATTAACTACATTTTATTATAAACAAGGATTGTCCTTAGTTGATTCTTTTGTGCACTGGGAAACTTCTAAAGGTGAGTACACCAGGTTATAATGAAGCTTTTACTTGTTTATGTAGAACTACATAACTGGGGAAAAAAAATGAGGTCATGTTTTGTTTCTTGGTATGGAGGTCAATATGTAAACATGTTCAGATAGTATATTGTAACTGTAGAATCTGATACCTAAAAGGGAATAATTTGTTTTCTGGCCAATTAGAGATTTAAGTAATTGAAATTTCTGTTTTGTTTTTGTTTGGTTTTTTTATCAAATTGAGAATTTCCAAAGCAGGAAACCCGTGCGGTGATAAAACAAAATAAACTTTCATTTGGCTTGGGTTTTTTGGAAGGAAAAGGTAATGGCAGGGGGGAGATCATTAGATGGATGTTTCTCTCATGTTTCTGTTCTGCTGCTCTGTGGATACTGTGCTGCACTGCAAATATTTCTGAGACAAAAGAACACCTTGAGTTCTCATTGACCCTATTGTACTATTAAACCCAAGTCAGACTTTCCATGCTTCCTGCTTTTTTCAGCTCTTTGCTGGGCTTAAAAGTTCTTTCCAAACCACCAAACTGCATTAAAATTTGCTGTTCTGGTCAGATGTGGACACACGTAGGGAGCAAAGAAACCCATTTCTGTCCTTGCACTCAGCTGTAGGCAGTTCCTCCAGGACTTGTTTACACTGCTGGGGGAGAAGCCTTCCCTGGTCCCTCCTGCTTCCTGTGCTCTTCTGCAGGAATCTGCCAGCTCAGTTGATGATCTTATTGATATAACAGAGCAATTAAAATGATAGACCTCTGGGCCACAGGATTTTCAAATTTACTTCATTCTACCAGTTTCAGTGTGATAGCCATTTTTATTCTGGAGAGATCCTACCAGTTCTTTGAGAGTTCCAAGCCTTCACCCTCCTTATTAACAGACACAAGCCTGATGTCAGTAGTGCCACTGCTGGCCCAGGCCCCTGCACACTGTGCTGAGCCCAAAATCCTGCCTTTTGGCAGAGCTGTGGGTCAGTGCTGTACCACTGGTGACAACAGAAGAAGCTCTTTGCTGGCCAGAGTATCTAGAACTGTAAAATTGTTGCTGGTAAAATACATAATTAAGACATTCCATTTTTATTTGTACTGATTTTGTCTGAAAGCCAGAAATTAAGTTGACAAAAAATAGTAGGAAGCTATTGTTGTGCAATTGCGTGAAAAAAAACTTGAAGAAAATGGATAGTACCCTGGTGTTAGGGGTACAGATCAGGGCAAACTGACCTGATTAATAAAATCTGAAACTTAACTGCTATCAAACAACGTTTGTTAAAATAAACCTAGACTTTATACTTCTCCAAGGTGATGCTTTGGTTGAATTTGTACATGTCTTGCTTGTACTAAGTTGCAAGCTGTTGGTGTTCCTGTATAATTAATTATGGGAGTTCAGTGTAAGCAGGCAAAATAAAGGGCTGCAGTGGAGGAAACTCGTGTAAAATGTTGGTTAAAAAGGTTTCAGGGCCCTTAAACAGTTTTTGCAATGCTCAGGCTGATTATCTAGAGCATTAGATAATTAATTATTAAAGTCACTTTCATAAGCTACTTTGCCTCTTATATGAAGTGTACAAGGAGGGCAAAATTACTGGGACTTTGAGTAGTTGTATTTACTGCATCTTACGCTTTTTTCTGTTAATTCTGATTTAAGATATGCATTCATCTCCTTTGCAAGGCAGAGCTTAAATTAAAAAAAAAAAAGTAAAACGTAATCTTTAAAAGCTAAATGATGTTGGTTCTTCAAAAACAAAACCCTGACAACAATGGCAACTCTGCAGTTTTCAGTGCTTTCTGTCATTTTGAGTGTGAATTGCTGCATTTCTGTAGCTCTGCAATAAAGTAAATTTAGTGACTGTCAGAGGCACATAAGCTCAGTGACATAGATTTACCTCAGATGGAATTTGGCAGCTAGTCCCTCTCAAACTGCATATTTTGTGCACATAAACAGTCTAATTATGCAGTTTGTAATAGTCATCTTTTTTGCTCTGAAATTATTATTTCTGTTTATTCAAGTCAGTGGAAGAAGAAAATTTCCTTGCGGGGAGGAGAGGTGAGAATTCGGACTCCTGGTTTTCAGAGTTTTTTTTAGAGCTGGAAAAGAACCCTCTGGAGATCTGTTACAGTTCACTGAGGGCTGGTTTTGGCAGCTGTTGAAATTAATCTGTGCAGCTGTTGTCCAACAAGTTTTACAGTCTTCCCATTCCTCACATGGAGAAGATCTGTCTGCTCCACTCTGTATGAAGAACTACCCCATCTTTAATACCCAGGCAATAACATAACTCATCCAGTATTGGAGAGGATTTAAATCCAATATTCTGAGGATTACATAATTTTAATGTACAAGTCCAGTTTAAATTTAAGTTAGTCAGCTGTCAAGGTATGTCTCCACAAAAGGCTTCCTGAAGGCTCTTGGGAGAAGCAAAACCAGAATATGGACCAATATTTGATACACAGTTTTAGTTTGGGTCAACCGGATGCTGTTGGGCTTGGATGTGTGAGTCAGGGAGCTGGGCTCTGAAACTTCCTTCCCATCAGGGATCTTCCTGCAATTACTTGTTTCAGGCTCTTCCTGTGGCCATTTATGTTTTCAAGTGGCAGTAGTTTGGCTTTGCACTTTATGATTCACTTATCTCTGTTCCCTTCCACCACACCAGAAGCCACAGTTGCTGTCAGGCAGATGATATTGAGGTTGAGTAAAGAGGGTTTGTGCCCATCCTCTGCAGGAGATATGTTGAATACAGGAAACTGGAATTCAGATTGGAGCATGGAAGGGGTTAATGCTTTTGAGAAAATTAAATTGCTCAGAGTTCAATTTGTACAGGAAAAAAAAGAGGTTTGAATACTTGAATATTAAGCTGTAATTAGATGCAGAAATAACCACAAATTTGAGTTTGCTAACTCTTTCAATTTTATTTTAGAGAACTGTTCTGTGAGGGGGAGGGAAACATCCTTAATATACTTCTTGGGAGTGTATCAACCTAAAATTTTGTTTCTGTTTATGTTCACAGGGGACTATTTGCCCAAATCTTTAGAAGGATTATTTATCTATGAAGAAGAAGGTGCTGGGGTTCCAGGTTCTAGCAGGAAAGGAAATGATGCAATAGTTGTTGAACAGTGGACAGTCATTGAGGTAAATTGGTGATTATTTAGCAGTGCTATTTCCTACTTTTTATTTTTGTTTTTCTTTTTTTTAACTTAGAGTGCTTGTACCAGTATTAGATAAACGTTCAGGATAGTTACCTGAAGCCACTTGTATAGGCTAAACTCAAGCCTTGAGTCATAAAAATGAAGTCAGGTCTGTGGCCATTGGTAAATGTACATAAAAGAAATATGCTGGAGGGATTCTGGCCTGCCATTTACAAATGATCACACCAATGAATATAACCTCCAAAGAAAACATCTTGGGGGTTTTTTTGTGTGCTTCAGACCAATTTTAGATATAATTCCAGCAAGTGCAGGTCACACTGACAGTGTGAAGTATTTTTAAAGAATGGGAAGAAGATAGCTAAAGTAGAAACAGGAGAAAAATGATAATGAATTAATTGAGTATGGTTTGCAGATATATATTTTTATTAAAATGCTACTGCTAAATATGAAAGACTTGGGTTTTCTTGATAACTGTAGTAGGCTACAGCAATAAAATTATTTTTTTTAATATTTCAGTGTTACAGTATTCTTGTATCAATGACATCTGAAATTAGTCATTGGTGGAGCATATTAAGGGCTTACTGTTGAGATACCTAATGATAAATATGTTTACCAGTGTGAAAAGAATCAACGTAAAGCTTGTATGTTAAAAAAAGCCCAAACAAAAAACCTCACCAAAATCTTAATTCTAGTGCTAGGTGAGATGCTTCTTGATATCTAAAGTAACAAATACATAATGGACACCAAGTAATGGTGTTTGAAGTTTTGGCAGTAATTTAGCCAAGTGACAAGCTGGACAAATGAGATGTGCTTTGAATTGAATGTCTTGCTGAATCAGGGCTCATACCTAATGTTAATAAATTGTTTTCCTCAGTTTTTGTAGTTGTGACCTTTCAGGTTGTTTTCACTTGGAAATAGTGAATCTCCACCAGACAATAGTTTATCATCTCAAAGGATTGTCCCACTAAAAGTGAGAGAGGAGTTGTAGTTGTGTAGAAACGCAAATAAAATCTGTACAGAGTCTCTTTACTACTTTTTATAATTATTAATGTAGGGGTGTGAAATTAAAACAGATTACGGACCTTTATTGCACACGCTGGCTGAGTTTGGATGGCTCCTGACCTGTGTCCTGCCTACACCCATCGTACGACATGACAGGTACCCACACTATGGATTGCAGCATTTGTGGTGTACATGTCTCAGAATTATCAAGTAATTACTGGCATCCTTAAATGTAAAAGGAAGGAAAATGCTAATGTTAAATGCATATAAAACTTGAGATGTAAGTAGCATTATGGTTGAGTCTTCTCTGCAGTTCTAGGTCTACTGGTTTCAATGAGTCTAATTCTAAACTTAAAATACATTGTGTAAATCTAAACATTGAAAGGTTTTATTTAGAAAACTTTGTACCACATACCCAGTCCCCAGCAATGGGTAACTCATGCGCTTCAAGTTGAAACAAGTGTTGAAATGTTTCACTGGTTTAGGACCTTGGTGGATGACTAGTTTAGGTGGTGGAAGAAGTCATGTCACAAGACAGTCATGCAATATTTATTGCACATTGAAGTGGGGAATGTACTAAATCAGCAAGTTGTTGGGCTGTCTCTCTTCTTTAATATAGACGTTACGGTTCACTTCAAATATTATACCAAACTACTGGATTTCAGTTTTCTGGTTGTTTTACTTAGTCAGATGACTGAGGGGACTCTGTCTACTCTTCAAGAAGAGCTAAGTAGCCCACATGGAATCCCCCATAAGGTTCTAGACTTCTTTTTAACAAAAGTACTGTGCTTTTCAGCACAGTATCAAGTTAAAAAAATGGCAAATGAAGCAGTGGTTTAAGCACTCTTAATGCTCCTCTTCACTCTCATCTTTTTTTTTTTTTAAATTCTTCTCCCATTAGATTGAGATTGCCAGTCTTTGAAAACAAACAAATGTGCTGAGGCACAGCTTAGGCCTCACTAACAACTGTGGAAAGAGTGGATGGCTTGAGTAATCTTTGGATCCCAGATCTCACTGTGTTAAATCAAGACAGCATGAAAAAGATGGGAATGAAAGGTTCTAAGAAAACTCCTGCAAGAAAGTGGGAGTTTTGTTCAAGTGATTTGACATAGTTAAATCGACTCATGCATGGAGAAAGAGGCTTTTCTGGTCAGGAAAGAGGTGTTGGGATTTTTTGGCTGTTGGTTTGTTGTTTGTTTGTTTTTGGTTTTTGGGTTTTTTTTAATAAGGTTCTCTGTATGTTTTGTTTTCTTCTGGAGGAAGCAGTTCCCAGAATACAAACCAAAATGGTTCTCCTGTAATTTCTTCAATAATTTTGCAGTCTTAAGTGTATTAGCTTTGAACATGGTGACTTGTAAGAGTATGTGAACTACTGAGCCTGGCTTTCATAAACAGCTGAAATTTTTGGCCAGATCTTAGAGCTTAAGTCTTCACAATCTGGATCTAAACTTTGAAGGATGTCAGTGGACAATGGGGGAGAGATTTTAGTAGTCGTGGTGTGCTGTGAGTCATAAAATGATGGACTTTAACCTACAAACTCTTGTGTCCCACAAGCAGTGTAACTGAACCCATTCCTGCAGGGTTTGGATGAGCAGGGTCAGGAATGTCCCGAGCAGCTGCTGCTCAGCCACTCGGAGTGTCAGTCTGTGCCTGCAGCAGGACAGATGGTGCTGCTTCATACCTCATAGATTGCAGAGCAAAGGCAGGGCCCATGGAAAAAAGCCAAGTGCTAAAAGAAAAAAAAAAAAAAATAGGAAAAAGGGCTAACAGATTGGTTAGGTTGGAGCTGTTAGTATTTGAACTAGTTAGAAAATGTACCAACCAGCAAGATATTTAAGTAGCGTTAGATTTCTTAAGTAGTGTTGATCCTAGATGTGAAACAACCAGCCTGTTAATAGCAGTGTTCATGCTAAAGGAGGTTATATCCTGGCCAAATCTGAAGCCAGGACACATTTTGTGTCCACACTAGAATAATTCAGACTAATAAAAAGCACTTGTTTTCTGGCCTAAATGGTTGGGTAGGAGTCTGCATGAAGTGTCTAATACTTGTTATCCCACTGTGGCTTGTGAGTTAATCTTGGAAGAAAAAGGATGAATCATGTCTTGTGTGCCTGTAGTATATCTCATATACAGCCATTCAATTTTCTTTAAAAAAAGAAGTGGAAAAAGCCCATGAAGAAGAATTCCTAATTAGGAATTGAGAATTCATGAGTCAGAAAATTAACCTCTTCCTGTCCTCATGGACTAAGTAGCGCTTGATAGCTACTATTTTTAGGTATTGATGTTGGCATTTAAAGAGGAGAAGAAATTCCTGGATGGCTACTGCATGTCTGATGTGAAAGATGCCATTACAGTGGTGGTGGTGGGTTATCCTAGGAATGCAAATTAAATGTCTCAATAAAGAAGGATGCTTTATGCTGCTCAACAGCTGGGGTTTTTTGCCAGACTTGGAACTCGGTCCTCAAAACCCAGCCTGAATATTAACAGGCTTCAGAAACACTGAAAAAATAAAATAAGCAACGTTTTGGGATCATCTGACAAATTCATGTTTTCATATTTGTATTTAGAAAAGAATTTGTATACAGTATTTAGATAAAATCTTCATTATCCTCACTTTTACTCACTGCAGTACTTTGCTCTGTTCTGCTTTCCCCTTATTTATTGCAAAACTTTCCATCACTTCTGATCTTCTGTGATCTCTTCCTAGACTTTGTGCCCAGTGCTTGTCTGCAGACTAAGAGTGTGACCAGCAGGGGTGGGACAAGATTGCCATGCTCTGTGTTCCTTTCCAGGCTTTTGCATGGTTAGGATTGGAAATAGTTTGAAAAAACAAAACAAAACAAACCAGTAGGCTGTCATGTTTGTTCCTGTGTGGTTTTGTTGTTGTTTAAAGTTTTTCATTTTTCAGACATATAAAATAAATAAATATATAAATAAAAATAAATGTAAAATAAAATGCCCAAAGCGTTAAGCTTTTGTGATAGCTGAATGTCATGGATCACTGTCCTGTTTCAGGCAGGGGCAGCACTTTGTACACCTGTTTAGTCTTTCATTTCCTACCTCAATGGCTGAATCGTGTTGGATGCAGGAAACATTGCCTTCACAAGCTCTCTTTGCTGTTACAAAGAGTGTGTCATTCTTGAAACATGCACAGTGGCCATTTTGTGCAGTGTTGTGTGAAAAATAAGCACTGTGGGTCTGGGGTTTGTTTTTTTGGTCAACACCAGAGATTGCATGCAAGTTGCCCTCTCCTGACAGTGATTCTTTTTTTACTCTGGGAATATGAGAAAGAAGAGCATGAAAAAAAATGCATATGATGCAACATTAGTTGTATCCATTCATGTCTTGGGTATTGAAACTGTGCTAGCAGTCACTTAAGAAATTTTTAGATCAAAAAAAGCAGACCATTAAAGAAAATAGCAGATAGATCCACAGTAATATTAGTGATCTAAAGAGCCCCCTGTGTTGTATGCAAGTCTTACTTAGTTGGTAAATGTCTTCAAGACAAGAATTTGATAGTAATCATACCAAGTTCAGATAAATAGCAAAAATAAAATGAATAGTCCTTTTAGGAGTTAAATCTGGGGAGTATCTAGGAGATACTTTGCAGGCAAATTTAGTGCTCCTGCAGTTTTTATTATATTATAGGAGTTTGTAAAGTTTAATACATGTTAGGGATTGAAAACTGAAACTATTTCTCACGTTTTTCAAATGTTTCATTAAATGGATCCTTTAAACTTGGTATCCCAAGCTGGTGTCAGTCTCATGACTGGAAGTCTAGTGGTGTGCAGCTCCAAAAGAGTGCAAAGCTTTATTTTGAGAAATGCAAAAAACACCCTCAAAACTGAGTAGATAAAATGAATTTATCTCATTTCTTTTGTTCATTTTTAGATAACTTTGCCTAACCTCTGTTTGAACTGCTTTATAAGCAACATGTTTTTTTTAAAAAAAACGGATCTGTAAAAATCAGAGCCACTGGAGTACTACTGAGCTTGATGTTTGCTTTTGGGGACTGAAATATAGACATGTAAGAGGACAAATTTCTTTGCCCATCCAGCATAAGCAGACAAGCAAATTGCTGAAGTTTCAACAAAAGAGTCTCTGTTGCTCTTCATCACCCTTGAGAGAGGAAAAAGCTTCAGCAGCCTGACTCTGCAGTGACCTTTATTTCCCTCCACTGATTGCTGCAGTCCCTGAAAATGGGCAAGGCTGACTGTGAGCAGTGCAGTGCAAAAACACTGACTTTGGTTATCAATTTATCATGGCTCACTGCTTAATCAGTTTTTTCAAAATGCCCTGACTTAGGAGGCAAAGAGGGAGTGTGGAAATGTGAGGGAAGCTCCGGAACTTCCCTGGCTGTAAGAGCTTTTTCTCATTTAAATTCTGCGGAAATCCCACTGTCATTGAGGTCTTTGTGAATTAAGCTCATAGCAGCTTTGTCGTGTGCGGCATCTTAATAAGGGCAGACTTAGAAAATTGTTAATTTACTTATTGTCTACTCACCATCATGTCGTTTTTCTGTTCCAGTAGAATTTGTACAAGCTCTAGCTTAATGTTTGGGGGTTTTTTTCTTGTCTCTGAAGGAATGCAGATACTGTTACAAAATAAGCCATAGGCTCTTCCCCATGCCAGGGACTGTGCTCAGGCTTCTTGCTTAGAAGAGAGATTTCCCAGTTGATATTATCAAAACAGACATAACTGAGGCAGGGAGGAATACCTAGCCAAGTGGAATAAGGTTGCAGGATTGTGGATTTACTTGTAAAGACAGAAAATCTTAACACGTTTTCTTTTAATTTGTGCAAATAGTGAGGTAGAGACTCTTGGAGCAGGAAAGCTTGTTAGTTTAAGGAAATGAATGAATTTGTTCTCCTGTGTTCTTGTTTTCCCCACTAGCTGGAGTTTAAGATAGTTCTCTATTCTCATCCAAGGAAGACATGCAAAGATATGCCATGACCTGGGTTCAGCTGGACTGAAAGGAAGATTGGGAGGGGCCAAACACAATCACAAACCCATCATTACCCACTATTGATCTGAGTATCTGTGTACTGAGTAGCTGTCTATGCTGGGAACTCCTCCTGAGCTCACAGGAACAGTTTTAGTCCCTGATTTTTCTTGGAGCAAGTCCTTAATGTTAAATAAATTCTCAGTCCTAGCCCTATCATGAAACATGCATCAATTACCTGAACTTGGTATGTGATTGTTAACCTTGTGACACACTTATACTGAAGTAAAAGCTTGCATTGTTTTAGTAGTTCTTTCTGTAATGTTATGCATAATAATACTGATTTATGATTGGTAGAATAGGTAGAATTGTAAATATTTCAGATGAACTCACTACATCTCTTTGGTGTTTCTATTTTGCTGCTTGTCTTTAGTGCACTCTTCAATAAAAGGGTGACTTCAGATTTAAGTATTTTGATGGTTTTCCTTCAGATGCATAAAATTCTTGCTGAATACTGTCCAGAAACAGGAGCTGGGGAGAGAAGAGCTTATAAAAATGTAGTATCTGATAGTTAGAAGAGCACTGGAATTTTTTAAACTCTTATTCTGGAGTCTTGGTCTTGAAATTCTTGCACAGTTTCATTGACACAGAGTTGGGCTTTGTAGTTACCTATGCTATCAGTGTAGTAACCTGTATTTCTGGTGGAAAGGTTATGAAAATACATCTTCTGCAAGTTTTAATGTATTTATCACTACTGAGAGTGTAATACTTCTGAAACATCATATCAGTAGTATCTGATTAGGTCTTGAAAAAGTTCACCGTGTCACGTTTACTGTTCTACAAGTATTTTCTTTTTTGGAGGGAAAAAAAGGCACCTGTGCTGCTTTTATATGTGTACCATAACAGTATTAAAATCTGTAAAAGTTCCAGGACTGAAGTTGTTCTTTTTCCTTTATTTCTCTTAATAAAGTATTCTCTAGTCACTTATCTCATTGTTGATGTAGAGCTTATTTAAACTCAGGTCCTTTTATCGATAGGTGGGGACGCAACAAGCTTTACCCTCAGTGCCAGTTAGATGTTGTGTTATAACCAGAAAACAACTTTTCTTTAGCAGTAAAGAATGGTAATTCCCAAGTTTCATGCCACACAGTATTGAGATATTTGTTGAAACTGTGGATCTGTTGAGATTGGGCCTGGTTGTTGTGGCATAAATGGCTAGTAATGTGTTGCTGCATTTGACAGTGAAGATTAGGCTAAAGAAAGACTCGTGGAGGTTTGCTTCACACATAAAGGTGCAGACTTGGATTCAAAGTAGGAACTCTGGTACTTAATCTTTCAAGAGTGTACATGTTAAATAACTCCAGTCATAGTAATACAAGTTTTTGGTCTGTCCATATTTTTGTGTGCATCACCTTAACCCAGCTCTATGCTTCTATTTTTTTTTTAGTATGTTTACAGAACTGTTCAGGAAATAATAAACTGGTTAATGCTCTGTAGTCTGTCCTCTTCTTACTCATGGACTTACATACACACAACTTAAAGTTGACTTTGAAAGGTATGAATGTGTTAGGGACAATTATTGCCAATAAAACACTGAAACTATTTTCCTTAAATTTTAGTGAAGGAAATCTCGCTACAAAGCAAGTCATTTTTCTTCAGAGACCTGTTATGTGGAGTTCTGCTGCCCAGACACCAGAGGTGAGTAACACATTTATGGTATTAGTATAAAAAAATTAGTACTTCACATAATGGTAAGATACAGAAACAAACTAGGCTTCTCAATGGGGGAAAAAAAGTGGCAGAACAGGATTTCACTCATTACCAGTTCAAGTTTGTGGAGGACTTTTGCAGAACTCACATGTTATTTGTTTTTTCAGCCATTATCTTTTAAGTTAAGCCATGGAGAAAAGCATAAAAATATGCTGAAGATATGTTTTGTGCTAAGAGTTGCAGGTGGATGAAGTTGCCTATGTTAGAGGGATTTTCTTTGGAGTCTTTAGGAAGTCTTAAAGTTCTGATTGAAATCTTGTATCTGTTGCACATAAGAAAAGTAATTTGACCTCCAAAGTGTCTACTTTCACACTTTTAAAAGAAACAAGTGTCAAGCTGTATGAGGGATACTATAATCTGCAGGTTAAGGGGGTGAAGGCTGTTGTTGCGTGAAAATGTGTGACAGAGGATTTAAAATGCTGCAGCTGAACCTCCTCACCTCCTTGTCCCTTCTGAGGGAAGCTCCCCTAATAGAGGTTGCATCAAGTGCTTTCTGAGGGCGAAGTGACTTCGTCACCACGCTCTGCTCAGTCAGTGTTTCAGCACTTACTGCCCCTGCACAGGGCTGCAGTAAATCCTGCTGTGCCACCAAAGGATGAACTGCTGATGGGCTTTGCTTTGCTGCATCTTTTGACATCCCATGGTGGTTATTTCTGGATTTTAATAGCTGTTCCACCTTTCTCTCTTCAACATGGCTTTCCTGTGATAGTTTTAAGCAGTCTTAAGCTATGAATATTTTCACTCATGTCCAGCACCAAACTTTACAAACTTTATAGACTGTTATAAGGCAGTGATATCTAACTGCTTCTTTGTCCTATATAAACACTTCTATGAGTCTCTAAACTTCATTCATATTTGATCTTTGTCTCTTTTACTTTCTATTCAGTCTGTTACCATCATCTGTTTTCCTCTGTTTAGTGTTCTAAAAATATGCTCTTCCTTTTTTTGTTCTTCTCCAAGCTTTTGCTTATCTCCAGCCTAACTTCCTTCTCACTGTGTCCCCTGATAATTAGTACTTCCATGCCTGAAAGAACTGCTTTCAACACGCACGATTCAATCCCTGTGTTATGTTTTTGTCTCAATTCCCATCTAGTTCTTGAACACTGTAATTTTTTTTTCTCATTTACTTAACTGGAGCTTCTGCTTTTTTCTCTTCAATGTTCTATGTAGTCTTCCTTGCCAGTGTCTGAATCTTCTTTTCCATTCATACCCTCTTCTAAATTCTGCCAGTGGAATTTTTTGTCCTTTAACCACCTACAAAGCATCTTCAGCTTTTAGCTTTCAGACCTTCTGCTCTCATGCCTGACTTTGTAGTCTTTACTTTGCTTCCTAATGTGTTTCTGAAAGTATGTTTTAGAACAGTTTTGATACCAATATTGTAAAAATGTGGGACATAATGTCAGTGCTTATAAAACAAAATAATGCTGTCCTACGTTTTTAAACACTATATAATAAAGGCATGATTTCCTAATATGAGAACTCTTCCCTTGGTAAGACATAATTTTATTTCTAACTATAAGTGTCTGTTAAAAGGCAGCATCACTATCTGTCACAAGTTAGAATGGTTAAGAATGGGTTCTGTCAGGAGGCATAGCACGAACCAGTTCTGTAAAAACATTCAGTCTGAGGAACTGATGAATCTTTGAGATGTGGTTTAAATTAAAAATAGGAAGCATTATGCTCACAGTTTAAATTCTGTCACCCAGTTATGAGGTGATGAGCAGCTTTGGCTTATACAAATAAAGTGGTGTGGTTTGTAGTTTCTCTTTTATTTGTCGTAATAGGAAACCTTTGACTTAAGCATTAAACATACTGGAAGTAAACAAGAAATAGCTAATGTGCAGCCATTTACATCAGGATTTCTGTGTTTAATATCTGAACAAACTTAATATCTAAATGTACTCGTTGCATACCAGTGAATGTTTTACTTCTCCATGAGGAAATTTCAATATGATGAGGTCATTTTAGTATGGGATAAATAAGTAACTGAGGCTGAAGCTGAAACGTTTAGCAGAGTAACAGTTTTCCTTCTGTTTTGCCAATTATGTTGGTTTTCCCCTAAATTTTAATCTCTTTACTTCATTGCTTTTTTTACAAAATGTTTGAATTGGGAAACAGCATATTACTTTAATTTCAATCTGAATTCATGGATTTGTTAGTAATACCAAACTGATAGAGAGTGTCACAACAGCTTTTCATTAAGTACCTAGATTTCAGGTGTAAAGTAAGCTACTGAAATTTGAAAGCATTCCTTTCTGCTCTAGAGACTTTTTGTTGTTTAAGTAACTTTTAAGTAAAAGTCTCCTGGACATTGACAGCACAGCTGTACTATTTTATTGAACCCTTGCAAACATTTTTGTAAAAACATTTAATTCCTGTGATTGTATATTGTTTGGCACGACACTTTCCTTTTTATTTGTAGTGCCTATCTTGTCACTGATGTTCATATTACATTAAAGCTGTTAGTAACAAAATTTTGGTATCCACAACTTAGAATGTCTTTGAAACACAGAAATACTTCAGATACCTACAATTTTTAAGTTTTAAAAAAATTGTATCAAACTTCTGTTTATTTAAGCACACCCTTAGCATATTTGCAACTCAGATACCTTGAGAAGAATTCTGCTAACAAAGCTCTTTCATTACTGGAATAAGAAAGCAGCCTCATACAGGCCTTTTCAAACACAACCATGAAGCCCCAGCGCCCCAGTGACATCACTTTCCAGTTCTCCACAGGGCAGTAGGCTCTGGCCATGGCAGGAGCTTTGCCCTGCAGGCAGGTACAGCTGTTGGACTTGCATTCTGGAGAGTGGCAACACAGAGCATGGGGTGCTTTGTGTACTCAGGGTTATATTTGTTGATTGTTGGGTTGTAATTAGCATTGTTATTTCTAAAGGAGGTTTTGCTTCAGTGAGAATTGAGGGGAACTCTGATACTATTACCTGGTTTCTTCATCTGACAGGGTCTCTTTTCTGAGGATGGTATATTTTGTGTCCTCGCAGCTCATCTCTGCCTTCTTGTATATTCCTGGGTAGGGCATTTTGACCTGGGTTATGATTTATGTAATGGTTCAAAAGCTTCTTGGGTTACAAGGGCTGTACTGTCTCAGTAGACTCTCTGTTTATCACAAATCACTTGCTTTTCAGAGCAGAGTTCAGAAGAGGAGATGCAAGGTTGAACCATGCAGTGCTTGAGGGGTTTCTGCTTGTTTTTCTTTCCTCATTTCTTCAATTATTTCCTTTAAGCAGACTTTTCCACCCTCTTGTTGTGCCATCCAGGCAAAACTTATTTCCTTTTGTTTCTCCTGAGGCAACACTGTTTCCCCTTAGCCTGATTTCCCAATGTCTCCTGTAACAGCTTTCCTACATACGTTTCCTTTAGCCACATGGTCCATTGTTTTTACTGTTTCAAAAAGGTTTGAGAAAAAACTCAGAAATGTATAGAAGAGAGGCACAAACTTGCCAAAGCATGGTAAAAGCAGTTGTGGCCTGGTTTTGTTTTTAAAGTGCTTGCACTTGTGCAGGAGTGCTTGTGTCCTTCATGCACTGAGGTGCAGCTCTGTGCTGAGGCAGGATTCCTTTGCAGTTGGATGTGTTCCTTCTGTGGGCAGGGCTGTGTCCCCTGGCCAGCATCTCTTGTGCTAGCAGTGCTTGTGCTGAGAGCAGGGCTCCAAGGAGGGGGCTTATCTTAGCACTTCTGCCTTCCTGACTGTGTTCCTCTGTTGTGGCTTAAGGCACTGACACTGCCTTTGGAGGTGCTGCATCATCATAGATCTGAGTAACTCAGGTAGCTCCTGATGCTGAAGTGAAATAAACCTTTTATTTTTTTGTGATGCCTCAGAAGACCCTTGGCATAGTCTGGTCAGTCTCTTATTTGCAGAAACCACAATCTGCTTGCTTACTTTTTTGACACTGGCAACAGTCATTCAACAAAGATATCAGGCAATCCCAGTACTAATGTCAGACTGTATTTATACCAAGTTCTTCCTGTGCAAGGACTCTGTAGATCCCATTTCAAATGGCTGTACAGATCAGCCACTGACTTCTATTTGCGTAGATGCACCATGGGAATTGAATGCAATTCTCAAGGAATGTGCCATTATCTGAGGAAGTCTTTGAAGATGTTTATGGGCAGAACTGGGAAGATGGGAAAGCCTTGGTCTCACCATGAGATGAATCAGTTGGGAATCTTCAGTCCTATGAAGTGGTCAGGCCACCCTCTTTTTACAGAGTTTGGTATTGATGGAGTTTAACTCTCACCTTTATGAAACACTGCAGTGATGTTGAAGTTCCCAGAGAGAGCTGTGTTCAGGAATGTGATCAACATCCACTGACTAACCGGAATGGCTGCTGAGGAGGGCAGTAGCCACAGACTGTACGTGGTGGGTTGTAGGTCTGTGAGTGGAGAAGAGTGAGTGTCTGCCTACAGTGGAGCTGGAGGTGGTGGAGCTCTCAGCTCTACCTGACACTGCCAGGCCTTCCGACCCCTCCAGGCACTGGGACTGCGGCAGGGGAGAGGCAGCTGAGAGCAGGGGCTGTGCCAGCACTGCTCTTCCCTGCAGAGCACAGGGAAGGGCAGCATGTGCATGTCGGTGGCAGAAAGTGACAGGTTATTTCAGTCATGTATGATAGGCAGAGAAATTATGCTTTCTTCAAAGAGCTGATTTTAGAGTGGGCTAAGACTTGTGAATTGTTCTGGCTCTGCCAAGTACTGCTCAAGAATTGAGCACGGTTGAAGTATTTTTTTTTTTTTGGCATCCATTTGTGGTATTCTGAATCTAACCTATGTATCTTTTCTTTTCCTCTCTTGAAGTTTATTTCTAGAGACCAAAAATGTATCTGTTGGAGATTTTTCTCGAAAGGAGTTGGTAGTTTATATGCAAGTATTAAATGCTGCCTTGTGTTAAAATGCAGCTCACATTAAATCCATGCATGACTCATTACAAAGTATTTGGCTACAGGTTTCTTCTCCCTCAATAAGCTAACATTTCAACATGTCTTATATTCCAGAGGAAATCCTTAAGACAAGTTACTGGGGAGGAAAAAGGCAAAGTGTCTAGCAGAAGTGTTGGATTAGACACAGCTACTTCTTGCCCTCTAGAAACTGGACCTCCACCTGATGAGTTTCACCTATCTCCTTCTAAACAATGTTGGATCAAGGAGGGATCCTCCCACTATGGTGGCTTTCCAGGATTCAGTAGCAGTGATGGAGTATTAAGGGAACTGGATGATGGACAATATGACCAGGAAGATGGAGTCACTCAGGTCACATGTATGTGATAAAGTCAGTAACTGCATAAGACGGACATGTACATAAAGCACACAAATGTGGTGGGTTTTTTTTAAATTGTACTACTTTAAATGCATTGGTATAATCCTATGACTTTGTCCAGACTCATTTTGTATTTTCGTCAGGTTTTGTTGTGTTAATCCTACTGTAGTAATAATACTATTACAAAATCATCTGCTTTTCTGTCTCTCTTTAATAGTATAACTACGTGATTGGGTGTTCTCTTAACTTGTCAGTGCTTTTGACAAGCAAGGAAGCAAAAGCTGCAAACGAGTGACAGTTTGAATTGTATAAGGAGAAAGAAATGAGGATGTTGAGTATTTTCCACAAACTGGAGGAATGTTTTTGGGTTTGATTGGTTGTTTTGTTGTTTGTTTTTTAAAGCAGTTGTAAATATTAGTAGGGAAAGATGAACTGTCTGACTGTTAAGTTTTAATGTAATTTTCACTTTATTTGCCTTGCATAAGTTCTAAAGCCTAGAGAAATGTCAAGTCTTAGCCTAGAGTGTTAGTAATTAAAGCTACATTCAGACTTGATGTGGACAGAAAAACTCGGGGTGCTGTAGGCAGACACTTGCTCTTGTAATAGTTTCACCTCTGCAGATAGTACCAGAGTTCCTTGTATGTGTAAGCCAGGTGCTGTCAGAGCTTATAATGTAGTGATTATAGTGTAATGATGAGTTTGTAACTTACTCATGAGTGGAAGTTAAGAACCACTCATCCCCGAGCAAGTAGTTTGAGAAGCTCAGAAGCAGCATTGACATCAGTGTGCCAGTGAAGCAGCTAACACAGGAAGAGGACATGGGCTGAACTTAAGGGGCAATATTAGATCATGCAGTATATACAAACATGCTGATGTGTATGTAAAAAAATGTCTCAGCTGAATGTATCTCACACTGAATAAAGTGTATTCAACTGCATCAAACACCAGACATCCTCACCATGGAGAGGAGCTGCTTGCATTAAGCAAGGGTAATGCTGGCAGGGCTGTGTGGGGAGAGGCACAAACAGGAATTATTTTTATGCTGCTGTCTGGAAACTACACTTTACAGAGAAGAAGCTGAATAAAAATGTCTCCAGAAAAAATTGCATTCATATTTAAGCTCTTCATATTTAAGCTAGTGCAAAATGATTTGGTCAAAATGAGAAAGCAGAAGAGAACTGAGCAATTGTATTCACAACCGTGCTCTCCATGTTTGCAGTACAGCACACACATCACCCAGGGATTCTGGTATCTGTCTGTGTGTGTTGTGCTGCAAATGTGGAGAGGAATGTCATGAACAGGTTTACCTGCACCACTCTGCTCCCCTGGGGGGGCATCCCACCAGCTGCTGTGGGAGTCTGCCTGTCCACAGTGGTAGGTGATGGCACTAAACACAGTGAGCAGATCAATGCAGTAACAGGAACACCAACAGTTAACTCCAAATGAGTACCCCAGGAGATGACCAGGATAGTGCATGTGTAGCTGCAATCTCTGAGCTGTGCACAAATAACATGGGCAAAAGCTGCTTATTTTGATAAGCAAAAATTAACTCATGAAGGAAAAAAGTTACACTTGCTGTGATAAGCAAAAGAGGCATCCAGCATAGTGCTATTTCAATTTATTTTTGTAGGGTGGGCAGGGGGGGAAACACAAACACTGGCATAATTAGCATTATGGGAGCTTGAAATATTATTGCTTTGGAGCTGCTTTCCAATTCGATTATGAAATTCTTGTAGGCAGGCTTGTTTGTTTCATTTTGGAAGAGGAACTCGTAACAACTATTTGTAGCAGGTTTGGGATTTTTTTTTTTTTTTTTAAATCCACAGCCCTGGAGCTGGAGACATTCCTTCAGCTTCTTTTCCCCATTGCGTGATATGGGGACCAATGAGACCACAGGAGTGCCTGTAATAGGAGGCAGGGTCAGAAATCCCTTCTTGCCAAGGCTTCTCTCCCAGCTTTCCCAGCATTTCGAGGTCAGAGATGTGGGGCATGAATCTTGCGTTCATTCCATGTCTGGGGCACTGTGTGGGGGAAGATCCCCCTGCTAACAGGGAGGGTGCTGGGCTGGGTGTTCCCTGCAGAGCCTGACCCAGATGCTGCTCTCTTGGAGCCGCTGCTCTGGGAGCAGCAGTCGTGGTCACAGTTAGCAGGGATCTCCTCCCTGGTGCACAGGGGGGAGAAATTACAGAGATGCATGTCACATCCGTCTCTGGCAGAAAGCCAGGTAACTCTAGCATTTTAAAAATAGAGTAACAGCTGGGCTTTTGCAACTTGGAATATGTTGCTCTCCTAAAAGTATTTTTCATGAGTTATCCAGAACTTTAGTGTGCTTGTAATTTTAACTGCTGGTCATTCTCTGTACAAGTCAAACCTGTAAAATGAACAAGAATTGTTCAAAAACTTCAGCAATTCTGAATATTTCAAGTTAAAGCTTTTAAAGTACATAAAGAAATTCCCTTTTATTAAGCAGTATTCTTGCTTATGGTGCTTTAACAGTAGTGAATCCTAAAACAACACTGAACTACAGCTATTTAAGTTACAAAGTATAAAGTAGTAAATTTGATGCAGTTACTTTTTCTAGAAGACATTACTTGGACAAAAAGAATCATTTAACTTTTAACTGAGATCTTATCAGCTGTTGAGAGTGCAGAAACTTCAAATGAAATAGTATGATTTTAAGAGATTTTCCCTTTACAAGTAATGAGATGTACACAAAGCAGATTTCTGTTTTGGTACTAGGGTACCACATGGATGTCCACAGGTTTTTCCAGCTCTCTTATTGTCTTTCACTTCACAGGGCTACATTTAGGCTCTGTATGGAAGAAAATAAACAAAATACAATTCTTCATATGGGGGAGAAAAAGCTAACCTGACAGGAACCAAGATAGAGATGTGGCATGGAGAGGGGAGCAAAGGAATGAATTCCTCAGCATTCTTTTTTTGGTAGAAGAACTCAGGGCAACCATGGCAGTGGTAAGTAGCCAGTTTGAAGCAAACCGTGGTATCTGTCCAGCTGAGTGTAGAATTCCTTGCTGCAGGATGTGTGTAAAGCTACGTGGATTTAAAAGGTTGATCAAAAAACTCCTGAAAGGAAAAGCACTGAACCAGAAACTGTTGCAGACTATGAAAACTGGTCTGACTGCACACCTCTCCTGTTCTTCAGATGATTGTGAGCACCAGGGGCTTCCTCACTGGTGGCAGGTAGCTGAGTGTAACAAAACTTTTTGTATGCCTTTGTGTGTGTATGTGCACACACACCGCTCAGTTTCCATTTTACCAGAGTGCATTACTTTTTATTGTGAGAATTGCACATTAAAGCATGGATGCAGTCTCTGACAGAAAAAGTAAGTACATTTCTACTCAATAACAAGGCTTCAGTCAGGAGCAGCCTGTGTATCTGAACTGCAGTAGGAAAGCCTCTCACCTGTATGTGACAAGAGAAATACTCTGCAACTATCAGAACAGAGATAGAAGGCAGCTAATACTGCTCATGGACTTCTGCAAAAGAATGTTTATAATTAAATTGTTTGGAGAGGAAATAGTTTTCTAGTGTTTACAAACAGGAAGAAACTGTCCAATGTTAAATATTTTGTACCCTGCTCATAATTGTCAGAACAGTTTATTTACATACCTGGTCAACTGCAATAAACTGTTCCTTAACTTCTGTGTTTCTGATATGTGCAGTACTACTTTTGTAAAAGGTAAGATCTTTTCTGTAGTTCAGATAGGAAGGTTCTCACCATTAAAAGCGCTTACCAAATCAGTTGGGTTATCATGTGTATCTCACACTACTGATGTTAAACGGGTTAGATCAATGTAGACCTTGCCTCAAGCTAGAATTACTTTCTAGCAGTCTTTTCTGTACATCCAGACAGCTCACAAGGCAAAGCCTGATAGACTTAGAGCCATCTATTAAAAGCTGATTAGGCTTTCCTTATTATTAGTCTATTATGCTTTTGAAGGCAAAAAATGCAGACTGCTGTCTTGACAATTCCCTATGGATTAATTTAGAGGCTCACGGAAGTTAAGATTTACATGTTTCAAAGCCAAATTCCTGTATCAGAATTTGGGCAAGTGTTGCAAATTAAAGAAGTGAACACCCCTGGCTTTTAGGTAAGCACAACTTGAAATGCTCTGATGACCTGTTCTGATCTGTTTAAGCAGATGAACTTCAACAACATGTGAGAGAATTAAGATCTTAAAAGCAAAGTAGCAAAATCACCATGGCTGACGTGTTGGCAAGATACACTAAGCCAAAAGTCAGGAAAAACCTCAGCGATGAAGGAAAAAATAACCTGGAAGTTAGTTTTTGCTTACACTTGCTTTTGCATTTGGGACTTGCTGTCATAACATGCTTGTGTCTGGAAGCCCCTCTTCTGGATCTCTCTGACACTTCTACTGTACAACCAGTTTTCTGATTTGAGTGGTGTATAAATTTGAGGTCTGACTTCTAAGTTGCTAATGAGTATTGCATTTCTCTACTTTTGAAAGACGACACACAACTTGACTTCAGCACACCTTGTAGCAGAGGGGGGAGCACTGAAGGTTCTCTTGAAAGCACACAGTCGCTGCATTCTTGGACGACATGAAAAATGAGAATAACTTGCCAAAATATAGTAGTATGGATAAAGAAACAGTTTAATTTCATCCTTTTCTTTACAATATAGTTCAAAGACAGTCTCAGTTTCCCTATTATGTAGAGTCTAAATTAAATGTGTTAATATTTATTAGACAAATCAATGGTTTGCTTAGGCTAACTGAAGTTTTATGGTACCATCCAGGCACATGTGTGTACACAGTACTCATGTAAACAATAGCAAGGGAAAATACAAGCAGTGTCTCACTTAGGCCTTATATATAAAATCAGCTTAGTATAGCAAGTCAACTTTACAGTGCAAATCTGAATGAGAATAAACAGGATTAAAACTTCCCGAGTTTTATTTTGAAGTGAAACTCTTAAAGCGTAAGAGGAAGAGGTTTAAAATTCTAATGCAGTCCTGAGCACCACATCATCATCTTCAGTTTTGTAGAGGAAATGTAATTAGCAACACCAGTTACATGTTTTTGCCAGTCTCAGTCACTGTGGCCACTATACACATGCAGAGTGACTGGACAGAGGAACCACACCATGGATGGCCCTGGAGCAGACTGTAACAAAGCTAAATACATTTTACTACCTCCAGAATGCACTTCTCCTACCTGCAGCACAAACTTCAAGGTATCTATCAAAATCAGGTTAACCCAGCCTATACAAGGCAAGTTACAGCTAAGTGTATAGACAGCAACTAAAGCTACTTTCACTCAGACAACATCTCATGCAATTACCCTGCAATTACAATGATAAACATGAGACAAAAAGAGCTGCTGAAGAATACAGCTGTTGAAGTACTTAAGCTTAGTCTCTCTATTTTCTCATTGTTTAAATTCCCTTTACATCCAGGTGATACAGTTGCTTGAGGTGTGCTTGATTCATATAAAGAAACATAGAATTTAAGGCATGTTTAGTATATTATGAAAAAAGACAATAAAAATAGGTGGACTCCCTTCTTTCCATGTAAATATAATGTAGAAAACAAAGTGTAAGTTATTGAAACCAGCTGAGCTAGCCCATTCTGACCTGCTGAAAGAAATAAAGAGGGCTCCTGGCAACCTCAAAGAGAAACAACCAGCTAACTTCTTAAACAGCTATGCAAAATTCATTTAATTTAATACACTGCTACTGCTTTTAGACCCTGCATTCATGTACACTTAGCAGTATTTCTGTTATATGCATCTCTAAAACATTTAGTTCTATCATTCTAGACATAACACAATTAAGCAGCACTCATGGAAATTGTCAGTTATTGCAAATCTGCAAACACAGCTTCAAATAAACATCTGATAGGGAACAGAAGCATGAATCCAAATCTTTGTCAATATAATTCAGGTGAATGAACAGTAACAAATGTATGCTGAAAACATGATTAACTCTTCCAAAGAATGGCATTCATTATTTCAGGTACTTAATGTTTTTTCTAGGAATACAAGCAAAGACCCATGCTAGTGTTCTGTAGTGTAACACAAATAGTTGAGGTATAATCTGTAAGCAGTTGCCATCAATATGCACAGGTATTCTTTAGAGAGGTTGTGCACTGGAGAGGTCAGGTCTGCCTTAACAGGACAGCACCTGTCCCCTGCTGTACACAAACCTCCACTGTTAACAAAAAAACAAGTCCAGGAAGTGTGTTAGATATATATCAAGAATATATATGTTCAATAGCATAGTGACATTGTCCTTTGGGTTAATATTATAGATCCTATTAGCATTTGGATATACACATACAGCAATATGCACATCCAGAAGTAAATCTTCAAAGCCATCTTAAAAAAATAAAAGGTAAATTAGGAGTAAGCTACATTGCAAGGAGACTCTTGCAGAATTACATATTTAAGGTGATAATCTTGGAACTAAGACTTAATATAGGTACTGCACTACAAAATGGCTTGGTGTTAAATCCTCATCTCACTTTTTTCCCCACCCAATCAGACACATCTTCAGGATTGTGATTCAATGATTGTTTAGCAGCAGTTTTAGAGAACTGTAAAGTCTTTTATTAACAGGCATTATAAACAGATACTACTATTTTTATTTAAAAACCATGAGTGCCACATTGATGAATATACAGCTCATGAATAACTTAAAAGTATTTCCCATATTAAAAGGCAATGCACACAGCATACAAAAAGTGTACTAAACAAAGCTATGAGGATACGTGATTGAAGTGTCTAAAGTGATATATACAGTACATCATTAATGTTTTGTTTTTATTCAGTACAGGCCTCTGTACTGCTGGTCCCATCATGCCTCACTTTCCCCTGACACTGAATTTTGCACTTCTTCTTCCAAAATTGGTACAATCAGGTTATCCTTGGACATCAGATTATACTTCATCACAAACTTAGTGAACCGGTGACACAAGAAAGTTTCATTCTGGAGATGAAAAAAGGGAAAAGAACAGTATGTACAGAAGGATTACTTTAAACAATTAGGAAGGAACATAAAAAAACGCCCTGCTTATATGTAATTGTTGCATTAGATTTACACGTCTTACAAAGAACCAGTCATGCTTAAATAGTAAGTTTTTAACTGCTTCTTTTGTATCTTTACTGTTTGCACTGAAGTTTAAGTCACAGCTCAATTTAACAGCACTTAGACAAGAATATATTTAAATGTCAAATATCTGCAATTCCTCCTACATGTCCTATTGCAAACAGAACAGGGCACAACCCTTCCACAGCTGTTCCAGCAACTTCAAGAGGGATTTGGCAAAGGTTTCCTTTTATATCCAGCTATACTTTGCATCTCCTTTTTATCTATTAATTTCTAGTTTCCCATAACAAACAAAAAAAGATTACTGGAGGTGCACAAGCTGCCACCAGTCACTCCAAATCTTTAGTTTTACAATTAAAATTCCTTAACTTTATTTGACCATTTATCCCCAAATGAAGGGAAGCCATAATCAGGTAACTTAATTACATAAATGAATTTTTATGTGAATGTATAACAGCTTTTCAGTTTTTGTAAAATTGGAATCTATCATAATCAATCCTTCACTTGAATACAGATCTTCTGGCAGGACTAAGATGTCTTATACAATTATATCACAGCTGTAACTTCAGTAAATGCCCTGCTTTCACGATGTAATTTGAAACTACTTACTTCATATTCATCAAATATCTGCCGGTGATGAAAATAAGCGTGTGAAAATATTCTGTAAATCCTTCGGCACACTGATCCTAATTTGGCTACAGAGGATTCCTTTATGCTAACCCTGTAAGCACCAGGAGAAAGGTTACATAACAGATCTAATTACTGAGATACACACTGACAGGAATTCTGATTGTTAAAACTGTACTGTATAGCTGCATTTGAAATTTAGACTTAAGTATTGCAGATATCTGTGTCTGCAACTGCTTATTTTTGGAAGGAAAGTAAAAATGTTGGTGAAAGCTCCACGTTTACAAACTGTAAATGTTTACAATTTACAAATTACAGATTGTACTGTCTACAAAAAAAGCTCTGCATGTAGTTAATCATCATCAGTTACTCCGGTGAAGGCTGGATTTCTGGTTTCCAGTGTTGATGGGCAAAGAAAAAAAAGACTTCCAGTTGGACCTCCTTGTCAATACTGGATTCCTAAAACAGCGTAATCTTGACTTCTCTAGGGAGGTTTCTATGATGTGAGCTGCCCGCTCAGTACGCTCAGTCTGTCTTGTGTGGTTGCTCTGTCCCACAGTACACTGTTGTTGGCTTATGGAAGCTTTCCTGCCATACTGTTTTAAGTCCTTAGAGCTGCAGCATCTCTCTAAAGGCCAGCCTGTTATTTAGGTGGGCACCACTCCCATAGAAGCCCCATAACACTAATGGGTATTAGTGAAACAGTTTCCACCTAAACAACATCTGTCAGGTCCAGTAAACTATTAAAAAAATAAGCAATTGTTCCTTGGCTTAGACGTGGCAATAGTCCTACGAGCTTGTGACAGATGCAGGATTTCTGATAGTTCCAGCAGTGGTCCACGAAAAATGCATTATGCCTTTCCATGTGTTTTGTCAGTGTCAGGTGCCACCTCCTCCCTCCCTCCTCCCAAGAGAAAGTGTTTTTACCTGCTGGGGAAATATTTATTGCTATTCAGAAGACATGCAGCTCCATCAAGTGTGTGCCTGGTGTAGTCTATAGCAGGACACTACAGAAACAGACAGTGAGTGAGCACAAGTATGAACACATGCTCCTGTATTAGAACTGGCTTAAAAAGAAGCATTTTAATTATGTCTCTTGAGGCTTTTAACTTCAATGGTCATTTTTATCCCCAGAAGTTTCACGTTGCTTCTGAAGGTATAACTACATTTCCTCCTTAAGTGAGCCATTTCTCTCCTCTGTTTCACAACCCATGTACATTATTTCAAGAAAAAAAAATTATAATGGAAATATAATTATGCACATGAGTAAGTGAATTTTATGCATCTTTGTAAGTAAAGGTATATAATAAAAATACATGCTGGAAGTGCACTGAAAGGAAAGATGACTGTTACCTCACAGTTCATGTTTCCCACATATTCCAGTTGCCAGACTCACTCTTTACAGGCTCTCAACCCAAACCTGCACCTAAATCTATCCGTGCTTTTTCCCTTGGCAAAGACAACTAAAATCTTGAGTGTAACTACGTGTATAACCAGCCAAGCCCTGGCTCTGCAGTCAGGTACAGGAGAAGGAAGAAAGTAAAGATGGACTGAGACAGGCTGAGAGCAGGAACATCTGTCTATGTTGCTGCTCACCAGTTTCAGGAAGAAGACTTCTCAGCTGTACATTTCTGTCAGCAGGTCAAGGTTCCATGTGGCCATTACTAGGTAGGTAGTGCTGATGTGGAGAACAGGAGATGAGTGCTGCATGCTCACAGATAAAAAGCAGCCCGAAGCTCTCCAGTACAGCTGAGTAAAACCCTGACTGCCAGACATGCCAATGTACCCAGTGGAGACAGGGGTTCAAGGAGGGAGGGGAAAAGAAGTTGGCCTTCAAAGCTAAATCAAGACGTCTCAGAAAATTAAAAGCAGAACAAAAAGGAAAAAAAAACTTACAGGACAAAAGGGATAAAATTAAAAGGGACCAACACCTTATTTGGGAAGATGAATACAAAGCTAAATATGACAGACTGCACTACCACCATAAGCAGTAGCAACAAACACCTTCTGAGGGCAAAAAAAAAAAATGTATCAAGTGGTTCAGAAGATCTGAACAAAGTCTGAAGTAACAGGACACTGAGGGAGATGAGCTACTGCCATGCTGATAACCCCACTCAGCATGAAGGACTTTTTATGACTCCACTACCTTTTAGGAGTAACTCCCCTAAGGATGTGCACATGCAGTCTCTTCCTGAGTGTCAGGCTTACATTGTGGATCAAGGCCAAAGTCCGAAGAGGACAACCTATTCTCAGCATGTACTCTTCTGCCCATTAAGCAAAGAGCTTTTTCCCTGGAGTTTCAGGCTGGCTCAGCACAAGTTATGAGAGAAAACTGGGGAATGAGTAAAGTCATAAATACCGAGCTAAAAAGCAGTCCCTTCTTATCTCATCCTGTTCTTTTGTAAAATGCTATGGAATGGCAAAGAGGATCAGCTCAAGCGATATTCCTAACCCCCATAAGCACGTGATTTGACTAGGGAGCCAGCTATCATGAACATACCAGCTGTGAAAAAACTCCTACATCACTGGGCTCAGTGATTTAGTTTTCCAAAATACATCCATACCTCTTTGGGAGTTTTATGAGCTGCACAAAGAAAAATCCACTGTTCAGTTGCTGTCATCTGAGTACATGTGTCAGGGTGACATTCACTCTGTTAAAACAATTGTTCAGTTAAGAAAACGACCCAGCAGCAAAAATGAGCTCATCTTTTCAAATCACTTCCTTGCCCTGTCCCCCATAAAAAAGGGTTATTTGCCAGAATAAAACCCTGCAAAACTCTCACCTCAAACCACTGGTTAGGTCTGTGTGTGTAAATATAAAAGAAGTCTCCCCCCAATACAAATGTACAAGTCTCAAGAAAAGAATTACCTGAAGCTTGACAGCTAATCCATTGAGCTCAAGGCAGAATTGTCTAAAAAAAGTTTGAACACAGGAGCATCAAAATCAACTATTCGTTTATTCACTGGAAATATCTCATAAAAAACAAAGGTATACATTCTGATCTTCTTAACACCAGTAGATGCTTTTTCTTTATTCAGCTAAACAATTTTATTTTAATTCTTAACTGACAGTACAGGCTGAGCTTAATAAATAATTTAGTGAGTGCTTAAAGATACCAGCTTTGTTATGAAAGCAAGTGCTATTTCACAAATACAGACTAAAAAAAAAGGCACCTCAATAAAATGAATTTCTTAAGAGTGAAAGTTTTAAAATCATATAGCTGGCATTCCATCCTCCTAAGATGTACTTGTAATAATTTCAGTGGCTGAAGTTCTACTGCAGATCATTATCAAAGTGGGAGTTCTGGAAATACTGTTTTCACTGGAATGTATCTGGAAGTGCATT
The DNA here is from genome assembly GCA_035583135.1 of Lophotriccus pileatus. Lineage (NCBI taxonomy): Eukaryota > Metazoa > Chordata > Aves > Passeriformes > Tyrannidae > Lophotriccus > Lophotriccus pileatus. The sequence continues at coordinate 28,695,291 of JAWWES010000171.1, forward strand.
CTTTAACTTATAAGAATTTCCCCCTCCATCCAACAAGAAAATCTGAATAAATTTTTCCAAAACTGGTAAGTATTTAGTGACAAGTTGTTAGTTCTATGAATCTACTAAGCTTTTTGGTGTATGTGAAAAGACAGGGGAAGTTCTTAAAATGCATTCTTAATTTGCAATTGTATATTAGACACTTTCTCCTTTCTTGAGGATTCTCTGTATCTATTTTAACTATTGCAGACCAGAGGAGAGAAAAAGAAAACAGGAGGCAAAAAGTCAAGGTGCATAAATCTGGGAGGAGCTTCGAACTGTTCTTATTCCTGCAAGTGTATTTGATAAAGTCAGAAGGTACACTTATGAGAAACATAAAAATCAGGACACAGGTACTCCTGCTTTCCCAGCTAAAGTCTGTTTTCCTGCAAGTTTCAGAAAAAGCACTGGGAGCATCTGGAAATCACATTCCCAATTAGTAGAGATGAAAGAACTGATGACACTATGTGAAGGTGCTATGAAAATTCATGACTATAGTTTCATATTCAAGACATGCTGACATAACTTTTGAAGTGACTTAACATTGTCTTAAAGAACATCAAAAGCACTAGATCAGAATGCATTATAAATCTTTAGAAAGAGCAGGGAATTCAGAAAATAATACCCATATTCAACAGCAGAAAAATCCAGTTACTTCTGATCTGACACATTCAAATAGACTCACTACCAACATTAAGTGAACAAAACTCAGAACCAAGACACAACACTGGCAAAAGATGGATTCTTACCTTAAATGTTCATACTTCCATACCCCTTCATCCTGGCCTTCAGGAGGTTCAAGGATCTTATCGATGTTGGAACAGTCTGCCCTTATGTTTTGTTGAATATACTAGGAGAGGGAGGGGGAAGAAATCTAGACCTTGTAATTATAGTAAGACAGCATATCTAGGGCATTACATCTTTGAGGGACTTAGTTTTTCTCTTTAAGAAGTCACTGGCAAACTAAAAGAGTAGATGAGCAGGGTAAGAAAATGGGTATTTAAAAAATGCCAGATCTGAAAAAGGCTTTTCTTCAATTAGAAAAGGTGAAAGAATAGGTAACTTTTACAGCTTTTTTACAACATTTATCTCAAAAAAAACCCACAAAAACAACTCACGGGAACCCCCACTATTTTCTTAAATCTCATCTGTTTAAACCAGACATGGGAATTCTAGTTATTTCTACTAACACAATTACAGTTTTTTAATATAAATTGCTGCTTGTGAAATTCACTGCTGTGCAGCAACATCCAAAGCAGATAAATAGCATGACCTCATTAACAACATTTCATGTAAGTAAGTAGGAATACCTGCTGAACAGCTAATGTACTATCCATTTCTTCAAAGGATTCATCAGGCCAGTTGTAGAAATCCTGATAAAAAAAAAAAAAAAAAAAGTTTAAAGTAGTTTAACAAACCTAGAGAGGGAGGAATAAAAATCTACAGCCTACAACAAGCTTGACCAGGCAGGAAAATAGATGGAGTTTATACAATTCCAGGAAGCTCCATCTTAACAGAAGCAGGTCCTGGCACACAGTCCTGGCAGGAACAGGGTGAAACGGGATTCAGGCTCCTCAAGTCGCCATAGCAGAACATCTTGAAATGAAAGTTCTGCATGACTCGGCATGTGAACATCATCACTGCCCCACATCTTGCTGTAACACCCACTGAGCCTGGATTTCTAACATGAAATATTGCACAGAGTGCCTGTTTCACACGGTAGGCCAGGTAGGAATGGGGAAGAAAAGAGGTCTGTAGAGAGCAGCTCTGTACAGTGGTTATAAAACTAAAAATCCCAGCAGTGACACAGCACTGAGAACATCTCTAAGCTGAGCTGTAATGCCACGTTGGCCTTACCTGGTACCACAGTCCCTACGTCAGTACTTGGATGGTCATCAGCCCTGCTAGTGACAAAACCCTCCTCAAGTTCTACCTCAGCTCCAGCTGCACTTGAGTGTTCTGCAGCAATTCCCATCTGCTGCACCTACAACCATCCCACACAGAGGCATTTTCTTACTCTGCATTTTCCCTATCTAAAATGTAGCGCTGCTCCCTCATCCCATCCGGAGATGCTGCACATCAGCGCGCTCTGGCCATCTCAGTAGGTTCAGTGACTCAGTGAAAATGTCCCAGCTGCAAAGCTCAGCAATCTGCTCCTGAGAGAGAATAAGTCTTCTCTGGAGCAAATACCTACAGTGAATATCCATGGCTGAAATATTGTTAACTAATTGTATTTATACACTCAATAGCTATACCACTGTAATCCAAAAAAAAGAAATCATGTCTATAAAAAAAAAATCATCACTATACACAAAACCCTTCAACCTATATGAACTTTATAATATTTGACAGAATCCAGGTCCATGTCCAGCTTAGTGTTTTCCAGAATACCCCAAATTTATAAAAGGCACACAGCATTCCATCTCATTCACAGAATAAACATTCTACACAACGAACTGATTTACACGGTTGTGTAATAAGTTTTACCCCGGGATGTCACGACAAAGAATAGGAGGAAACACCTTGTGCCATACACTGCTCCGTTCTGACTGTGAGCTCTCCTTACGAAAGCAGAGTAAAAGCCTCACGTCAGAGCCTCACAGATCACATCTCTGAAGCGAGATGTGCCTTTTCCAGCTGCCCGTGAGATCCCAGAACCACGCGAATGTAGTTTGGCTGACGAGAGGCGATGTGACACCGGCAGCTCCCCCGGCCGGGAGCGCAATTACGTAAGGGCAGGACGACTTCCCTGTGGGATGGGCCGCCAGGTACGGCCGCTCCGGCGCTGTCACGGGCACACGGTGGGTGAGCAACCTGCCGGGCCGCGCGTTCCGTGTTTTCCTGACAACACCGGCCGTGCCCGCCAGCGCCGGGAGCCGCCCCGCCCGCAGGGCCCGGCTGTCACAGCGCGCCCGGCCCGGCCAGGCCCCCGCCCGCTCCCTCACCCACTGGGCCAAGCGCACCCCGAGCCCCCGCCCGGAGCCTGCCAGCCCCGGGAAGGAGCCGCCGCCGTCCCCGCTCCGCTCCCCGCCGGCAGCAACAAAGCGATCCCTGCAGCGGGCCCGCCGCCGACCCGTCCCAGCCCCGGCAGGCCCGGCGCGGCCCGCGACACCGCCCCGCCGGCCCGGCGAGTCCCGGCGCCTCGGCAGCGGCGCTGGCCGTGCCCGCCCGGGGCCGGCGGGGCAGCGGCGGGGGCTCACCTGCGCCTTGGTGCCCGGGCGGTTCCGCCGCAGCACGGCCGTGCCCTCCGCCATGACCATGGCGAGCGCGGCCCGGATGTGCCGCGGGGCCCGGATGTGCCCAGGGCCGCGCGCGAGGGGCGGGGACGGCTTCTCGCGAGAGCGGGCGGGGCGGCCCTGAGGGGCGGCCTCGGCCCCGGCCCCGGCCCCGGCCCCGGCCCCGACCACGACCACGACCACCTTCCCGGCCCCTTCCCGCCCGCCCGCCTCCTCCGACCCGCTCCCCATCCGGGGGGCAGCGTCCTGTGGGCAGCCGCGGACCCCCCTTCCCCCGGGCAGAGCTCTGTGCTCCTGAGGGGCAGCAGGGACACCCCGCCCAGGCGCACGGCCGGGACGGGGCACGGCTCGGGCGGCTGCAGCGGGGAGCGAGTTGTTCGTTTGTGGAGCTGAGTGGTTTTCGAGCAAATCCACCCCGCGGATTTCACCCTGTTTCGTCAGCACCCCCCCGCAGCCCTGGCTGTAGGGGCGCCCCCGCAAGGTCAGTCAGTCCTGTCCTGTCTCCGCATAGTGCGTGGAGTTCTGTATGAAACAAACCGTAACGGTGTGAATTTAAAAAACACTCCAACCCCTATATTCAAAATATACAGTTGTTAACGCGAAGAGCAATATATTAAAAAAAAAACCCAACAAAACAAACCAAACACCCCCCAACGGTGATTTGGGGCAAAGTAATTTCAAAGTAGATACGAAGCCTTTCTAGGTCTCCAAAGACAGGATTGCGAGCTTGGTGTGCAGAGGGCACAGGGTGCTGTGCTCACGGGAAACAGGTATCTTCGGTTTCAAGGTTTACTAAGTCAGGTGTTGACTGTGTTTGGGAAGAAAACATACAAAAAGAAAAAGACACTGTTAGCTCATAGTTGGCTGATCCGGCCCATCCCATAGCAAGGCAAGTAAACATCTTGAAAGACCAGAGTGGCTCTGTAGGATTAGCAGGAAGAAGATAATTTGGAAGCTGCCCTGTTTCTAGGGAACAGATGGCAGAAGGGAGTGCAGAGTAAGTAAGGAAGGGTGAATTGCTTCAGTCTGAGAGGCTGTGAAGGAGGAAGGCACAGATGAGATACTTTCCCTTATCCAAACTGTGAATAAGTGGCTGCAGGTGTGTGTTGCGTCCTGAAAGTGGAGAAGGATTGTACCTGGTGCTGCCCGTACTTCCACCACCTTACAGGATGAATGCTGGGTGTGGTTCCCCCCCACTCAATTCATTTGCTCTAAATAACACCTGCTTCCCCATGTTAAAACCTCTCCCTTCCACGCATAGACAGTTAAGTTTGTGAAACGTTTCTAGATTGAAAACATTGGAAAACGTCTCATTAGGCTTTCCCATCAGAAAGAGAAGTGCACTTTGAACCTGGCTTTTCTTGGGTAATGCCATGGGCAGGTCCTGCAGTGTTCTGGAGGCCAGGGAAGAGCTGCAAGCTGGGCAATCTGGGGGCAAGGAGAAATAGGTGCCGGGGTCAGCGCCTGGCAGAGCAGTTCCCCTCATGTTACACTGTAACACGGGGCTGGCTCCTGACTCAGGCACCCGAGTTCACTTTGCATTAGTTACTCTGTTACTGCTGGTCGGCGCCGCTGCCCCCGAGACGTTAGTTAGCTATTGGGGTCGTGTGGTGAAACTCGGCTGTGTAAGAAACCATCAAAAGGTTAAAAATGTTCAGGGAAATTGGTGTACTGGAATGAAGGGTATAAATGTCCTCTCGCCTCATGAGATCAGCTGTATTCCAACCTTAATTTTTTATGAGATTGATATTATAATTAGCCAGTCTCAAAATAAAAGCACTTCTAGCTGTTTAAGTCCTTCAAAAAAGCTTGTTTGGGTTATTTTTTTTGTTTTCTTTTCCTTTTCCTATCACCATATTCAAGGTTTAGCTGGTATCTGAAGCACAGAAGAGTTGGGGATTTGACATTTCCATTTGTCCCTGATTTTTGTTTCATGGCCATCGTGGAAATAAATCTGACTGTGAAGAAGTACCTCTCAGAGAGAAATATGTATCTGTTAGTTTATTCTGCAACTGGCTCATGGGTTTGTAGAAAAAAGGAAAGAAATCTGGCCTGTTTATTAAGATGTTGAAGTCTGTAGGGTGTCTCGTGTTGCCTCTTGATGATTAACCCTGTATTCCTGGAAGCTGCTCATTGTTTTATTGGACTTCAAGTTGCTTTTAAACAAAATCTGATCAACATTAATTTCAGGGTTGTTTTTTTTTTTTTAGCTGATCCTCCTTGCTTCATGGCCTTCCGAGAATGAAAAATCGAGTATTTGGCCAAAATCTTGCTAACCATTCATGTGCTGTTGGGGTCCTGGCCTTCCTTTCTTCTCTGTTGGCATGTAAATGTTTCATCCTTGTCTTACCGTGGCAGGATAACATAACCAGGGTGATAACAGCTTTCTGAAAACAGTAAAGCTGCTGCTCATGGAAACTGTTCTGAAATGTTAAGACAGGAAAGTCACAAAAGGAGGTGGAATCCATCTTGTTTCCTTATGGTTCAGACAGACTGAAGAAAGGTGGAAAAGGACTGTATCCCCCCAAAAAGGCGGGTAGGGCAAAATGAAACATTTATGCCAAAACTGAAGTTCTGAAATAATCTAGAAAACAGCAGAATAAAGAAGCCTAAATTCCTACAGGAACAACACAGCAAATAAAGAGAATTTGTGATTGATTCTGTTCTCCTCTATAGAACCTGAGGGATATAGAATTTGGCATGCAGTCATGGACTAAAAGAGAGTAACAGCAGATAGATCACCTTGGCTATGCAGCAGTTGCCTTGTCCTTGCTTGCAGTGATAGCCTCACAGTGCAAGAATAGAATGTTCCCTGTCTGTCCATCCAGCAGATGTTCAAGCATGTCCTCAATTTGATTAGGCTTAGGAATGCTGTTTTTCCCCACATCTGTAAATCACTTATTCCCATATAAGTGTGACCTCTGGTTTTAATCAGTTATGTAAACACCGGTAGATACAGCCATGCTAAATATTTTACTAAATAAGCACAATATCAAGCTGCTGAAAATCTGCTGGGTCTGACGGCATGGGCTTGAGGTAGAGCTGGGGGCAGCCAGGCTTGCGTGGTGAGACCTCGGTCTCTAAAAGACATTGTGGAAAGAAATGCTGAAATACTAGGCCTAAACATTCCTCTGTTGGGAGATAATTCCTCTTCTCATTGCATCTTTCTCTCATTGAGATGGGGGTCTAGTTTCCCTAAGTAGTTTGGAAATATCTAAAATACCTTCCCCTCTTTGGTATGCAGCTGCACCAGAGCGCCTCCCTTATCGTGGAAGATAAAGGCATGCTGGCTCTAGTTGGAGATAATGCTTCTCAGGGAGTGCGTATTTCATTACACAACCAATTGTCTTTCAAGGTACTTGTCCTGTGGTTATCTTAAGTTTCAGCTCTGAAGTGCAGTGCTGGAACTACTGAAGGAAAACGCCAATAGGGCAGATTTCATGTTTCTTACTAAAACGTGTACTTTTATTAATTTAGCACCTTCTCTGTCAGTGCATAATTCAGTGCAAATTGAACCACTGGGCTGCTGCCTGGTCTGCCCTCAGCTCCAGAGCAGGCAGGGGTAACCAGGAGCACACCCCATGGCTGTGGGGATGAGACATTGCAACCAAGACTGACAAATCCAGCTCCTAGTGGGACAGCTGGGGGATCACTGGCATCTAGGGAAAAATGTGGCTCCAGCTCACCTCTGTGCTCCAGCTCAGCTGATGGAGGAATTTTCTGTTGGCAGAAAATACATTGTGCTTCAGACTATACTCAAAATAAATTGCATGTCAGGAGTCCCGCCCTAGTGCAGCTGCTGAATGGAGTCCCAAAAAATGTTTCATTACAGTTCTTTGGCGTTACCTCCAGAATAAGGGTTATAATGTATCTAGCAATGTTGATTTATCAGCTTGAATGGTATGGCAAAGAGGTATAGTTCACCTACAGTCAGTAGTTTCAGCAGCAGTAAATCACATACTGACTGATTTCACTCAGACTGCACCAAGAGCATCTTAAGGCAGAGTGTGTTCTTAGACTGCACCAGCTCACTGTACACACACCAGCTTTGAAAGTGTCACTGTGGACAGCGTATGAAGTGCAGATCTGTGTACTCTTGCATAAACAACCTTGAATCCTTTTCATGGCAAAATAGGGTGGCTAGAAATATGCAAATTTGATTACTTAGCATTACTTAAGCAAATGTCTCGCTATTTAAGAATAGTGTGTAAAGTATAAAGGAAATACAGTTTGTGAAATCAGGTCTCAGAGTTATGGGAGAGCTGAAGATGTGGGTGCAACAGCATAGTAATCAGTAAAGAAACTTTACTGAAGCTCAGCACCAGCCCCATTTCTGCCTGATTAACTGGTGTGGGGAAGTCATTTTCTGTTACACTGAGAAATAAGCAAGAACAGCCATTCTTATCTGCTTCATCAATGAACTGGGTGATTTAGTTCTAGCTCAGACAGGACTAGTACCAAGCTCCTCCATTCTCCTGTGGGACAGGCTGTTTGTGGCAGAGTGCTTTTTGTGCTTTAACCTTCCAGTGTTTCAGGGTCTTCAGACACGGAAAGTTAAATGCCCCCTTCCCCCAATGCTGTCTCAGGAGTTCAATGTGCAAGGGAGATAGCTGAAAGGCCCAGCGTGACTGCATCTGTCAGATAGCTCTTTTACACTCATTTCACACGAGCTTGGGGAAAATAACATTGTTACAAGTGAATGTATCAGAGAGAATTGTTCATTACACGATTGAGACTCAGTTTCACTGAGCAACAGCAGAAACTGAGACAGAAGCAGAAGAGTTTTACAAGTTTATTGTAAAGACCTTTACAACCTCAGTACAGAGATAAGGATATAAAATGGTGTTGTTTGGAATAATTAAGGCTGGTTGGTGGTCATCCAAATTTCACTGTTCAATGGAACTCAAGCAAGAGCAACTGATTTCTGACTGTACATATTTTTATTTGTGTTCCATCCTTACAGTGAGATCACAAGTTATTTCAAAGACTCAATGCCTGCTTATTATAAAATAAAGGACATTATTTACATGATGAAAGAAAAATTTCAGCATTTTAGTGGAATGGATGACTGATACTGCAACAGGTTTAGTCCAAATATTTCCCAAGAATGTCACCATCTCTAAACAAGTAGTAGTCCTGCAAAGAAAAGAAACATTAGTATCTGACATATCAGGAGTTTTGTTGTTTTGCAAATACTGTTTTGTTCTGAGGTCAGGGTTATCACAGTCATGAAGTACAAAAGCAAAAGTGAGCTAAACAAGAAGGTCAACATGTAAAGCTAGTCTGGAAAAATTCTTTTTGTTCCTAAGATACTCTCTGGAGAGCTACCAAATTACTACTTTTAGTAGTGGGAAGCACAAGAACTGTTAGAAGACAATTCTGCAAGCTTTCCCTGTCAAAAGCAAGGAAAACGCCAGTAACTTCAAAGCCTTTTTGGGTTCCCTCTAATCTGCTTGACATATGGAACCATTTTGTCCACCCAGCAAAGGTCAGATCAGAGGTTTCCTTTTACGCAAGGGCCAAAGTAGCAAATACCAAAGGTACCAGAAGGTGGCTGGATCCCCCTGCTACCCCTGCATTTTTGGAATGCTGCTAACTCTACAAGGTAACTCCAATGTTTATCACAGGCAGTGTGGCATTTGGAGAACCAGCCTAATTTGCACTCATGAAGCTGGGAAACCTACCTTATCTTCTAGAACAATCTTAGTACCACCATATTCTGGTAGCAAAACCTTTTCACCAACTTTTACACTCACTGGCTGAATCTCGCCATCCTGAAGGAGAGGAAAAAAAAAAAAAAGAAGTCCTTAGTTTTCCATAAAACAGATGTAATAGAATTCCTCCAAACTACAATGATCTGTCCACATATTAAAAACCGTTTCAGGAAATCATAACAACTCTGCATTTAGATTTGACTGTCAAGTACAACTGAGAGGTCTTTCTTTGACACACTGAACAGGACTTCACTTAATGAACCATGAAACCCCTTTGTAAAATCAAGGGAGAAAGTCCATTTCCATATCCCATAGCCAAGGCTAATTTCTCCAAGTGCCAGTTAAAAACACCTTCCTGTCTTTGTTACTTTGATCAACTTGTTGCTGTCAAATCAGTTGTTTAGAAACACCTGATAAAGTTGAATTAAATTTTTGCATTATAAATAAAACATTAACACATTAGTCAAATATTAACACCATTTCACCACATAAAGCTTTAAAAACCAGACAGTGACGCAAACCAGCAGGGTATGTATGGAGGGGCTCATGGTAAAGAACAGCCAAGTCAACATGCCCAGGTTGAAATTTAACCTGTTTTCCAGTGTTGCTGCTAACTCAACACTGCCTTGGTGGGGAGAAAGCCCTTCTGATGCTGAAGACTGTTTTCTTTTATGGTTTCTGGATATGTAATCAATGTGCAAAATTAACAAAGTTATATGAAACCTATTTCTTTTGATTCCTGATTTTGTTTAGTCCAGTAAGCCTAATCCTTATGGATAATGACATTTTGCACAGCACCAGATACCACATTCTGGGATTCCACCCTGCTCAAGTTACAGAAATTTGGACGTGTAGTAATTTTAACAAAGAAGTCTGCTGGTCCTTCAGGGACCACAAAAAAACCCCACTCCACTTTACAACTAATGAAAGGAATGCTGGAATTCATGGTCAGAGCCAGTCAAAAGAATTTCCATTTCCGTTCTGAATCTGTACTTCCAACTTCAGCCATCAGTCATCCATTTTTGTGAGCTATGGCCATATTTGCACTATAACCTTACAGCAATATTGCTGCTACCACACCATTACTAATTCTACCCAAATGTAATGTTTCAGGATAGTTACCTTCCCTCTGGCTCCAGATCCAACTGCTACTACTGTTGCTTGCAGCACCTTCCCTTGAGATTTTTCTGGTATCATGATTCCTCCTTTGGTTACCGTCTCGGCCGCACACCGTTCAACCAGTACACGATCGAAGAGGGGAAGAAATTTCCTAAATGCTTTTCCTGCCTGGGGAAATAATTGTACACTGTAACAACAGCACCACTAGGAAAAAACTGCAATTAAAAAGTTTAAAAAAAACAACCCAACACACAGTGATTTCTCTTAGGGGATAAATTAATAGTTTGAGAAAAGCACTAGGCATTTATTTAATAGCAGCAAGCAAATATCACCTCTGATTGCATCAGAAATTGCTAAAGGCACAGGCAGAAGCTGGCTAATCCTGACAGTTCAGCCGTAGGAAGATGTTCTCCAGCTGGGCAATAAAACACCCACAGATGGAGCAAACTCCTCTGGCTGGAAAGCTCTGCAGGCTTCTAATCCTGAATCCTTAATTGTTATAGTGCTGTGAGCACAATCATTGATTATATGAACTGTATTTATTCAGTTCACAACCAGATGTAACGATTATTAAGGACCCCTTGGGACAGTTGTATCTGTATTTGTGGAGTGGCTTACAGGAAGGAAGCAGAAATCCAGCCATGTGCCCCCTTGGCATTTTTTTTCAGGTGCTTTCAAGACTTAACCTTTCATATAACGATATGTGAAAATCCAGAGTCTGAGCCTCGTCAAGTTACTTGTACTGACTTCTACAACTAGATTAAGACTTTACAAGAAAGTTTAGATTTAAGCCCCTGGAAATAGGAAGGTAGGCACCCTTCTGTTCAACTCCTTCTGTAGCAGCCTCTGCTTAAGCAGAGTCAGGGTGGGTTTTTTTGTTAAGCGTTGTTTGGTTTTTTCCCTCTCATTTAGGTGTTTTTGCTGTTTTTTTTTTTTTTTTTTTGCAACTACTCACTGCTCCTTGTCTGCATTTCAGAAATAGCAGTTAATTCCCACGTGCCAGATAAATACAAGCACATACATTTATCCCAACGAGCAGCGGTCAGGAAGAAGGAACTTGATTTATAAGGAAAGATATGGCAACCTGCCAAGTCACATGGAGCTCCTGCTCCGCTAGGCAGGTACCCAGAGCCCTCACTCGGAAAGAGCTAGAAACAAGAGCCTGGCATCCCTGTGCCCTTCGCTGGCACTCACCGACACACACACTTTACAAGTGGGAGAAAACACAGTTACAGGCAGAGCTCGAAGAAAAGACAGCGCGTGAAAGATGCGTGTCCCTCTACCCGATATCACTGCCACAGTGATGAAAGACAATAAAGGGAAATGGCAGAAAACCAGCCTATTATGTCAGTTTTCGTTCTGTGGAGACAAAACATCTCTTAAAAAAGAAGATCAGAGATACTGTTTCACAGAAACAAAACTGCCAGATTTACAACCATCAACATTTTACACTAAGTTGCAATTCTTCACGTCACTATTATCTTAAAAAATCAATATCACTGAAAAAACAAAGGCAGTGCAGCCTTTACCCAGTTGTTCCTCAGTGTAAGTTCTCAATAAAAACTGTTCTCAATAAAAACAGCGGGAGCGCCCGGGAGTGCAGCACAGAAGGTTCATTTCTATCTCTGCAGGATCACGCCGTGGCCTGTGCGGCCCTCCCCGCACAGCCGCTGTCCCCGGGCTGCTCCCGCCACCGCGGCGGGAGGAACCCTCAGATCGCCTTTCTGGGCAGCCAAAAACGCCCCCTGCGAACCCCCGACACGTCCCGGCCGCAGCCCCCGCTTCTGACGGTACGGCCACCCCTGCCGCGCGTTCTGCGTGACCTTGCGGCGCTGCCCTCCCCTCCTTACTTCTCTCCCTCCCTCCCGGGCTCGGCGCTGCCCGCGGCACGGACTGAGCACACCCGTGTGCGGCGGTGCGGCCGAGGCTACTCAAGGGCCCCGCAGCTGGTCCCGCCGGGGGGGACGAGCAGAGGCGCCGCCGGACCCTGCGGTATGTTTGTGCCCGCGGCGCCGAGCGCGCCCTGCGGGGCAGCAGGTGCTGGGGCGGCAGCCCCGGCGCTGCCCGCCCGCCCGCTCGCTCCCCGCGGCGCTGCCCGCCCGCTCACTCACCATGGCGCTGCCGGCCGCCCGCACCCCTGACCGCGCTGCCGCCAGCACACACGTGAAGAAGGTCATGGCCTGCGCATGCGCGCCCCGCCCCCCCGGCGGGCCCGCCCTCTCCCCGCGCCGACCCCGGGAGGCTTCAGCGCCGCCGTTTGTTTTCGAATGCCCGGGTCACGTTCCGGTCCCGGCGGCGGCCGTGCCCCGGCGGCACCGCGCCCTGGGCCAGAGCACCGGGAGGGCAGCGCCCGCCGCGTCCTGAGCCAGAGCCCGCACGGAAGTGAGGTCAGCTCACCTCTGACCCGCGGCGGGCATGAGCGTTCCAGAACGTTCTGGAATCGGCGGGCCCCGGAACATGAGTGCTTCATGCTGCAGCCCAGAGCGCATGCTCAGAGACGGCCGGCACCGCAGCGCTGCAGGAGAGCCGCGGGCGGGCGCGGTGGCCATGCTGGTTCCGGGGCCGGGCGGCCGAGGCCGCACATGGGCCGGCGGCGGCGGGGGGCGGGGCCGAGGCGGTGAGTGCCGAGCGCCGCCCGCCGCTGCCGCCGCGCCAGACGAGCCCCGAGCCCGTAGAGCCGCGGAGCTGCCCCCGCGCTGCCGCAGGTGAGCGCCGACAAGGCCAGCGGCCCGCGCCCGACCCGCCCGGCCCGGCACTGCTCGGCCGGGCCCTCCTCGGAGGTGGTGCGGCGGCCGTTCCCGCGCGGCCGCGGTGACCGGGGGGACTCCGCGCCGGGAGCGGCCGGGCCCGGGCGGTGGGGGCGGGGGGCGGCCGCA
>JAWWES010000171.1:28708270-28723750 GCA_035583135.1 Lophotriccus pileatus
CGGGCGGCGGGAGCGTGGCCCGCACCCCCCGCGTGCCGGCGGCGGGCCCGGGGGGGCGGGCGGCGCTGACCTTGCTGTGCGTGTCCTGCGGCAGCGGCCACGTGCCCGCGGGGCCCGCACCGGCGTGGGGGCCTGGCGGGCCCGGGGTGGCCCGGCCCTCACCTCTGTGCCCTTGGTGATGGCGGTGGGCGCGGGAGCCTTCCCGGGAGCCCCCGGTACCGCCGCGCTGGGCACTCGGAGCTGCGGGGGGCCCCGCGCTGCCCTCGCCGTGTCCCGCCGCGCCGCCGGGAGGGCCCGCGGCAGGAGCGCGGAGGCCGCGCACGGGGGAGCTGCTGCAGCGCGAACCTCGCCGTGGGGAGTGGGGATTGAGGCCTGTGCGCTGCAGCTGCTTCTGTGTCTCGGTTCCAGCTAGCCGAAAAACTAAAGGCTCATAAGGATCCCTGGCCTCACTTCCTAAATCTGTTTCCCATTTTTTATTGTAGATGCAATTGCGCGAAACCATCATGCTGATTTTTTTTTTGTTTCTGCATTTGCTTTAATCTTTTAGACATGCTCCGTTTATCTACAGTACTCGGTCAGATCAGACCGGTGTCCAGAGCACTCGCCCCCCATCTAACACGAGCCTATGCAAAAGATGTGAAGTTTGGAGCAGACGCTAGAGCTCTGATGCTACAAGGAGTAGATCTTCTAGCAGACGCTGTTGCTGTCACCATGGGCCCAAAGGTAATGGGAGGCTTAACGCTGACCTGATTGACAACACCGTAGCATGGAAGTTTGTTAGTTTTGTCTCCCTGGAGCTGCATGATCAGAACTGCAGTGCAAAGGGTGGGGTGTACGGACAGGCTGCAGGAAGCTGTTTTTCAATGTTCGGTACCTGAAGCATGACAATAGTGCACGTGCTTTTCTTGGTAACAAATTAAAGTCACTTGGACTCCTGTGGAAGGTGCAGCATAGTAGTTTGAAGTGTAAGGGAATGTCCACAATGTGTTACTTTCTCAGTTGAAAGACTGTAACAATGCAGTAGATAATGTAACTGCCCGTGTTGTGGGGATTTCTCTTTGTTGGTTGGGGGCAGGGGGGTTGTTTTTACAAATTACAGTTGTTATTCCGTTTTCCTTTTACTATTAATGAGGTGAAAAACACATCCAAAGTGTAATATTGAGCATTCAGTTGGCCGGTAAATGTTACCAGCTGAAGTGAAATTCTGCGGCAGTGGCATTCATTTGTGTTACACTATGTTCTATTCTCTTGAGTTCTAGATCTGAAAAACTGGCTCTGGTATCCTGCATGGTCATGTAATGAGCTTTGTTTTTAAGGAAGAGACACTGATTTTCTTTGGGTTCATGTGAAAATGTGTTCCATGTAATATATATGCACAGTAGTTCTTCTCAAGGCTGCTTGGCCTCTGTAGCATAACTTGTGTTTTCTGCATGTTTTTAGTGTTCTATTAGGTTTATTAAAAGGCAAAAATGCCATAAGATGAGCAGGTGGAGGTTAAGGAATGTGATGGCAGCAAGCTGTGTCTATTTTCCATAAAGTAACAAAGTTTAAGTTTAGTTATTTAATTTAACTCTTGTTTTTTTGGATTCAGCTACTTTGTGAATGCATTCCCTAAAGGGCAGGTGCTGATGCAACTTCGTGTAACCTTCTGGGGTTTTTGTTCCAGTGCTCTCTCTTTTTCTGCTGTTCTCCATGTATTTGTGGAAATTTGGGGATGGTACAGCAATGCCTGATTTTGATTCTAGCATTTTTAATAAATATCAGTCTGGTGAGGAGACTTCCTTTAGGCACTGTTCTGCATTTTAAGGAACGTGGTTTGTGGTCTCACACAATCTTTTGATAATGCTGCAAAGTGTTCAACAGAACTAGTTCATGTGAGAGCTCAGCTTCTCAATATGCAGGACTATTCCAAATGCATGTGTGTTTACTGGTGGTGTTCCCTGCTTCAGGAACACAGATCTGTGATCCTCTCATGTGGTTGAAGTAGGTTTTATTGTGTCATGCTTATCAAAGCTGCAAACCAAACATTTGGAGTAAGATTGTATCAAAATATAGAATAAAATTAAGGAAAGCTAGAGAGACTGCATGAAGAACTTCCTAGTAGCAGGATCGTCCAGAGAAGGGTTTTCTTACTCTTGAACTACTTCTAGATTCAGAAGTGCAGGTTGAACAAAATAGTAGTAAGCAGCCACGGCATGAATTGTTTGGCATGACTGTTTTATGTCACAGAGGTAAATTTACACAAGCTCTTCCCCAAGCCTGAGTAACTGAAGCGTAACCTTTCCTCTGTAGCTCCGAGGGGTGGCTGTACTTGGGGAGCAGCCTGGTCTCTGGCAGGCAGCCAGAGCCAGCTCAGTGGCTGAGGCAGATGTGCTGGGCTCTGTGCAGGAGCGCGGTAGGCGCTGCAGGAGAGTCCTGGGCTAGCTGGGCACGTGATCCCAGTGATCCCAGCTCCGGGTGGAGCTGCAGCCGCACAGGAGTGTGGGCAGCCACGGCAGGAGCCAGAGTGGTCAGGCCTGAGGTGGACCTGACAGACCAGGGGAGAACATTTGTGCAGGTCAGCTGGGAGCAGCAGTGGTGAGGGGGGCAGGTGCTCTCCCTTCCCTCTTCCAACAGCTCCAGCTGTCAGGATAGCTCAGGAGTTTCAGAGCAGTGGTGGACCAGAGCTTGTGTTTCTGCTGCTTCCAGGTCAAACTGGAATGTGATTGTTTGGGGCAGCTGTTCAAGCTATTGAATTCACCTGGGAACAAGCAGCCTTCTTGTGCAGGTGCATTTGCTCTGTGTTCCCTGTGTAGTTCACAGTTTTCCCTGTTAACTGTGTCCGTGTACGGCAGGTAGAGTAGTCCAGCTTTTCAGCTGGGTCTGAGTGTGGGCTAAGATAAGAAAGGTTTGGTAACTTACAGTGTTTGAGAAATTCTCACAACATATTAACACAAATTTGTGAAGTATTCTTAGTTTTCTTTGCTGGTCACCAGTGAGGTTTGCAAGTCTCTACTTTTTTTTTCTTTCCAACGCGTGCAACAAATTGAGCTTTGTATTACTTTTTTCAATCACAAAGACTTTTTATTGTGATTTGATAAAAATTTTGCAAATTAAATTCTTTGTGTTGCTGTATATTTATTTTTGGGTTAAAATATTAGCGTTACAGGGAATCTCTTCAATTGTTTTTCTCTGTAAGGCCAGTGTGTCTTTGTTTGCAGACTGTGGTATTAAGCATTATGGCTGAGGAATGAAGCCTCATTCTGTGAAAGCAGGAAACCTTGGAGCCATTTTTCCAGTTCTGGAGAACCTTGGTAGTGTTTGCTTGAAAAGTCCCAGCTGAAGGCTCTATGCAAGGTGTTCAGCTATGGCTGTTCAAAAGGATCTTCATCTTCAGCTGAGCTCTTAAGAGCAATGTGCTGTGGGTTGGCTTGGGTTTAGTATTTGTTCTTTGTCCTCCTAGGGAAGAACAGTTATTATCGAACAAAGCTGGGGAAGCCCCAAAGTGACGAAAGATGGCGTGACAGTAGCAAAGGCAATTGACTTGAAAGACAAATACAAAAATATTGGCGCCAAGTTAGTTCAAGATGTTGCCAACAACACCAATGAAGAAGCAGGAGATGGTACCACTACTGCAACGGTACTCGCACGTGCTATTGCCAAGGAAGGCTTTGAGAAGATCAGCAAAGGAGCTAATCCAGTGGAAATCAGGAGGGGTAATTTTTTCCTTTGTTTTTTCGCAGTCATTTATTTTTGATATCCTAAATTTGACTTCCTGAATAAGTTGCCTTCTTTTTGATGAGCCTTTATATAAAGAGTGATGCTTTAGAGAACCTTGCTGACTGAACAATTCTTCATTTTTCTAATAGTTTTTTTACTGTTTTATATGCAGTTAACTTAAACTCCAAAAGCCATGTCGGCATTTACTGCTGCCATGGAAGCCAATTTGTGACAAATTTTGATCGTGACAAAGTATCTCACACCGACTCCAAAAAAGGTCACCAGATACACAAAAGACAACACAGAACTAGAACTATTTGCTTTTGAACGTGTAAACTGGATGCATTTTTGCAGCGTGGACTTTTTTTTAAAATGAAACCTATTTGGTGGGGTGGGTGGGTGGGTGCTTTGGTTTTTTCTGTGCTGTATACCTTGTTTTGTTCACTGACAAGTATTTTTTCCATCTTTAGGGGTGATGCTTGCAGTTGATGCTATCATAAGTGAACTGAAGAAACTGTCTAAACCTGTTACAACTCCAGAAGAAATTGCACAGGTTAGAAGAAAAACCCCACAGTAAAATTTAACACAAGTTTACAAAGGGTCTCAGCAAAAAGTTGTGTGTGGTTAGGTTTAGTGGAGTTGGGTTGTGTGCACGTGACACTTGTGCATTTTTCTTCATACACTGAGGTTCAAGTTATGTTTTGCTGAATGATCCTCGTGGTTATGCTTTCCTGTTCCTATTTTAACATTCCCAGTATGCTGCCTTTAATTAAACTGCTATAAGTTAGTTCAGAATTAGGTTGTTTTTTTCACCTCCAAGTTCCATTCCTAAGTGTGGTCTTAAAACCTAAATCTTTGTACGTGGGAAGAACTGATGAGAGCAAAGCTGTGTTTGTGGATGGGAGGTGATGGCAGAGTTTGGAGGGTGTGGCAGATCACTCAGGTTGAGGGGGATGCCCAGCTGAGTCTTGGGCTCCAGGTGTGTTGGTCTTTGTGGGTTATTCCTCCCTGTGGCTGCAGATTCAGATGGCCTATGTGTGTGAGCCCAGTGCAGGGAATCTGGCCCTGTGCTGGAGCTGCCCAGGAGCTGTGAGCCCTTGAACAGAGGTCTTGGGTCCTGGGGTGGGTGTGCTACAGTCAGCTGCCCTGTCTTGTCACGTTTAATTGAAAATGGTTATTCTGAGTTTCCTTATAGTGAGAAAATAAATCACGTGTACTGTGAAATGAGATGCAATGCTTTATTGTTTCAGGTTGCCACGATATCAGCAAATGGAGATCAGGAAATTGGCAATATAATCTCTGATGCAATGAAAAAAGTTGGACGAAAGGGTGTGATCACTGTCAAGGTAAGAACTGCCCAACATACAGTCTAAGTGCAAAGTGACTGTTTGTTCTCCAGTTAGGGCTGTTTTTTGTCTCGTGATGTAGCTGCTGCTGTTCACATGGTATCCCACCATAATTCCTCCCCATCTGCCTTAGGTCAGGCCTTGATCATTGTTCCCTCTTCCATCCCTTCTATTTGGAAAGGAAGCACATGAAAGTGGTGTGTGGTCCAGAGGCTGTCATTCTGTTGTGCATAGGATCCTAAAATTATACTTGTGCTTTTGGTAGCAAATAAGGCATCTTTTAATGTAGACTTTCTTGCATCTAAACAGGATGGAAAAACTCTAAATGATGAATTGGAAATCATTGAGGGTATGAAATTTGACAGAGGCTACATCTCTCCATATTTTATTAACACAACCAAAGGTGAGTTACCAATAACCCCTGTCACACACCTTACAGTGGCTCTTGAAAATTACAAATAACTATAAAGACTTTACAGTCCCTTATGTTGTGTGCCACAGCAAATAGGCAGGAGGTCCTTCCCCATCAGATTTTAACTTGGAGTTTGTTGGGGTTGTTTTCCTCCCTGCACAAAGAGTGGACAGTGTCCATGCTAACGTCAGGCTGGCCCTGCAACACAGCAGAACAATGCAGGACTGAAGGTGGGGTCTTGGAGAAAAGAATTTGTCTCATTTTTTAATGCAGTTTAACAGTGCAGCTGTTGCTCCAAAGTAGCTGCTTAAGTTAAAGGAATGCTTGGTATGTTTTTGTAATGGAATTGTTCAGATAATGTGTGTTGTTTCTGCAGGGCAGAAATGTGAATTCCAGGATGCTTATGTTTTAATCAGTGAAAAGAAAATTTCTAGTGTACAGTCCATAGTTCCAGCTCTTGAAATTGCCAATGCTAACAGGAAACCTTTAGTCATTATTGCTGAAGATGTTGATGGAGAAGCTCTCAGCACTCTAGTCTTGAACAGGTGAGGCTTAAAATCCATTCTTTTAGACAAATACTGCTTTTTTTTCTTATTTCCAGCCTTTTAAAGGAGTACGTACGAGAGAGTGTGTTTTAATATTTCTGTGGTGTAGTGCTGTTTGTTCTCCTGTCCGTGCCAAAGAAACAGCAGCTTTGGACATCGCCATACTTTGTGTCAGCTCAAACTCAGTTGTGTCTTAACTACCTTTCTGAACAAAATCAGTTCAGTTCATGAAGGTGTCTTTGCTTGACTGTTCAATCTGTACTGAAATAATTTGGTTTAGTTATTAGACTCTGAACACATATGGAATGTGGCTCTCTGAATTTTTCTCTTCAGGCTGAAGGTTGGCCTTCAGGTCGTTGCTGTAAAAGCACCAGGTTTTGGTGACAACAGGAAAAACCAGCTTAAGGATATGGCGATTGCTACTGGTGGTGCTGTAAGTAATGATATTTTAAGTAGCTTTTGGCTCTAGGAAATGTTAATGATATTTAAGGAGGAAAATTAATGTGTATTTTTAGGTCCTTGGCTTGTATTCTCTGGATTACGGGCTGTGTTCTGTCTTTCAAAAATGTAACAGTAACTAATATTAGAACCTTCCTGGTTTTTTAAGATATAGGCACTAAAAATTGCTGTGTAATACAGCCCTGGCCAACCATGAGTAGGACATCCTTGTAACTGACTGAAGTCACACGTGACTTCCTTGCAGGATTTAGGCTGTTAAGGGGAAGGAGGAACTCCAAGGCAGCATCTTAAAAACATAGCAAAGTTTTCTTGCTGCCTTTTAAAACTGATTGTCTCACAATTGCCTGAACTCAAGTGGGGCAAATATAATTGTTTAAAATGTGTAGAATTGATTGAATGATTTTCTTAGCACTAAACTGCATATACTTGATGCACTGATTAATGTCCCTTTATGTGCCTTTTTGTTACACACACTTCAAAATCATGGCATGATACTGGGACCCAAAGGAGGCTATTGAAATAAAACTTCATGTTTAAGCTAACTGTGGCACAAAGTAACCAACCAGCAAACTGCTTTAAAGTCTGTGAAGTGCTGGTATTTTTAACTTCTCAAAATACAGGGAGGTGACAGGACCCTAGGAAATGCTATGAAACTGTGTCAGGGGAGGTTTGGGTTGGACATTAGGAAGAGGTTCTTCACCCAGAGGGTGGTTGGGCACTGGAACAGGCTCCCAGAGATGTGGTCACAGCACCACAGTTCCAGAAGTGCTTGGACAGTGCTCTGGAGCACCTGGTGTGAGTCTCTTGGGTTTGTCCTGTTCAGGGCCAGGAGTTGGACTTGGATGATCCTTGTGGGCCCCTTCCAACTCAGGATATTGTATGAGGACTCTGTAACAGTACTTTGAATCAGTGAGCTACACGAGTCAGGCATGAGTGAGAAGCTGCCAGTTTTCCATTCCGTGAGGGTCAGTTTGTGATGTACCTGCATGCCTGGACTGTGTTAGGAAAAGGGAAGAGTGTTGTTCAACTGCAGTAGTGTGGTTATTTTGCACCATTAGCTGTATGTGTTTGTGTGCCTATAGATAAAAAACTGATGCATGGGGAACCTGTGAATTCCAGCTTTTCACGTAATTTCTTTCAGGTATTTGGAGAAGAGGGTTTGAACCTAAATGTGGAAGATATTCAGCCTCATGACTTCGGTAAAGTGGGAGAGGTCATTGTGACCAAAGATGACACCATGCTTCTGAAGGGGAAGGGTGAAAAGGCTCAGATTGAAAAGCGCATTCAAGAAATTATCGAGCAGCTTGAGGTCACCACCAGTGAATATGAAAAGGAGAAGCTCAATGAGCGGTTGGCCAAACTCTCTGATGGAGTAGCAGTATTGAAGGTATTGAGATAATGAACTACAGCTGTATTTGGGCTTCTTAAGTGCTGAGGTACAGAAGATTTGCCAGCATGGGAGAGGCTGGGTTGGCTTTCTGGCACTGGTCTGTGCTCTTGGCTGTTTAATTTGGGGGCAGCTGTGTTTAGCCAGCAGTGCTCTCCCAGCCAGGCTCCTGGTGTGGACCTTGACATGTGCCTTGGTGCTTGTAGGTCGGTGGCACGAGCGACGTTGAAGTGAACGAGAAGAAAGACAGAGTCACTGATGCCCTGAACGCGACCCGCGCGGCCGTGGAGGAGGGCATCGTCCCGGGAGGTGGCTGTGCACTGCTCCGCTGCATTCCAGCACTAGATGCCTTAACTCCAGCCAATGAAGATCAGAAAATTGGTGAGGGAGTTACTGGAATCTGTGTGGAACTGTTGCAAGTAGCCTTACCCCTGACTTGAGGCTTCCTCAGGTGAAATGCAGGTGGAACCTCACACCCCCTCGGTATGGTGGTCTCTGCTTTACAGGGGGAAGGAGGTTTCACTGCATCCTTGACTTGACTGTGAAAGACCCCAGTAACAGTAAAGCAGCAGAGCCCCTTGCAGAGCGTGGCAAATGGTTAGAGTTGAGAGCAGATTGTTCCCAGCCACTGCAGACAGATGAAAAATCTAGTAATGCTTAAGAGATTATGTGGCAAATCAAATGGAAAAAGGCTTTGTGCCATGTTACACATAAAAAGTACTCCTGATTCTACAAAATGTAGTAAAACTAGAATGTGTGTGAATATCCTGCAAAGATTTAATCTGTTGAGAAATATCAAGTAGCAGAGAACTTTTCCTCCTGGAACTGATGCAGATAGATTGTTTTTGCTTGGAGGGTTCTCTCTATTGATCTCCAGCAGCACATGCAGGCATGCCTTGGCAGTGGGAGCAGTGTATGCAACACAGCTCTAACCACCCTTTTTCTTGCAGGCATTGAAATAATCAAGAGAACACTGAAAATCCCAGCAATGACTATTGCAAAGAATGCTGGTGTCGAAGGATCATTGATAGTTGAGAAAATCCTGCGGAGCCCGTCGGAAGTTGGCTATGATGCAATGCTTGGGGACTTTGTAAATATGGTAGAAAAAGGAATCATAGACCCAACAAAGGTAACCTAGAAGTCTTAAGTCTCAGCTTCTTTTCCTCCCACCTCCTGTGAGAGCCAGTGGGCATTACATTATTTCTTCCCTGGTTTTAGGTTGTGAGAACTGCTCTGATGGATGCCGCCGGTGTCGCGTCTCTCCTATCAACAGCAGAAGCAGTGGTGACTGAGATTCCCAAAGAAGAGAAGGAGCCGGCAATGGGAGGAATGGGTGGCATGGGCGGAGGAATGGGAGGTGGCATGTTCTAATTCCTGGGATAGGGATGCATCATGAGCTGTGCTGTTGAAGACTGACAGTTCTGACTTTAAAAACTTGAGCTATCAGTGTCAGAGGATGGATAGTGACTGAAGTGAGGCTGGTGTTGAAAAATCACTGTAACCATCAGTTACTGGATTTCATTTAACACACGTGTAATTGTTTACAGTCATTGTCCATGCCTACAGATAATTTATTTTGTATTTTTTGAATAAAGACATTTGTACATTCCTGATAACTGGGTGCAAGATCCATCTACGAAGGTCCTGATTTGAACTTAATTAAGGCACTTGATATTCTATTACAGAATTTCTTGGTGCTTGCCAGTACTAGGAAGAACTTGGAAGCCACTGTGCGTGAGACTAGACAATTGTGTACAAAGTAGGCAAATAGAGTTATGTGACCTTTATGTAATAAACTGCTCAAAAGTTACACAATGTATCACCTTCTTCATCTGCCATAGTCATGGGAGAGCCTGGACAGCCTGCCTCTAAGATTTATTAGAAATAGACACTTTATGCTTGAAAAAATGCCAGGGCGTTTCATGCTGAGAAACATTCCTTTGTCTGGAATGTTTCTCAGATGTGCAAGTGACTTTAATTTTGGTAAGAAATACCTAAGCTGAACTGCACTACAGTTCTTTGAAATATTAAACAATGCTCTGAAAACAAGGCACGTGCACTGGCTTTATTTTGCCCTGTCTATGCTGGTTGTTTCATTTGCTTGAACAGGCCCAGTGCACCTTTGACAGTTTGTGGGAAAGGAAGGTCCCTGAGCATATCAAACAGGTAAGTCTTGCCTAAGAAAGGGTTTGGGTGTTTTTGAACCTTTGCTCAGGTGTAGTATGTGGTTACCTCCTCACCTTGACTTTTCCAGTCTTGTCTTCTTTCCTGGTAATGTGTTGCAGAATTTAGTTATTTTGCACTAGATGCTGTTTTACCCTTAGAAATGTTGTTTGCCACTTAATGGGTTCTTTCACCTGACAAAACTAATGTCAGTGATGTATGAAGTCCTTTGCTTTCCAAACTGCAGAACAATGGTGTTCCTGAACTTCTGTATCTTCTCTCTGATCACCTCAACAAATGAAATTGCTGTACAATTTCTCAGTGCTGTTAAACTGACCTCAGTCCAGCTGTCACTTTCCTCAGCTTCCTGCCCTTAATAACTGTCCTTCACAGAGGGGATATGTGACATGCCAATTGCTTTTTCTGGAAAAGTAAACGAACTGAAACTGTTTGAGGGCTGTCTTTATTCTGAAACATACCTTCCTATGTTAGGTAATGTGCTGTTCTGTAGTAACCACATGGGTTACAGGCACTTTGCAGAAAGGACCAGCTTCAGTAGCTGACCTGGAGCTTCACCTCATTTCATAAGGAAATTGGGAAATGCAAAGCAGCACACAGTGAGGATTAAAATCTGTTCAAACGTTCACCTGCGTTTCTTCAGAGACTGGAAAGAATATTTATCTCAGGGACAGAAGTACTGAATGCAGGCGCTATCGTAATGGGCTGATAATTAAGTGGTAGTATGATAATGAAACGCCCCTAAGAACTAAGGGGTTTAGTGCTCTTGTGTGCTTTTAAATGACAGCTGGCCGTGGGTGTGCTTGGCTGCAGGGAGTGGAGGACATCTTGTTCCCTTCCTCGAGGGAGGACAGTACGTGGTCCCTTGCTCTCAGGTACCATTTCCTTGTTTTACAGTGTGGGAACTGTTTGCATTAGATGAGTAACTAACCAAAGTGCAACTTTAAGGGTGAAGGAGTGGAGGGGGGGGCAAGCCCAGCCTGCCAGATGTACTACACAGTGATCAGTGTCAGGAACCTCTGGCTGTAGCTGAGATGGCTGCACTCAGATCACAGTACTCCTTACGTATCACTTGCATTTGGTTTCTGACAGTTGAGGGTGTTCTTTAGCAGTTGCAGGTCAGTTCAGGAGCAGCTGGAGACTCCTGACTCACCTTTGCCATTCATTTGGAATAAAAGCACCTACCGCTTGGTGCTTGGCAAAGTGTTCCATTCTCTGTGAAGCCAGAATGGCAGTTTCCTTTGGCTTGACCAGAGCTGGCTGAGTTGATGCTGTTAAATTACATTCAGACGACTAATAACTTCGAGTTAATATGTTACAGTGCTAAGAAAGGAAAAAAATCATGAGCTTGGATAAGGCAGAACCTGGACCGTGATTACAGGAGCCGTCTGGCTCCGTTAACGGCAGCCTGAGATATCTTGGGTTACAGTAGCTGCCCGTTGCCTGTTACTGATAAGGCTTCAGGTTGCACTTGATTGCAGCTTTTGAACTTTCCCTACACATCTGGCTGAGCAGGTGTGTTGGTACAGTATAAAATCCTAACACACAGCTCAGATAAGAAATAGGTGCCCCAAAGGAGGAGCACTGTACAAATGAAGTGCACAAACAAGGTTATAACTGAGGGGGTTACAGTTGTCTCTTTACGTCTGATGAACTTCATGGAGCATCAGCTCCCGAGGTATGCTGGTTTCTGGGCCGTGGAGTTTGGATGCTCTTCTTTCAAAGGCAGCAACCATCTGCTTTACCACTTCATCAAAAAATAGCGTAGCGAGTTTTGAGTGCAGAAGTGAACGAAATTCAAAAGAAACCTGTTTAAGACAATAGAGAAAAATTATTTTTCCTGTTGTTTACTGTTGTGGTAAAATGCTGTTACAAATAGACAACTCTATTAATCTCCAGTGAAGTTTGCAAGCAAGCTGTGGGAGAAAGAAGGGTTAAAACTGAGGTAAAGGTGAGTGTGTCTGTGAGGAAAAGCTGTGTTCCTTGGTCTCAGGACTGTTCCCCCAGGCTTTTCAATTACAACAAACCTTCCCTTCAGCTCTCTGAAGTAATCATTTACCTAAACTGTCTTTTATTTAATAAATAACTTATCACAAAACAGATTTGGGATGATGAAAAACCACTGACAAACAATAACTGTTACTTTGTGCACAGAATTCACTTGGGGGACAAAAGTTGTCTGAAGAAAACCCTGTGTGGCAAGATGGCGGACTT
This sequence comes from Lophotriccus pileatus, assembly GCA_035583135.1. Lineage (NCBI taxonomy): Eukaryota > Metazoa > Chordata > Aves > Passeriformes > Tyrannidae > Lophotriccus > Lophotriccus pileatus. The sequence goes on from JAWWES010000171.1 coordinate 28,720,514, forward strand.
ACAGGTAAGCTGGAGCACACCCAAGAGATTTCAAAGCAGCTTGAAATAGTTACTTATTAAATACCAATATTTTAAGTCAGTCCTTCTTGGTGGCAGCAGTTCTGGCATGTTCAAAATAGCAGTTTACTGACTAAAACTATAGATTTGGTATGTTTTGTATTTCCCACCTGAGCAGCTCCCACTCCCAACCTGACACGGGCAGTCAGTGGAGTGGATTGAGAGTTAAGTATTTGTGTCATTCCTGAGAAATCAGCAGATTCAATGCCAAGTGGAGCAAATACAGCTTCTCCCAAATTCCTTAGGAGCAATGCATATTAGCCACAAAGCAGTAGCACAGGAGTAACTAAATGACTTAGCCCAAAAGCCAAGTGTAGCTTCATTTACATTTGCTTGACCTCAAGCAACAGTAAAATTAATGTGTATTTTGTAAGTCAGTTCAGGGCATGCAGAGTTCTGCAGAGCAGGGATAATGAATCTGGCATCGTGCTCAGGAATTGCGTAAACCTTGTATGTTTATATACACACACTTACCAAGTTTGCAGCTGGTAAGGGTGGTGGTGTGTTTCAGTCTGTACCAAATCATTTCAGAGCTGAAACCAAACTGGGAAAGTTCCCTGCTGTATGTGTATGCCTCCTGGAATCAGGCTGGCAAAACAGGATACAGCTTCTGGGAACCAGCATAATGCAAAACTCAAGTAACGTTTTCTAAAGCAAACCAGTGTTCTTGAAGTTTTCTCTCGAATATCTGTAACTGCACAGCATGATTTGAGGGGTTGGTTGTGAAATCCCTGTCTGCATGTGCCCAGAGGCAGGACCAGCAGGGCAGGAACCAGAAGGGTTAAGGCCTTAGGGGGGCAGCCCTGGCTCAGCTGGCTGCACTGGCTGCTGCTGCCTCCAAAAGGGGTGAGCAGTAAGAAATGTCCATAGTGTTCCCCCAAGACAGGGATAATGTCCATATCACCTGCAGTTTTGACTCCCTTTAGGTGACTTGAAATATCAAAAACGTGGCTTTGGTGTGGGGGAGTTTTGTGTGTTTCCTCACAGACTCTGTATTTAGATTATAGGTTTAATAATTCAAGTTTTCTCAACTTGGGTTTTTATGGCTTGGGATTTAGGGCTTGGGTTAAAAGCTAGCTTATGTACTGGTTAGTAGCAGGAACTTGCACTTTTTTCCTTTGAGAAATTCCAGTATCGTGAGCAAATAATGTGCAAACATCATGAACAAATCCTATGAGAAACATAATTTTTTGAGTGCCACTAGACTAATTTTTATTCCTGTACCTTAGGAAGTGAAATATATTAAGCTGAAAGTTTGTAACCCAAGGAGGTTACTGTGCTAGTTTCAAAATACCCCAAAAGCTTTTTCAGAGTATTCCAGTAGATGGCAGCAGGATTAACCCATCTCTGTGCAGTTTGCAGCCTGTTGTGATCCCCAGCTTCCTTATGTGCTCAGTGCAACTCCTACACTTTATACTGTAAAATGCAAGGAAAAAATGTGATAAACAGACAAGACTGAAAAGCAGTAACTCAAGTGGAAAACTACTTGTCTGGGAGTAAAATCAGGCTAAATCAGATACTGGATTTAAAGAGCAAAATAATTTGGGCTGCAGTGATATCCCCTCACAGATTAGAAAGATTAGACAGGGAAAATCTCTTTGCCAGAAGGAAGAAGTAAGACTTAAAACATGTGACAGAGTAAAGCTGAAAGCCAGGAAATCAAATTGGCCAAACTGCAGGCCCAACAGGACAGATGGTACCAGAAGATAGGTGCTCTCCCAACTTACACTGTGGAATAATTAAAGGAACCAGCAAAGTAAGTTTAGCATTTCTCCCTCTGTATTTGACTGTCTAAAAACTTCAGTGTGTTTAGAACCGTGTGGTGAGAGGTGCCTGTCCCAATATTGTTTTTTGATACCTGGACACCTCACAGAACATTCCTGTCTCTAAAGGACACTGCAGTGGTTTCCGCGTGGTCAGGTTCGCAAAATACTTTTTGGATATTATTGCCTAAAACGAACTTGTTTCCTGTGTATATGTGTTTAACAAAAAGTACCAGGCATTAAAAGAAACCCTCACACAGTTGAAGACAGTGTTTCTAATTAAGGCAATGCGCCTTAATTATGATACTTACTGAAAAATCCAATGTGCATGTCCTTGGATATCCAGGGATACCTGGGCTCAAACGCCACACCGTTTCCAAGTGATTAAATAGTTTTCCATCTGTGCATGATGCCTAAAATAGAGTTGAAAAAGTGAAGCTGCAATTAGGCTTTTACAAATGTGACAAACTGGTATTACTGAAGTTTGCATTTGCATTTCTGAGGCAGTGACAGTCACAGCGAAGTTGAAACTGTTCTCACAGCACAGCCAGCAAGAGGTCCCATATGTGTCACTTACGGCAAAACAACCAAATCCCTTTTGAGGGAGGGGGAACATTCATGTGTTGAGCATCATGAAACAGATCTGTGGCACGATGCGTTGGAACATCATGCTAGTTACATACCAGGATTTTGAACAACACTGCTTTAAGCAAAGGATATGAGTATTTACTGGGGCTTTAGGTAGATATACTTTATTACATGTATAGACTGTTCTAGATACTGATATATGGACTGGCAGCTTTGGGCCATAGGAATGCTTAGCCCCAGGACAAAAGTGTTTGAAGACAAACTCCAAAGATCCTCTGCCACAAGATCCTGTTGTGACCAAGAGCTGCCACAAAGTCAGTAGACCATACACTCAAGTTCATGATCAGCTCATACACTGCCTTTTGGTCCCAGGCAAGCTCTGTTTGGCTAGTGCTTTAGGAGGGCTTGCATACAGTCCTTTAAAGCAGTAAAGTATTGTCAGCAGTTGGCTTCATGACTGTCATGGCAATAGGGTCTTTATTTTCACTCATTTTGCTTTTGGAACATAGAGCTAATTCTGTGTGGCTATATTTATAAAAGAAAAAGATTCAAAGACCTATTCTTAAAAATTATCCAAATACATAACCTCAGCTGGGTTAGAATGGGAGACAAAATTTCTGTAACTTTTTAAATTTTTTTCTTCTTTTTTTAAAAGTTCTTATTGTTACCACAAGCAGCTCTGCTCCAACAACACTACCCATGAGGAATAGGTGTTGCTTGGGTTGGAAAGCTGTGGTAAGGTGAGTCATCATTGAAGCCAAGCAAGGCTTCATAAGAAATGGCCCTAACAGGGCCTCAAAGAGATAGACATGCGAGGGTTCTGAAGGAC
>JAWWES010000171.1:28723850-28750401 GCA_035583135.1 Lophotriccus pileatus
ATCTATTATAATCAATGATGAATATGTATGTGAACATGCTCAAAAACTGTATAAATACCCTGCTTTTGTTCAAACCCCTCGGAGCCCTTTTTTCTGGCCTGAGCCAGAGGGTTCCCGGGCGCCGTAAATAAATACCTTGCTGTTTAAGGACTCAAAATTGTCTCTAAGCAGTTCTTACTGGCCTTTTGGGGCATCATCATCTCAAAGACTAATCAGCAGCACAGAAATACCTACGTTTTTCTTTTCAGGAATGAGATGATGCAGGGCCTTGCTACTTCTACAACAGAAAGAAGGGAGTACAGGGAAGATCAGACACAAAAAGCTGGGCTTGCTTCCCTACTGCAGTCCAAATGGCAGGAAAAATGGGAAAACTGCCACTGTGTCCCCCTTGCTCCCAATCTTATGAGTAGCAAACTCACTCCATGCTTTCCCCCTCAGCAAAGACTGCTGTTACCAGTCTGATTTTTCAATTGTCCAAGTGCTGCTGCCTTAAGCAACAAAAAAAATCCAGCCATCCTCATTTTGTCACTACATGCAAGGTGCCTTTGCCCAGAGTTACTTCAGAGGAGAGCGAAATAATCCAAGCACACGGTGGCTCCTCTAGAAAGGTCCTACAGTCATAGGAACGTCATGTAAATCTCTAGGAACAGAAATTGCAGAAGAGAAAAAGCCAATGAGTCCAGGAGGAGAAAATCTGAAGAAATGGTTTTCCTCGCTACTTCTGTGTGTTTTTTTCCTGAGCCAGGAACACCTCTTTTGAGTGAATTAAGAGAGGAAAAAATGTTGGTCAGCCAGTCTGGTAGCCATGTGAAAGAAAAAAGCCTGTCTTGCCGGGGAAGAGTAGAAGAGGAAAGCTCTCAGCACATAAAATACACACTTCCCATTGTAGCTTCTCAACTTTCTTAATAAAGGGAAAAAAATCTTTTTTTCTTTCCAGAATCAGTAAGTGCATGAAATAAAAGCACTTTCCTTTTCCAGTTACATCTTCCCTGTACTTCAGAAACTCATTTTCTGTTAAGTGTCTCTTATTAGGAAGCCTAGAAATAGAGTATTCAAACAATTATCTTGAACAGCAACCAATTGTTTTAATTTCCACTAATTACTCCAATGCCCATACTCCCAATAGTTGGGATCTGCCACACAAAGGGAGAGGCAGTTTTGCTGTAAGGAATCATTTCTGAGCCATTCTTTACCAAAACAGGTTTAAAAATATTAGGTAAGCAAATACTTAGAAGAACCAGGCATCATTTCAAGTTTCTGCCTTGACACTTTTCTATCTTTCTCTTAATTATTGAAAAGCTGAAAGGAGAAATACAACTGTTTCTCCTCTGAACAAATTGATTGTAAAAAACTGACTTTAAATCCACTCTTATATTTTCTCATCAGTGTATTGAATAACAAGCTCCTCAGCAGATCCTACACTTAGGTTTAAGGCCTTTCATATTAGTGGGATATGTTTTAAAACCACATGCAAATTCTCCCCCAGTTTATGCTTAAAGAAAAGCAACACAAGTTTTGAGCCATAGAAAGAACTTGCAGCATCAGTTTTGTTTTGAAGCAGGATGTTCCTGGAATATTTGAATTTCAACAGCAAATGTTAAGGAAAGTTAGGAGAGGAGAAAAAAAATAATAAATCACAGTTACCTTAACTAAATGTGGTCTCACCAGGGTAACAACTGATGTGTACCTCTCTACTACAGGAGGGAATCCTATTTCCAGCTGTGCTTTGCAGTATCCAGAGCGCTTTGAGAGTATGTCTGACCTTTTGCACCAAGGAACAAACAGTTTGTAATTCTCCACAACAGCAACAACTTCGTACATTTCCTGCATGGAATATCTGGGAACAGGAATATGAGTGTTACAGTTACAAGGTATTTTAACTTTGATTCAGTGTTAAAGTGTCAAAGGTGGTATAAATGGCGGGGGCAGTTGGAAGGTGAACATGCAGTCACCTGAAAACTACCGCTGGTTCTGGAGGTTAAAAATTCAGCTTTGCTAGTTAAGAGGAAAAAAAGTAGTAAACTGGTGATAGTCTTCACATAAAGAAGCAAAATACCACACACCATCCAGCAGTAAAGTCAGTGAACAGTGACTGCTACTCTCTCTCTTAAGTATCATGTAAATATGCATATGTTTCAAATTAAACATTTTTTTTTCCAGCACAGCAGTGTTTTCATTGAGGTAGGTCTTAGACATTCCACATAAAAAAAATCCACAAGGTGTATCAAAACTCAAGTACTATATTAAATTAGGTTTAAACAGAGCAACACTACTTTTCTCACATCAGCCCAAATTAAAAAGCTTAATTAAAAAATGCATGCAATGGAAAAACCTTCCAGCATCACAGAATGGCTAAGGTTGGAAGGGACCTCTGGAACTTGTCCAACCCCCCTGCTCAGGCAGGGTATAGAAATCAGATGAAACACATAATAGCAACATTTTAGTTGATTCTACTGTAACGTGGCACAGTATTACCAGCTACGGGGTTTAATGTTTAGTCCTGACTCAGAAACAGATGGGCTTCAACTCTTTAAAATGAAGCATATGTTCAACAGTACTCAGCAGTGAGTACTCTTGGATAAAGGCCCTTTTCTTGTGACTATGCAGATATGTTGCAATTCAAGGACTATCACGTAAGGGAAAGTTAAGTACAGTCAAAAACATTATGCTAATAAAAAAATAATTCATGCTGTCATGGACCAGAGCAGATCCCAGTATCTGGAATTTTCCCACTAGCTCTAAGGCAAACTGGATTTCAAAAATCTTTTTCTATGTGTCTTAGTTTCTTCATCACACAACTAATTAATTTCCTTCTTTTAAAGAAAGCAGAAAACCTCGAGAACTACAATGTAACGTACGAGCAAACATTAGCATGGATTTGGGACAGAATGGAATAGAGTTTGTACACCTGCTGGTTTATTCACATTGTACCAGATGAAATTACTAGTCTATTACTCCCTTTCAAGGTTGGTTTTGTTTCATCATGGAACAGAAGAGTTATTTCTGCTTGCTCTTTCTGTGGGCCAAGGGTTCCTACTTTTTTCTATCCTCTGTTTCAGACTGGTAAATCCTGATCTTTACAAATTCTGAAAATCATAACTCCTTTTTACGTTCCAGTTGGGCAGAGTCGTAGGGGTTGTGTCTGTAGGGATGGGTTTTTTTTAACTTATTTTGAACTTCTAGTGTTTCAGATTAATTACAGTAAATAGAAAAGCAATAAACATTTAAAGTCTCTTTCCACAGTTTTATACAAACCCTATAATTCTTCTTTCAGAATATTCTTTTCTTTTATTTACTAGTGGTGCAGCAACGTTGAAGAAATTCCTTGAAAAGGTCTGGCTCGTTACAGGTACTTGCAAAGGAGAAGTTCTGGTCATCAGAATACCACAAGAGGCCAAGTGCCTGAAACGGTGAAAATGCTTTTAGATCGGTTTCATATCAGCAAAAAAGTAACAACACATTCAGGTGGGACAAACAACCTGTTGTGTAACATTCCAGGAAACCTCGCTCAGATGGAAAAGCAAAGGCTCGTAACAGCACACAAACTGTCATGCAGTACTTTTTTTCCTTAAGAGAAACTAAAAATAGCCCCCAGTCATGACCAAAGTAACTGGCAGAGTGAAATACAAAGGCCCTCATTAAACACTTGAACACATGGCAGCCTGAGTTCATGTACAAGTCTCACATGCACTTAATTTGCAGAACAGGTTTTCCTGGTAGCAAAATCGAGGCATAGTTTGCAACACTTATCCTTTTGGAAATACACAAAGGAGATTTCACTTGGAGATACAAAGTTGAACTCCGGTGGCATCCTTCTAAAAGGACTATTTAATTTTGAAAGTCCGTTCAGAGGGTGTATTGTTACCCAGCTTTCAAAAAATTTCCTTCAGAAAATATAATCAAAACATTGGACACAGTGTTTTCATAAATAAAACTTAAATTACATGTAAAAGGATGAGTAACCTTAAGATTGCACCTCAGTGTTCTCTGTTAGTGAACATCTACACTAAACCTAAAAAATATTCGTTGAGATTAACAGTTCTGTTCTGCTAAATTATTGATTTTGCCAAGATCAAGTAGACCAAAATGCTGCCTGAAAAGTTCTGATTTTTGGCACCAGGAAATTAAAAATGCTACTCTTTGTCCTCAATGACCCTACAAACATAAGCTAAAGAGTAACCCAGGTCTTTTACTGTTCTTTCTCTAATTAAATGATCAGGACTTTACACCTGGATCGACATAATCAGAAATGGAACCAAACTTCCCTACTTAGCATTAGGCTTCTTTGGGGTTCTGTTTGGTTGTTTCGGTGGGTTTTTAAACACAGTGAACGGAGAGATGCATTAGATGCATTTTTTTTTCCCAGCCACCAAAGTAGTCTAGCAAATTTAGTTACCAATTTTGAACAATTAAACTGAACATGTCCTTTAAAAAAAATCAACACATAATTCTAAAGAAGTATAGTAGTTACCCGTGGCTGAGCACACCAGCTTATGTGGTCAGTGGATTAGGAGACAGGCAAATAATAAAGTGGTATTGAGTTAGAGGAAAATAATCATCATTAGCAGATGGTTAGAAACAGTCTGTATAGACTTTTTTAAAACCAACTATGCAACTGTGATATGAAGCGATAGGAGTGACAAACACAGATTGGAACCACTGCAGTTGAAAGGAAGTTATTTAAGATGGAACAGAAGTACTGTGTCAAAATTAAGAAAGGATAGGTACACTTTAAAAACCTTTAGACATCAACTCTGCAAATATTTGCAACTGTATCTCAAGGGATGTGGTCATAGTCTGTTTTCTTTCCACACAAACTGGACAAGCCTTAAGGAAAAGCTTTGACAGAAAGCTGGAAGGGTGCCTGTAACATCATAGCTGCCTCAGCCCAAGACACCGAAAGTGTTCCAGTGTATGGACCAGACCTCATTCTGCACAACAGATTTAAATCACTGTATCTGGGGCTATGTACAGCACAGAGTCCAAACTGGTCACCAGGTTTCATCTCTTGGTCTGTTTTTGCTGTAAGGCTGTGCCGGTCTATTGTTTCATACAGTTTTATCTAAACTTGTTTCAGCTGCAAGGCTGAAAAACAGTCCCTACAAACAATCCCTTGGCTGCTGTAAGACAATGTCCTTTTCACCGTTATTTTGCCATTTGAGGCAGACAGGGTTAAGAGGTTACAGTGCTAACAAGCATGGTGAGACTCCATCCCTCTCCCGATTTTATCTGAAGAATAACAGGCGCTGTGAGAATGCGCTGGGCTTGGTCCCAGTTCAGGAAAGCAGATCTCTGCAAGAAATCCCAGAAGCGTGGGTTTCCATGGACTGTTTTTGTGAACATGACCCGGGCCACAGAAGAAAAGCCAAGTCCCTGCTAGAATTCAGAATCCTGCCATCTCTGTCTTTACCCTCTGCCAGTAACAGAACCGTCCCCCCTCACACTGCTCTTACTGCCGTCTTCCACTCCTGCCACTCGCTGCTTTCTCCCTAAGCATTTGGGCACTGATCACAGTATCACCCGACCTCCATGACCTGAAAAGGAAGTGTTTCTGGTGTACAACATGCACACGTAAGTAATTTGTATTCAGTGATTTTTTTTTTTTTATAGCTACACAATCTTCTAAGCCTAAAGTTTAATGTATTTTTGGAAAAAAAAATAAATGGATCTCCAACCCCTCCCTGTAAGACTGACGTTAGTGCTGACAACATGCCAGGACAATTGTGTTTACTTTACCCCAGCTGATACCTCCATCAGGTTAGTGATATCTGATGGCTCAGCACAGCCAGGGCTCTGCCGAGCTGGCAGCAGGTACAGTGTGCACACCAGTGACAACTGCAAAGCCAAAGCATCCCCAGCTTCAAGGCTACAGATAACACAGCTCCGAGTTTGACCCACCACTTGCTTAAAACCAGCTGCCAAGGCTCTCCCAGCTCACACCAGAAACACTGTCAAACTTAGTGTCCAGTTAGTTACGTAATGTGTCTCCTTATACCAAACACCCTTCCCAGCAATTGATTTTACCCTCGAGACTCAAATAAATTACTTTTTAAAACGGCACTTTTGTTTACCAGGACTGAATTAATTTGATATTGCAAAGCATCCTTAAGATTCTACCACAAAGGATACACAGTAAGAAATGTGGCCCAAGGTTACATTATACGGCTGCACGGTAACAGTGATGCCAAATCACCGCTTGAAATTTGACATCATGAACCAACGTCTATTCCACTTTTTGACAGTTTTTACGAGGATGACAGACTTTGACAAAGAAAGAGGGAAGCACTGCTATAACCTTTTTTCTTCTAGCATTTCAAATCATTCTCTCTCTCTGTCATCTGCTTGCTCTTTTTAATTCCAATTACAAGATTAACTCCTCTCCAAAGCATATTCCATTTCTCGCGTTGTTGCAGCCAGCCTTCCGTGTGCTCAGGGGAGAAGGAACATGTTGCCTTATCTGCAGCGAAAACCACCCGGGCGTTTCACTCAGTTTGTAGTTTCTTTGCGCTCACGGCTGTGCAGCCGCCTCGGGCAGAGAACGGGCGAGTTCACAACCGGGGGAACCGGCCCCTCACTGTCACTCACCCCCCGCGCTCACCGTGCCCCGCGTACCTGCCGCCGGCTCCTCCGGCCAGCGCCCTGGCGAGCGCCGCGCCGCTCCGCGACATCCCGGCCCGCCTGTCGCCGCCTGTCGCCGCCTGTCGCCGCCTGTCGCCGCCTGTCGCCGCCTGTCGCCGCCTGTCGCGGCGCGGGGCCGGCCCGTCCTGCCCGCGGGGGCGCGCGGTCACGGGACGGCGCGCGCGGCCGCGGCGCTCCCCGTGATTGGCCCGGCGGCGCGCGAGCCCCGCGCGCGGCCATAATTGGGCTCGTGGGGGCGGGGGGTCCCTTCAGTGACGTCCTGTCCCGGTCCCTGCCCCTGTCTCTGTCTCTGTCTCTGTCCCGGTCCCCGTCCCGGTCCCACCTCCCGCAGAGCGCCTGGCCGGGGGTCCCCGCCGAAGGGGCTCTCTCCGCGGCCTCTCAGCTGGAGCTCGTCAAGGTTACCCTCATCAGCGTCATTAAAACTCAACAGGGCGGCCACAGACCCGACTGTAACCACAGAGCGTCGTTTTAACACAAGCTGATGCAAAGAGCTTGTTACTTTCTCATAGTTCGCCTTTCAATTACAGCCTCCCTCAAGGAAAACCTGCTTTACAATTACAGTGAGACTGACGAACTATTCATCACACATTTCATATTTTGTGTAATATGTATTACATCTAAGTTGTTTAAAGGTAAGTCTGCAAAATCTATTCCCATAAAAAAGCTTGGGTGGCTTGGGGTTTTGTGGTTTGTTTTGTTTAATTTAGTACCTGGTGGACTGGCAGCCTTCTGACTGGGAATCTTGAGCTAAGTCTGGTATTTACTCACCCTGAACTTGAACAAGTGTCTGGGCTGTGTCACACTAGAAAACCAGCTTGGATGCATTGTCATCAGTGTCTCTCCAGCTTCCTGAAGAACCCGTTCCCACCCAATTAAATGCAACTAAAACTCTAAATCCGATGAAAGCCATTTAGTCAATGCACTGAAAAGCAAGAAAATTTCTGGACAAAAATAACAGTTTCAACCTATGTAAGCCCACAACAACATCCTCTTCAGAAAAGTCCTCCTTTTTTTATGCCTCCCTAATTATGCCAGTGTCCTTGCCATTAGCAAAACCACTCACTGTTAAACAAGAACACCACCAATTTGGATGACTGAAACTAGTTGGAGCAGCTTTTACTTTACCACCTCAGGGCATGGTGTTCTTCAGATAAGCTGTCCTGTAGCATATTAACTTGATGTAAAACAGAAACACGTGAAAACCCACGTGCAGGCTAAAAACAAGCAGCCAATCCAGAAACACAAACAAAACCCCAATCCTAGCCTCCCCCTTCCTCCTCCAATTCTTATTACTAAACTCATTTGTGCGTTTTGCAACTTCCATTCAGAGCCGCTCTTATTTGCTGGTGCCTGTGTTTGCCATGGGAGTTTGTTTGTCCTGCTGTTCTGTCTTGCTCTGTGGGCCAGGAACTGCCTCTTAGAGAGATGGATGTCTTTCAGAATAACTAAAGAGTCACATATTGAGAGGTCCAAGATGACAGATGTCTAAAGGCACTTTGAGGGGTTTTTTTGCCTGTTTTGTTTCCTCCTGTGGGCTCGGGATTGCAGTCATTAAACCTTCCTTGATACCTTTTGCTAGAGAAGAGATGTACATTTGCTAACTTTGACAGGAGGAGGGGCCCAAACTAATACTTAACACCAGAGGGATGCAAGATGTTTCTGGTACACCAGAAAGAGATGTATTGTGTGGTCACACAGAATTTTTTTTTCCTACGTGCTATTTTTTGTAACACCACCATCATGAGAAAAGGTCAGGTTTAAACTCTGATTATGAGATTTATCCTGTGAAAAAACAATTAAGAATTTTAAGGACACCTCTAAGTGGGCAGAGAGACAGTCGATCCTAGATGAGGCAAGCACATCCCTGTGTAAAAGCAGGTTATTTTTACACAATTTATTCAGCCCTATTTCTACAGATTACAGAAAAGGGCAGCTGGTTTAGTATGTTCCTTTAAGAGATAAAGAGTAAAGCAAAATTATAGCCATTGTACTCCTATTCATAAATTACTTTTGAATAATGCTTGCTTTTGAAAGATCTCAAAATATCTCACAATCGTACATTTAGGCTAAGAAAGATGATCTACAAGCATGAATGATGATTAAGTTGCTATTTACATGGTCTGCAAATGATGCAGCTAAGAATTAAGGGCAGATTTACTATTTCAAGTGGATTAATCAGGAGCTACAATATAAAGTCACATGAATTTTCTTACATTTCACGTAGCACCAGTGAACTTGTAATAATTGAATTGTTTATCTGTAAACCTGTTGTGTAAAGGATTAGATTTGTTAGACCTTTATAAGATTTTAGTGGGCCTGCAAATCCAAAAAAGTTTGAAATCTCAGTGGATACTTGCTCACAGCCAGTTTTGAAATTCAGCTGCTCTGTTCTTACTCTGTCCCACTTCCAAAATAGTACTGTCTGTATTTATTTAACTGCTAAGGAAGAATGTGATCCTCACTAACCCACTCAGACACCGGGCTCAGCTCTGGCAGGCTGCTGGAAGAGGGTCGTCTCTTGGGCTTTTCCAGAGGGTTGGTGCTGCCCTTCCCCAGCTGCCCTCCCCCTGCCAGCCCTGGGTGTGTGCCAGCAGTGACACGGGCTCTGTGGGCCTGAAGCCTGGCTCCTCTCCAGACAGAATCTACAAAAAAAATCCCTCCAGGGATGTCCACAGAGATAACAACCCCATCCTCTCTTTCATTTCTGTTCCTCAGCCCATCCTTGCTAGCAGTGACACAGAAAGCAGGGGTGGTTTGCGTCCAGGTTGCACATACACCTCCAAAGTACATGTTTTCTATTGACTGGCTTTCCAGTGACAAAAAGGATCCTCTCTACCTTATTCCTTCTTGACATCGGAAGCAAAAGTGGGACTGGAAGAGATTTTATTTTGTGCTATTTTTTTTCTTGCTCATATTTTAAATTTCTGTGGAGTTGAAACATAGTTGCTGCTGCTCAATATTTCTTCACCTTGGTTTTAGAATTTTTGCCCCTACCTTTAACAGACATATGAACATCAGTGAACTGTGCCTGGCATGTGAAGCTAAACACAGACCTTGGGTGAAATGAAGCACTGGGAGTTTAGACCAGGTCTGTAGTTTTTCTGCATAATGTCAGCTCATTGTACAATTCTTCATAGCTTTGTGTGTGGGGAAAAAAATGAATACAAATTGAAAGTTCTTTTAGGGAGAAGCAGCAGGAGGGTGTAGTCAGAAGCCTGGCTTCTTAGAGTGAACCAGTGCCAGAAACTTCTACTGGCACAATACATGGGGTCAATCAAGGACAGGCAAAGTGTCTGGATACTTCTTCAGCAGCAGTGCCAGCCAGTGGCAGCTTAAGCTGCCCATGAAATTGGACCTGAATCTTATGTAAAGCGGGATCTCACAGGTCTGTAATTTAGGTATGATTCCAGACCTGCAAAGCTTATGGGCTCTTAAATCCAATCTGTTTCAAATCCATACAGGAACCTCCATGAAGTGTGTGTACATGTGTGTATGTGGGGGAGAGGGATGGGAACCTGGGCAGGAGAAGTAGGACTGGGAAACCGCTAAGTAACAGCCCTGTCTGTGTCTTGTGTCAACTGTGTGATGCAGTTGTTGTTCAGGAGGCAAAAGTCCATATTCAGGGCTCTGACAGGCAGACACAAAGAACCTGAGGCAGCACAGAGAATTTGCCAGGAAAGCAGGGAAGAGACACAAGCAGAAAACAGTTTTCTCATTGTTTCATCACAGCAATGTTCCTGTTTGTTCTTTGTTTCCCATTTATGTGGGAAATGGCACATTCCAAAATGACTACTTTGAAGTGTTCCTTGGACCTCATCCCTGAGCTCAGTTCTGTTTAATAACAGAGAAAATGTAATATTGCAGCTGTTCTGCTCACCGTAAGTTGGAAATCAGGCCAAAGAAACAAGAGAAAGTTACTGCAAATTGATCTTCATAGTGAATCTGAGCATGTGATGTTTCCTTAAAATAGTTACATGCACTGCATTCTTGCAGTAGGGAGTTGGTGTCTGCCTCAACCTCACTCCTACATCTCCCTGGCCAGCTCAGGAAATGTCTCCTTTTGTAGACTGTGAGTATGTGCAAGTGCTTCTTTCCAGAAATGCAGAATGTGAGTTTAGTAACTCTAAAGAACCAGAAGACCCTCTGCACCTTCAAATGAGAGTTGCCCTTTGGAACATTTGAGTACATGCAGTTCTGTAAAATATTACACACAGAACTGTTCAACAAACTAATGTTAGTGCAAACTAATCAATACAAAGCAGACAGATCTATAGATCAAATGTACATGTGAACACAAACACATGACCTTGGCATTATTTATTTGCCTTATGACAACCCTCAAAAAGCCAAAATGTGACCTACCAACTTTTATAAGGGGAGTGATTGGCGAGGAGTCAATATGAGTTTTGCCATCATGCCTTTATCACCCATTTTTGCAAATAGTTTATACACTTTACCTTACCAGAAGTTCTCAAATTGACCCAACTTGGCTTGTTGCAGCAGCTTCAGAAGAGATGAGGAACTTAGCAATTGTACAAGAGAACTGCATGATAGTAGATAAAGTCTGCAAGTTGACGTATGTCACTGTGTTATGAAATGTCACTGATGTGTTGTCACTGATGAGTGAGCAATCATGGACTTTGTCCTTAGGCTGCGCCTTGGTGTTTCACTGAGGTTTGTGCTCACTGCTGCTAAAGTTCAGAGAATGACAAATGAGCTCACTAGCAACACTTGACTGCGAGGGGGAGTTCCCAGGGCTCTGCAGGAGGACAGAATCAATCCCATTCAGTTATGAGGTGCACGGCAGACAGTGATGCTGAAACGTGTGTACATCACATCCACAGAACTGGGAAGAAGTTGGTAGTACCCAAATGAAACGTGGAAGGTCAGTTACTGTAGGGCAGTTAAACCATTTGATTACATTCCCACCTGGGTCATGTCTCATAAGCCTCTGATTGTTTGTCCTACTCTCTTCCAGAATCTGTTGAGCTTGTCCATGAATTTACTGGATTGCAGAGTCCTAAAATGAACTCCATCAGTGGCTTTGCTGGTGCCAAGTAAAGGGAGATGACTGCTTTCCAGGGTTTGTGTGCAGTGCCACTTTCAATGGCCTAGAAGTAATTTACTTCCTCTGCAGCAGCACATTGCTATGACAGGCTCTAATTTGCTTTCCACATCATCACTTTCTAAAGATTTTTACTATTTTGAATTCATAAACTGAATTAAAATTCTAAAATGTAGTAACTTCTTTTTGTTATTAAAGTCCACCTCCTTGATCTTAAATTATTTCTTGTATGAATCAATGTTTCTCCATTCCTTCTTCCACCTTCCAGTGGATTTGGCTAGTTTGGTGTCATCTGCCAATTTTAGAAACTCAGCTTCTGTTTCTCCTTGACTACAATATTGGGTAGACTTGACCTGCCTGAAAGGCTGTCACCCAGTTAAGCCCCATTTTGTGGCAAGCGGACACACATGTGCTTTATTCTGGTGTGTTGGTACTGGGGCGGTTACCCTGCTCGGATGAAACACAAGGCTAAGCACTCCGTCAAACAGCGCGGGGCAGCCCAATTCTCGTGGGAGAGCCCGGGATCAGCGGGAAGGAGGTTCCCGGGGATCACCGCCATGTTTGGCGGCCCCATGCCGGCCGCCCGCACCGGAAGTGCCCTCGCGCATCGGTGTATCCAATGGCACGACGGAGGCGCCCCTCAGCGACCGCCTCCCGGCTGCTTCCTGCGCTACCATTGGTCGAGCGCGCCGTCCATCAGCCCGCGCCGCGGGCCGGGGTGCGCGCCTGCGCGGTACGGTGCGGGGAGCGGCGCGCGGCGGAAGCGGCGGGGCCGCGGCAGTTCCGCCTCGGCGTCGGTGGCGCTGCACAAAATGGCGAAGATCGCCAAGACCCACGAAGGTCAAACCGCCCGGGGGCGGCTCCGCGTCCGCGCCCGCCGGGCCCGCGCGCCCGGGCATCGCTCGCCGGTTGTTGTGCTTCTCGGCGCCTCGGCGCGGCGCCGGGCGCGGCCGGGCGCCCGCGATGCCGGGCGGGCCGCGGCTCTGTGTAATGGCGGCTGCGCCGTCAGCGGCGGGCCCGGGCCGCGGGGTAGCTGGGGCCGGGGAGCGCTCGCTGTGCCCGCGGGGCACACGGAGCGCCGTCCCTGCGCAGCCGCCCCCGCGGCGCGGCCCCCCCGCCCGCAGAGCCCGCGGCCGGCCCTCCGGGCAAACCCCGCGGCGGGTTTCGAATCGGAGATGCCGGCGAGGCGCGTTTATTGCAGCGCCCGAGCCCTTCGGCCTTGGCCCGCGGTGAACAGCGGCCGGAGGGGCGGCAGAAGGGGTGGTGCCACCGGAGCCGGTGCGACTGGGCTGATCCCGGGCCGCTGCTGGATGAGAAAAGCGCCCCGGAGGAGGGGAAAAAACGCCAGGGCCCCGGCGTGTCAGCTGCCATTTTACACGCATTTCCTGCCTGTTTATGTAGAAAAACTGCCCCCCCGAGTGGTTTGGGGAGCGAGGGCTTTCACAGGCCGCGTGTTATTCCCGAAGGCGGCGGAGCGCGCTGCTGCTTCCAGCCCTTTGCAGCGGGAATGAAAGCTGTCCTTGTGGATATTGACCGTGGCTTGCCCTGCTCTTAATATGTTCAGACAACGGAGAATAATTTTGAGAATTATACCACTTCTCTCTTTCTGCTTTTGGGGTTTTTATTCGTGTTTCTGTGTACGATAGGTGATCTGCCGTATTTTGCCTTAGTTTACATCCGTAATTCCCTGATCGAAAACCACGTCCGGACGGTGGTTGTGCATTGGGAAGTAGGCAGGGCGCCCGGGTA
This sequence comes from Lophotriccus pileatus, assembly GCA_035583135.1. NCBI lineage: Eukaryota > Metazoa > Chordata > Aves > Passeriformes > Tyrannidae > Lophotriccus > Lophotriccus pileatus. Next base: position 28,737,304 of record JAWWES010000171.1, read on the forward strand.
GTCATTGTCTTTTGCGGGTGCAGTTTCTAGTTTCCAGTTTTGCACTAAAAAAACTTTTCAAATGGACAGCCATCTTCTCCGGTGGAAGTGAGGTTAATGTAGTCTTTAACACTGCAGACCTAATCTGAGTTTAGGGATGAAGAAAAGCTTAAACTGCTGTCCTCACCTTTTTTTTATTATTTAGTTTGATTTTTTTTAATTCTAGGACATTTTTGTAGAATTGCAGAGGTTGTTTGTTTATATGCTGTGACCTCCGTAAGGGTTTGTGAGAGTATTACACGTCACGATGCTCTGGTGCTCTGCCTCTCATATTACTTGAATAGATTTTTGTAATAAAAGGGTAGAATTGTTGTAGGATTTTTTTTTAAACTTAAGTTTCTTACTTATTGGAGCAAATGGTGGGCCGCTGACTTCAGTGAAAACATTGACATGCTTTCTGCTGCACGTTTTGATTAGTGTTATATCAGAACATGTTTTAATCAGGGAGTAGTTCAATAAAGATATGTTTACCAGGGTATGATCATGTAATGCTCTTTCCCAGCTCAAGAGGCTTATTATTTTTCTAATGAGCTCTATCCTATTTTTTTTTCAGTTCCTGACTTAATTTTCCAAATCGAGTTGTTTGTTACTAAATCATCTTAGAAGATTTTTTGTGTGTTTGTACTGGTTTTTTTTAATACTTATTGGCTGATGTGTTCAAGACACAACTTGAAAAATGCATCAAAACAGTTGGAGATTGTGTCAGCTACATAGTTTAAGGGGGTTTTAGGCTGAAAAGTAAAGTTTTAAATGGCAGCTTATAAAGCCTCAGTAAACGATTGGGCTTTGAATTCTACTGGAATTAGTTTTTAATTTAATTTTTTTTCTTGCTCAGAGAAGAGCAAAGAGATCACCAAACATAATTGATCTAATGTGTATGAGAGTGCTAAGGTAGTTAGAAATAAATCTGCACAGGGCAAGCTAAATGTGCAAAACTGTGATAAAGCATGAAAATGTAGAAACTGTTTGCTCTCTAAAGTACTACTTCAGTATAGGGTCTGGTTCTGCTTTGCTTTTTTAATGTTGCAAGTAGAACTACGTGTGTGGTAGGGGAGTACATATTTTGAGGAAGGCTCTCATGACCTCTCTGAGCTAGATGTTCACTGACTTCCAATTCAAATGTGTTGACTTTCATAATATTCAGCATTTATAGTATGCTTCAACCAGCTGTGCATGTTAAAGTTATTTATTTTAAAATACCAAAATATATTTAAGTAAAGTACAGAAAATGTATGAACAGTAGGATGTTATCCCCCTCTTCTTTTTTCCCTCTTAACTCCTACTCCTTTTACTATTTCTCTGTCATTTCTGTTAATGTCCTGGTTAACTAAATCATCAAACGAGTACTTTGCTTTGCACAATGTGTTTTTAAGCTTTGTGATTACTCTTCCTTAATTTGATTTGTATTGAATTGCTTTGTTAAATAGGGTGTGAGCTTTTTCAGGAAAGTGCCACTTAGCTCACGGAAGGTAAACACATCTTGAGTGTCAAAATAGCATTTTCCAGCTGAATATGCGGTGCTTTCCAAGGGGGCCACCAGGCAGCCTGTTGCTGCAGACCTCCTGGTTCAGAGGGTTTTGTGCATGTCAGATGGGTGTCCTCTTAAAGTACTCCATTTAAATTGGCACCCAGGAACTGTGTGGCATTAGTTGAAAGTTATGGTCACCACGAATGGGGTTTGTTAACACTGTCCTATGCAGACTTTCTTTGGTGTAGATAACCCAGCAGGCTTTGCTGTAAGGAGTGAGAATGCTCCTTAGTCTGCTAACAGATGTAAATTTAAAGGAGAATGCCAATAGAAAATGAGACCTATACCCTTTTCAGTAAATGTAGCTGTTTAAATATAAGAGAACAAGGCTTTAGTATGCTAAGTGTTGGTAAGAACTGCTAATAGGAAAATATCTTTACATTAATGCTATTGCTGCAGAAATCCCAGGATTGTTTGAATAGACTCTATTGATGGTAGTAGTGGGGGAAGTCCATGCACAAGCAAATCTGTGTGGCCCATCCTGTGGGGAGGGGCTTGTATTTGGCTGAGTTATGTGTTCAGATTGATTCAGTGAACAGGTGATAGAAAGGCAGGATGATCCTGTGGTGTAGGCAGGATCTGTAGGCTTTCTTTTGTGTGTTGAAGTTGATCACAGCTATGGATGTTCAGTCAGGACTTACTGTGCTACTGAGGAGGCAGAACATTGTTCTAGTAACTGCTCTTTAGAAATAAACAGTGTTACTGTACTCTAAAAATCACTCAGTGCCAGTAGTGCTGTCCTTGGGAGAGAAGGAAGCTTCAGGTGTTCCCTTTCACCCCAGAGCTGCATTGTAGCAGGCTGCAGAAGGAATCAGGAACTTGATCTGCTCTCTGGAACAAACAGAAAGAACTAAAAAAATCTGTGAGGGGGATATTTGAGTTGCACTGGTTCCACAAGCATGCCATAGGATGACTTCACCAAAGTATAATACCTTAAGATGACATGGGTGAGCAAGATACCTGTGCCTCCGGAGGTCATCAGAGACCCCCGAGGGCAAGAGAGAGATCCCTACTTCCAGAGACCCCTGAGGGCAAGAGAGAGATCCCTACTTCCAGAGATCCCTGAGGGCAAGTGAGAGATCCCTAATTTGGCAGTAGTTTCTTTCTGCTGCTTCTCCAAGAGATAATGTATTGGGAAGTAACGTACCTCAAGTTCTGGACTCACTGGGATCCCCTGTACTGTGCAGGATTTTAGTGGGAGCTGGATGTACCTGCAGGCAGGAACCAGCAGGCGCTCACAGCCAGAAAATAAGGCTTTTGTCAGGTTTCAGCTTCTCATGAGCTGAGTTTCTGTAACACAGAGGTGGCTGTCCAAGTTATTCTGCTCTAGATACCTGCAAAAGGTTGATGGAAGCCCTTAAGTGGCTGGAGCAATATTTTAATCAACCTCTATGGTATGTATTCTGTGGGTGGGACTCTTGATGAGTTTAGAAGCATATTTCTGCTCTTTTGCCACAAGACCACTGCAGGAATTGCTGATTTGCTGTCACGTGTACTGTGCTTAATGCGAAGTGGGTGTTCCTCACTGCCAGCTCCTGCAGGCTGTCTGTGAACACTCACTCAGTCATGCTGTTCTCACTCAGCTCTCTGGCAAAGGTTTCTCAGGTGTAACTGTGTGTTCAGTTGCCTCTCCAGAAAACATGCCTTTGTACAGGAGGCATAATTTGGCTTACAGTGGTATGTGGTTTGTTTGTTTGCTTGCTTTTTTTTTTGGTTTGTGGCAGTCTGATAAGAAAAGATAAGAACCCAGCCCTGACTTTAAGTAAAAACTTTACAGTTTGAACTTTTAAACTAAGCAATTCAGATCCAATAATTTGCATTAGCAATAATCTTACCTTTAGAAGAAAAGTATTTTAATTTTATTTTTTGTCAGATTTCTTAGCAGATCTTGTGGTCTAGTGTCTTTTGCAAGCTGACTTGGTGGGAAAACCTTATGAAATTTTTTTCATCCTGAAAAAGAGAAATGAACAACAGTAGTAAACAACTAGTGAATAGCCAAGATTTAAGATTATTTAGGAACAGAATTTCCTGTAGCTTTTTTTGTAAACTGGCAAATTTCCCTTAAGTTAATGTAGCAGGCAATACCACTTCAGGTGAGAAAGGGTCAATCACAGAATCACTGGTGTTGGAAAGGGTCTTTTGAGACCTTCCTCTCAAGCATGATCCTTTGTATTTCTACAGCCATAAAATGCAACTCTTGGGTATTTTTTTTGGCCATGAAAGTAATTGTTTGATTTGTTGAAGTTTACATGATATGGATAATTGTCTTTACATAACTATTGACTCAAAATTCATATGGAAACAGTAATAATTTTTGGAGTTAGTTGTGCCTTAGTATACCTGCATCACAGTTATATTTGCTGAAGACTGTTGGATTACTGCAGTTTATTTTCTTATTGCGTTACAAGAGATAGGGGAAGGCATGGTTTAATTTGGTTCCTGTTTTTGTGTATTAACAAGTTCGTGTTCTTTCAGAAAGTACCAAATTTCCAAGGTCAAAGATGGCCACTGGAGCTGATCAGAGTCAGATCCTGATACAGTAAAAGAATGGCAGAGCTCCCATTTGTCCTGTTTGAAGGGTGTTTTGTTATCCAGAAGAATAGTAGACTCTTAAGAGATGGTGGTGCAGGCAGGAATAATGATGAGTAAAGAACATCTGATCTACCAGAGTGAAAAGAAACTGGTCCTAAGTTTGGGGTTTTTTTTTATTAAGTTGATACCCAATGGCATATTAGTTGGGTTTTTTAATTTATTTATTCAAAGACAATACAGAAAACGCAGTGCAGTGTTTTCTCAGCTTTTAGAACTCTTGCAGTAGCTCTTTTGAACAGATGAGTTTAAATTAGCAAAATTGATGATAACATTGTGGAAGGCTTTTTTTAATGAGAGGATTACATTTGTTGGGAACGTGTTTTGTTAGTGTAGTGTTGAGAAATATTGCTGTGGTATAAATTACCTTCTCTCCTATCTCTGAAAGATGAGATAGTTTGATTAGTTTGCTTTATGCCACACAATTAAAGTAGTCTGTGCTAGATAATATTACAACTTCAGGAAAAGCTGCTTATAAATAGATTATAATTTGTGGCTTATTTATTTATTATTTAAAGCGTTATAGGTTATGGCACCTTATAGTTTTGTGTGTCATGTATGTTTATTTCTTTTGTGATAATCTTTGAGATTGGGCAAAAAACTGTTTACTGTACATAGTAACATGAATTACATTTTGTGTGTATGTGTAAAAAGACTTTTTTTTGTGTGTCTTTACCCTAGATATTGAAGCACAAATTCGAGAAATTCAAGGAAAAAAGCCTGCTCTTGATGAAGCACAAGGAGTAGGCCTTGATTCCACAGGGTATTATGATCAAGAAATTTATGGTGGCAGTGACAGCAGGTTTGCTGGATATGTCACTTCTATTGCAGCAACTGAATTGGAAGATGTAAGTGATTTTATGTATTTGTTGTTTAGGGCATGCAATCCACTTATTTTTAAATAAATTTTGAGTAATTTTTAATAGCAATTGTTTGTAGTAAAAACAGTTGTCATTAAAGCCATATTGGGCCAATTATATCTTATCTGGGGAGCTTATAATCCTAGAATAGTTTGTGTTGGAAAGGACTTCAAAGATCATCTGGTTCCAATTGCCCTGCCATGGGCAGGGACACCTTTCACCAGATCAGGTTGCTCAGAGCACCATTCAACCCAGCCCTGAACACTTCCAGGGATGGAAGATCCACAGTTTCTCTAGGCAACCTGTTCCAGGGCCTCACCACCCTCCCAGTGAAGAATTTTTTTTCCCTGATATCCAGTCTAAACCAGCTCTCTTTCAGTTAGAAGCCATTCCTTCTTGTCCAGTCACTACATGCCTACATCCCTTCTGATATTGGCAGGTCACATTTAGGTCTTCTCTTAGCTGAACTATCCCAGTTCTCTCAGCCTTTCTGCATGAGAGGGGTGCTCCATCCCTCTAATCACCTTGGTGGCCTTCTGGACCTGCTCCATCGGGTCCATGTCCTTCCTGTGCTGAGGACCCCAGAGCTGGGTGCAGCACTCCAGGTGGGATCTCACCAGAGCAGAGCAGAGGGGCAGAATCCCCTCCCTCACCTGCTGGCCACTCAGCTTTGGGTGCAGCCCAGGACAGGGTTGGCTTTCTGGGCTGCCAGAGCACATGACCAGGTCATGTCCAGCCTCTCAGGCACCCCTGAGTCCTTCTTGGGAGAACTGCAGTTTTAAGCCTGGCTTGTACTTCATGAGTTGCACTTTGAGAGCCTTGTAGGCCCAAGCAACAGGCAAAAAATTGTGGCCTGGCACTTAATCAATGTCAGCTTTGCCTAGAGTTAATTAACTTTTTTCTGTTGTTGCTGCCAAGATTAAAAATGACAGTAAAAAATCTAATAAATCTTTGTCCAACAAACTTCAGTGACTATTCTAAGATTTCTATTTCTACTTATTTTCAAATTTGAGAGCAGTTTTTTGAGAATTGGCTTTGTCACTGTATTGTGTTCTCCTTATGTATCCTGCCTGTAAGATTACTTTATGTTAATTTCTAATTTAAACATTTGACCACATTTTCAGTTGCAGGAGCAGTCAGAAATTGCAGTTCTACTCATAAATACATAGGCAACTACATATTACACTGAGTGAATTATACTTTTAAGACTGAAGAAGGTTATGTTCAGTTTAGTCCTCATTGATACGTTGTTGGTTGTGGTATTTTTTTTTTTAGTATCATCCATAAACTTCTAAGAATCCCTTAATTAAAAATTTCTGTTACTCTGGGACCCACTAAAAAGTTTCCTAGTTTTAAGAGCAGTTTTCCTTTTTTGTTGCTGTAAGTTATTGCATAGAAACTGACTACTAATATGAAGAAATAGATATCAAAATTGAGTGCTGCTTATTGGCATTATGATTAAGTATAATAAACTAGCAGAATGTATCTCTGAATTTTTCACTGTTTCTGAAGCTTTTTTATAGGGTTATTTACTCAAGTTTTGTTCCATATAACTGACTTCTATGAGAAATAGTTTGTTTATCAATGCACCAGTTTTCATATGCCAACTAAGGAGCTATATCAGAAGTGGTAATATGAAATACAGATGTTTTGTCTGACTATTGTAGGTAAACACAAGCATACTTGATAAAAGGTAACATATTGCAGAATACTTGAGCCTTGTAGAGATCAGGACACATTTTTAGTGGTATGGGCGTAATAATAAAAACTGTATGAGAAAGCTTGCTAAAATTTGGAATTACTGTGTCCATTTCCATCTTTACTATGGCCACAGCATCTTCATTTGATGTTAGTTTATCTACATATAATGTCAGCATGACAAATTTGCTGTGTCTCTTTACTGCCAGGATGATGATGACTACCCTTCCACCAGTTTGCTTGGACAGAAGAAGCCGGGGTACCATGCCCCGGTGGCATTGCTCAATGACATACCACAGTCTACTGAACAGGTAACTGAAGGCGCAGCAAAATACTGGTTTAGGCGTTAGGGCAAAGGAGTGTTAAATATTGTCCATAGCACACCTTGACTTCTGGAAATACAAGATGTATTTTAAGGGCTATGGCTTTTTAATTTTGCTGTAAGCTTGTTACTGCTTTAGCTTGGAATTTCACAGGGTGATAAAAATTGGCACTTTGCATGTAAAGCCCATTTTTGAGGAAAATGTAATCACATAAGTTTTATATTCCTGGAGTATTTTTCTGTGAAATTCAAAAACATTTGAAGTGGCATTAAGTCACACTACGGAAAGAAGGGGAAAGATTGACAGCACAAAATGCTTTGGTAACATGGGAATAAACTCTTAAAATAGAACATTTTTATCAGAAGTGATTTCATAAGAAGCTGTGTTTAAAAAAAGTGAAATTCTAGTTACAGAAGTAAAATTTATGTTAGCATGATGTTTTGACATAACTGCATAGTCGAGATGGAAAATAATCTACGTCTTTTTAGTAACACCTGAAAATGAATAAGTACCAGACAGTTTTCATATTGCTCCTCATACATATGTGACTAACAGGCTTTTTTTGTTGTTTTTAGTATGATCCTTTTGCAGAACACCGTCCTCAAAAGATTGCAGATCGGGAAGATGAGTACAAAAAGCACAGGCGGATGATGATAATTTCCCCTGAGCGTCTTGATCCTTTTGCAGATGGTAATTTATTTTGACTTTTCTATACCCTGTATGAGATTTTTGTCTTTAATTGTCTTTAGCCCTTTGATTTCTGTTGGCATGCTTATAAGCTTAGTTTTGTTTTTAAACATCCCCTTTTCATAGAGATTTGGTTGAAAATCTAGATGCCATATACTTCATCTTTATAATACGAGTTTTCTTTCCAGGTAGAAGGACAAGAAAATTGTCAATGAGCCATTGCCATAGAAACACAAAGGGTTAAAGGTTTCTCTTTTCTTTTGTTTTGGGTTGTGCGTTGTACTGTGAACAACTTGTGTATTGAGTGCTCAGATTCATTCAGTACCTTGAAAGTTTTCATTCCGAGCCATAGATTTACAGGGTTACTGCTTTTGAAATGCTAGTTCTCAATTAGAGCACCTAATTCTTACCATCCTATGTAAACCTTAGGTGGTATAGCTAAAAGAAACAAAAGCATATATAAGACTTTGATACTACTAATAGTTCAAGTCTGTTCTGATAATTTGAGAATGCAAGTCAGGAAAAGGGGTGTTAGTGGGTCTGAAATTTTCTTCAGGTGAGTGAGTTTCACATGTGGCAATAAGATGCCTGTTGGCTTAAAATTAGTAGCTATTTTGCAGGTTTTACAATTGAGAATTTCAGCCTGCATGAATTAATAGGGATATTAATTATTTTACTTGCTTAATTGTAATTGATATAAACATGTATTGTCAGAATTCACAGGCCCATACTAACTGTCCTTAATTTCTTTCCTACAGCAGTACTGCTATATGCCAGTCCTGTCTGCATTCTTAAGGGTGCAGTTCAACACATCCTGTGTAGATTATGGTGAAAAAGTATTCCAAAGGAAAGTCCTATCAAAGCTAGTGTCAGAAAGACACAGCCAATTGGGCAGTGACCTTCAGCATAGAAATGTTTAAGAAGTTTATTTTTTTCCCTAAAGTATAATGCTATACCACTTGTATAGCAGATCTGCACATTTTTCTTAAAGAAAAGTGTTTGTCTTGACAAGTCTCATTTCTATAAAGTTGGGCTTCTTTTAAAGTATTAAAAAATTTAATTAATGCAAGATACACAGCATAAAACAGCATATGGTGTACAAAACCCATTTCCTGTGAGTATTGTTGTGGTGGTGTATGTACTGTATTGCATTCAGCTCCCAATCACAAATGTACCTTGAGAAGAGAAGAGGGGGAAAGTGTCATCAAATGGTTTTGTGGGGTTTTTTGTTTTGTTTTATCTTTATTTTTTAATGAAGCCCTGTTACAATATGACACTAGAAGGTCTGTGAGACATGTCCAGATTTGTCAAACTTATAAATGGGTCTTTATGATAAAACAGTTTAAACATTACTTAGGTATGCAATAGTTATTTATAGTCAGATAACAAGTAGGATTTAACAGCTTACACAAGGTAATGTTTTGATTATAAATATCTTTCCAAAGTGTTACTAATGGTAAAGAGATAATTTTCTAGGCTTCTATTCTGCTGCTTGAAGTCAGAACTGCTGATGGAGACAAAAGGCACGAAAGTGTACGTATTCCGGATTAGCAACCCAGGAACCCATCACTTCTGAAGACTCTTAACTGTGTTGTCATTTTATCATTTTTATCGGCTTTAAAATATTTGTTTGAAACTGCAGTAGTTATGTTTGTGTTCAAACAGGTTAAATTGATCAGCAAACTGAATAAACGTAAGATACATGTAATTTTAAAAATTTTCGATCAAAAAGTAAAATTAAATGATCATGGAATAATATAATACTAGAGCAGGACAGTAGAAGTCAATAGTTTCTGCTTATCCTGTACTCATTGTGCTCCATTCCTGTTGCTGTTCTCTTCCACAGGAGGGAAGACTCCAGATCCTAAAATGAATGCCAGAACATACATGGATGTTATGCGTGAACAGCATTTAACAAAAGAAGAGGTGTGTTTGGGGGAGGGTTTTCCACTTGAACTGAGTTTCAATTTACAGCCTTTGAAAGCATGTTAAGAGAGTGGGAATGTAAATTCTGTTGACTTTGTCTTGACTTAAATGTCCTTTTCCTTGGAAATCCCTGTTCTTCACATATTGAAAGTCAATAGAATTTAAAGATGAAAGTTTTGAAAAAACATCTGTTCTACATAATAACTAAGCAATGCAGGGAGAAATATATTGAGACTATATTCATCTGGATTTTTTTATAGCACTTGGGCTTTGTCGTTTATTTTCTTAGAGAGGATGAGAGACAAATTCTTAACAGTGACTGAGAAGTATTCAGTGTCAGATGTTTGTTTTTGTGAGCTCTGTGTAAAGGGAATCCAGGGAGGTTTTAAAAGGCTTTTGTTAAAGTATTTACAACAGATGTTGTAATACTAAGATGTAATATAAGGTTGACATTTGGTTATAAATATTAAGAAAAAAGAAAAGGAAAAAATAAAGTAGATTCTTTACTCATGGCTATTAAAAATTCATTTTAGTAGATAAAAAGATACTGGTAATAAATCAGATTTCTGCTGTAAAACCTACAGTGCCATCTTGTTAATTGGAGCAATACCTTGTAGTCCTAGTGACTTCTGACATTGATTTATCATACTTGTCTTATGCTAATTTTGGAATTAGTTCATAATTTTGACAGTCTTACTGCTTATGGATCCATTGTTAAGTGCAAAACAGTCTGGGTTAGTGTGCTCTTTCACCAGTATCATTGCAGAATTTTAAAGAAGAATCCCAGGGCTTTATGTCATGGGATGCAGCTCACATGAACATATTCTCTAAATCATCCACCTTTAATTTACTGAAATAGAAGTTGTTTGAAACAGATGGGTAATGATTTTAAGGCGTACATATGGGTGACAGAAACTGATGGCTTTCAGAATTCTCTATGCAGTTGCATTTGCTGTAAGAATAGCTTTTATAGAAAAATCAATTTAAAACCAACCCCTCTAAACACATACCTGCTCTGTCAATGTAGAAGAATTTGAAAAAACAGTGACCTTGAAATGAAAGCGGTAGTTAATTACATGCTATTTGAGCAAAAAACAGCATGAAAAGATATGGTAGAGCTGAAAAAACTGTTTTAAAGGTATAATCTGAAGAGGCCTTCTCAAGAAACATGTTTCTTATGTTTGTATTTTTGTGCTTTTGAACAGAGGGAGATTAGGCAACAACTAGCTGAAAAAGCTAAAGCTGGAGAGCTTAAAGTCGTCAATGGAGCTGCATCTCAGCCACCCTCAAAACGCAAACGGCGTTGGGATCAGACAGCTGATCAGACCCCTGGTGCTACACCTAAAAAATTATCCAGTTGGGATCAAGCAGAGGTAATAATCCTAGTAACATTATTAATGCTAATCCTCTTGAATGTCAGAAGTTTCTTCCTGTATTTAAAAGGAGCAACTAGTGGCCTTTTACTGTATAGCGTGATTGATACTGATACTTCTGATCTTGCCTTGTGTAGACTCCTGGACATACACCATCTCTGCGATGGGATGAGACTCCAGGCCGTGCAAAGGGTAGCGAAACTCCTGGTGCCACCCCAGGCTCAAAAATATGGGATCCAACTCCCAGTCATACCCCAGCAGGAGCAGCAACACCCGGCCGGGACACGCCTGGTCATGCAACACCAGGCCATGGAGGTGCCACTTCCAGCGCACGTAAAAATCGATGGGATGAAACACCAAAAACAGAGAGAGGTATTGATGGCAAACTGCAACGTGCATAATAAGTTTTGAATGGTTAATTGTATTGGATTTTTTCCCTTGAGGTTAACAGTGGGTTCAGAAGTCGAGCAAGAAGTAATTATGCTCTGACATCTAGTGGTTGATGTGGGATGTTGTTCTTGTTGGAGTTTGTAGCATTGAGTTTTGCCTGTGAGCTTCACTCACACCTGTGAAAGTATCTGGGCTTAAAAATTGAATCAAAGTTTGGTGGTGTATTTAATGACTGCTGCAGGGTGGGATTTTCATGTCTAGAGGACATAGTAAGGGAGCTCACAATGAATTGCTTTTCATAATACATTTGTGTGTGTTGATTCTGAACAGTTTAATTCTTTTGAAGAGGTTTTCATTAAAACAAGTTTTGGAAGCATTTTCTCACCTGCCGTGCTTGAATTTGGCTCTTGTGTCAGAACAGTGGAAAACTGTTTTTTGCCTAATGCTTTTATCAGGAGAGTAGTAATTTGTTCAGTTTCTAGAATATCTGAGTAGTTCAGGTGTTTTTTTTAGAATTTTATCTTTTTATGCTAAGAGTCATCAAGGAGATGGCATATTTTTTTCATAAAAGGAAGTTCTCTGTTGTATGTTTTTAGTGTAATGCCTGTAATTTTTTTTTTCAATATTCATCAAAGTAGTCTTTAGTTTTTTGTCTACTCTTTGTTTACTTGATACTCTTTAATTTGTGTAGAAATGGGAATGATACTGAAAATGAGTCTGGATGTCAATGCTATAGTTGAAGTATGTACTGTTCAGCTTTCTGCAAAAATTGTTTTGTTTTTCCGTAGATACCCCGGGCCATGGCAGTGGATGGGCTGAGACACCTCGTACAGACAGAGGTGGTGACTCCATTGGTGAGACACCAACCCCAGGAGCCAGTAAAAGAAAATCCCGATGGGATGAAACGCCTGCGAGCCAGATGGGTGGCAGCACTCCTGTTCTGACACCTGGCAAAACACCCATTGGGACACCAGCTATGAACATGGCAACCCCTACACCAGGTAAGCTCAGTCACTTGGCTAAGGCTTCACTTTGTTTTGTGGGAATGAAGGTTTACCTCTGTGTTGTGTCTTGAAATAGACTGCTGGCTAACGTGCTCTCTTGCCTGTATGAAAGCATTCAGTATATGCTCAATTTACTGTTTTCAATGTCCCCAGCAATTTGATTCTGGGGGGGAATTGAGACTTAAGTTACGTGTCTGTTGCTGCTCAGTAAAAAATTGATAAAAGGCTCTCTAAAAAACTGATATCTTACTACAGATTTCAAGTGCTGTGGAAATTCGAGAGCACTGAAAAGCTGAGTAAACAAGTGATCTCCTTCTGCATACAGAAGATTTTTTTTTTTTTAAATACTTCTTTTTTTATTTGAATACAGGTCATATCATGAGCATGACTCCTGAACAGCTGCAGGCTTGGCGTTGGGAAAGGGAAATTGATGAGAGAAACAGACCACTTTCAGATGAGGAATTGGATGCTATGTTTCCAGAAGGATATAAGGTAATTCATCTGGATTAAAATACAGCAGATCATGATGTGTTTTTTTTTTTTCTTGCCAGGGATTTTTTTTTTTAATTTTTATTTTATTTTTTGATAACTTATTTTTTTATTTTTTTGTGGGGGGGGGGGGGGGGGGGGGGGGGGGGGGGGGGGGGGGGGGGGGGGGGGGGGGGGGGGGGGGGGGGGGGG
>JAWWES010000171.1:28750501-28768129 GCA_035583135.1 Lophotriccus pileatus
TGTTTTTTTTTTTTTTTTTGCCCGGGTTTTTTTTTTTTAATTTTTTTTTTTTTTTTTTATAAATTTTTTTTTTTTTTTTTTATCCCCCCCCCCCCCCCCCCCGGAAGTAGAATGTTTCATATTGATTATTGATAGTAGGTGCTTATTTGATTTGGTTGCTGATTTTATTGTAAATCCATTAGAAAGGAAGATCTAAAGGTGGTCTGAAAGGCTGGTCATTGTTCTGCTTCTCAGCGTTGGGCATGCCTGTCAGGGCCTGAAATGAGCTCTGAATGGACTGATAAAAATATTAAGTCCAGGTGTAGAAAACGTAGAAGAGAGTAAGAACCAAGTTACTGTATTGATGCAGAATTTGAAGTGCTTCTTTAGTACTTGGAGACTTCAAATTTTATTATCCAAGCTCTCAGCAGTGGAAGTGAGCTTTCTTCTGGAATCTTGTCAATACAGGATAAGCACAAATAAAAACTGTCACAGAGAATTCATGTAGATGTGAACATGGGATCTGATGTAGGCAATAACACTTGTACAAATCCCCAAACAAATAAAATGAAAGCTAGAACTCAAACCATGTTTTATATTTGATGCCTTCCCCTTTTTATGTCGGTTGCATTAAATTAAATGTCGTTCTTTCTCCTGTAGGTTCTTCCCCCACCGGCTGGTTATGTTCCTATTCGCACTCCAGCTCGGAAACTTACAGCAACTCCAACACCTTTGGGAGGGATGACTGGATTCCACATGCAAACAGAAGACCGGACTATGAAGAGCGTTAATGACCAACCATCTGGAAATCTGCCATTCCTAAAGCCGGATGATATCCAGTACTTTGATAAACTGCTGGTAAATGAGGTTTCACTTATGCTGATGTAGCTTTCCTGTTTTCTTTTGAATATGTATCAATGCCCATTTATTTGTCTGGATTTATTTGTAGGTTGATGTTGATGAATCAACTCTGAGTCCCGAGGAACAGAAGGAGAGAAAAATAATGAAATTACTTCTGAAAATAAAGAATGGCACACCTCCCATGCGAAAGGTAAGATGCATTGTCAGATGCATTTATGTAGTTCTTTTTCAAAAATTGACGCTTGTTTTCAGGTTTAGCTTCAGTTGTCCATGGAATTCTCTTTAAGATATTCTTTTAAACTTTGCTATCTATTGTGGTTTAACACCAACTGCCAACTAAACCCCACACAGCTGCTTGCTTCCCCCCAGCTCATGCCCCATGGGATGGGGGAGAGAATCAGAAGAGTAATAGTGAGAAGACTTGTGTTTGAGATGAAAACAATTTAATAATAATTATAGTAATAACAACAACAATAATAATAGTATTAGTAAAGGAAAATAACAAGAAAAAAAGAGAAATAAACTCCAGGAAAACAAGTGCTGCAAATGGAAAACAGTTGTTTATCACCAACTGATGCCCAGCCAGTCCCTGAGCAGCGGCCCTTGACCAGCTTTCCCCCTGGTTTATATTCTGAGCATGATGCCATATGGTGTGGAATATCCCTGTGGTCAGCTGGGGTCAGCTGTCCTGGCTGTGTCCCCTCCCAGCTTCTTTTGCCCCTCAGCACCCTCGCTGCTGGGGTGGGAGGAGGAACAGAAAGGACCTTGACTCTGTGTAAGCCCTGCTCAGCAGTAATTAAACATCCTGTGTTATCAGCACTGTTTGTAGCACAAATCCAAACCACAGCCTCATCCTGTGAGCCTCATCCTCAGCAATTGTGAGAATTAACTCTGTCCCAGCCAAAACAGCGCATCTCTTTAGTGCTTTCTTCCTCTGCTATATCTCTCTACCATTTTGTTTGTCATTCAATGTAGTTTAGTATTATTGCTCTTTCTACAGTAATGTCAGTCGCTAAATGTTTTATGCCTTAAAAGTTTTGGGTTTTTTTACAATTACAAGAAACTAGATTTATAGTTCTTTTTGCTGACAGGGCTTTGTAATTTTCTGGATTTTACTTCCTACACTTAAATTATCAGTGTAGCTCTTAGTTAACTTTTGGCCTTAAACATTAGGCAACACAGTAGCAGTCTCTTCTGCACAGGTTCACTCTGAATTTACCACAGCACCCAGCTGCCTAGGTGCAAGTAAGTGCTGTGCAGCTGATTTTCAGATGGAGTCAGTGTTAGACCAGAAGCATGCTTTTCTTGAAAATTGAACACCTAGGAGTCAACCACACGGTGTTGGTCATCACACATTTGTGTTTAAACAGATCAGCATAAATTTGTTTGAAGTAGAGTTTTGCAGTGGTAGGGGTAAGTATTTTTAAGCTCGTGGTTACAGTCAGCTACATTTTAACTTCGTTAGTATCTGTTTTTATAATTGTTCCCTGTTGTGTCCTTATTTTAACTGGCGGGCTTTTTGGTTTTGTTCAGGCTGCATTGCGACAAATCACTGATAAAGCTCGGGAATTTGGAGCAGGGCCGTTGTTCAATCAGATTCTGCCTCTGCTGATGTCACCAACACTTGAAGATCAGGAGCGTCACTTACTTGTCAAAGTCATCGACAGAATTCTTTACAAATTGGATGACTTGGTCCGACCATATGTACACAAGGTCTGTTGCAGTTTAGTATTTCATCTCTGATTTGCCTTTTCTGCATTTTATTTTCATATTGGAAGAGGGTGATACCATGTTTTTTTAACATAATTAGTTTTCATATTTTTTAAGCCAAACTGTAAGTTTTTATAGTATGATTGAAGTGTGGGCTTTATAGTATTAAGGCATGATGTAAATATTACATATATATCATGCATCATATTGGAGGTGGGAAGGGAATCTTACCTGATCTAGGTAGTATCTCTGGACCAGGTCCTTCAGAAACAAAAAGCTGTAAAAACAATATAGATTTTTTTTTTTCTAAATTTTTTTAAAATTTTAAGCTTGGATCTATGGAATCGTCTTCATTTCATGGACTCTAGTAGGGCCAGAAATACTATTAAAAGTTTTAATGAAGGCAGTATTAATTTGTTCATCTTTTCAGATCCTTGTCGTCATTGAACCACTGCTGATTGATGAAGACTACTATGCTAGAGTGGAAGGCAGAGAAATTATTTCAAACTTGGCTAAGGTAAAATTCCATCCTTCATCAAAGCACTGAGTTAGCTTACCTATAGCTGTGCTGCATGTTTATAGGTGTGGCAGAATGCTGTTCATGAATCCAATTGGTATGTTTCCTGTTTTTTCCTTCAGGCTGCTGGTTTGGCAACAATGATCTCCACAATGCGACCTGATATTGATAACATGGATGAATATGTCCGAAATACAACAGCTCGAGCCTTTGCTGTCGTTGCCTCTGCTCTGGGCATTCCTTCTCTGTTACCCTTCTTGAAAGCTGTCTGTAAAAGCAAAAAATCCTGGCAGGCTAGGCACACTGGCATCAAGATTGTGCAGCAGATTGCCATTCTTATGGGTTGTGCTATCTTGCCTCATCTCAGGAGCTTGGTTGAAATTATTGAACATGGTAAGTTGTGCTTTTCCAGGCCAAATTTTTTGTACTCACTTTATATCTGAAAAATTTGTCATGCCTTCAGTAAGGGACAGCTACAGTAAGGTCCTGGTTTTGTTCTTCTGACACTGAGAAGCATTGAAGCTGACTCTAAAAGAGGAGTAGTGGTTCAGTGTTCCTGAAAATAAATTAATCCCTTTTACACCGCCCCTCTATTTTTTCTGTTTTGAACTTAAGACACAAGAAGTGCCACTCAACACTACTCTCTTGCAGGGCTGGTGGATGAGCAGCAGAAAGTCCGTACCATCAGCGCTTTGGCCATTGCTGCTTTGGCTGAGGCAGCTACTCCCTACGGTATTGAGTCATTTGATTCTGTTCTGAAGCCTTTGTGGAAGGGTATTCGTCAACACAGAGGAAAGGTATATCTAAAATACTTTCTGTAGTTTGAACTGAAATGGATGTGTACCCTCTGTGACTAATTAGAGACGTATTTCTGCCTTTTAATAGGGTTTGGCTGCCTTTTTGAAGGCTATTGGTTACCTGATTCCACTCATGGATGCTGAGTATGCAAACTATTATACCAGAGAAGTCATGCTAATCCTTATCAGAGAGTTCCAGTCTCCTGATGAAGAGATGAAAAAAATTGTGTTGAAGGTATGTCAGAATGATGGTGTAGCATTAATATTGATTATGTATGTATTTCCTTTTCTTAAAAATAAACAAAAAAAAACCAACCCCAAACCAACCAAATGAAAAAAACTCCACCTCAAAACACACACCCTAGAGAATTAAAATTGTTTTGTGATTTTTATTTCCTGCTAGGTGGTAAAGCAGTGTTGTGGAACGGATGGTGTTGAAGCAAACTACATTAAAACAGAAATCTTGCCACCTTTTTTCAAACACTTCTGGCAGCACAGAATGGCATTGGACAGAAGGAATTACAGACAGGTATTTTGGTGGTTTTTTTTTTAGTTGGAAAATTATTTACAGTAGAATAAAATTCATATTAGAATGTTAATTCAGGCTAGATACTTTTGTTTGTACTAGTGATTTAGAAGTTGTGCAGCTAAGGCTCGCAGGCTCTTAGGAGTTTATCAGGACATTTTACATCTGTGTATATGAGTCTACCTCAGTTGTAAGGTGGGGTAGGTTGCCCCCTTTGTGTTAGAAACGTTGGATGATTTCCAAAGGTAAAAACAGTTGTTTGTAATGGACTTCATGTGCCTGATGCTGCTTCTTTTCAGACAAGGGAAATTATTTTCCAGATAGAGAAAGTAGATTTTAACAATGCTTGCTTATCTAACATTTGTGTATTTCAGTTGGTTGATACAACTGTGGAGCTGGCAAACAAAGTGGGAGCAGCAGAAATTATTTCTAGAATTGTGGATGATCTGAAAGATGAGGCTGAGCAGTACAGAAAAATGGTCATGGAAACAATTGAGAAGATAATGGGAAATCTGGGGGCAGCAGACATTGATCATAAACTGGAAGAACAACTTATTGATGGTATCTTGTACGCCTTTCAGGAACAGACAACAGAGGTATGACCAAGGCTGTTCAGTGTGTGGTTTACTTCAGTTGTAAGCCAGTTCACTGTTAGTAATGCAGAAATGTATGCTTCTAAGGTAGATTTTTTTTTTTTTTTTAAGAATCACTTTTTAGATGTCACTGCTCTAATAAATTAAATACAGAAGCAATCTCTGTAGTTTTAGCATTTTAATGGCAATTTTAGATGGTGTCAACTTTTGTTCAAATGTAGTGTTGCTGTTGGTCTGATTTTCCTTTGTTGTTTTTACACCCAGGATTCTGTGATGCTGAATGGTTTTGGCACAGTGGTTAATGCTCTTGGCAAAAGAGTTAAACCCTACTTGCCACAGATCTGTGGTACAGTTCTGTGGCGTTTGAACAACAAATCAGCTAAAGTCAGGCAGCAGGCTGCTGACCTGATCTCTCGTACTGCGGTGGTCATGAAGACTTGTCAAGAGGTATTTTATGGGCTTCTCCTACAAAATTTGCTCTGGTGTGTCATAGTAACGAGAGGAGAGACAAGTAACTTCTAAATCATTTTACTTGGTTGCAGGAAAAACTGATGGGACACTTGGGTGTTGTTTTGTATGAGTACCTGGGTGAAGAATATCCTGAAGTATTGGGCAGCATTCTCGGAGCGCTCAAGGCTATTGTGAACGTTATAGGTATGTTTTTGTGTTCATTACATGGCTGTTCAAGAGAAAAATGAACAGGCATTATAAAACTAAATGTGTCTCTTGGAATTCAACAGGTATGCACAAGATGACGCCACCCATCAAAGATCTGCTGCCACGTCTCACACCTATTTTGAAGAACAGACATGAGAAAGTGCAGGAAAATTGTATTGATCTTGTTGGGCGCATTGCAGACAGGTAAGTTAAGTAATGGTGAAATACCTGACACTCTGTGCAGCAAAAGCTCCAGCTGAGTACTGGATTTGGCATCTGTATATTCTCATATCTCTTGATGTTTCTGAAGTTGTATATAAAGCTTAAGGTGGGATATTTAGCAGGTGGCTGTTGAACATATTGTAATTATACACTGCACGAGAATTTATGTTGCCCACTTACGCAGGCTTAGAATGCACACGATATAATAAATTTTGAGTACACCCTTGACTGGGGAAGGTCTAATGTTAACAGATACCTAATTAACAAAATGGTTCAACAGTATCCCTCTGTTGATAGCAAATGAATAGGTGCTGCAGTTCACGTGGTTTTATTTAAAAAATTCTGACATCACTGAAGAGGTAACTCACTTCATTGTCTTTCAGAGGTGCAGAGTATGTTTCTGCAAGAGAATGGATGAGGATCTGCTTTGAACTGCTTGAATTACTAAAAGCTCACAAGAAAGCTATCAGAAGAGCCACAGTGAACACCTTTGGTTATATTGCAAAAGCTATCGGGTAAGTTGGTTTAATGCTTACCCACTTCTACACACAGTTACCAAACATAGTGATGATTGACAGTTGTCCCCTGAGAAATAATCAAACTTCTCTACATTTTAGATGTGCAGACTTGGTTTTATTCATTTTATAGAGGAATACAGCCACCTATTCTTCATTAACATAGCATGCTGCACTTCTGAATGTATAGACTAGCAAGGTTCAAGTGTAATTTGGTAGTAAAAGCTGTTTGTCTCCTGAATTTTTGGTACTGTGATGTGCGTTCAGACCCTCTTTGTATTATTTAATGAACTTTTCTTTAAGCAATCCTTCTTATTTTGTTTTTTATTTTCCCAAATCAATACCCCTGTTGATTTGCAAAGTGTTTTTTGCCGCTAAGGTGATACTGCAAGTCAGCAAATTGTATAATGAAGCACAGTTCCCATCTTTATGCATATACTGTAAGTGACACATTACTTAATGCAGATACAGCAAGGAACTAAGGAGTGCTGTAGCTATTATACATTACCTATGCAGACATAACCAGTCTTTGTCAATGTGTATGGTTTTATATGAGTTTGTAATTGCCTGTGGGATCAGAGTAATAGTGGGGATGCTGTGCTACCCTCTAGGGTTTACACAAGGCAGAACAGAAAGCAGGGAAAAGTCTAAGTCTAGAGAAAGTAAAAGATGTTGGTTATGAAAATAAATTGCTTCAGCTGTTTTGAATTTAGTGGTTTATGTTGTTTCCCAGTTCTCTAAACATTTCTTAAGGGCTGAGCCATACTTCTCTGCCACTTGCACTTTGAAACTCAACCTACTTGATCCAAATTCTCACTGAATCTATTGACATGGGTGCCCATGTTATCTCTTTCAGACCTCACGATGTATTGGCAACACTGCTAAATAACCTGAAAGTTCAGGAAAGGCAGAACAGAGTATGTACTACAGTAGCAATTGCTATTGTGGCTGAAACCTGCTCACCTTTCACAGTGCTGCCTGCACTCATGAATGAATACAGAGTTCCAGAACTGAATGTCCAGAATGGTGTGTTAAAATCTCTTTCTTTCCTGTTTGAATACATTGGAGAGATGGGAAAAGATTACATTTATGCTGTTACACCGTTGCTTGAAGATGCTTTAATGGACAGGTGAATACCCTTTTTCTACAGTACTTAGACATAATCTTATTTTAATTATATAGCTGGTTCTTAACAATAGCAAATAAACATATTATCCTTGTTTGCTAAGGTTTTAAGTAACCAACGTGATTTGCAAGCTGTTATATGCAAGTAAGTCAGTTTATATGCTCCAATTGTATTAATACTTTTGAAAATTAAAATGATACAAGTGTCTTAAATAAGTCGACATTTCTTACATTAAAACTGCTTTTGGTAATTTATGTTGTTGGTGCTTTTGCCGTGGAATTAATGTGGATTAATTTGTGAGAAAATTCCCCATCTTGTTTCACTTCACTGATTTTTTGATACTTTGCCTCTTGCTGTCAGTAAGTGTGGGATAAAGGTGTTATTAGTGCCTTTTAAAAAGGTGTTATTGAAAAGAAATGCTGTGCTTGTCCAACCATGTTGTTCTCTTTGCAGGGATCTTGTGCACAGACAAACAGCCAGTGCCGTGGTGCAGCACATGTCTCTTGGTGTTTATGGGTTCGGCTGTGAAGATTCTCTTAATCATTTGTTAAATTATGTGTGGCCCAACGTGTTTGAAACCTCTCCTCACGTCATTCAGGCAGTCATGGGGGCTCTGGAGGGCCTCAGAGTGGCTATTGGTCCCTGCAGAATGTTGCAGTACTGTTTACAGGTATGTGCCTATGTGTGCTGGGATAGCAGAGACAGCAGTTGACTTTTTTGGCTCCTGGAAAGTCTTTGCCTGACAGCTGAAGATGATTTCCAGCAAAACCGTGGCTTTTTGTCTCTAAAGTTTTCTTTAAACATGTCATTCTGTACTAAGGATGTGAATAACTGAAGTATGCAATGAGCACTGATTTTGATATAGTGAGATAGCTCATTACAGTGCAGAACTTGTGTGCAAGTGGCAGATGACCTAGAATATAAATTGACTGAAATAGGCCGGCAAAATAAGTTAACGTAGTGGCTTAATATAAGTCAATACGATTTGTTGTTAGCCAAGAAAAGCAGTAAGATTTAAAACTATAAGAGTGAAGCATGAGAAAACAGTGCTTTGATTAGAATTTATACTATTAGATCAGTGCACATTTACAGAAGATGAACTGACTGGTTTGTGATGGTAAAATCTGAAGGTTCCTTTTCTGTGTAGTTGCATGTAACAGTTCTTGCTGTGTTGGCTACAGAACCTCAATTCACCTGACAGATGGGGAGCAAGGATTAGTGTAATGCAGATCAATGTAGAGAAGGTGTGACAGCATTTTATTAGGTATTTGCAGATAAGAAATTTCAGAGTGAGAACCTCAGCATAAAGATTCTGACATCAGTAGGAAGGTGAGAAAAGTCTCTTGCAGTGTACTTTTTTTGCAAGTATTACTTGAATGTTCCATTATATAGAGCTGTCCTTTTCCTGGAGCTTTTGCATTCTGCCCATTCACTAAGTGCTTGTTTTGCAACGCTTGATTAAACTCAATGAAAGACATTTGGACCTTAAGCTTTTAATAAATTTTGTTCCATTCTGTTTTCTAGGGTTTGTTTCACCCTGCCAGAAAAGTCAGAGATGTTTATTGGAAGATCTATAATTCGATCTACATTGGCTCACAGGATGCTCTGATAGCACATTATCCAAGGATCTATAATGATGAAAAGAACACCTATATTCGTTATGAACTTGATTACATCTTATAATCTTCTTGTTCAGTTGTTTGTGTTTAATGCACAGCTGTTGTTCAGTTAAATGCTTCAGATTTGACAATGTAAAATTTTAAAATTTGGAGATCAGCGTAGGGCTGGTCAGAGGCAGAGCTAGGTATCCAGTAGCATGATTTTTTAAATATGTCCTTGTTTTTTGATGTTAAACAGTTAAAGCCAGTAGTGACCAACCAAACAGTGATTACAATGTACTGGAGGGGTTTCGTTTTGGATCCATCTTTCTGAAGTTTTAGATTTCATTCCTTGTGTTTAAAGGGGAAGTTTATTTGAGAAATAAACATTTGTGTATAAAAACTAATTTGTGTGTGGTTTTTGGACGGAGGGGCTTGTAAAATGAGGCCCTTTGGATTAAGTATTTGTTCATGTAATAAATAGGTGGTATAAAACATTTTAACCCTTTTTGTCATCCACTAGCTTTTGAATAAATAAGAAAAATGTACCAACTGTAGTTAATGTGTGTCTCTTTGTCATGCAGTAATGTAGCTGTAGCCTGGCTGATGGTTGTAGTAGTAGCAGTTTATTCTCATGGAAAAAGTGGTGTTTAATTGCTTGTTGATACTGCTTCATCTGCAGGATGAAGGTGGGCATGGATTAGCTTGGTTACTTTTCAGAAGTTGAGCAGTTTTATTGTGTATGGCATGTGTTAAATCAGTTGTGAAAATTACACATATTGATTACTTTCTGTGGTTTTTAGCATTTGTGGCTGTATGAAAAGCCAAATAATTATAGGCCGTGCTATGATCCTGTTAAAGCTTTAGGAAAGTTGTGTCCCCAGAGCCCCTTAGATGAGGCAGTTTCTAAGAAAAGCATTGTATTTTCTTTTGCTGTTTGCCTTCTGTCCACATACTACAAAGGAAAAGGTCTTGATATGTGACAGTAAAGCACATAAAACACAAGGTTAAATCATTCTGGTAGTAGTTATATGTTTGTAAGGTAACAGAAGGTAGTAGCTGTCTGTCACGTGTGTTCTGTGAGTCCTTCATTCAAGCTGAGCGATTAATTTCCATCTTACCAAGTTCAGTGCAGTGTTGTTAGCTGTTCAGTGTTTCTGCTGTTCAGCATATAAGAAAATTCCATCCTTTCTTTCAAGACCTGACTTTGTTAGGGACTTGGGACCCTTTTGTTAATGAAGGTACTAATTTGTTAATAAAGGAAGACAACTTTATTTAGCAGTGAGCTTTATTCTAAATTTTGGTAAGTGAAAACAGCTGGAACTTCTTGAAGTCGTTATTGCCGAACTGTTCCCTTGGAGAGTAACATGCACATTCTGGTCTGTTCCTGGTGCTTTGTCATTGAATAGCAGTGTCTGTGTTACAGATGGCCTCTCATCTTCATTGCTTCAGGAGTTGTGCAAGATAGAACCGAGCAAGTGCCAATAGAGAGGGAGGAGGGCTGGAAAAAACCCACAGAGTTTTGAGAGACTGGCCAAAAGAGAGCTCTGAAACAGGTAGGAATTGAGGATGGGTCGTGACTTAAAGATGAATCTCAGCAAATTTGTTATAAACAAGTTAAACTAAAAAGTTTCTCATGAGGTGGAGGGGAGCAATTTGAAATTGTACTTGGTTTTGGTTTTTTTTTTCCCAACTCATCACTTTTAATTCTCAAAAGCATTTCCATAAATCTTTTTGAGGAAGATAGAATCTGTTTTTCTTTCCTGGGAAAGAGGAAGGAGAGCTCTTTGATGAAAAAGAATTGTACATAAAACTGTGGTGTTCATCTTTTGTCTTTTTGCTATCTCAAATATCTAGTATGAAATGGGGTTTGAAACAGTAGTTCTTCATACACAGTATCATCAGTGAGCCTTTTTATTCTTCTCAGGACTTGTGGATCTGTGGAACTCTAACCTAAAAAGGCCATCTATGGATCACAGAATGCTTTATGTGTCTTTTTAGGAGCCAAAAGCAGCTCTTAAAGGATTTACCTTTGTTGTGTAGCAGCCACACTGAGTTTTATTCAGCACAGGAAGATTAATTAGCAATTTCTAAGAATGCTGACTTCCTCCTGAGGGGAAAAAAATGTGGGGGCAATAAGTAACTATCTAGATATGATATCCATCCCTCTGTAGACGAATGTTTCTTTTCCAGGACAAACTTAAGTCATTAATAAATAAGAAAGTTTTACTCTCAGGTGATGGCTGCTGCTCACCTACATATTTGAGGTTCTGGACAGCAAAGGACAAAGTTTAAATGAATGGAAGGATTGGGTCACTACTACTTAAGTTTCATTAATGGATAATTAATTGTGCCATTAATGCAGAAAACTAGGCAAAGTGAACAAAAGATCTGTTTTTCTGCTTGTTTGTAAAATGGGGCACACACAGTGGCTTGGCAACTGAGAATTTACTGTGCTACAGAGTTCATGGTGTTCGATAAGTGCAGGGACAAGCATAAAATCCAAATGTCCAGAGAGTCCCTCAACTTCCTAATTCAGGTTGCTTCATAAAGGGAACCAAAGAGCCTTTCCACTTGTCCTCCAGTCCCCTTTCTGGATACAACTCCCAGCTTTATCAGTGAACAGCAAAAGAAATGGGGCAAAAACTCCACTGACAGCCCGTTCTTCTGAACAGGCTCATCCAATATACAGAAAGAGGTGGAGGGACCTATAGGAAAAAAAAAAAGTTGTTGTGATTTTTTTTCTTTTTAATATATTTTTAAAAATCAATTACAGTTATGCATTTGCAAAGGGACAGTGAATTAGGAGAGTGTAAGCCATAATGCAATAAGCAATACTGCCTTTGGCTTTTCCTAGATTTGAATATTTAATTTTACAATTTAATGTGGTTGTTGATTATAGGTCATTTTTTTGTTCGCCCTTTTTAATGGAAAAAAGGATGCAACATTTGTATATACCTACATTTCTAACATTCTCTCAATTTTATGTGTACTTTTAGTTTCATTTTCTTGCTTTTATACCTCTGTGTGTCTTCTGGTATGATTTCATGCATCTATTCCTCCTTCCCTCTTACTCTTCTGATTCATTGGTACCCATTTTGCTTACACCTCATTTTTCCATGGCATCTGTCTAATCTGCATCTCTCACCTCTTCTCCTCTGCCCCAGAAGCCGCACACTTTCCCCCTGTGACAGTGTCAGACTTAATTTCACCCTGCATGTCTTGACACAGGGGCTGTGGTGGCAGTGAGACACTGAAAGAGATTCTCCCGGCTTCTCTGTTGCACTTGCAACTCCAGGAGTTCCTGTGGATAATCAGTCAGTGCTGGAAAATTGTCACTCTGATTCTGCTGCTCAGCCTGGAGAGTGCCAGGTATAGGGAGGTCTTGAAGAACAGAGCTGCCAAATTCTAAATTGTTTTGGAAAATCCTAGGGAGTACAGTATGCATATGTAACTACACTGGGAAGGTTGATAATGGTCTTTCTTGCCCAGCCCTGGGCTGCTCCTCTGCCAAGCAAAATAAAGATAGATCATGTTAGGTGGCTTTATATGTTCAGTGTCTTGATGCCATAGTGGAGTTATTGTAGGAATGAGATGGTGTTTGTGGAGTGTTCCCGTCTGGACAAGGAAACAGGAGTGTCAAGTTACTGAAATGTTACATTTTGCAATGCTCTTTTCTGTGTACCTCCAGAGGCAACACTGGAAAGCTTATTTCCAAGCACAGCAGAACTTCAAGCCTGAGTTGCTGCTTGAGGCAGGGTTGATGAGTTCAAATTCATTAATAAAGGTTTGCAAGTAACCCTGAATGCGTTGGCAATTGTTGTTACAGAAATAAGGTCAATTTTAATTTACCTTTTTTTCAGAGACCTTGAGATGACTTAAGGAGTGGCAGTTGTTTTCACAAGAGCAGAAGTTTGATACCCAGCATAAGGTTTTGAGGTTCTTTGACAGAATTTCAAAGAATTGTGCAGCAAAGTATTGAAATGTGGTGATATTTAAGTAAAATTGTAAGTCCTCAAAAATTAGCTAAACAGACTTCCATCATTTTGTTCTTGTCAATGAAGTAATTTTGCTCTCTGAGAAATGGTTGATTGTGAAGTAGCTTTCTAGCATGTTAAGAAAGGTTGGAAGTTGGTATGGTTGTAATAAACAGAATCGTCATAACAATAAATGCTAGGAGTCAGTTAGGAGTGTTTGTTATCACCATGGCGTACATTCTGTTCACCAGCTTTATAGGCAAACCAGACCCAAGTGTTTTCTTTATCAATTTTACGTCCATGTGACTCCCAGAGATTACGTGGTACAAGTTTTTTACTTGATTACTTTTCACAAGTTTGTCTCTCAAGACCACTTTCTTAAACCTTTTGGTGCAATGGCTGTTGTGAAATCAAGTTTCAGCCAGTGTTGCATCACACTGATTATTCTACATGTTTTTCTTCAAGCTAAGCAACATATTTTCCCTCAATTTAAGCTGCTGTAATGAATACCCTCATTACTAATAGACTGGGATGGGATGGGAAACAGGTTTCAAATTTGTGCGTCTTCTCTAAAAGTGGGAAGTGCTGATATGCAAGTAAAGTGATTGCCTGTTATTGAATGTACATCTGCAAACCAATTGCAACATCTCACTCCTTGTCAGTGTAATAAAAATGGAAGAGGTAAATGTGAGACTCCCTGTGACCCAGCGTGTAAATTCGTACATCAGTGTGATGTCAGAGGCTGGAGAGTCTTGAGTCTCACCAGTAGTAACTGAAACTTCTGTTCCCCCTGGCCTCCAGTGCTGGCTGTCCTCTGCTCTGGGGGGTTTCAGCTGCAGCCCTCCCTGCACTCCCCTCCCAGCTCTACCTCTTGAAACCATTGTAGGGCTTGTCAAGGCTGCCCAACAGTCTGGCTAAGAGATCTGGCACACCACGGGGTTAGGACTGCCTTTTCC
This sequence comes from Lophotriccus pileatus, assembly GCA_035583135.1. Classification (NCBI taxonomy): domain Eukaryota; kingdom Metazoa; phylum Chordata; class Aves; order Passeriformes; family Tyrannidae; genus Lophotriccus; species Lophotriccus pileatus. The sequence continues at coordinate 28,764,536 of JAWWES010000171.1, forward strand.
ATAGCCAGTTACTTGCAGTCTCTCCTAGTAGAAGCCCCAGACCAAATGCTCTGCAAGTTATGAATAAGCTGTTTTATTTGCAGGCTAAACAGCAATAAATGTTTTATGAATTGTGAATAAATGAGGAGGGAGTAAATTAATGGACTTGATCCATTTATTCCAAGACTGTGTCAGATGGATCTCAAGTCAATTACGGTGTCCCTCTTGATAGTGATCCTAATTAGAATTTCAGGTTTTCTGAAAGCTTGCTTTCTTGGTGAAGAGAGATGTTAGTTGATTGCTTGCTTGCTTGTTTTTAAGATCTTCTCCAGAATCTACATTCATTTGTTTCTTCACTCTAAATCTCCTATTCCTTTCACACATAGGAGACCTTTTGGTCACTTTGATGGCTGAATGTTTCTTAGTCCTGTTAGCAATCATCTTCTGCGCTAAGCTGGCTAATAAATTTATTCAATGACCTGTACAAGTTGTTCCCCTCATGCCCCATTTCCTCTGAGGCTTGTGTTTCTCCCTGAAGAAGGCCATCTTTCACTGGTTCTAATGCCCTGAACCAGTTTCTTTATGTTAAAGCCCTACATGATCCAAGCCTAGGGACTAGGCTTGCCCTTTGTTGTTCTTTACTGGCTTTTGATTGAGACCAGATGTGACAGCTGTTAACCACCATAGGGTGACAAGGGTCTGAGGTGACTTATTTCTAGACTTTTCTTGGGTAACTTTAGAAACAGTGACCTTCAATCCCTGCCTGTCACCCAAAACAGTAGAGCAGAACTGTGTTCAAGTACAGTGATTTTTGCTTTGAAAGCCATTTGTTTTTGTCTCTGTTGAACGCTAAGTCTCAAGGGTCTGCAGAGCTTGAGCCCAGCTGATAAAAGGAATGGAACTGGCCATTTATTATTTTAGCTAATAAAAGAGGGTATTGTATATTAACTTTTTCACATTCCAAGGCACTAACAACAGAATGAAGGTTAAAGGCGTCTTGATATTCACAATTAAAGAATGGAGCCTTTGTTTTCAGCACAGTGTGCAGCTGAGACAGAAGGAATATGGCAGGAAATGAAAACCAGGTGGCTTGAGTTTCAGTTTTTAAGACCAAAGAAATGACTTTCAAAAAAGGCTATTTCCTCACTTAATAAAAGTAGGTTAAATGTACACAAAATCATTTAATTATTCTCTACATTAGTTTGCAGATGTTTTTGTATGTGTGTCCTATATTTTCACAGACCTAGCACTATGATGTGTAGATTGGTGTTAAAAACCCTGCTGAGAGAGAGCTAAAAATTTCTGTAACGCTAGGCTCTAAGTTTATTTTGACAAGATTGGAAAGTACATAATATTCAGTGAGAGCAGACATTTTTTCTCTCCAATATGTATTAGACATTCATCTACATACAAACATTAGTGTTAATGTTGCTGTGATGATACTACCAATCTTCACAGGATCACAGAATGATTTGGGTTGGAAGGGACCTTAAAGATCATCCAGTTACAAGACCCCTGGTCTAGATAAGGTTGCTCAAAGCTCCATCCAACCTGGCCTTGAACACTTCCAGGGACTTCTTTGGGCAACTTGTTCCAGTGTGTCACCACTCTCATAGGTACCCTCTTTCAGTTTAAAGCCATTCCCCCTTGTCCTATCACTCCATGCCTTTGTAAAAAGTCCTTCTGCAGCTTAACAATCCCTCTCCAGCTTTCATCAGTACCTTCGTAAAACCCACAAACACCCTGATATTAAAAAAAAAAAAATCAAGGTCAAGGACATAATTGGTTTTCAGTCCCTCCTCTTTAGTGTTATATTTATTGTAAAAGATCTAACCATGGTAACTTAAAATTAGCATAGGGCATCTGCAAAATAAAATGTCAAGTCATCATTTACTACAATTATAATTTTTTTCAGGTACAGGTTTTATTTAAAGCTTAGGAAACTAGAGACAGGACACTTTGCAAATCAGTTTGGTTTTGTTCTCTTGAAAATGCTGAACAAGATTTCCTAGTTGCAAGCTGTAGGATCGTTTTGTTACCCATACAGCAGTACAGTTGTAATTGCCATTAGAGTGCCATTTCTGTATTGGAAAACTCAAAACTGTATTGCAGCTGGAGTCTCCTGCAGAAGGAAGGAGGCTGGATCACAGCCTTTGCTGTTTGCCCAGGTGATGCTGGAGAAGTGTGTTGGAATGCAGGTGTAAAGCTACTTCTCCAGCTGGTGGGTCTGCAATACAGGCCCTTTTGCCACATGCTTTTCTGTGACAAGAGAGTCACTCAGATGTCGTGACTCAAAGAGCACTCTCAGGTGGTTGCTGAGAAGCTTCTTTGCAGCATTTTCATCCCAGAAATTTGACTTCCTGCTTAGTATCTAAACTGAGGCTAGGGAGGCCTGTTCATATGGGTGGTTTTGCCTGTACAAACTAACACACTGTTAGGCACGTTCTGCAGCTTGGTGGTGTTAGGGCAAACTATACTTTTCTTCAAGTAGTTCATTCAAAGCCTGGTGTATCTTAATTAGGTAGTTCCAAGAACTTTTTTTCTTGTCTGTGGTTATTCTGTGCTTCAGAATGATGTTTGAAATTTTCTGCCGTCTCTACACAGAGTATGATAGGCCTGGGACAGCAACTGGCCAAGATTCCTGCATCAACCTTATTTTCCTAACCTTTTTTCCTATCTCTGGTATTCTCCTGAAGAGGCAATTTGGCTTCTTGACTTGCTGTTTGATGAGCAGGTCTGTCTTTCTCCAGAGTGTTTCCCTGGTAGTTGTCACCACCCTATGGTTTTTTGATTTTGCTGTGCTGTTTGTGATTTTAGCAGGACATTTCTGCAGAGTTTACAGAGACAAAGATGTTTTATTATTAAATGCTGTCATGCTTATAATTTGCTTACTATTTGTAGAAATTACAGTGAGTAGTTGCATAAGTATTCGCATGGTTTATGTATATTAAGATCTTTCTCTGACTCACTGTCTGAAGATGGGAATAACTTTCCAGTTATTCTCTTATCTTCTCATGTTAATAAATATTTACCTGCCCATATGCAAGTAAAAAAATGCATAGGTGCTCCTGGGTGCAGCTTGGTTTTTCTCTTTTGACCAGTTACACTTTCTTTCTTTGCTTCTTTGTCAAGGTAGCTTTTGGGCACTTCAGTCACTGGAGACAGACCTGCTGTCGTGGGTTTGTCCCGGTGACAATTTTTTTTTTTCCACACCCCCCAACCAAATTGTTCTAAGCTGTGAGAGAAGGTTTATGCAGACAAAACCAAATCCAATTGGGGAAAAAATAATATTAGAATTTATTACTACACAATAAATAAAAACAATTATATCTACTAGAATACTAATTAAGTAAAAGCACTACGTATTTACAAAAGTACACAAAAGTACCCCTCTCCCCTTTGCATCAGTCCAGGAGGAGAAGTAGATTCCTTCAAGGCACGCTGCAGCACTTGTTTCTTCTCTCTCTTATTTTTGGCACAACAACTCCAACTCGTTGCAGCTGGAACAGTTTCTCTCCAGCCCTTTCTTCTCTTCTCAACTACAGGGCCAGGGGTTACCCAGAGTCCTGTAAGTCCCCATGGACTGCAAGGGGACACTTGCTTTTCCATGGTCTT
>JAWWES010000171.1:28770925-28781922 GCA_035583135.1 Lophotriccus pileatus
ACTTAATTAGTATTGTAGTAGATATAGTTGTTTAGTTTTTATTGTGTAGTAATAAATCCTAATATTATTTCTTCCCAATCGGATTTGGTTTTGTCTGCAAAAACCTTCTCTCAACTTAGAACAGTTTAGAGCAATTTGGTTGGGGGGTGTGGTAAAAAATTGTCACCTAGACAAACCCACGACAGAGATGTAGATCTGCAAGGCACGACTGAGCCAGTAAATCCACTCTAAACCCTGAGAGAGTCACTTAAGGCCACACCATTCTCTAGGCTCAAACACCTGGGCTGTGTATAGCCAGGGATGCTGGGCCAGTCATGCCTGCAGTCCCCTCCTGTTCCTTCCAGAGATATTGAAGCAGATGGATCTGTTTTATTCACTCTCATATTCCAACAGTCTAAGAAATACCTAAAATTAGTAGCTGTTGAAAATTTAACCACTTACTTCTATCTGGGGTAAGTTATTGCAAGGCATGTTCAGAGTGTGAATTCTCCCCAGCAGTCTGCCTGGAGAAAGCCTCTGAGAACCCAGCTGGTGCTGTTCACTGTGGCAGAACAATGCTTTCTGTCCTTCAAGCGGCAGGCTCCCTTCCCTTTCCAGGGCTTGGCTGTGTCTCATTGCTGTGATAAGGATGCTTCCTAGTGTTTCCTTTTTCATGGCAGCTAAACTGAGTTGCTGGAGTGAACTCAGGCCATCTGTCCTGATGCTGGAAAGGGAGAGTACAGCCTGCTGTCAGCTATCTTAAGCTGCTGGCAAATCAACAGTGTGACGTGGGGGACTTAGGAAGGAGTCTCACGCTGAATTTGCAGACCATGGTGATTAAAGGCAGTCTGCCCTACTTGGCATACCGGTTCAAGATGTTGCTGTTAGTGAGGGTGTCCTGGTAGTACAGACGTAGCTTTTCCTGCCTCCTTGACTGTGTTCTCCTCCCCACTTCCACATCAGCAGGTTTGAATCCATAGCATACCGTTTGGAAAATTAGTTTCCTGCATAGTCAACAAAAAAAGTCATGGAATCACTGAAATGCTGTACTGAAACATGTTTCCTGTGCTAAAGGAACTGCAAAACCTGCCAGGAAGTGCTGTGTGATAGGAGTATGATTTGTAATGTTAGTTATTGTAAGTAGTCACTAATTCTGCCATGGCTGGACAGCAGAGTAAAGATGTTAATGCACTATTAAATCATTAGTACTAGTATACAAGCATAAATTTGTTCTTAATGTGAAGTATAAATCAAAAATCCTGATACATTCACACAGTTTTGCTTTGAGAAAAAAACAGAATGAACTCTCACCTTGCCATTCCCCAGAGATGTAGGTTTGACATTTTTGAACTCCAACATTCATCTCCCATATCTGAACACTGGCTGCTTTATGGCACTGTTTTTCTACCAGCAAGGTGTTTTTTCATTCTCACTGTCCTCTGGGATTTAGGGAATTAAAGGGGGAAAAGGCAGCTGTACCATAAGCTTAGAAGCTCATTTCTGACCTGCTTTAGTCTTGTAGCTGTATATGTGATTATGTCTGTAAATGTTAATAGTGACATTATCTGGAGCACAGCCATTGACCCAATCTTCTGATCTTGTGAGAGGATCAGGGAAGACATCTGCACTCATGCGGAATTTTACAAATATGCTTGGGGCTTCAAGCAAGTGCAGGGTCCATCCATGTGGGCTGAATCCATAGATTTTTATCTGGGGACCAGGCACGTGTGCTGAATGTTATTTACTCCATACATTGCTAAGTCAAAATATTGTGCAAAGCACAGGTATAAGAATATACAATGCCAAAAGAAGTTTAACTATTGTATTCTGCTTACATAAAGGGTACTGCACATTTTTTTTTTAACCATGTAGCACATACTCACCTTGTATGAGCTCTAAAAGTCTTCTACAGTGAAAGACAAATCCATTTAAAAGGGAATCAAATAGATTGCAACAGAGGTACTCAATTAAGGATGGATTCCTGCCTCTCTACCCTGTTCCTCTCCAGTTTTGATAAGGTTTTAAGAGACACTCATGATTTAAAAAAATTATTTTTTCCCTCACAGGAACACAATAAGCCCCTGTCGAAACAATCAGTTGATTATTCTGATGAATGTGTGTGACTATTAAAAACAGAACAACCTCTTGGAGAAATGGAACTTCCATCAAAACCTTACAAATTTCTCCTTCCATTACCTTGTTTGGAAATGAAAAGGAGTTAGGGTAGAGAATTCTTTGTTTTGTTTTTTGTTGGAAACATCCTTATTTGGCATCTGTAAAGCATTTACATTCCCTAGTTCTGGATCAAAGTCCTTTCATGGCTCATGTTACTTATTTCCTTCTTTAACTGAAGCACAGAAAGAGAAATGGATTTTTTCCTCCCTCAGGCTTACAGTGTAAACCATCGTGAAAAGTCAAATCCCAGTTTTTAGCTGGGAAGTAGCAAGCATGGGGAATAAGACATCTCAAAATGTGTAGTCTGAAGAACTACCACCACCCCCTTCAGAATGAACTCAGGCAGTAAATGCAAGTCCCTGTAGCAGTTAGAAAACGTGTAAGGTAAAATTTAGTAAAACTAAACTAAGTTAACTCTGTTGCTGTATCTCCTTCATTCCTCAAGTTCCAAAGGTTTGTGCTCTTCAGGGGAGGAACTTTGTCCTCCTCAGCCTGTGTTGGTGCTAATACAGTTGGCCAAATATTGGGATACAAACTGCAGTTGGATCAGGCACTAGAAACATTAAAAGCAAAACACTATTTTCTTTGTTTGCATGAGTGGCAGGATGAAATTTGGAGCTGGCAGAATTATTTTCTGATAGAAGAACAAGAAACTCCTGTGAATCGGCTATGACACATTATTTTGTTCTAAATATGCAAGAGAGTGTACAGAGTTTTGTTTCTGAATGCAAAACAAACTCCTTTCCAAGTCTGCTCCTCCCACTGGTCCTGTGCCCCAAAGAGCTTGGTGTTTCTGCTTATTTTCAGAGCTGTGCTGGCTGTTCTGCTGGCTTTCTGCCTTTTGTACACACACGGAGCTGAGCCCCATCACCCCCTTCAGTCTGCAGACAAGCTTCTAGACTGTGCCCTGTGACCAGGAATATTAGCTCTCTGCTGTTTCCAAGTGTTAATACAGCAAAAGTGTGTATAATGACTGGTTTTGATTTATCTTCTAGGAAGAATTTGGACACATATCAGTTTCAGCATGGCCTGTGATGATCCGACTCGCTTGTGGTGAGCTGATACCATAGTATGTGTACCCTTTGTTCTCCTGGAAACAAATCATAAATTCTCACCTCTATTTTAGTGTATTCAGATATTTAAATTGGTTTACTTCACAGATCTTCATTGTGCAAAGTTCTAGTCTAGTGTTTCCTTGTTGTAAGGGAGTGTATAGTACTATATAGTATGTTTTATATTTAACCATAAAGCAAGATGGACTGCAGGCTATTGGGCTGGTTTGTTTCCATTAGCTTGCATCCAGCAGATCTGAACTTAATCCAGACTTCCAGCATTCCTCCAAAAATAACATTACTGATACCCTCTGTCACATCATTCTCCCCACAGAGCTCTTAGGCACATAACTTCTCTGATGGAAGGGGAAAAGCTCCTCCCTTTGGATTCTGAGTTAAACCTTAACAGCAGAGAAAACTACCATAGTACTGCTCCCTCCTTGCTGGCAACGCCATGTTAGTTGCTGTGTACTTCCACACTCCTTCTAATTAAATGCAACTTCAGGAATGGGTTTTCATTCTTTGTGTGACCTGATAATGAAATCTTTTGCTCACTTTTGGGCCCTGTGAAAAATATAGATGTGTTTGGGGAAGGAATTTGCTATCAGAACATTCCCAAATCTTACCTGGGTCTTAAGAGCTGGTGTTGGACTCTTTAGGTCCTGGCAGAGGCTCAGGCATAGGTGCTTTCTTCCTCTCTGCACATTGAAAAGGGATTAATGTGGATTCCTGTATAATTTAGCTTGTGCAATGCTCCTCACTTTCAAGACTGTGACCTTGGACAAGTGACCTGGTGGTTTCATTCCAAAATTATTTTGTTTCAGCTGATTCTGTTTCAACATTCATTCCAAAATTGTTCTATTTCAGCTGATTCTGTTTCAACATTGCTGGCATGCATCCACTGGTGTCCCATTGGCTATCCCTAATACCAAACAGAAATGAAGATTATGCAGGTACTGTGATGTGAATAGACCAAGGACACAAAATCTTCTTATATTAAAATAATGATGATTTCCCAATGCAACTGAGATTAAAATTGGCATTTTATATTATTGGGACAGTTCAATGAATTTAATCTTGAGGATGAAAGTAAAAACGATACTTCAAAAGTACGGATTATAAATAACTAATTGCTATGGGTTATTTAGGTGAAGTGAGTGTGTAAAGAGAGGTTGGTGTAGTGTCCATTTGAACTGTCAATTTTATCTTTCTAATGAGTGTGATTCAGTAGATAAATACAATTTATACAGTTACCTGATGTTGCACTCACAGGGGTACATGGGGTGTTTCAATGTAACAGGAATCCTACCCCCTGGAGATCACTTGCTGAATTTTTTAAAGGTCAGGCATACTTGAAAATGCAAGTCAGTGGAAAATGAGGATTTAGATTAGAAAAAGAATACTTCAAAGCAGGTGAATCATTTCAGACCATGAGCACCAGAAGATACTGCATTTAAAGTCAAAAAACTGTTGTCCTGAGTTGGAGGCATGTAGTGGGTAGGAATGGAATACTTTAAACTCCTTTGTGCTTACACTGTGGACAAAGAAGCCCTAAACATACTTTCTTATGTCTTCTCCTTTCTCTCCATGTTTCCCCTAGAAGATTAATGACACGGAAGATTTAAGATATTTTATGTACCCATAAACGGAATAGGGCCGAGAATAGAAATTTTAAATACTCAGCTTTCCTCTTGCTAATCTGGTTTTGCTCATCTTTTTTTTCCCCCTCAGTTCTTTTTCGTCTTTTTTTTCCAGTGCCATAGCATGAGTCGGTATGGAGTGTCTATTTTGGTACACAGTCCAGACTCCACAGCCAAGCCAGCAGCTCCCCAGTGTGATGATGTGTCTAATGTGTTGGTGTTTTTTTGTTGTGTGTTGGAGCTTTTTGGTTGTTTTTATATTTTGTGGGTTATTTTTTTGTCTGTTGGAAAGCTTAAAACAGGATCAGATAACCTAGTGTTTACCAGGAAAGAGGGACAGGAGATAAAAGTAAAAATCTCAAACAGCAAAATAACACAGATCTCTCTGGGACCTTTTTATGTGATACAAGGCAGCAAAAAGCATAGGCTTTTTCTTCCCCTTGTTCTGTCCCCTTGCATCATGTGAAGCCTTGTGCAAAGCCCCTGGAAATCAATGTGTCTTTCTACTGACTTAACCTGGATTCTTGTAGTGGGCTATGTGACAAATTGCTGAAAATTTTGTTGCAGTCTCTTGTCAGGAATTGTAAAGATGGATATACAGTTGCACAGGCCACTAACACCTTGCTTTAAGAACTGAAGTGAGACTAGTACTTGCCACTGTCAGTGAAATCTTTCTCTTTTGCAGAGATGCATTTCTAGACTGGTGTAACCAGAAAGGAGTTGACCCAGTTTAGCCTGTTTAGTTGTCATTCCTCCCCTGTTTGCAGTATCTACTGCTAATTTCATGGACATCTGCAAGAGAGATGCTAGCTAAGACCAACTGTAAGAACACCTTAATATATGAGGGAGTTTTTATTCCTTTTTGGTTAGCACAGCAGAAGGCTGTGAGAATTCTAATTCCAGCTTTAAATTAACAGTTTCCAATAGTATCATGTGTCTAAGGCTCTCTATGCATTTGACTTACATGGCTGCAGGATTGTAATTTAAAAGTATTTGAAATGAGAGGAAGCCTTGTCTGGGTAAGAGGAGGTGCTTCTAAGGTCTCCTCTTTGCCCCTCTTTGCCCTTATCAGTGGATTGATAGACTTGATTCCCCCTGCCCCCATATCTCATGTAAATATTAAACAAGTAGATCTAGGAGGAAAAATAGCCTAATGAGATAAAAAAATCACCCATGGGAAAAATTAATAGATTAAATTTCACCTTGTGAAAAAAAGATTGTAGTAAAGCAGATGGGAGAAGACTATGAGAGGGCAATGACAGGCAGCTTGAAGCATCTTCTGAGATGGCTGCTCCCCCTCCCACCCCAGTCACCCTGTGCAGTGCAGGAGGGGAAGATGTGGCAGCAATAATTAGTTACCATCTCTGGTGTTTCACTGACCAGTCTCCTGCTGTGGCTGGAGTTTGCCCTTTGGTTTGAACTTCACACAGCTCTGTGTGTTTGTGCTTGTGTCCCCCACTACAGTCTCACAGTGATGCTTATCCATCACTTTAATCTGACTCCCACAAGGGGGAAGAGCATGCAGCAGAATGTTCACATGCTGCTGTTAAGAGAATAGGCAGCAGGTAGAGGCCAGAGCTATGTCAGGTACCTGAAATCTTTAGAAATGGTTAGAGATAACAAATATATCATCTGATCAGTTCTGTCATCCATGCTCCACAGTGGCAAATAAACACTGCTAAGGAATATGCTGACTGTTTACTTTAGCTTTCTTCATGAGGCAGGAGCCAAACACATGTCTAGGAACAATTGAACCCTCCATCTGTGAGTGATCATCCTGCTTAAATACAGCGGCAGACCTGACTTTGGAGTGCAAAACAGAGCCGAGCCCTTCCCCTGCCTCTGCTGCTCAGCTGTGCAGGCAGAGCAGGAGTAGGGAGGAGGGTGGCAGTGCAGACTTTTGGCTGCCTTAAAGTGACCACATCCTGTTAGGCTGCAGAAACATCAGACTAATGCAGAGATCTGTCTGTCTGAGGTGCAGGAGGGCAGATAATTTGCAGACACATTTGTGTTGCTGCAGGAGGAATAGCAGTGCAGGGAGAACTCCTGACCTTGCTCTTGTGTTTAGGCTGTTCACCCACTTCCCACCCACGTCCCAGTTCTCTGTTGCTTGTAGGTACAGCTTTAAGTTAGATATTAGATAAAGGTTTTTCACCCAAAGGGTGGTTGAGCACTGGAACAGGCTCCCCAGGGAAGTGGTCACAGCACCAAACCTGACAGAGTTGAAGGAACACTTGGACGACACTCTCAGGCACATGGTGTGACTCTTAGTGTGCCCTGTGCAGTGCTAAGAATTGGACTTGATGATCCTTGTGGGTCCCTTCCAACTCAGCATATTTGGTCATTCTATGAAATTGATTTGTTCAATGAGATTGCTTTCTTTTCCTATGGTGCAACTCCCAAATACTGTTTTCCTGATGCTGCATGGGAAGACTAACACTGAGTCTGTGGAGGCAAAGTGACGCTCGGAGCAGTAGTCGGTGGTCTGATATCCCTCCCCAGCTGTGTCAGAGTGCTCACCTCACAAGGTAGGAGAATTTCCTTGTACAAGCAGCAAGCCAAGCACCATGAGGAGCAAGGACCATGCAGGAATGCTCTGGCATGAGAGAGAATTTATAGTGAGTCTCTCAAGTCCTAAGGCAGTACACAAAACAAGACTTGTACCATCATCCCACATGGAAGTGACATGTGAGATGTTAACCAAGGGCAGATCGTTTATGATAATGATGAAGTTCTATTGAAGTCACATGCTTAAATCTAAGTGTGTCTGGGAGTTTTTTTGAGCTCAACTGGGTATAAGAATTCTGAGGCTTTCCTGGCACAAAATCTAAATGAGGAAGTGTCTCATGTGTTTAGGACTGCTAATAGCAAATGATGTTCAGTTTCAGATGGAACTGGGGGAACTTTGGTTTTGCTGGGGTCAAAATAAAAAGGTAAAGAAATAAAAAAGGCAGAGGCATGTGATATGTATATGTATACTGCAGAGCCTTTCTGTGTTGTGGCCAGAAGATCACAAAATCTAAGTTTGGGCAACCGCAGAATACTTGGGGCAGTTCTGTTCTTCCTTGCTGTTGGCTAGAAATTGCTTAAGTGCTGAAGTTCAATGTTACGTGTTCCATTATGCTTTTTAAAGTATGTCATATGGGGTTGTGTTTCACAAAAGAGTTCAACTGGCTGCACAGAATCCTTTTGGGGTTGGACACGGATGAGTAGGGAACAAATGCACCAGCCATTCTTGGAGAGTTTCTTTCCACTTCCCTGTCTAGCTGTTAGTGACAACTTGACATAGAGTTTGTGGGAAATATCTGAAAGCTACTTTAAATACCCAATTGTCGAGCAGTACCTGAAGACGAAGAAGAATTCCAAATGTTTAATAATTAAATATATTACTTGCCATTTACTCACACTAGTAATTATTATACCAGAGGCCCAGTATAGCCCTAGGGTTTTTTCCTTTTCAAATACAGCTTTAATCCAAGATAACAATATCTGTCAAACTCAGGTGTATTCTCAGTAAGGATACTGTACACCTCTTTTGATGATACTTGTTAATATCTTGGTATGGAAAGTCAACATAGTGCTACAGGTTTGAGTTGCAGGTATGACCATTACTTGAAAAATCAGCTTGTGGCTTTGTGACTCTTCTTCCCCAAAAAAGGCAGCTGAGCATATGGCATCATTTCACAGGAAAATGTGCTATAGAATTACTGTTATGTACCAGCCAGAGCTAAGAAATTGTTGAGTAAAATAGCTCAGAAAACCTATTATTGTTTATTCATGCTAAGTCAGAAGCCTGGAACGCAGTAGTTTGTGCTGTTTTGTGAACAGGAGGGGAGGACATTGTACTTTCAGAGAAATCTTGGACTCCTTTACTGTGGGGGTAATGACTGTAGCACTGTGACTGCTCTAGGCAGTTCATGCAAATTACACTTCAAACAGATAATGTAAATAAAATTTTAAGGACCTCTCTAAACTGAGTGCTACCCTGTTAAATGGGCTGCAAACCCTTTCTACTGTCCTGCATGCCCCTGGGGGACCTTCCCAAGGAGGGGCATTGTAGGTGTTGGTCCTCCCCCACACCATCCTGTGGGGCCTGGGAAAGAGGAGCTGGCACAAGACTGCTTGTTGGGACCAGAAAAACTGGAGAAAAATATTTTAACACTAGCTTACATCTAGCTCATCTCCTGAGGAACTGGACTCCTACTGCATCAGCAGATCTCCAGTCAGATGGCTTAGCTCCCTGACAAGAGATTGTTGGAGGTCCCAAAGAAGGTGTAAGGATTTGTACCAGATTCTTAGTTTGGAAAGTGAGGGGAGCACAGAAACAAATCTGAAAAATAATTTTCCCTATGTATCCACTGAGTTTAACTACAGGGAGAAGGCTATGGTGAATGGTAGGAACTTGGAAATAGGCCTTTACAGTGGAAAACAACAAAACAGACCTTTCCTTATTAGTGCTGGAAGTTCCCTTCATTTTCCCTCTTCCTTTTTTCGCTTGCTCTCAGCTGGAAGGTCACTTCTGCTTATGTCTGACCTCTGTGTGGTGCGTGTGTGTGTCAGCAGAGCCTGGGAGCGGACTGTCAAAGCAGAAGTTCTGGTCTGAATCAATGTGAAAGGCTCCTGTCCTGGCACATGGCTGCCAACTGCCCTTCTCAGTGTGTGGTTTGACACAGAGCAAATCTGCTGATGCAAGCAGAATGCGTCTAGGTGTTGTGGCATGACCACAAGGGGTGAAGATAAGATATTAAACAGAAAAACTGCCACAGTTCATGCATTCTTAACAGGTACCAGATTATCTCACTGCTTTTTTCCCCCCTTTAAAAAACTGTTTTAAATAACAATGTTTTTCTGTAAAGACCCCTTGAAAATAGTTGGACTCAAAATGTGTTGTAACTTGTATTTTATTTTCAATCCCCATTTATAATGATGCCTCAGAAATCATTTCCTTCTTGGATTCGTTTTCTTCCATAGTAGACACTTCCCTTTTTTTTTTTTTTTAGTTAACTACTTAAATTCCTTTCTTTAATTGAGGGTTGAAAAGTCATAAATCACTGTCATATCAGATGTGTTGCAGGCTATGGGAGCTCCTTAATGTAGAATCCAACTTGTGGGGAAATACCTGGCCTTTGTGCAACACGAAGGAGGGAAAGAGGGAATCTTCAGTCCTCTGCTCTTCACTTACGTGTCCTTGGAAAAAATGTACTTACCCTCATTATGTTCAGTGTGTTTGTAACTCCTGTTGCTGTACACTGTGCCAATGATTTTAATCAAATCACATGCTCCAGAGATTCAGCCTGTCAACTCTGAGGGGTAAGAAAGAATTGAAATTTACCCCTTCAAGCTTTTTTTTTTCTTCTCCCCCTGCCCTTTATATGTTTGTCTATGCAGTGTTGCTCTTGTGCTCTAGTCCCACTGACAGCCTTATCTGAGGGTGGAACTGAGGTTTCCTGCAGGTCAACTCAACAGGAACATTGGATGATGCTCATTTTCCTCTGCAGCATGAGGCAGAGACTGTGTGACTTGTTTGTTTGCATGTTAAACTGTACTTCTTTTTATTTAGTGTGCTAGTCCTTGAACAGTGAAATAATGTATTGAGTGAGAAAAGACTTGGGTTGTCAGGAGTTACTAGATTCTTGCAAGACAGCTATTAAAAATGTGTAATACAAAAAGAGGTAAACCTCCCCCGAAGACTCCTGTCAAACAGCTGTGCACGTTTGATGGGATTTGACAAACGCATATGCACGCACACATGGAAAAAAGGAAAAGGTTGAGGCCTCGACTTCTCCTATACCGGCTTGGGATAGCATGTTCCCTGCTTTCCCTCAGCGCGGCAAGCACCAGAGCGGGCCTGAGGAGCTCGGTGCTCAGGGGCGAAGCCCTGCGGCGGGCACGGGGGTGCGGTGTTTCCGGGGGTCCGCCCGGCTGTCAGCGCCGCGGCAGGTGCCCCGGGGACCCCCGCTCGGGGCGCGGGGCGGGTCCGTGCGGCGGGTCCCGCCCGGTCCGGCGGCGCCGCCCCCCGCGCTGCCCTGCGGGGCGGGGGCGCCCAGAGCCGCGGGCGGCCCTCGCTCCGCTCCGCTCCTTCAGCGGCCGCGGCTCGAACAAAGGCGGCTGCGGCGGCGGCAGGCGGCGGTGGCGGCGCGGCCGCGCGCGG
>JAWWES010000171.1:28781986-28811168 GCA_035583135.1 Lophotriccus pileatus
AGCGGAGCCGCCGCAGCAGCGCCGGTGCCGGGGCGCGCTCGCCGCCCGACGCGGGAGCTGCATGTGCGCGGGAGCCGCGGCGGAGGATGGCGGTGCTCAAGCTCGCCGACCAGGTGGGCGCCGCGGGGCGGGCGGTGAGCGGGGCGTTGGGCTCGGGAGCCGCCGCAGCCCCCGCGGCGGTGCGGGGCGGCCGGGGGCGGCCCTTCTCCTCAGCCGCGGGTCCCTCGTTCCCTGGGGGCGCCGTGCGGTGCCGGCTCCCCCCGCCCGGCGGGCCGCCGGCGGTGCGCTGCTCCTCGGCTCCCGGCGGACGGTGTCTGTGCTTGGCGGGCCGGGGCTCGGGGCCGGGCAGGGCGCAGCTCCCGAGGTCGCAGCAGAAGCAGCAGGAGCCGATCCCGGCCGCGGGCGCTCGCCCGTCCCCGCCGCGCTGCCGCCGCCGCGGTGAAACCCTGACATCTCCCGTCGGCAGGGCGGGATGGAAGCTGACGCCGGCTCGTTTCGAAAGGCCTCTCGGCTCTGCTTATCCCTCCTTTGGGTTTCTCCCTCGTTCCATTGCCGGGCTGTGCGTAGAAATTATTTTTCCTGTCGCCTTTTTGCTTAGGAAGTGCCTCTTCGGATTAGCTGTCGCCGTTGTTCACAGGCTGCTAGGAAGACCCGTAGTACTAAACCCTTGGATCCTGTTAAATTTAGCAATGGGCAGACAGCTGTAATGAGTATAAAGTATTTCTAATAATTGATAGTTAAAAGCATTTAAAAATATTTAGTAAATTGATATTATGGCTCCCACATCCTAATTTATCCACATACTCTACCAACTGTTACACACTTTGCGTGCTTTAATCAGCTATTTTTAATTTAACTTGGTGTGCCTGTGATCTGCAGCGTGGGTGTCCTGTGAGCCTTAGACCCTTCCTGTGGGGTTCAGAAGGACTGCCTGCAGCCAGCCCCTCTCCAAATACCCGTACTTAGAGATCACAAGCCTCACTCACAGTCTATTTATGCTTTTCCAATACAGTCTTCCACGCATACAAAGCTGCTGCATAGCACATTGAAAAGAGTTTTGAAAGGAGAAAATGATAAAGCTGCTTCTAAAGTAAAAGCAATACCGTGGGACCAGACTATAATGTGTTTTTGTGTGTAACAGAAGGCAGTATTTATGGGCCGTCTCCTGACGTGTCTCTTGAATATCCACATCTTTAAATATTTGCTTATGACTGGTAAAGAAAATGTTTCACACCATGAGGCTTCACTACCCCATGGTGCACAGACTGAGTCTCATAAATAAGGAGATTCAGGTAGGATGTGCATGTTATAAATCTAAACAGCAAGTGTTAATGTTAAAAATACATGTTGCAAAGGACCAAAATTGTACCATTTCAGTGCTTTTTACATCTTTAATGAACCCCTTGGATTTGCTGCCTTTAGTGTTTTTAAACCTTTGCTGAAATCTGGCAGTGAGGATTTTGCTTCAGGAGTAGAAGTCAAAATAGATTTAAGTCAACTAGATCACATCCTGATGAAGTGTGTAATGCTGCAGAAAAATGATAGACTGTGTCTAAGGATTCTCATTCTTCTCTGACAAACCTCAAAGCTCAGGGATGAGGCTCCTTAGAGCTGCTCTTAGTGCCCCTGCAGTGTGCCTACTCTGGGGCCTCTCAGAATTTTGGTTGATGCTCACCATTGTTTGTTGATCAGGCTGTGGCCTGGGGCATGATAAGACAGCCTGATAGTTTTTCTGCGTTGATATGTGTCCCCTGTTGTTTACAAAGGGGTATGTTGGTCTACTTGTACTCATCCTACTGGATCTCTTTTTATTTTTCTTCAGTTTCTCCTCCAGACCTTTTCCTTTCACTTCTGAGTGGCTGGAGGAGGGGGAGGATACATTCGAAGCTGGCTGTGGTGCTTCCTCTTGAACTGAGAGCAGAAGTTTGTGTGCCTGTTTCTGTGTGCTTGGAGCTGTTGCTGGCAGAGCCTTTCCAACGTGCAGCCTGAGCAGTGTCACCAGGGCACTGGGGCTGCACAGCCTGCCTCAGCAGCTCTCTGTGCACCAGGCCAAGCTGGACTTGTCATCCACATCAGGTTTGAGGAGTACTGTCCCCAGACTGGTCCACCTTTAGCTAAGAGAGACACAATAGCAGCAGCCCCATGTGTTTATAGACAGACCCAGGCAAAACAAAGGTGAATCTGGGGTGGAGAGTGCTCTGCCTGGGAAGATTTGCGTTCCTGTACAACTGTGTGTGCTCGGACTTGCTGGGGTTGCGGGAGCAGGCTCCTTCTGCATTTCTTCCTGCTCTTGAGGATTGAGGGCAACTGTCACAGCGATAACTTGCAGCGATTCAGGAAACCGTTTCCTTTTCCTTAAACACCAGAGGCCACAGCTGTCCATGTGCTTGTGTCCTGCAGTGAGAATTGGAGGATGTAAGACACTGCATGCCACATACACCTGCAGCAGCTGGGACCTGGGCTGCTGGGAGTGGGGGCTGCTCTTTGTGCACTGAGTGTGAGGTTTGGTTCAGGTCTCAGTTGTGATGTTCAGGGAAGGCTGACTTTGCAGCCAAGAGCTCTTTGCCTGTCACTGAGGTTTCTGTAGCACGTGCTTTCTTCTGGATCTGTGACTTTCTTGACCAGTGATGAGAGCTCATGTATGAGATGACTAGAGAACCTCCGTGCTGAGAGTTACATGTGTTTCTCTCAGTAATTTGTTTCCTCCTCTCTTCCGTTCTTGGCTTCTCTTACCAACTGCATCTAACAGCACATGAAGCATTCACACATATGAGAAATTAATCACACCATTTCTCATATGGGCTTTGAAGGCAGACAGATGTTTGTTGCTTTTTTGATATAGGTGAAAGGTGCTAAGGTGTTGCTATGCTTAATCCTTAAGAGATTATCAGTAGTTTTGGCTGCATTCTCTCCTTGGGCAGGAGAGCTTTATTTAAGAGTTTAGCATTAGTGTAGGTTACTTGAATTTGCTTCCAGTGATGGTAATTTCTAGCTCATCAGTTGGGCCTCGAGAAACCTGTAAGTCATTTAAGCATAGGAAGTGTATTCTACCATCACTTGTTTCTACATGAATTTCTTTCAAGCCTTGCTTTTTTTCTGTAGCTGCACCTAGCTGCTTTTGAATGACCTAACGTTAAGCTGAAAACAAGCTAAGATAATTCAGAAAACTTAAATTAATTCTTAGGATAATAATCTTTGTGCATAGTGGTGTGTCTGTGCACTTGTAAACATTCTGATGTTCTAACTATTTCAGTTGTCACATACAAATATTGCAAAACTTGCTCTAAATTTTAACACCTTTTTTCTACCATCTCTGCAGTGAATGTTGATTACAGCAAGCATGCAAATTGGTTTAGGGACTGAAAAAACCCTCATTTTTTTCCCCAATTCTAACAATTATTGCTTATTGTTCCCCATCCAAGTCATTAGTTGTACCTTATTCATTTTGATAAGTGTTAGTATTTTGTATTATCTGAGGGTGGGTTTGTATATGATAAAAGCCTTTGCATTTAAGCTAGAGTTCAGAAGGAGCAGAAGGCAAGTGCTTCAACAAGCGAGCAGCCAGAGGCTGTCAGGTGTGAGTTGCACTGACACAGCTCCAGTCTGGCTGTGTGTATATGATGGGGCACAGAAACCCCTGCTGTGCCCCTCCAGTGCCGTTTGAGGAGACCCCCTTACTACAGCTCTTCATTCTTCCCTGTATTTTGAGTTGCTATTCCCTCCTCCTCATGAGTGTCCTTTCCCTTTTGCCAAAGCTCTCAAAGGGTGAAGGTATTGGTTAGTTTTTCACTTTAGTGGCTGCTTTTTGAGCAGCAGTTGTTGCCTGGACCTGCCTCTCTTATCCTCTGAGTAATCAGCAGATGCAGGGTGCTTCCTGCTGCTGCTCTCCTTGCTTGCTGTCTGCAGTTTTTTGCACAGCTTATTCTTCGTATTTGCACCAAGTGTTTGTTTGCCACTTGGAGAGAAAGCCTGTTAGTTGAGGTCCTGCTGAGTGTGCTTTTGATCTTCAGGTTTTCCATTGATGGTTCTGGACAGAAATCAGACAATTGCTCCTGTCATAGCTCTGTGAAAGGGTAAAATATCTTAAAATAATTCTATATATAAACTTCTGTGAGTTAGCTTTTGGAAAATTATTTTGGAAGAATCTAAGTTTCTGTAGTGTCTCCATCTCATTTTCAGTCTTGCCAGCTGAGGCCCTGGTTGCAGGATTGCCAGCAGTGCCCAGAGGCCTGCAGGTTGTTTCTGTAGCTAACTCCATCCTCTTCTCTCTGTTTAAAGCCAGCAGAAGTCCCTCTGTGCATGGCTGTGTTTGATTTGGGATGCTAGCTCTCTGCCTGTGCGGACCAGGTTGCCTTCCCTGCCTTGGCACAAACGCGCCCGTTGTGCCAGGGAGGCAGCGATGGTCGGAGCAGCTGGTGCGTGGGGGCATCCTGCTTGTTGATGTCTGTCAGAGGCTGATGCAAGCTCTCCCCTGCCTAGTTGTTGGTTATAGTAATGCATGTTTACAGGGGAAATGTATCATTCTCTCTTTGAAAGACAGTGAGAATGTTTTCTATAAACAAAAATAAAATGGGAAGTTACCTAGGAACGGAGCCTGTGCAGCTTACTTTGAAGAGACATAGCGCTTAGTAGTTTTATGCCTGCACTGCCAAATTCAGTGAGAAGCTTGCTGTAAATCTGGGACAGACACAAGCTCTATCTAGTCTTGAGCCAGTTCACCTGGAGGGTCAAAGTGTGACTTCAGTGTCACAGGTCCAGACCCTGCATGTACGAAGCAACAGAATTATTTTTAGGCTGCCTTTGCAAGCACGCATGTGCGAGCATAAGGGTAATGAAGCCCAGATAAATGGTTAGTGTGTGTACTTAGGCTGCTATTAAGTGCAAAACCTCATCCTGTCTCCTGGTATTTTGCCTGTTGTCCTTGATTGCTGAGAGTAATGCAGTGTGACTAGAACTGAAAGGACCATTTCTCTCCCTTTCCCAAATGTTTTCCTGTGTTTGACAGTTCTTTGCTGACCACCAGGATCCTTTTTATTATGGTCACAGGGAAACAGCTTTAAACAGATGTTTAAATAATTTTAAACAGATGTCAAAGATCATAAAAATAATCTGGGCAAAGGCTGGACTTGTGTCTGAATACGCTTAAAACCAAAATGAATACAACAGTAATAAATAGTCTTCTTACAAAACCAATTACATTTCCCAGTGATAGTGTATCTTTAACTTATTTCAGAATCATTCAGTTGATGTGACTGACTGTCTGTGTATCCTTTCTCTCTGGAAAGTAAAAGCACCTGAGAAAATGCCCCTGAATTTGGTGTATAAAATAGGAGTAATGAACCTGTGCACAGCCAACCTGCAAGTTAATTTTGCTTGACATGAGATCCCACGATCCCTTCCCTCCTCATATTATTGCTAGATAATACTAAGGTGTGTATGTTAATTTGCATGTTGCCAAGTGGTTTTGAAAGGGCTCACAGCAAGAAAGAGATAATCTATTTTAGTACAAAATACTCAGGTACCCACAAAACTAAGGTAACTGTGGGGAAGGAAGAAGGAGGAATTTACCCACAGGAGTGTGTCTCTATTATTTCCTGTGGAATGTAAATGTGGTTGGACCAAAATAACTCCGGTGTGGAAGCTGTTGGCTTTCTAGAGCCACAATGTTCCCGGCCATGCCATGCATACTGGGAGATGTGGCTCTATGCATTTTAAAATAAAACAGAAGCTTTGGAAAAAATGGGATGTACCAGCATTCCTGTACTTGTTCAGACCTATAGGAATGATGGTTGCTGCCATCTGGTATAAATGGCACCCGGGCTCTGGCACAGAGAATCATTGAATTGTTTAGGTTGGAAAAGACCTTTAAGATAATAGAGTTCAACCATAAATCTAACATTGCCAAGTCCACCACTAAACTGTGTCCCTACACATCTTTTGAAATGCTTTAAATGCCTCCAGGGATGCTCCTGTTCAGAGGAGGTGATGGGGAAAGCTTTGGGTCACCAAAGAGAGCAAGAGAGGCTTGAAAAGGAATCTGCTTTTGTTTTTCTTTTTTTTTCCCCTCCTCACGGCTTCTGCAATGTTTCACTTCCTGATGATTTCGTAACTTGTCTCAAGGTAAGAAAGAAGCACTTTAATAAGGAGAATTTCTGCTGTGGTGTAGCGTGTTCAAGTCTATCATAGGTATTTCTTAAGCAGATAAATCCTCCTGAAATTTGCTGTTTGGTAATGCTGTAAAGGTTGTGCCTGGATGCCTGTCTGTTTTGAGGGGGTGTGTGCCTGTCATGTCAGGGTGTTAGTTTTCTTGAATTGCAGATGGCACCCAGCAAAACTTACCCTCCTGTACGTACTTGAGGTGTGGTATTTTATCCTTGCCTGACAAGTGCCTCATGACCTCTTCCCGCTCGTTTCTGAAATGAAGATTTGGTTGTCATGACTACATTTAGTTGAGAAATAAACGTTCCTCCCAGCTTGAGCACTTGTGTAATGGCTTGGTTCTGGCAAGGTGGTGTTTTTATCTGCATCCTTGCTCGAGGGTGGACAGATGTTTTCTGTGACCTGGGAATAAAAGTGCCCAAGCTGGAGCTTGCTGGTCACTGAACTCAGTGGCTGCACGTGCTGCAGCTCTCCTATGGTGCGATTCCAAGTCTGTGCCACTCTGTCAGCTGCACCATGCAGTGCTGTCGGTCACACACTGGTCTTGGGGACAAATTCCTGAAAGCCAGCAAAGAAAACTTTTAAGGGTTGTTTCTGGAGGTCTGGGTATAGCTGACCTTGCTCATTTGTTGCCAGAAAGGCTGAGACTCTTGGTGATCTGTTGCTTTCCCTGTGCTGGTGTGGTGATTTGCATCGTGTTCACTCAGAGGAGCCAGGCCAAGTGCCTCCTCCTCTTCTGTAAGTTGTCCTTCCACCAACAGATCTTCCTTTGCTTGACAAGCGAGCACCTTACTCTTTAGGAGCTACTGTTTCAGGCTGTCTGCAGCCTGAATAATATTTATACAAAATAACTAATGCTTCAACATATTATGTTTTTAGGCTTCTTTTTAATCTCTGTTAGCCAGAATTTTTTTCTTTCAGTGGTACTAATACAGGTTCTAGTGTCATCAGATGCGTACAGGAGTCGGGTATAAGCCTATTAGGCAAATGTTTCAAAGTATATTATTTATTGTAACGTTGACCACTTCTTCTGGGTTTTATCCCTGCTTTTCTTGAATGCCCTGCTTCAACATGCTGCCTGTGTATGTTGCAGAACATACAGGTGAGCTAAACTTGCTGACAGAATACCTCTGTATTTTAACCATTTAGTGCATTTTTTTGGCTCTTTCCATATTTAAATTAGCAGGGTTTTTTTTTCTTCTTTTTTTTTTTTTTTTCTGGTTTTTCCCTTCTTCAGAAATACATATCTGTCATTTGTAACTTTTTTTTGTTAGCTGGAAATCTTGGGCTGGAAAGTTCCCACAGCTGCTTCTGTGGCTTCAGCTCTTTTTTTATTTGCTGCCCTAGAAACATGTAGCAGCATGCTGTTGGAGCCCTTCAGCCTGGTGATGGGTGAGAATCAAAGCATTACAAAATTACATTTAAAGGGGAGAAATTATTTTGCAGTTTTAACCAAGGGTATGAGGTCATTCTTGAAGTTTGCAAGGAGCTGGTCAACAAATTACAGCATTTAGTTGTGGCTGGGTAATTGTGACGTTCTGAAAAAGCGTGTGCTTTCTGGTGACAGACATTTGCATGTGTTTTGCTTTTGGGGGAAGAAAAATCTTTCCTGGCTGCAGATGTAGAACCAAAAATGGAGGCTGTTTAATACATTTCTGCCATGCAGGGCTGAACCTCCTAGCCTACAGGCTTGTCTGCTTGATGTTTGTTCTCCGTGTTACGAGCTGGTTTTTATATACGGATGTGCATTTTTGTGCTGGAATTGTTTGTAAAGGCTTGCCCTTTTATTTTTGAAAGGGTACTTGGGGAGAACGCCCTCGCAAAACCCCACTTCCTCCTCACAGCTGCTACTGTGAGGAAGTAGGCAAAACCATAACGGTTGAGTCCTGCACACAGTCATAGCTGATGTACCTGATGGCATTTATTTACTGAGCTAAGGCTTCAGCTCTTTTCCATAAAGGAGTTGGTTTCTTAGGAAAAACCCCTTGTGCTATTGAATTATGTATGTGTAGGATTGCTTCAAGGGCCACGTGTTGATATCCTTAATGACACAGGAAGTCTGCAAATAATCACCAGTGATGAATAATTTGCTGTTTAAGGATTAGCATTTTTGTTCTGGCATACTTTGTGATCTCATTACATGACCATCTTGCAGCATTTATAATTTTACAGAGTTGTTGCTTTGTCCATGCAAAAGCTTCAGCAAAATAGTTCTTTGGTTCCTACTTAGCTGCATACCTCTAACTTTATGTATCTGTAGATGAGGTATTACTAGCAGTAAAGAGCATGTAATTTAAAGAAATGTAATAGGAAAATGTAAAAATCAAGTGTTGCTATGTATCAGCTGAAGAGAAAACAGCAGTCAACTGCATCAGGTGCACAAGCTTACACATCCTAAATGTGATCAAATAGTTTCTGGGAAAGGAAATGAGCTTTTTTATGCTTTTCGTCATTAATAATGTAGGTAGTACCATTCAGAAGGAGAAGAACCCATTTTATCATAACATCATTTTTACATGATTGGCTCCTTGCCTTTCCAAGGTGAAAGGGCCACAGATTGCCTTATGAAATCTCATCCTCAGCTGAAGTTTTGCTTTCAGCTCTACTGAATCTAGACCAGTTTTGCAGGAAAACGGGGAAACTGCTTTGTATTTATAGCAACACACTGGTAGCAGGACCTGCCTTGCTGTGCTTCTATGTACAAAGTTAATTTTTTCCATACTTCTTATAGACAGGGGTGGATGTCATGTCTTCTTCACTGGTATTTTCATTCTTGCCTCTCTGGTTTTTTTTTGTTTGTTTTGTTTTGTTGTTGTGGTGGGGTTTTTTTTTGTGGGTTTTTTTGTGTGTTTTTTTTTTTTTTTCTTTTTTTTTTTTAATTAAAGGTTATGTCTTTTGTCTTCTGTGGAATAAGGCAGCACAGCAAAGGTGTGTCCGGGCTGTTGAGCCTTGTGGGCAGTAGTAGGTGGGTCCATAGGCCACCAAGCTGGGCTCATGTCACTGCTGGAGCCAGCCTTCTGCTGGGGGAGCTGGTGCCAGCAGGGAGCCTGGGATCTCAGAAGCTACAATCCCACAGTATTATCTGCTAAAACAGTGATTTGCTCAGTGTGGCCTTCAGTTGCTTAACATGCCAAGGGTAAAAAATGAGAGAACAAAGGCCTAAAATACCCTGTATTGTCTTTGTGCTTCCAGCTGCTTTAATATGCTTGCCAGTGGGACATACAGCACTTATCTCCAATTTAAAATCAAGAGAGGGACTTATTTAGTTATTGACTTCAGGAATATTTCCAAAGTGTTCTATCAATCAAGTAAACGTGGTGTGCCAGATCCTGCAACTGTTGCCTCTGTTTGAGAGGAGCTGGCCTAGGTGAGTGCATCCCACTTGGTGTGAATCAAGACTAGTATGAGGAATTTTTTTTCTTTTAATGTAAACAAGCCATGATCCTTTAGCTATGTGCGTAATCCTGCCTCTCTCTGGGACATGTGGCCCTGCTTCTGGTGGGATTTTCTGCAGGTGGAGCCTGTGCCTTGGATAACCTCAGCTAGACACAAATCTGAATTTTTTTTTTTTTTTTTTTTAAGAAAATGCCAAGATTGCTTTACAGGTAAGAGAGAGGGAGGTGGAAGGAGAAGAGCTGCCCTGTGGAGTCGAGGCAGAGAGCACAAGGAATGCTAGGAGGAGGCAGAGGAGAAGTCAGGCAGGTGTAGCTGGAGGCACAGGGCTGCTGCCTGATGGCACTGCTGGGAGAAGGTGGTCATCACCCAGTTTCTCAGACAGAGAACTGGGATGCAGAGAAACTGTGTGACCGAGGTCAGGCTGAGAAGGGAGCAGGTGGCAAAGCAAGAGCCAAATCCTGTTTTACCTCTTTCAGTGGCTGATTCACAGTGATGCCCTTCCTCCCTGGAAGTTGTTTTAACACTGTTAACTGTGTGGGCTGATGCCAATCTTGTCATATTGCAAGACGAGAAATGAACAGTGGCCTGAAGAATTGCACAGTGTTGAATTCAATGAACATCCCGGTCTTTTAGGTATTTGTTCCATAAAGTGTAAAATCAGCATTGGTGCTGCTTAAGAGCAAGTGCTGTGTTAGGAAATCGTTTCTAGGTCACCTGGTAGGTAAAGGCTTATTCTGGCAGATTGCTGTGGGTGGCTGTCTTTGGTCATTAATCCTGTGTCATAGGCTTACTGTTGTCTTCTGGCAGTGCAAATGGCAAAAGTGAGATCAGCCCATTGTGCATCAATGCTGCTTGTTTAGCCTAAATGTCCTAATAATCCGGGGCTGTGTGACTGCCACAGAGCACACACACGAAGCTGGGTCGTTCAGAGAAATGGAGATAGCCTCTCAAATCTGAAAACTTGCTGTCAGTGGATTAGATGGTGCCCTTTGGGTACGTTCACACAAGGTCTGTTTCACGTCAGGCTTAAACTGATCAGTCTTAGAACCATAGAATGATTTGTGTAGAAAAGACTCTCAAGATCATTGAGTTCAGCTGCTGAAAACAATTTAAACAATCCTTGCAGCTGACACACTGTACAAGCTGGATACAGCATAGGCTCTCAGTATAAATGTTTGAAGTGTAGCATTACACTGTCTGATCCCCAGGTATACCACATTCAAGTTATTTGGATATCTCCTTAAGTAGGGATCAATACATTTAAATTCAATTCTAACTCAGGTAATCCACTTGAATACAAAGCAGGCATTTTAAACCTGTTCAGAAACCCCACCCATGTCTTATCACTAAGTTTGGTTTATTACTTGTAAATATTTATAGACGTGTAGTTAGTTTCTAGTTAGAACAAGGTACTTCTTTTAGAACCATTTTCATGAAGACTGGCAAATTTGTGCATCACCCCTGCTACCCAGAGGAGTATTATTTCTTTTCTTCAAAGGAGAGCAAATGGAGCTGAACAGTTTTGTCCTCTTCCACAGAGAAGGGTAGGAAAGGCTAAATGAGCTGCATAGCCTGTGTAGCTCAGAGAGGGAACTGTCTGGACCCGAGTTCTCTGAGGATGTGCCTACTGTTGGTGGGGAGATCACCCAGCCCAGGAGCACCTGCATTCCCCAGCTTGGCAGGTGCAGTCACCTGGGGTAACTGGTTAAAGCAAGCCTTGCATTTATCCTCCTCCTACAGGCATAGGCACAGCTTTCACATTAATCAGGGATTGCATTTAGGATCTCCTGCTTCCTGTTCCTGGGTAGAGTTTGCATATTTTTAATGGATTTTTATGTCTCTTCATGCCCTTCAAGGCAGGTATGTGATTCACTAGAGAGCTGTCTGGAAAAGAAGAGATGAATGATGGCAAGCCACAGAGCAGGCACATGATCTTCAGCACTTCTTGTTCCCGCAGGGCCAGCTGAAGACAGCTCCAAACAACTGTCTGAAAACCCGTGTGTGACTCCTCAGGGATGACTCTGTGCAGACTCATGGTCTCCAGCCCTTTAAAAGAGGTCTTTAAAACCACTTTCAGACATTTGTCTGGAGAATTCTTCATGTGACTCTGTGGTAGGTACAAAAATCAAAAGGAGGTGGACAAGCAGGAGTAATTCAGTGCCTTAAGTCTCCAAAAAGCTCTAGCATGGAGCAAGCTTTCACCTGGGGCTTGTGCACAGCTGCCTGTCCAGCAAAAAAGGAAGGCTCTGACCCACAGAAGTAACAAAATCTCTTTACGTGTTTTCTTTCCCTGTGAGACTGTTGAGCTGTTCAGAGTCTGCTGGATTGAGTTGCACTGCTGCTTGCTGTAATATTGGAGCATCAAAAAAAAAAGTGCTGTAAAAATAACTGCTTCACCTCTGTGGATGTAATCCCAACAATAACGTTGCATTTGAGACAGAGTTATTGTTTAATTCCTGACACTGCTTCTGTTGGTATATTTTGTTTGCTTTCAAGCAGCAGGCTTGGAGAGAAAACTCCAGATTTTTGCCTGTTTTTTAGCAAAGTGTTCAGCTAATATGTTAATTGAACCTTGAACACATACGGCAATAATTCTAAGCCACAGTAGATGCTTCACCAATAAGGTGATTTTCCCTGCAGAGAGATAGATTTTGCTCAGCCAGGGGAGAGCTTACTTGCTCATGCCTTACTGCATAAGTTCATGCATGTTGTATTCCCTGTGCAGTTGTTCTGATCCCTGGTGTTCATAGCATGGCAAGTGGAATCAACGTAAAATCATTTCTCTGCCAATGTCTGCCTTAAGCAAGCTAAAAAACCAGTCAGACCTAGTTTATATTGCCCATGCCCCTTTTTTGGGAAACAAATGTCATTGAAGACCAGGATTGTATCACCAAGGAGCCCTTAGAGGGTAGTAAAACTGCCTGCAGAAATATCAATAGAAGGGGCTTTGCTTGGCTGGGTGCAAAGGTGAGGCTGCAGGAGCAAGACCCTGCTGGTCTCCTGGGCCCTGATGCTCTCCCTGCCTGCGTGGCAGTGTCAGGCTTGGGATGCTGTCTCTGGTTTCTCACCCTACCACCAGGCAGGCCTGTGCTCTGACTTGGCTTGAGATGCCAGGGCTTGGCTAAAGCCCTTGTAGCTTTATTGACAGACACTGCCCGGGTGACTGGGCTTCCCCTTGCTTCTGGGAAGGGGACATGTGTGTGCATTTGTTTCCCTGCCCTTAAGATTAGGGATCCAACCTGTGGGCTTCTCTCTTTCACTGTAGGGATCTGCTTTGTTATGCTGCCAGGCTTTTCCCTAAATAGAGGCTAACCCTGGATTTAAAGATCCCAGAAGGGACAAAGGAGTTCAAGTGTCTTTTTGATCTTTGTTGCTACCCTGAGACAAAGTTAAATCATCTGCTGTGAGCTGATCTCAGTTGTGCTTGGAAATTTACTGAAACAGCTACTCAGAAATAACTATTCTGAATAGATGTTTTGGTGTGGGCGCTTGTGTTCTTGCATAAGACCGTTTACTGCTCTGTCTTAATGCACTCAGAATAACTGCTGACTAAATACTCAAGAATAGCTCTATTGGTAATTGCCTGAGCACAAAAAAGCCCACTAAAAGAACAAAGACACCCCCCATCCCACCCCGATTCAAAAGAGGAGGTTCTTCCCAAGGTATTTAAATAGTTCTGTTCATTCATGTCTGTTTAGAAAAGAGCAGAGGTAAGTGTTATGGTGCATGGCTTAAAATATTTCATATTAATTAGCAAACAAGTACCAATTAATTTTACATTATGATGCTTAAGGGGTAGACTGCAAGGAATGGTATTTAGCTGTGGCTGTTTGGCAATTATGACCTTGTATGTAATAACAGACTCAATAAATTCTTGATGTGAGAGAGCACCATTAATCAACACAGAGTTAATTAACTGTGCTGCTTATACAGGAAGTGCTGTGCAGAACTGTCTGGATCTGTGCAGTGCCACAGGCTGAAAATGTTTGATTTGTCTGATACCTGCCTCATTCCATGTCTCATACCTGCCAGAAATTTCCCTCAAAGCTGGTGCTGAAGAGGGAGCAACATTTTCTTTAGGTGTTTGAGCTCCACACTGGTCCCACAGGCCATTTCCTCCTGTATCTCTGACTCTCTGGCAGACTTTAGCTGTGTCACTGTGTCACTTAGGCTGTCACCTCCACACAGAAGGTGGAAGTCCTTGGATGAGTGCTGCAGTACTGGTAATAGAGTGGGCTCTTACGACAATGATTTTGGTCAGGTTAATCCTATAGAAGTGCCCAAGAAATTAGGAATCAGTGTGATAATTAAGAGTTATGGTCATCAGATTTAATTTAGACTTTATACAGGGTTGTTTTTTTCATGTGTGTTTCTTTAGTAATTTGAAAGGTAGTCCAAAGAGGGAAAAATGAACAAGATTCAGCACATCTTCAGAGAGAACGGCATTCCATCTCTGTACCACTTGCCCCTCCATACCCCAAATAGATTTTGTCATTTTCCTGAATATGTGATGCTTGTAATATAAAATTGGCTTGGCCTTTCGGATTGGCAGTAACCATTTGGTTTGCTCAGTGTGCACGTTTATGTGAAGGGTGAGTTTCTAACCTGGCATTGTGCATTTTTAATAATCTAGCTTACCTGCTTTTTGATGTCCTTTGAACCACTTCCATTTCTGGGGTTACTGTAGGCTGTCTCACAGAGAATTCAAAGATCTGAGCCATGGGAATGCTTTAAGCTTTCCAACAGCAATGCCCAGTAAGAACCAGTTTAGAGAGTTTGAGTGACTCCAGTATGAGAGAAATGAGAGAAAGAAACTGTTTTTTTACTGCTGATATGTAAAGCCTCCTGAGTTACAAGACTTCATATGCCCTGTTTTTATTCTTGAATTTAATTTAACTGAGAGGTATAGCACAAACACTCTTCCAGTCTTTTTTTTTTTTTTTTTTTTTAGTAAGTGCAGTTAAGTGTAATCCCTTCTCTTCTTTCCTCTCTCTGTCACCTGGGCTATTAGTCTTAATTAGAGTCCCATTTAGTGAATCACTAATACAGGAGTAGCTTTTAAAATACCAGAAGGTATGGTGACCCAATAGGGCTAGAAATAGTTGAGCAAAACCTGTACAGTCAGAAATTGTAGTGGAATGCTCTTAACTTCACCGTTTGTAATGGTGAAGTAATTATAGCAGCCTTAGAGTAGGGAAGGGGGCAGAGGGGAAGAAATTTTCACTTTAGATCTTAAGGCAGAGGAAGGTGATGGTTCAGCTAATCTCTCCTCTGCCACACCACTTCTGTATTTGATACAAAGGGAGGCAGTAATTCTTAGACGATAGAAAAACAACTCTTCTTTAATTTTTTTTTTTTAAACTACCCACTCTGGGAAACAGAAATCAACTGACACCTCTTCTTACTAACCCCAAAGTGTAGGTAGTGGTTATGGCCTGGCGTTCCTGCTTTTCCGCTCTCCCATCCAACTCCCTCTTAAGGGGCTGGCATGATTCTTACTGACTCGGCGGCTCATCCTGCACTTCAGCTGCCGTCCAGGCAGCACGCTTGGAAATGCTGCCTCAGTGAGGTATGTAACACTTTCTCAAATTCAGGCTTGTGCCTGGTGTTTCACGAGCCACAGGGGATTCCATCCAGTGAATGGGCAATACTGTATTAAACTAATATTAATGACAACTACTCCGTTTTAGTAGTGTGGTCAATGGCACCACATAGTGCATGTATAGAGCCTTAACATATATTTTCTGTATTTCTGAGTTGCCTTGACCATGGTTTCCTTTAGGGGCATGTATGTTATTCCTTGTTTTGAGAAGCCCTTTCTCTTTTGCCGGTATGCTAGCACAGTTTTTCCTTCCTCACACCTCTCATCTTTTCAGAGTGTGATGAAAGACGGTCTGTGCTTTCCCCTGTCCCCAGTTTGTGTCACAGAGTTCACATGTTGGACTTCACTCCTTGAGTTCCTTCCCTTTTATGTTTTCATCAGAGTCTCTTTTTCCCCTTTTTGCCAGCTGCCACAGTACCTACCATGCTGTGAAATTGGATGAAAGGTAGCGGTTAAAGCTCCCTTCGCAGCAGTCCTTCCCTTGGGTGTGCCCATAGAAATCCCTTGGACCTCTGCTGAGGTTTCATCATCCCCTTAATTCTTAGCTTCAGAAGAACTAGGATTGTTTTCTTCTAACACCAGCAAAAGACTGGAGCTCTGGCAGTACAAGAATGAGTCATTTAGTTCTCAAGTAGTTTTAGGTATCTTTTGTCATTTGCGGTTCATAATTTCGTGATGATTTCATCCACATTTTCATCCACTCACCTTGGCCTTATGAACAGCCCATACTTTTTCTCTTAAAAGAAAATGCAAATCATCGTATGAATAATATAATATAAATATGCTAGATGTAAGTTGAAGACAGTCATAAATGATTTAAATGATAAAAGTCTGATCATCTTCCATATGATGTGGAAGGTATACCAAGTAACAGATGCAATCAGAAAAGACTGAAAAATTAAAATGCAAAACTGCCATAACAATGTGAAATATTATATGAATTATTTTTGAGTTTGTGAAGGATGGGGGAAAATACAAGACTGGAGATAGGCAAATGTTATGCCTTTTTTAAAAGGAGGGAAGTGAGGAGCCGGGGAATTAGTCAGTGTAGTGCCAGCATTGTGAAGTACACAAAGCAAATTGTTGGACAGCCGATTTATAGGCATGTAGAGGATGTTAAAGTAATTAAAGAAAGAAAACCACAACAAAGCAGAGAAACAACAGGGCCCGTATCTTTACTTTTTTCTTGGAAAAACTCAGAGAGATTGGAAGGCTGGTGTTATTTCAGATTTGGAAACTACAATACCGTTTGTTGTAATTGGTTCGTGTTTTAAAAACTGTAAGTATGGTGAGCTGCATCCTGGTCCCCCAGATTTCAGCAGCATTTGAACTTCCCTGTATTTAATGGCATCCAGCCTATTTGATAGCCTAAGAGAAGAAGGAGGACTGTGATTTTGAAAAGTCAGAAAGTCTTGTTTCCAGAAGTCTCTGACATGACGGAATTTCTGGAGATTCTCAGAATCTGAGGATTTCTGAGAAGTGAAATCTCTGCTGTTGATTTTTCTACTCTCTTCGGGGAAATGGGACTTTTGTGCAGTCTTTTTGAAGTTTGCATTCACAGCACCAGCAGGAACCACCCTGTAAAGGCCCTGGACTTTTACTTTAGCTGTGAGAGGGATAATAAGGAACAGTGAATGCTAGGCTTGTTTCTCTTATGAGTGTGATGAGATAGGCTGACACCTGGGCAATTTTCAACTGTTTCTATTTTGGGAAGCTGATAAAAGAACCCACTGTATTTTCACTACTTGCTTTTTGTGACTGTTTTCTTTGCAAGACTCTCAGAAGAGTGCTCTTCATTTTCTGCCAGTGATGCAGCTTTCTGATCAAGCTCTTGCCATGGCTGCAGCAAATTTGGTCAGTGATACAGAAAGAAAGACACTTTTGACATGAATAGAAATTACAAGATTTTGTTGCCAAGGCAAGCAATTCCAGTTTCAGCATGCAAAGAGGAAAAATATGCCATGCCATTGTCTAGTTTAGTGAAAGCTGTAAAACTGAGGGAAATATGCTCTAAAATATGTAAGGAATTTCATAGTGTCTGAACCTACCTAGCATTATAAGGTAGCAATGGCTCATAGATACTGACTCTTCTCTTCAGAAGCATTTTTAATCCTTAAATGGTGCACTATAGTTGCTTTCTGGCATTCCAGCATGTTATAAGACAGATGAATGAATGGAAGGCAGAGAGATCAAGTGATGTCTTCTGATCAGAAGACTTCTTCTTAATAGTTCTAGAAGAGCTGCCTGTTCAGGGCGTTTTGGTTCTGTTGGTATAGCTGAAGGATGATTGAATGGAAATTTTGATATTAGAGGGTGACATAGGTCTGTATGAGAATTCTTGCTTGTAAAAGGCTCTTTTGTTAATGGCTTGCCAGGTGAAGGTGTTAATATCTTATAATATTTTTTAAATATTCAGAATTTTGAGTATTTTCTTTTTCTGGCTGCAACTAGTCAAACCAGAATTTCTGCAGCTTTTACGGATTTTAGTGGTTTAATATATTTGGCTTCCTTTTAACTTTATAATAAATGCCATCTGAAAGGAATAGCGATTTAAGAGAACAGATATATATACACAGCAGACTTGAGAGTACATTTACCTGTTTCTCATGATTGTAGAACACACACTGTAATTCCTTGAGAGGCCTTCAAGGTGAAGAGAATTAAATCTAATCTTGAAAACAAATGGACAAGTTAAATGAGGAGAGTAACAGCAGGGAATGTGATTTCCGTATAGCTTAAATACCTGGGCAGCTTATTTTGTGATTTGAGAAGCCCTTGTGATAAGGCAGGATCTCTCTGTGGCTGATACCAGTTCTTTCTTTGAAGTCTGTGCTCTCAAACCACATTGTAAATACTACCTTTGCCTTGGCAGGCTGGTTGGGTCTCACAGATATATTTAATGCATTCTTGAAAGCATTTCAGCTTGTTGGTATGTTTCCCATTCCACTCAATTCCTCATGAAACCACTGGAGTTGCTTGTTCCAAACTGAGAGCGCTCTCATGGGGGACCAGCATGGAGAACAGGAATGATGCACTGCTGTGTTTGCATTGGGAAGAAGCAACAGAGACATCATGCCCATAGCATTGCCTTGTGCAAATGTTAGGAAAATTGTCTTTTGAGTGACTGTGCTGCCCCAGAATGGAGGCTTGGGCGTTGCTTTTCATCCTCCCTGTGAATGTAGAAGGAATGTCCCATCTGGTTTTATAAAGGTGTAGGTTTGCACATAACCAGCCACGCTCCCTGATGTTCAAGGAGGCCCTGACCTCACCGAGAGCTTACATTACAGCTGAGGACCCCTGTGTTTGCAGTTCTGGGACTGAGTAGCTTAGGTGAAACTGGGGTTACTCTCACTATATTCCTCCAGAGCTTGTTAAAGTCAGTATGCACCGTTTGGAGCTGTTGTCTTGGTGCTGCCAGTGCTTGAATCTTTCATAAGAACTTAACACCATCTTTCCCACCTCATCCTGGCTCCAAATGGTTATTAAATTCAACATGTTGATCCCCTGTGACATTTTTCTCCTTGTTATCAGAATAGCTGGGACCCTTTGGCTGCCTTTCCTTTTCCCTTCTTGAACTTTGTCTTGCCTCTTTTTAAGCCACCCAAAGACTCATCTCTGAAATTGTCTTTTAATTTTTTTCATCTGCTTACTTTCTTTCTTTGAATTTTTCTCCTGTATTCTTGTCTTCTGGAACTATTTTTTGCTGTATTTTCTGCCAGCTGCGATTTTGCTTGCCTTCATGCTCCCAGCAGCATTGCTGCCTTGCAGGGTTTCTGTAGGGAGAGGAGGCTTCTGCAGATGGCCTGTGGGCAAACTGCTGTGACCACTCAACATGTGTCCTTAAAACCAGCACCCAGATGACAAGGCTGGTGAGGCAAAGCCAGGGATTTCAGTTTCCTGGCAAAGCCAGGATTCTTCAGTTAACTGAAGGAGGCTTTGTGTGACTGCACACCCACGTGCCAGTGATGATTTTACACCCAAATACTTTGTGAACAATGAAATTTTCAGATAGTTTTCCCCTGTTTCCTGGTTGAAACCATTTCAGACAAAAATTCCTCTTTGAAAGTCATTCTCTATCACAGGGCCACAAGATACAGTGCCTTGTTTTGTATACTGTCTGGCTTTGAACTATCTGGTGCTAAAATGTGTGTGAAGAACTCTGTCGTGGTAGTAGAAGGCACCTACTTTTGTAGCTGCAATTTGGTTTCTAAAAATGTTGACTTTTTTATTAAAAAATTTCTTCTGGTGTGTGGCTTCCTGTAGCTTCATGCTTAAAACCTCAGTAAAGCCATATGCTGTCTCCAAAAGGTAAGTGTTATAGAATGTTCAGGAATGTGTTCAATATACAGATATAAATTTAAATTTCAGTCCCTGAATACTGTAGTAAAAAAGTTAGGACTAAAATAGAGATAGGCCTGTGGGTTTTATTTTGTCACGGCAGGAATTTCCGTGACCAGTGTGTAAAAGACCTGGATTCTCTGGAACAGGCTGCCCAAAACCAGGGCTCCTGCTCCCTGCTCCCAGGGCAGTGATGATCTATTCCCTCTGCTGGCTCAAGCACTGCCTGCCAAAGGAGCTTGCAAAACTGAGTGATGCTCCAACATAGCTGCTTTAGCAAGGTGTCTTACAGCGGTGTAATTTCACTTTAATTGGTCCTATCTGTTTTATTTCTGATGTCTGTCTTCCCTCTCCTTGAAGTCACAGTTATTTTCCCCCTGAAGACTGTGTTGAAAGGGCGGCAGTATTTTAGTTTGCACAGCAACCGTTGGGTGCTTGTATGTAAAATGTAAGCTTGATTGTGAACCTGACAGCCAACAAAGAAATGAGCTCCCAGAGCGGCATGGATCCTGTGCTGCCATCCCCTCTCCCAGGCTGTGCACATCTCAGCAGTGATGTTGTATCCTGAACTGCTTACGAGTGCCTTGGTCCAAAGTGCTCCAGGGTATAATTTGTGCCTTCCCATGTGCTTTTCTGGTACAGGCCTGGGATTGCTGAGACCAGCTGGCCTGGCTCGCTTTCAAACAATACTGACGCCCCTTTATTTGAAGCAACAAAATATGGGGAATATTGATCTTCTGAAAGACATCCGTTGCTCCTTGTCTTTCATTCCTGCTTCACCTTTCAAGGTGAGGATAACACGGCAGGACAAAGTAATTGCTTGGAGGGCTGTCTGGGGCTTGTGGGGCCATCTGTTTTGCAGGCTTGGTATAAACTCCCTGCATATGTGTTGTTACTCTGCAATATGTTTGTACAGTATGTGCAGGTTCAGAAGAAATGTGCAGATAGCAGAAGAAACACATTTATCTTCTGCTGGCAGAGGCAGCAGCCCTGTAGCACTAACATAGAATATACTTGTTTGCTTCTGGGATAAGTAGAAACCTCTCTTCTCGGATTGTTGACCAGTTTCTTCAAATGTCACTTGCTTTTAACAATTAACAAAATACCTTACTGAAACCTTCCTGGCATTTTTTAACTGCTAGGTTTCTGGGTTTATGTTAGTGGTCTGTGACAATAATGGTAAATATATTGCCGTTCAGGAACTTCTTTTTAGATGTGCAGACGTAAAAGCTTGGTTCCACCAAAATTTATGGGCATGTTGCCATTATCTTGAGTGGGACTAGCATTTCCCCCTTGGATATTGGCTCCTGATGCTGGGAGTGCTTGAGAGACAGCCTTGTTTGCATTTTGTATGTGTCTGTTGGCATGAGCTCTTTGGGCTGGAATTGCAGCACTTGTGGAGCATCTCTTGGAGCTTTCATACCAAAGTATTAATTCAGAGGAGTAATTGTGAGGCTAAATTAGTAGGAATTCTCAGGTTGTATTTAGAATTTTGGGAGATCACTGCTAATTTGTATCTTTGTCTTTAATTTAGGTGTTAATCTTGGAATTACTGAAACTGATAGAGTAGCCCCTGAGCCTGCATGGTGACAGCACAGACAGATCTTGGCCTTGCTTTTAACTTAGGCCTCGTAATTTTCTGAGTGCCCTGAGCTCTTGTCCTGGCTGTGGCACTGGCTCAGTTCAGTGACTGGCCTCAGCTGTGACCGACCCCACTGTGGTGGCCACCACACCACAGGAGCTTCAGGAGATCCCGCTGCTCTCAGAGGTGTCTGGCACCTGCTGCTGGCACTCTGCCAGAGGCAGATTTTTGGCACAGCAGCCATAGATACTGCCTTGACGTGTTCCTCCGTGCCTACATGCTGATGGGGTGTCTCCCCTTCCCAAGCCAGGGGCGTTGTGCTGCCTGTGCATGAGGTATTCCTGCTGTGGTGCTGTGGCTACAGTCAAGGTGTCCTGCATTGCTGTGCCAAGTGGCTTCTGCTGGGCCATTACACCAGCTTGTTCCATTGCCAGAAGGAGAAAATAAACTCTGAACACAGTATTTCACTTGTGGTTGGGTTTGTCCTTTTTTTTTTTTTTTTTTTGTGGCTGCTGAAAGAGCCTGCAACTGGAGTGGTTTTCAGGACGTTGCTGGAAGGAATGGAATGGAAAATCATGGGGGTGTGTCACATGGCTTGTCTGGCACCTCTTGCTTTAAAGTGATGAGCTTTACTGCATTTGTTATCCTCGTGGTGACTCCATGCATTGGGCACCTGGGAGGACAGGAGGAAAAGGCGTTACTTTGCTAAATGCTGTGTGTGGGAAATCTACTTATTTTCTGTCTAATCTTCTGTGGCGATGGCAGTGCTGTTAGTTTTTGAATAAGTACTTCAGATTTTCTTGATACTCACTTTCTGTCCTAACCTCTTCAGTGGTGTTTTCAACTGTTACACAGGTGTCTTTTTTTGCATCCAGCCATGGTTAAAGTCCCTGTGCAGGGACTGTATATTTGACAGCCATCACAAACAAACATCAGTCATTCCTGAAGGACAGGACTGGAACTGACACACACTGTCCTTACCCTTCTGTACACCTGGTTAAAAGCTAGGAAATTTTGCTTTTTGTATATGATAATAAGATTTAGTTTAATTTGTTGCTGTCACTCTTTTCCTCCCAACAAGGTTTGTACCTGCAAGAGTTCGCTCCAGTAATCTGAAGATGAAATTATTTAAGTCTAAATATTATAAGAAAGGGGAGAACATGATATAGGTGCCATGTAGTTATTTGTTAACCATAATATTTTAGACACTAAAGAATGTTTTACTGATTTTTATAATTAGTTAAAATACAGTTTCTTCATGTCTTGTTGTTCGTGATGTTAGCTGCAAGTTTAAATGAATCTCTGCTGTTTTCAATTACATGCAAGCTACATATCATTTTGCTGCACTTAACAGCAAGGACATTCTGTAATTGCTCTGCTTTGTGACAGACAATTCTTCATGCATATTTTTTTTCCCACCGTCATTTCTAGTATCCAAGAATCAGTGGTCCATGAAAATCAGACCTGTGTGACTATTCCTGGTGTATTATCACTACCTAATTTTCTGTGACAAGCTTGGGAAACACAATATGGTGGAGGGTTTTGGCTGCCTTTGTTCTTTTGGAAATGCCCTTAGTTTTATGTTAACTTGACACGCTGTGTGACATCCTGGCGTGGTTGCCTAGATGTGCAAATAAACTTGCTTGGTAAAGTGACAGCTGCCTGGTTCTCCAGATGGATAGGAGGTAATTCAGTCTGGGTAGCTTGAGAGAAGAGGGAGTAAGACTACAGTGTGAGGAAAGAGACTAAATCAAAGTCTCTCTCTTGGTCCAATGACTTCCTTTCTGTGTATGCTTTATGATGTTATGATATGGAAACTTGTGTCTGTGCTGGTGTATTTGTGGTTTGGTTACTGATCTGGGACTCATGATTCTTGTATACACAAACTATGATGAAGGCAGTGCCAGATGAAGACAGGAGCAGAGATGCAAGAAAAGAAGAGTCTGATTCTTGAAACCTTCTCCTGATGTCATCCTGTTTTGCAAGTCACTCTTTGTGATTGCAGCAGGTATAAAGCAACTGTATGGGAGTATGGCTGAGAACTGAGGTTCATCCTGGAAATTATCATGCATTGAACAATGAAAGGAATCCTAGAGTCAGTAGGTACAATACTCAGCAGATAAACCTTCACAACTATGCATGGCAGAGGTGGGATTTAAGGGAGCTTTTGGACTGTCCCACAGCTTTAGCTGTTTTGATCAGTGCTGGTTTAGGCCCATCTTCTACAGCTCATCACTTGCAATTCTGCTGAAAATCTTAGAGCCTTTAGAAAAATGCAACTATTTTGTTGTTTTTTTTAAGCTCGGAGGATCCACCTCTTGTGTATATTTAATAAATACATAATTGCCTTTAAAAATAAAAGCAGGTTTATTTTTAAAAGGAAATAATTACATATTCTTAAAAATACGTTAATTGCATGTTAAGGTCTCATGATATTCAAGAGATATAAATGTGTGTCTGCACGTGGGGGGCATTTGCTTTTGGATGCCAATATCTTGCACTGAAAAATGAGAAGCCCAGTGTTTAGAAGGAATAGTGAACATTCGTGTCTGCTTACTTTCACATTATATAAATGAAAAGGTACATGTTTAGATTGTGTTAGCTAGGTAGTTGTAAAAGAATTGGAGGCAGATTTGTGCATGTACTGACCAATACTAATTTTATGGTTTGTAGTGCACTCTGTGCAAAATTGAAATATAGCACACAAAACTGGGGCAACAGCTAAAGTTATCTTTAAGAATGAGGAGTATTGCAAGCAGCATGTGCACTTCCATGAAATATTATTAAGCTGGGAGTAAACTTTTCCCAAACAGATACAGTTTGAGAAGTAAAAAAGTGTAATATTGTGTTGTGCTTCTGCTGGGAATGGAAAGCTTTTCAAGCTGCATTCAAAATTCAATGTTTAATATGAAGCTATGTATGTCAAAATACAACTGCAGTAATGCCAGGACTAGTACAACAAAAAGACAGAACAGAGACAGACTTGAAATATTCTACAGAGAACAATAGTGTGAGCAAGTTGTCACACTCAAAGTATGTATAGAGGCTTAAGCTTGCCTTGTTTCTACGGTTGTATTGTATTTCTGATTTGGAAAACAATTACAACATCTTAAATCAACTCTTATCTGATCTGTCTCACTAGGTCTTGTTATTTCTGTGCCTGTTGGTATAACCTCTCTGTTTCTTTCCTAAATCATGGCATTGAAAAGGTTTTGAAGGTTTTGCTGTCTTTTTTTTTTTTTTTTTTTTTTTTTAATTTATTGGCAAAATTAAAGGGAAAGTCTTAGACTGACTTGGTGGAATGTGTTCACCACTAAACTGCAGGAGTGGGTTGGGGGGCCTTGCTTCCCTACCCACTACCACCAGTGCTCCCTGTCCTCTCTTGGGAGGAAACATCATGTTATTTCTAGTCAGTGGGATGTTCCCACCAGCAGTCCAAGAAGCTCAGGAGTGGAACAGACCTTGCTAGTCACGCTCTGAAATAACTCGGCATGATGTTACGAGCTACAGAAGTTTATTCTCAAATATGCCATGAGGTCAAAGCAAACAGTGTTGAGAAGGCAGGAAGGGATTGTGTTCAAGGTGCAAGTTTGACTGCTGTGCTTTCTCACAAGACAGTGAGTAGGTTTTAGAAATTTTCCGTACAAAGGCAAACAAACACGTGGGCAGCAGGCAGGGCCTCAAAGATAAGGCAACAGAGCAGAGTTTGTGCCATGATTTCTTTTGCTGTGCCTCATTAATAATGAAAGAACTGAATGATATGATGTGGGTTAATGTCTGGCAGTAGAAGCAGTGGCCTGGATTTGACATGTAGTTGGTAAAAATGAGAGAAACTCTGCTTCTCCCCCCTACCATTGTTATTCCAGTTGAATTGAAAACTACTTTTACTGTCTTCTGCTGTCTCCTCTTCTGTCAATCAGATGGGAGTCTCAAACTAAGCTGCACAAGGTGAGAGTTTTTATTTGGAAAATACTTACACATTCCGAAAATTCATGAGTGCTCTTTTCAAGGGTTGTGCTTTTTTGTTGTTCTTCTCTCTTGACTGTTCCGAAGTATTGTGAGATCCCACCTTTGATTTGACTGATCTGACAGTTTGATTCATCTTGCCAGGTAGAAGCTGACCTCTGTCTTCTGGATTGAGGATGGAAGTCAGTCTAGGTTTCAGGCAGTGTTACAGAATTGTGATGGTGTAGCATAGCTTTCACAGAGTCCAGATGTTTTCGCTGAGAGAAATTCTTGAAACTACTACTTTAGCCCAAAACCAATTTCAGATGTGTTCAGTGTGTGCGTTTTCCCTTCTAAAACTTCTCAGCATTCTCTTTTTCTCCTGTGTGATGTAGCATGTTCAGAGGATGCTTACAATATGGGGTTTGGAAAATTGGTGATACTTTTTGTCTGCGTGAAGACTTTTCAGTCACAGATGTCCTGTCTGCATTTTCTGTATGCACTTGCAGATTGTATTACTTGAGGTTTACCAAGTGATGAAGTCTCTAAGCTCAGGTAAAATGAATTGGATCCTATAAACAGCCTACTTCCCTCCTTCCATGCCTTAATGGTGAACTCATTCCTCTCTGTAGTGAAATTTTAGGATTGTTATAAACAGGAAGCATTATCAAAACAAATTGGCTGCAGACACCCTTAGGACCTCAATTATATTTCAAGATCTTGCTTGAACAAAATAAGCTATATTTGTGCAAAACCTTGATTATATCATTATGTTAAAAAAGGGATTGCAATATTATGGGAGAAAAATCATGACTTTCATAAGAAAGACTAGAAGACATCTTATTCTAAACATGGCAGGGTTAGTTAGATAATTGGAGGACTGGGAGGTCAGTCTGTTCCATGCTACAGTCTAACAATTATATAATTAAACTGCTTCCTCCTCCTTTCTCCCAAATAAATTTTGAAAAATGCTGTTCTCTCTTTAACATGGGGAATAATGGAAGGTATTGACTATAACTATGAATTACATGCTGAACTCTGCAGAAGCAAGTGGGATACCATCTTTGTGAGTCTCTTATCCAGATTTATTAGGGCTCATTATATAACAATGATACTGCCCAATTATTATTTATAATGAAGTGTGCTTGTGGGTTCATTTCCAGAAGGAATAGAGATTAAAAAATAACCCAAACAAACACAAAAAACTACCCAAAAAAAAAATCCCCAACCAACTTCTGCTAGCTTTTGAAAACAGAAGTTCAGGCTAAGTTGTAGCTGTGAATGTATTTAAATTTCCTATAGCAGTTTGCATATCTACAGATTGCTCTTACCTGGGAACAGTGGCTCCAGCTGGCTCCTTTGAAGGTTGTCCCTTCTGTGCCTGGATGGGCTGTATGCCTGCATGGCCACTGCCTTCACTGAGTCACGGGGTTGGTGGTTGTGGTCCTGTACCTTTGCACCCTTTTTTATTTTGTGCCTGTGTGGTAGGTCATGAGGAAAACTTTTTGTTGTTGTTACATGTTTTATATGATACATCACCGATGCACTTCTGCACAAACATATCTCTCTGGTCCTTTTTGAGCCAAGCAAAAGCACAACTAGTACTAGCAGGTAATTTTCAGTTTGAGGGCTGAGTGCTGCCCTGATCAGACTCAGGCATGAGGAACTAGAGGTGATGATGCAGAAAGGAGATGATGAACCACGACGGGGAAAGGTTGGAGGCTGCTGACCAGAAGCTTAGGGAGGGTCTGATGCAGACATCAAAGCTGTGCATTTGATTTTACATTACTTCTTTGGCATTTGCTATTGTTAAGCTGCCTGACTGTTGTGGCTGGAAGCTCTTCTAGCTTCTGTTTCTGAAGGATGAGCAAGAAGCCTGTAGGTAAACCAGAAACCTCAGTGAGATGATCTTGTTCTGCTCCACTTCCCAATATTTTTTTTCCCTTTCTTGTGCTAAAGGGAGTTTTTGGGTTGACTGAGGGGAAAGGTAGAGGAGCAGGATTGATCTAGGGTAGCTGGTGGATGCACACAGGGTAGATGGTGCTGGCCCCGGGGCGCTGGTGTGCGCAGGCCCTCCCTGCCCGTGCTGCTCACCTCGGCTGTAATTACAGCAGGAGATGTCTCAGCAGAGGAAGTTGTTTGTAACCCTGCTGCTGCATGTCAGTGCTGTCCTGTTGTTACTCATCCAGGCTGTGGTTGGAGATCCAGTATAGCAGGGAGCTCAGGAAGTCCTGGGGTCAAGTGCCCTGCGATGCAGGCATCCAGCCAAACCAGGTGGCTTGCATTTCTGTCGTTCATTTTTAGAGCAAGCTGGGCTTGCTCTAAAAGATGGTTATTAAAGGTATCACAGAAAAAATAGCACAGTTTCTCTCTCTCTCTCTCTCTCTCTCTCTCTCCTGGTGCATCCCAATGAATGTATTTATTCATGTTAGTCATACCACTCTCTGAAGTCTTTATACATGCATAAGCAAGACTTGACTTGTCATTGAAGTTCAGCAGGTGCATAAGTTGTTAAAAGAGCTGTGTCTTTTGTAATTTTTTTCTCAATCTAGCAATTTGGCCATTACCAATAGCCTTAGGTTGAAACAGCACAGGATATAAAAATGAGCTAGTTATGCTGCTATGCTTGTTTTAAAAATAATTATAAGAAGTGCCTTTGGGTTTCTGGGAACATACGTTAGCAGAAGTTGCATGGTACCTGACTTGTGCAATGGCTGAGCTGCTGTTCTGAGAAAAAAACCCTTAGTAGGAGATCTATGGGATTTTGCTGGTGTTTGGACTTCCCGGTGTCAGCCTCAGGAGAGTCTGGTGCTGGATGTCTGAAGAAATACTGGTCAGGGAGCTTTCACATCTTTAAAAAGGCATATAAAACCTGAGTCTGCTTTTAGGGAAGGGCAGCCCTTAGGACCAGTCTGTTGATCTTGCCCTGTAACCAGTGAGGGCGGGGAGCATCTGCTGCAGAATTGGCTGCTGGTGACCAAGGGGGGAACCTGAGTGCCTAAAGTACCTGCAGAGCTGCTCCTCCCAGCCTGATGAACAGCAGCACTGGTACAGGCTGGAGCAGCCCAAGCTAGTTTTTCTGGCATGGTCATGGTATGTTGTGCCAGTGATGTAGTTAAATTACAATATATAATTTTCCCTTCAATACTGTGTACTATATATACACTGTACTGTCCTATCCTTACTCTGTTGTGATACAATAGACATGCAGAGTGATGGGATCCCTAATAAACTACTAGATGTTATGGTAGAACAATATGTGTTGCTTTGAATACTTGTTGTAAAACAGTACTTTTTATGCAGAAAAAGGGTGTATATTATTTTACTTTACAATAAAATATTTATTGGGAATAGATCACTGCAGCTATGTTTTCCACTGTGGTTCAAGT
The DNA here is from genome assembly GCA_035583135.1 of Lophotriccus pileatus. Lineage (NCBI taxonomy): Eukaryota > Metazoa > Chordata > Aves > Passeriformes > Tyrannidae > Lophotriccus > Lophotriccus pileatus. The sequence continues at coordinate 28,810,398 of JAWWES010000171.1, forward strand.
ATCAGAAAGATACAATGCTCAGCTGAAATGTGTTTCGCCTATTGACTGATCAAATTTGAATACTGGACAGCCCTTGTTTTAATAGAGTCCTAAAAATGGCATATGTATGGTAAACACAGCTGTTTGCTTGTTTTTACAGAGTCAGTTCTCTGGTTTTTCTGGTCAGAAAAACAGTTTTCTTCTCCAGTTGCCTTTTTCTACCTCTTAAAACATGACAGTCCTTTTACCTCAGACTCTCTCTTCAGCCATCCTTACCCCTTTTGTGGGACACCAAGTTCCAGAATAGACTTGGCAGAAGAAACCCCAAACATCCTGTCCTTACCAACTGCCCCTGCTCCTCCCTGCAAAAACCCTTGTGGATGAAAGAGCTTAAGAAGCCTCTGATGAAGTTGGATCCACTTCTAATCCCTTGTCCCATTCCTAGTTGTGGTCAGCTTCCCAAATTATCAGAAAGGTGCAAGGATGCCAAAGGAGCACAGGTGGGGGATGATCTCTCCATTCAGAAAGTTTTTCTCATATGCTGCTGTTGCTTGAATTGGATGGATTAAGGCCTGAAATCTTAACTTGGGAGATATTTTTCAAAATATGTTTGCTGTGTATGTGTAACATGTGTGCGTGTACATGTATGTTTATATAATGTGTGTGTTTATGAAATATTGCATATGCTATGGATAAGTTTTGACTTCTAGATAAATGTATGGGTTAACAGAGGCCTGTTAGGCCCTCAGAAGAAGAAGAAGAGGTGGACCTGACAGGTTTTCGTGTGTTTCC
>JAWWES010000171.1:28816209-28844924 GCA_035583135.1 Lophotriccus pileatus
ATACTGCTCTTCTGTTTGTTTTTTTTTGTTTTGTTTTTTTTTTTTTTTTTTGTTTTGTTTTGTTTTGTTTTTTTGTTTTTTTTCCCCCTCCACAAAACTTTTCTGTTGTCCTACAAGTCCTTTCTCTGTCCACCGCAGAATCAAGAAGTTATTTTGTATTTCAACAAGAACTTTTTTTGTGGTTTTGGTTCATTTAAAAGGAAATAAGTGAAACAGCTGTCAAGCAAGGGTATACGTTAATGATTTTGTCTTTCTTTTGAAATAATACCCTAGCTAGTTGTTCCTGCACTAAAGTCTGCGTAGACATAGTTGTGGCTGACTTTTTCATGTTATCTTGTAGAAAAAACAATAGATTTTTCTTTCTGTTTAGAGAAAACTGACAAATATGGATAGTTTTTCATATCATGCCCTCATCATGAATTTGGCTATTATTGTGCCAGCTGGCATTCAAATACAAAACACCACAAGAGCTTCTCCCAGCAGGACATACTCTCATTCCCTGGAGAGGAGTGTGCTGTTGAGGCAGGCAGGGGAGGTGCAATGATGGTAGCTGTCACTCTGTTGGCTGTGTTACCAGTGCCTCTGTCCCCTGGTTGCCTCAGGGGAGGATGGTGTAAACATCTGTGACAGCACTGCTCCTGCATGACCCTGTCTGCGGAAGCAATTAACTTGGATCCGGGCTGGGCTGCATCCGACTACACAGTGCCTCTTTTTGTCCCCTTTAGCTGTAATCACATGAGTGTGATGTGGCTAAGATTGCTTGCCTGTGGAATGGGAAGCATTTTTCCTTCTCCCCTTTTTTTATGTAAAGAAAACCAATGTGCTGATCTGCATGTCTTGGCAGCGTTGCTTGGGATAACCCTGGGTTGCACAGGCTCTGCTGCCTGTGAGTGCTGCTCGCAGGTCCTGCTGCTGATGGTGGGCTCTGCCTTTGCTCCTCCTGGGACAGTGCCTTCCCTGCCCTCGCCTCTCTGTTTCTCCCTCTCTGTTTTCCTCCTCTCTGCAAAAAGGGGACAAGGCACTCAGACCTCTGGTGTGTAAGGGCTTCAGTGACTGGCAGCGCTGTGGTGTGGTCTCCACTTCCCCTCTCCCTACCCATTGTTTACCCTGGGCCTTAGATAAGATTAGTATCTTTTGTTTTTCCTGTAGATAATAATAACAACCTGTCTCTACCAGTACAGGATTAGGTTCCTCTTTCAGGAAGACGTGGGAAGAAAAAAATGACCGTGTACTTGGTGAAGTATGTGTGACAGAAGAGGTCTGAGGGCAGTGAAACAGCAGGTAGTACTCTAGATAGGAGTGCAAAATGGCATTGCTGAGCACTGGTGCCCTTGGAGAACCTCTCTGCCTCAGCCATGTCAGCCATGGCTTGCTTGTTTCTGACCCAGCAAGATCTGCTCACTGTTGGTGTTTTCCCTTCATGGAAATAGTGTGTTACTGCTGAATGGCAAAAAGCAATTGTCATATTGCTGATAGTTGGTCACAATTTGTGATGAATAACAAATACAGGTGTTGCTGTATGGGTTAGTGGGTTTCCATCACTGACATGATGAATCTTTGGCATCTTGTCACCTTTCTTTTAAAAAGAATTTTTTTCCCTTCCTTATGCCTGCTAAGGTTTTTGTGCCTCTGTTGATATGTAAAACTGACCTGTTTGCTCTGATCACGATAGTGGCTTGCATTCAGTTTCGGGTCTGACAGTGAGATGCTCCATTGACATCATGTTGGCTAAAGCTAACAATGTAAAAGCTTTGATTTTGACACAGGTTTATGTGAGTGTTCAGATGTCAGCCTATTGCTCTGGATGTTCTTGGATATTTGTAGAAATGCAGGTGGGAGGATTCACAGATCAACACCTGAAGGGAATTTGAAATCTTCAGACTTGTCATGTGTAGGATTGTAAGCTGGCACTGGGTCCTCTTGTCTTTTTCCTGCTCTGTACTGAAATGCTGCTGCTGTAAAGTATTTGGGAAGCACGTGCAGAGTGGAAATTCCCTGGAGGGCATTCGTGGTTCTCTCAGTGTTAATTCTACTGCTGGAGAGGGACCCACAGTTTGTGTCTCACTCTCCCACCTTTTCTACCTCTCACTAGCTCAAGGTAAATTGGTCTTGTAGATGTGATTTTATCTGCAGAGACTATGGAATTGGTTTCTTTGCTGTTTACATGATTCCTCTTTGCAATGCATCTTCATTATCTTATGGCCTTTGCTTAATGCAGAATTCTGAGAGCGTGAGGACATGGTGGTTCTATTCTGCCCTAGCCTAACTGTGTCCATGCTGTTTGCAAGCAAGACCAATAATTCCTGTGGCCTCCTTTATCTCTTGTTGTTCTGTCTTACAGAGAATAGGAAGAATTAATATTTTTCTTTTTTTTGATTTTTTTTTTTTAAGATTTATATATATTTTGGCTGCCTTATCTCATGAAATGACCTGGCATTTAGCTGTAACCTGCAGTTACTCAGATGATTGATTCTCTCCTTGTCTTCAGAGTTTAGTCTTGCTTTAAATGGGATACATTTAGATGGCAGCCTCTTGAACTGCAGCTCCCTTCCAGAAGGGCCTTTGGGGTCTGTTAAGATAAGATGGGGGTGATGGTTTTATCCTGCGGTGGAGTTGGATGGGTAGGGGAACTCCAGGCCCCGGGGTTAGTCCCGGACCCCAGAGGAGAGGGATGCTCCCCCATCCCCCCCATCACGTGTTCCCATAGCCGCCGAACAGACAGCGCACCCAGGGCGTGTGAGGAGGAGGCAAGAGAGCGTTTATTGTTGGGGTAAAGGCTTAAATAGCCTCCAGGAGGATTCACAGAATAACCAATTAGAAGTCTCAGGGGGTTACACAAACAAACCAATCACAGGTAAAGGTTCCAATGAGGAGACCCAGGACACCCTCCCAGGACATTCTTGCATATGAAAAGACAGTTTTCGCAGGGAGTTTTGGGAAGAAGGACCATGAGTTAGCAAAAACTGCAAAAAGCCATGTTGAAACATGTTTAAAACAATAGTTTTTCATTTGCTGCAGGTTTACTGCTACAATTTTAAATTAAAAGAGGGTCTGCTTAGATGAGATGTGAAGAAGAAGTTTTTAATAACGGGGGTGGCAAAACACTGGCACAGGTTGTCTGGAGAAGTGGTAGATACCTGATCCCTGGTAACATTCAAGGTTAGGTTGTACAGGGCTCTGAACAAACTGATCTAGTTGAGTTGTGTCCCTGTTCATCGCAGGAGGGTTGGACTGCAGATCTTTAACAGTCCCTTCCAACCCAAACTATTCTGTGAGCACAGACTGCTAGATCTTCTATTTACCCATCAAAACAGAACTTTGGAGCAAAGTACATGAGTTGTCCTTTAGAACTACTTTCGATATTGTTATGTTAGTATATCTTGTGGTTTTGGCTCCTTTTTTTTGATACTTGGTATATCAAAGCCTTCTAAGATGTCATGTTTTGCAGTTCATCTTACTGCTCTAGAGACAGTCCTAAACTGAGCTAGTGGATGCATTTTCATTAACTTGCCAACAACATGGTAAGGAGAAACTTTTAGCTGGCACAGCAGAAAGTTTGTTACAGGGGTTGTAATTTACAGCAGGAATTTTGTACTGACAAAGTGTCAAAATCAAAGCATTATTGGTACAGCCTTCTGAGAGGGGCACCTGAATGAGTGGAAGAATCCTGACAGTGTTGCATGAAAAATGAAATTGCTGATAATTTTGGGACATGGTTTAAGACTCAGAATATCTTTTCTTATAATATATTAACAAAACATGGGATATGTGCCAAACTTGTAGGCTGAGGTTTACCTTGCTATTCCTTCATTTTCCATAATTTCTTGCTATTTATTTGAAAGAGATTGTCTCATCCTCTAAAGACTACGTGACAATTAGGTGTCTTGTATTGCCATATGCTTCTCTCTTCGTTACATTTATTCGGTTTTTTTTGATGTCTGAAAGTCTTTGTGAGTATTTTGCAATGCCAAAATATCAAGGCTCCAAGCATGCAAAAGCAGTAGATATTGTTCATCATCCATGCAAATGGGAGATGTCTTTATCCTTCTCACCTGTGCATTTGGGGCCCATGGTATCAGTGGGTGCTCTCGGCAGCACTCTTACATGGGGGAGAAGTTTTCCAAACTCTCCATGTGGGTTTCTGTTTGTGTCCTGACCTTACAAGCACGTTTGCCCTAGTTAGGGTGTTTGTCTTGACTGAAAGGTTATCTAGTGCAAAGGATGCTGTAGCTGGCTGGGCTGTAACAGATACCTGCTTTCAGTAATACACTATCCCCTGTTTTCATTTTGTCCGAGTGTCATCTGAGACATTGTGATCCTGTCTTTGAAATAAGGGAGGAAAAAAACCCCTTCTTGGACCTTTTAGATAGACATAAAGAAAAGCTGTGGGAGACCTTGTGGTTTTAAGCTCTGAATGCTGTTGTCTAAGAGTTAACTGTGCCTTTAAGAAAAAACTAAGTATTTATATTTGGTGTCTATCTGAAATTGTGTTTACCCTACAGTGTTTATTAAACCTGAGTTAATTTTCCTCCTGTCTTTCTATGGCTGCAGGAGCTTTGCCAGTAATGCATTATAATAACTGGTAGTCTAAGGCGGCGCAGGCCACGTGCCAGTTTCCTGTTCCTGCTCCATGGGCTGGCCTGGAACTTGCTACCTGGCAGTGCCAGCTACTCCTGCCCACACTACCCTGGGGCTGTGGCCAGCTGAGCCCCTTCTCTAGTGATCCCTGCTGGAGGAGCCTGAACTGTCCTGGAGAGGCTCAGCCTTGCAACTGAGTGCTCTTTTCTTTAAAAATAATTATGAACCCTTAATTGCTCTGTCTCTCTCCTGTCTCCCTTCTGTCCATTACTCTGGAGCAGACTTGGAATACAGTAATTAGCATCACACTTTCACATGGCAGTCTTGTGCTGTTATAAAAAAAACCAAGATCTCTGTGTCTGTTATGTTTTATTTTGCATGATGACCGAGGATTATTTGCCCTTTCCAGTCCTGTGATGTTTTTGTCAGGACCATCTTGGCTGAGGTGAGTGCCATGAGTCATGCAGCTCTGTTGGCATTGGCTTTTCTTCTGGTCTTCCTCAGTAACCAACACTTCCAGCCCGAGCTGGTGGGCTTATTGCCACTATGCTTTCAGAGCCAGAATTTGCTGTTGTTTCAGGTCTGAAATCTTGCTCAGCTGGGTACTCACAAATGTAACTTTCAGAGAAACTTCTCTATCTGACATGCATGTCTTTGGAAAAAGTTGTTGCAGTCTGATCTGCCCACAGAAGTGGATTAACCTGAGGGAAACCCAAGGGAATGGATGCCTGGCATACCCAGCATATGCAAATAGTAGAAAGGTGCTTGGTGAGTGTGTGAGACTGAACAACACAGATATCTGTATTGATGTAGTTGGCTTCTGCTGCACATCTTCTGGTACCTTTGTGTTTTGCTGGTGTTTCTGGGCACAGTTCCTTTGTCTTAGTTGGTTTTTCTACCAGTTATCCCAGGGGTTTTCCTTCAGTGCTGAAAAGCATACAAATAAAACATCAAAGACCTGAGGGTCTGGCGAGTACAAGAGTTGTTCTTGGCCCAGCAGTAAATCACAAATCTGGGCTGTGCAGCATAAATTTTTGAGGAGGAGTACCATGTTTCTGGACTAGTGAAAGTGAAGATTTTTCCTGTAGGTTAATCCTACTCCTGGTGTTTCTGGCTCTGTTGTCTGGGCTAGGACTGCGCCTATGGAATGGGGTGAAAATACACAGTGCATGTATCTACATATACCCACATATGAATTACAATATTTATGTAATATCCTGCTTACACAAGACATTTCTGTTAACATGTCAGTCCAAGGCATGTGGAGGTCTTCTGATTTTTAAGTTTCTTTTCTGGCCTCCTAGTACAGACAAAGTTATACCAGTTAAACCATACCAGGTTTAGTGCTACTGTATTTTCGTTTGTTCAATGAGCTGCATAGACCAAAAAGCAAAAGTAAACCCCAACAAAACCACTTAAAATTCTTCAATTCCTTCTAATCTTCACTAGGATGTTTTTGTTTATGCAGTCACATCATCAAAACTAAATGTGGAATGTAGTTTCCTTTCTCCCTCAGATGGATGGTTCATACATAAGAGATTATTCTCTTCACTGCCTTACAGCATTTTAGTGCTCAGCAGAGCATATTCTCGGAGTGTAAGAGATGAGTAAATAAAAATCATCTTTTCTGTAGATAAAACCTTATTTCTTCTCATTCTACTGCTCTTTTCTCTGCCACTTTATTTATTTATTTAGCAGTTTCATATTGGAAAAATCTGGTTAAATTCAGTTACCACTTAGGGAATTGCACTAGTGTGTAGCAGTAATTGTCATTTCTTGAAAATGAGATTAGTGCTTGGGACCAATGCCAGCTCTGTGGTTTTGCCCTATAAAATCACCTAACCATAAGATGCCTGCATCTAGACATGGTTTGCATTGGTTATAGGCATGCACAGACAGCACCATGGTTGTTTGTCATTTTCCACGTTTTGCTTTTCTAATAAATTAAGCTCTGTTTTGAGATGAATTTTCTATGAAGAGGTGTTCTTTTTTGGAATATGAATGCTGATCCAGGTCCCTGGATAACCTCTCATACGATAGGTCATTAATATGATCTGGATGCAAGCTGGGTGTTCTGACAGGGAAGAGCTCAGTGTCCCGTAACATCTGACTTGTGTCTTCCCAGTTACTTTGTGAAAACCAATTTCAACCTCTTATAAAAATGTACTTCATGTGGTTCATTTTGTCCAGCCTCTTTGCCTATGTGCAGGAGAGAATATAAACTGCCACTCAGGGTTGCTTGTTGCCTTTCATGCTAGGTATTTTCCCTTGAGAGTTAAACTGTGAAGGCTGCTGAAGTTGAAGTTTAGCAGGCTGGGCTTTTGCTTTCATGAGATGTGTGTCCTTTGAGGGTGCTGCTGCTGTTTGGTCTTTCAGGATGCTTTCTTTTTTTCTCCCCCTGTTTGCATATCTGTTCCCCCCAACCTCTTTCCCTGGACATTTCTGGAGATCTCAAGAAAAGTTAGGGGAGTTGCTGACATGGAAGAAAATGAGATAATCACAGAAAAGAGATGCTGTCCCAAATTGCAGACAGCCCTGAGCTAGGTCAGCAGTCATCCTTAGGACTTCAACTCCTCCAGGTACTTGAGGAAATCTTTACAAGTAATCTGTGTATAATTTATGTCCATATATGGCAGGGTTTTTTTAAGCAGTCATAGTAACAAAATGTTGTTGTCGTTAGGATGTTTTTTGTGAAAGAAGTGCTCTTAGACTTGCTTTCTTTTGGACCGTGGTCTTTGAAAATATTTTAGATTCCTGGACAAAGTGCTTTTGCAAAGCTAAACTCTGAATGTAAGGTTGAATGAGTGTCCCTCTGTGTTGATTTTCAAAGCATTAAAAGCAATCCAGTATGGGGCATTTAAAGCACTCTACACTCTTCATTTTTTCTCAACACTCATTTCAGCTGGGTTGAACCCTTGCAGGAGAGGAATTTTTTGACCTGTGTAAGGGCTCTGATGGACAAGTTCTGGCAGATTTGATTGCAGTGTAAGGAATTCCTCCCTTTCAGGTACAGGTTCATAGCTTGCCTTAAATATTTTTTTCTGGTGGCTTTTGTCCCAAGACCAGTGAGAACAGAAGGGATAGCTTACCAGAGCTGTTGTCACTCTAGCATAAGCTTGTCCCTGCTGGCACAGCCTGACTGAACTGCCAGTAATGTTTCACTTTAGCAGTGAACCGATGCTCTGGCTGGCTGGAAGGGGTGGTCCTGAGCCCTTGCTTGCTCCTTGCCCTGCATTCCTATCTCATCCCCCCTACTAATGCATTTTCTAGGCTGCTCATTGAGCTTCAGAGACTCAACCGGCACAGAAATACTTACTGCCTCTTGGAGACTAGGATTTAGTTCCCCAGAATTGTTTTCTGTGAACCACATGAGTGTCAGAGCAGTCTGTAGGGGAGCTGGTGACTAGAGCAGGTCTGGGGGCAAGTGGGGTTGGATTTTCCCTTTTCCCAGGACAGAAGCCTTGCTTTGCTTCTAGTGGCTGAGAGGCTGCATATATGGTGTGTGCCTTGTTCTGGTGTCTCTGCTGCTGGAAGGGTGCATAGTAGGTGCTTGGAGAGATCAGCACCTTAGGCTGTCACAGCTCTCCCCCATGCCCAAAGACAAAGCAAATTTTTGACCTGGAAAACAAAATGCCAAAACACTCTGGCAGTTCATATCTCCAGAACAGAGGCAGTGCCTAAATTGGAGCTTTCAGTCTTTACTTTTTCAAGTCCATGACACTTAAGGTGACTGAACTTTCATAACAGCTTCACCAGTGTATGTAAGTGTGACCTTACATCTCCCAATTTAGAGTAGTGACCTGTAGGCTCTCTGCTTTAACTTTTGGGAAGCACAAGATAGGTAGAAAGAATTGAAGCCGTGCATTCTTCAGGCTACTAAATAGAGACTGTTAATGGGTAATAAAAACTTGCAGTATTTCCTAGAGAAGCCTTGTCTAAAAATTCAGTTAATGTTATATATTTTCAGAAAATTTATATGGCTGCATCAAGTTTAAACATCAAAAAACTATTTAACCATAAATGGAAAAAAAAAAAAGCTGAAAAATCCAAGCAATAATTCATGCTTTATGAAGCAAAGCAGCGAGCTCCTCCCTAGTTTAGAAAGAAACTTACTTCCTCTGTAGACAGGGTTTGACGAGCAACATCTTTACAAGATCTAGAAAAAAGAAACGTTAGAAGTTTGGTCTACTCACAATAATCAAAGACAGTAACAGAACACTGATGGTGCCCATTAAAAATGAGTAATTTCTGCTCTTCTGAGGAAAATGTGGCCTCACCAGTGAGTACAGCAAAAAAAAGAGGTGCCAAAAACAGGACTGTAAACCAGGCAAAACTAGGGGAGAGAATATATATCTTACACAGTCAGAGCTGGGAAGAACCACTGGAAATATGTAGGAAATATGTAATTTTTATGCAGTAGGTTTTACAATAAATTTGCCTTTTTTTTAATAACCAAAATGTTTTATTTTGAATAAACATGGAAGACAAAGTGATTCACTGTGGGCAAAGACAAAGTGAAACGTGGGTAACAGTGACGTCAGCAGTATCAATGCTTATCACTCAGATTGCTCACAGGCATTGACAAAAATAAGCATTATCCCTTCCTTGTGCTCTTATGACATAGAAGAGTTTGGGTTCATAAAGAATTGTAATTTTTGTGTTGGAACAGCAAAACTGTACTTCTAGTCTCTGACCCAGTGCACGAGTGATGGGGCCAGGTAATGGTTCTGATGCTGCCATTATGTGGACTGTAGGTTCTGCCTCCAAACCTGGCCCATAATTTAGACAGTCACTGATATGATATGGGTAAAGTTGGAATGTGTTGAACTTAAATTTATTATATTGCTTTTATTGCATCTTATCAAAGCGTGAATGGCTCCCTGATACTCTCTAAAAGGTATCATGATTTTGTCTTCTGGTTGTTAAGTTTTACCACTACTTAGCTCATTTTCTCCTTGAGGACTTATTATTGAGTTCTTCATTCGGTGACATCGTTGCCCTTTTTTAATCAACAACCCAGAATTTAACATACAGTGTTGCTTATAAGGATGAGAACATTATTACTTCATTCTTTTCACTCTAGTAATTTTTATATTACAATGACCACCCTGATTAAACATTTATCTTGAAAAGGCCATGATGAAAAGAAAATGTAATTAAATATAGGAACTAAATATTGAACTCCTGACTTAAGGCTGAACTGATAAATGAAATTAAATTTGCATGGGGGGAAAAAAAGCATTGTAAAACTCATCCAGTATTGCATTTTAATGTGTTATTCAACGAGCTCTACAAAGCAAGCTGTATATATCAACTACAGGAACTGATAATTTTTGAATGTCTTATTTAGAATCCACTTACTGTAATTGTGTAATGCTAACGTTCTTGGGTCTCTGGAAAAGAAAAAACAAAATAATCATCTGCATTTGAAATTCAAGCAGCACTGATGCAGAAGAGCTGGGAATGGCACAGTTTGGTTTTCCTAGACAGATTTAAAGAACAAAGCAAACAAAATAAGCAAAGCATTATACTTTATAAACAAGATTACTAAAGACAAATCAGCCTATGTCCCTCATGTAAATTCAGGTTTTGGAGCAGGCTTGCTTTTGAAGGCTGTGTGTATCTGCCCTCCCTGCATGTGTGTTCAGACTTTTTGGCAGTCGCTGTCACTGAATCAGGAAGACAGAACTGACTTTCCTGTCGGACTAATTATAGTTCTTTAATGAGATTAATTAACCCTTCTTTTCCTACAGAGGGACTTTATCAGTGAATCCCAAGTCAGAGGAAGGCTACAGAGAGTTACCTGCCATTTGGTATTGCTCTCTTGGCTCAGAGTGTCAGTGCAATGATGCTTTCAGCCAGAGTCTCATGTTGGGCAGATGTCTTGGTGACCAAACTGTTTGTACAATGTAGTGCTTCCAGAATTATGCTCTGAGCCTGGAAATACTGCTGAATCCATGTCTGGCAGTGGATTTTGACAGCTCTGTGAGATACAGTTGCAAAAAAAAACCCCTATGGTTAAAAAGTTTTGGAAATTAAAATTGATCTATATTTCTTCGGTTTTGTACTTTCCAGCTGTACCTATAGCACAGTAAAATTATCTATTCCTTTCCTTCCTGCCTTCCTTGCTTCCTTCCTTCTTTTGTGCGTTCTGTGAGTCTGAAAAGTGGTTGGTTATTTCTCTGCTGTGGTGCTGTCTGAGTAGATATGGGGTATGCATTGTCCTCTGGGATCACTGGGCAGCTGGCAGCTGTGGTAACCAGTACCTGAGTGGTAAACCCTGTGCAGTGTGGGTGTCAGGGATGCAAACCACCTTGCTGCTCTGCTGAGATTTCTGAACTAGTCCCATGGGGAGAAAGGGGTGGAAGGATAGTTTTCCCCTAGCAGTATGTTATTGTTGTGCCATCTGTGTGACTGAGGGCACTGGTGGGATTTTTGGTGTGATACAAACAGCAGTGGGCTGGAAAGGGAGCAATCACTAATCCCTTGGACTAATTCATGGATAAGGGCTGGCTGCTTAGGAAGGAAGGGAAGACAAGTCCTTGGGCCTCTCAGCTTTCCCTTAGGATAGGTTTTCAAAGCACAGCCCAGTGTGGAAATGAGCAGTGGTGCCTAAGGACTCCAGATGAGCATAACAGAAATAAAGTGTTATTGTGGCAGTAGGAATCAAGTGTGCATAAAATTTCCCTAAAGCAATTAATCTTTAATGTTTCCTCAGTGCCTGGGTCTTCTGTGCTGGCTTTTGATTAGCTGTGATTAACTGGGCGCTCGACTCCCGTAAGTTCCTCTGACGTAACCAGGTGCTGTATCATATATAAGGAATGAATCTTTTCCAAGTGATGTTGCTGTGGAAAGGTGAAATCAGTATCTCTGAGACTGTAGCCAGGGGGGAAGCTGCAGAGCACACTGGTGGTGATCATCAAGGAGCTTGTTTGATTCCATATGTTCAAACTCTCGGGCTTGTAGCAAATGAGGCAGAACACAGGATATATTCCTCTTTACTTTCCAATATTTGTCTCTGATTTATCTTTAGCAGCATTGATTCTTTCCTGCAAAATCATAGCTCTCTGGGCCTCTTCCTCTCCTGTGCTATTCGAGCCTTCAGAAACCATAGCAGGAAGGATCGGTTTGATATCCAGTCAAGAAATTCCTGACTGTGAGGGTGGTGAGGCACTGGAACAGGTTGCCCAGAGAAGTTGTGGATGCCCCATCCCTGGAAGTGTTACAAGGCCAAGCTGAATGGGTCTGTAAGCAACCTGGTCTAGTGGAAGGTGTCCCTGCCTATGGCAGAGGGGTTGGAAGGAGATGGTCTTTAAGGTCCCTTCCAGCCCAAACCATTCTATGATTCTGCATTAATTGCTGGGAGAGAAGGAGAAAGGAGCTGAAGTTGGTCAATAAGAAAGGCTTAGCAGGTTATGAAGATGGAAAAATGTAGGATTTGCACAGCAGAGGATATTTTGGCTTGGGATTGAAGGTAACTGCACGTATCCAGCATGAGTCAAGTGTGGCTGGAGACTGATCAATGACGTCCAACTGTGATTTACTTCCCCCCTTATCTCTGCTAAACAGTGCTTAGCAAACTCAGAGTGCATTGCAGCCAACTTGTGCTCTCTTAATACAGAAAGCTGAATGAAAGCTGGACTCAGATAGCACTCCAGTTAAAAACTGGAAAAAGGCTGGCATGTTATCAGTTGTTACTTCCTACAAGAGCAAGCTGTATTGTGTGGTTTCATTATCTGAAACCGAGTGGGCTGTTGGGGTTGGGTACAGACATTTAAAAATGTGATTTGTGTTTTTCTTTCTTCACAGAATCCAGCCTAAAGTATTTCCTGGGGCTTTTCTCAGAATCTGTGTCAGTGCAGCAAGTTAGCTAGTGGCAGCTCTGTATCAGAGAGTAGAAATTCAGCATGGTGACACTGTAATGTCTTTAAAGATGACCTAGATTAGAAATGTCTTGTTCTTGGTTTGTAGAATTCTGTTCAAATATTTAATATGACTTGGAGCGGAGTTTGTTTCTTTTTCTTCCTGCAGAGACAGAAATAAAATTCAAGGCATAAATACTTAAAATGCTTTCAGGACCCGAACAGTTTCAGGCATGAGAGGAACTGGAGTTAGATTAGAATGTGTCAGAAACCTACAGTCTGGCCCCATGGTCAACATAAAGCTATGGCATGGATAGGGATGAGAGGTTTCCTGTGTTTCACTCAGCTGCTTATGGCTTTATGAATTTCACCTTCTGAATTTTACAAAATATCCAGCTTACAAGTTAGAAGTCTGAATTAGGTTACAAATGAGATCGCTGGAAATATCTTACTGAATGCATGTATCAAGAGAGCTTCTTCCTGCTGAAGCTTGGAGGGGCAGGACCAGTGCAGTCCCGGTTTTGGTCCAGTCAGATCTGAAGTCTAGACCACAGAGCCAGCTAAACCAAAGCAGAAGATGCCATGGGTGGCTTGTCCTCACCAGGAGGAATTTGCTGCCTTTGCCTCCCCATTCTGGTTACTTCCTTGATATTCAGCCTGTGTTTAATGAGCCTGAAATAATCCCTACAGGCATATCACTGGGATGGAGAAGGGTGTATCCACCTTTTTTGTTAACATCACCATGTTCCCATGGCTTAAAGCTCTCCGCCAACCATCGTTTTAGCTCAGTTCATTGGGACTGAATTCCCCTTGGGCCGGTCCCATTTACAGTGTAGTTACAGTTGGTCCATGAGATTTTGCAGACAGCACAAAAAACTGTCATCTACTCATCTCACCCCAGAGGAGAAAGGGTTCTGGACCCTACATAAGGAGGTTGCAAGAAGGACTTCCCTATGCAAAACTCTCAGTGAAAGCAGTTCAGCAGGCTTTTGGGAACAGGCTACTTCCTTTTTTTTAGTTTCCTTTTTTTTTTTTTTAAACTCCGTGCAATCATGGTGAATTAAGATGGTGAGACAGCACAGCCTTTCCCTCCCTTCTGAAAACTTTTCCATCCCTCTGAAAGATGATGCAGCTTCCTGTGCTCAGGGTTTTTAAAAGCACCAAACGTGGCTATCAGTCTCTTAGCTTGTTCAAAACCTTTTGGCATCGACTTAAATGCAAACAGTGTTAGGTGGCCCTTAAATGTATTTTGTTTGTCTTGTTCTGAAAAATTGAAGGTCTGTGGCACAGCACGGCTATGTTTTCCTACATACTGTTCTGAGGTGTTTGGCAGCCAGTGAGTGGTGAGCTACACACACCATGTAAACACGACATCAGAGAAAGAGACACACAGGTCTTGAATTAGGGTCATCTCTGTAAAAAGCAGGCAAAAGCTTCTCAAGGACTAAGAGGAGGAGGCTGTGAGATGCAGAGAGATTTGCTCTGTTTAGCAGATCAGAGGGCAGGATAGCCTGAGAATGGATAAACCAGACAGTAAAATAAGACAATGGTTTACCAAACCAGTTTCTTGAAAAAGGGTTGCGCAAGTGAAGAGCTAAGCCTGGGCCTAGCTTAGATGCTCTCAGACCTCATTAGTTTCTGATGCATTACTTGAGTCACTTGCAAAAATCTATGAAAATGAATGGAGATCCATTTAGAGCCTAATTTAGTTCCACAGACCCTTTTGTCATTTACTTGGGATTTAGAAGGTCAATACCTGCTTCTTCTTGAAGTCATATATGGGGTTCTTTTCCCCTAGCATGATCCCAGAAAGACATCTCATTTTCAAAGAAGCTATCTGGGATAAGTAGTGGCTCTTCCTCAAACATCCTCTTCTCTGATGGGCAAAACCACTTGACAAGCTCTCTGTTAAAAGGAAGTGTTCAAATACCACAGGCATCCACGGTGTGGCCAAAGTGGGTGGCCAAGGAATCGTAAAATTTCAGTCAGACTGGATTGGGAAATCTTCTGGTTTGTTTTGGCTTTATCATTTAGCAAGGTTACTGTAATTCAGCTTTCCGGATCTCATTAGGCAGTTGATCAAGCTGTCACCAGCTCTTTCTGCCGTTGTCATTAGAGAGAGGTAGAGAATAATGCCCTGCTTTAACAGCACAGACGAAAATGAGCATTAAGCACATTGCCACTGCCTTCACAACAAGCAGTTACATGCTTCAGCTGGTTAAGTGGTGGTGGTTTGCTCTTTATTTTGCAGTAAGGTTGCATGTTTACTGGGATAAATTTGACAAGACTAATACAGGAATATTCATGAAGGAGCTGGAGAGGACACTGTGAGCAGTACTGTTGAGAGACTCAAGATACGGAGTTTTTGTTTTTTAATATAAAAAACCCCCAACTAATTATTTTTTGTCAAGCTTGAAAGTGTTCTTTTCGCAGGCATTCCTTTGGTATCAGACTCATGGTGCATGACAACAACATCGAATAGTAAGCTGTTCACTATTGAAGTGGAATGGCTCTCAAAAAATAAATGAGAGGCTGAAGTGTAAGCTATGCAAGTCTAATTAACTTTCAGCTTTAATAAGCTATGGTCTCTCTAGCAAAATTAAAAGTGGGGTTTGGATTAGGGATGGCACCTGCAGTTTGGGTCTAAAAAGGGGTTTGTAAAAACCATATTTTTTTTTTCCCCTCCCTTTCTGGCTTTTCTGAGCACCTTGTTTTGCAGAAGGGCGTCTGAAGTGGACTGCACTCCCTCCCTCTCTTGTGTTCTTTTTTTGTTCACTGGATGATTTTTTGCCCTCCTCTGTTACAAAGAGGCTCTAATGAGACAATTCAAGAATGAGTGGGGCTTGCCTGGACTTTGCCAGGATGGTCACTCCGTGGCTGAGCACCCCCACGCCGAGCCTTTGTCTCTAGAAGAGGAAGCTCCTTTTGGGCAGCAATTACCCCAGACTGGAGGGAATCAGTGTGTCTAGATGAGATCTGGATGGAGAGAGGGTCCTAACATAGCTGGGCTGTGTCTGACTGCCAACATTACTGCTTGATTTGTATAATAGGAACTGGAAGTAACAGAGAAGAGGCAGCTGTGTGTACAAAATCAGTTCGTGTTGGGAGCTGGGACACTGAGCCTCTGTCTTGCCTCCCTTCTCAATAATGAAGGGTTTCAGCACGAGATTGGGACCGTGGCTGGAAGCTACTTGAGAAGAAATAGAATGAAGAAGATTTGTATCCTAATTCCTCATCTGACAAGAATGCATGTGCTTACCCTTCTGGCTGATGCTTTGCATTCAAGGTTAACTTTTCCCAGATACGGAGATGTATTTAATGCACGGTGTTGTCTCAGAGACAACTTGCAGGCTTTCCAGAGGGTGTCCAGACAAAGCTGCTCAGAACTAGTAATGGTAACTTGTTGGAAGAAAGACTGTAATACCTCATTATAACTCTCAGGCTCATCTTTCTGTTTAATTTGTGCCTGTACAAAGTAATTTTGAAGCCACTGGATTTGTCACAGTCAGATGCATCATGCGAAGAAGATACTGAATTGTTTTCTGAAGCGAAGACAATTTTGAAACCTTTTTAAATTTCCATTTCACTTCCTTGACCTGGCTACCTGACACTGTATTCATCAGCAAAGCTTGATTTTTTATTTTTTTTTCCTGTCAGCTTCAGTAGTTTGGTTGAAGTTGAGTACAAGGATATTATCAAGATATGTTGAATCAAGCTAACTTTGTTAATCTGTTCCAGATTCAGAACAGAGGTAAAACATCTGCTCTGGTTGTTGAGCAGAGCTCCATGCCAACTATAGTGTGCCTAATGTAAAGAAAGAAACGAAATGCTCTCATGAACTGATCTCCATGTTCACACATAGTTACTCTGCTATTAATGGAAATAACACTGTCATCAGCCTCAGTGGTTAAACATATTTAATCTGAATTTTATACTAGCTATGCAAAAGCAAATACCAGCAACTAAAATCTGCAAAGGATTTTAGTGTTTTATGAAAACAATAATTAACTGACTGTGGTGCTCTTCAAGAGCAGTGTGAAATCCATGACCCTGTAAGAGAAATCAGGAAACATCAATATTAGTCTTTAACGTCTTTTAAAGTATATTTGACATTGACTATTTCAGAGAAAGTGATGTGGGAGATTTTCTGAGTTTTTCTGGTGCTGGCAGGGGTGGCATGAGCATGGAATGAGCTGCGCTGTAGTGTTTAGGAGACAGGCAGTGGTGAGGCTCTATATGTGATGTGCAACACAAGGGGAAGTTACTTGAACCCAAGCAAGATCCACCTGTAATATAATGGTAATGGTACAGTGTTTCAGCTCATGCTCAAGTCCCTAAAATGTCTTGTCCCTCTCTTATGTTGTTTTCATGACCCTGGAGGTTTGCTATTGTCTTCGGCTTGGTTTAGACACCCATGACAGCAGGGCCTTGGAAGTGTTGCAAACCACTGCTAAGAGGAAGGTGAGGTTCAAGCACATGTGAGATTTTGAGTGCAAAATATATGTCCTTAATATCTGTGTATGAGCACATGTGAAAAAAACCCCATAGCTGTAATTACCTTCTGATGAGTGAATGAGATGGGATCTGAAATTCTGCTGGAGTCATGCCAGATATATTTCTACCCAAAGTTGTTAGACTTCCCTTGGACTTTGGGGGGAAAAAGAATAAAATTATTGATTTCTGCTCTAGCTTATCCTTTTTGCATTAACCTTCATATTTATGTAAGTGTGGTGTGAATTTTGGCCTCTTTTGCTTTCATAGGTTCAGTCTCTTGCCTACTGAAGCCTGCAGAAAAGAATACCTTTGACTTTCAGTGATTTTGGACTAGATCTACTTTTAAAATATGGTCTTCTACAGTTCACAGTTTGTAACTCAGCCAAATTGGTAACCAGTGCCCTGGTCTGTGTTGCCCTTAATGGAGCAGAAACTCATCCTCCTTGTGTGTAGCCATTCAAGCTCTGTATGCCTTGGATGGGGAAAACAGATGTTTTCTTTTAGTAACAACCTTTTATGTATTGCAAATTGTTCTCATGTTTCCTTTGCATTTTCTTTTGTGTATGCTGACCAGCTCCAGTCTGTTTAGATTTTCCCTGTAAATCATGTTTTAGAGCTCTGTTTTAGTCTTCAAGTCAAGTTGTGCCCCAGACTAAATGTATCCCTCCAGTCACAGCCCAAGCAGTACCGAGCCTTGTATCAGGACTGCTGTGTGTTTTGCAAGTCTTAATCCTATTTTAAGTGTCTTCCTCTTTCATAATGTTGTTCAGTTATGTTCAGTTAGTAAACTGCAGTCCCAAATTCTTTCTTACTCAGAACTGCTGTGTAACAACTCAGGATTTCTCACTAACGGGCACGCTGTGTTCTCCTCTGTACTGAACAGTGTCCTACTCTTCCTCCAGCCTAGTTGTTTGTATAATTTGTCAGGGTGGTTATAAATTCTGATCTTGCCCTCCAACGTCTCTTGTAGTTCAGAAGTATCTGCAAGTTTATTATGGCACTGTCTGTTTCATGGCTGCTTTCTTTGTGTGTACAGTAACATAAAACAGACCCCGCTAACCAGCGGAAGTCCTAATCTTACCAAGTAACATGTTACAGGATCGGATGCCACTTCATAGTTCTCTGAATCAGGACTAATTTTCTAAAAATGAAAGGATTTTTATTAGAGCATGTGATGAGTATCAATGCATGCTGCATATATCAGATAAAGCACTTAATTACAGTAGAGTAAGAGATAGACTGGACTGTTTCTCGGTGCTGTTGAGTGTCCAGGCTGCCGGACGACAGGCAGGTCTCGCTGTGTTACTGCATTGAAGGAGGAGTATGGCAAGGTTGCTTAAACCAGATGCAGTGTGTATAGCAGTCCCTGCACACACTTGCCTCACAAAGAAGAGGGGTAAGTCATGGTTTCACAAGTGATAAACTAAAGGAAGATAAACTTGCAGCATTTCCATTTCTTTTTTTTTTTTTTTTGGTTTTCTACTTGGTTGCCATTGCTGCTGGTAGGGTTGGGTAAAGGCAGGATATCAGCGGTCTCCAGAGGATGTGGGGGCCGCTGAACAGAGGAGATGTCTCATGTTGGGTTTGACAGCTGCAGCCAGCATGAACCTGTTTGTCCCCCTGCACACAGAATCAGCTTTAGTAATTTCTTTTTTTCTGCTTGTGGAATTTAACACCTAAGCGATTGGTTAAAAAAAAAAAAAGAAAAAAATAATTGCTGGTGTGCTTTGAAGATAACTGAGCAGGAAATGAAGCTTTTGGCAGAGCTGATTTTTTTTTTTTTTTTTTTTTTTTTTTTTTAAGTGAGCTTCTCCCCTGGCTGCTTTATTCTTAAATGTCTGGCAAGGAGCAGACCTGTCACTGGGGTTGCTGTTGCTCTGTTCTGCTGCTGAACGTTTTATTTCTCTCGAGGTTCATAACCTTGAGCTGCCTGGCCACCTCTCAGCCATGCTTCTGGTGGGGAAGGGCTCTTTGGAAGGCAGGTGGTGTAACATGGCGCAGGCATCTCACTTGGGAGTTCTCTTAAGCTGATTTACACCAGCTGGAATTTATGCCCCCAGAGATTTTTGCTCTCTGCTATGCTCTTGTTCAGAAACACTGCCTTGGTGCCAGGACTCCTTCCCTGCTTCTGCCTAAATGATTGGATTATGGAGGAGGGAAGAAAAAAAGACAAAAGCTCTGTGAGACAAAATACAGGTATGACAAGAAGTACTCAAATGGATAAGTAGTGCAGCTCTCACTGCTGAGAATGCATAAAAAGAACTGGATTTTTTTTTTTTTGTAGTGCCATTACAATCCACGACTGTTATTTAATGGTGTCACTGGTACACAGCACAATACTGTTACACAAGACATAGTTTGTATCAAGACAGAACAAATTCAAGGGGACGGTGGAAAATTCAGGGTACCATTAGATTGATTATCCTCAACCTTTGTAGGTGTTCCAAGAAATCTTATTATGCTGTCTGTGGTAGACTTTTCTTCACTAAAATGGGTAACAAATGCTGGTAAATATAGCAAATGTTTATTTTTCTCTCATTTGAAAAAGCTTTCATATTTTAACTAGTCTGCATCACACTGAGTCTCTCTCCACTTGATTAATGTAAGACAGTATTTATTATCTAATTTTCTGATCTGATCTGGGGGCACTTATAAAAACCCCACCAACTCTAACTCCAAATGCCAAAACTAAAACACAACCCCACCACTTAAATCAAGACTGATGAGAATGAAGGGGAAGGACACCGGGCAAGCTGAATTAAATAGACTTAGCTCTTTTCCTTTTTAGAAGTGATCTAAATTTAACAGGCCATGAGTTATTTTGGCGCCTTTAACTGATAAGTTTAACAAAACATGGGCAACTTGCAGTGCTTTTGGTGTGTAGAGGAATTTCAGGATTCCAGGAATGGCAGGATGTAACCTTCGCTTCACCTGGAAACATAAGCAATTCTTGGAGCAGTTGATAGGCTTCATAATGAAAAATGGGAGGCAGCCAAAATCTGGAGCCAAGCTAACAGCCAGAAATAGATCTGCCGAGAGACTTGTTTTGCACCATCCAGAATGGCGTATCAAAAATGGTGCGAACAGAAATACCAGCCTTGATCCAGCATTGCACGAGCAGGGTCAAATCCTGACTATTTTCCTTTTTAAGTATCATGAAGGCTTGACTAAATGAATGTTGTGTTGAAGTTTCAGCTATCTCAGTTTTTGTTTTCTTTCTTTCTCCCTTGAAACACAAGTATGTATTTGATAGTGTGTATTTGCAATTAAAGGTGTTCAAGTATGCTTCACCCAAGACCTTCAGCTCCCTTGCTCCAGCAGCATGGAAATGAAGCAGCAGAGAGAGAGGCCAAGGTTTGAACCTCTTGGAGAAGATGAGTAGAAGAGAGGAAAGGGCTGGGCACAGAGAGGACCAGAACGGGAGGGTACAGGGGGTGGTGGGGAGGCAGGCGTGTAAAGCTAGTTTATTCTTGTTACTTCACAAGGAGTGTGTTGATGGGAAAGTGCACTGAAGTATAGTCTGGTTTGCACATCACTTACTAAATGATCATTTGTGATTATGTGTAATTATAGAATTAGATATATTGTCTTCTCTGTCTGGGCAGACACAGAATTTTGTGGGTGGGGTGTAAGCGAAAGCCATCAGGGCCCTGCTGAGAGGGATCAGAGAGCCAGAAGCCTGTGGGAGTATAGCCTGGGTTTCCAGTCTCAAGCCCAGTTTGTCATTGCAAAGGCTTAATTGGTATTGGAGGGGAAATCGTTTAAAAGCATGTGATACAGGATGTGTCATGACAGCCCTGCTCAGTTTTCAGGGTTTAGCCATGCTCTAAGCAGTTCAGGCTGTTCTTTTCCAAACCTAGTGTAAGCGGTGTTCAAAACGGGATCCTTAATGCAAGGTGTGTGTCGGCTTATCATCGAGGGATCCTTAATGCAAGGTGTGTGTCGGCTTATCATCGAGCAATCTTGTTTCAAACATCTTTGCTCTTACTACTTAACTTCAACCCTTTGCCAGTGTTTATAACCTTTGCAGATTCAGGATCCTGTGTTATCCAGGCAAATGCAGATAGCCCCCTCCAGCTCCTCTTCTTTGAAAAGTTTAGGTACAAAGTTGCTCTTGAAGATAAACATATGCTCTAGTTACAGTTTATATATAAGTTTTTTCCTAATCTCAGGAGAGCATAACAGCAAATGAAGCAGTGATCGATTCTCCACCGCTCCTGTGTGCCCTGTGCCATTGGTGCTGAAGTACTTTTTACGGTCTGAAGGATGAACCCAGCCTGAGGTTTTGGAGAAGCTGTTAGAAATGACATGAAGAGAATTAGGGGGCCATTACAGGAAAAACTAGCACTTCTTGCAGTGAAACTTAAATGCCCATTACATCCCTCTAAACAACTTAGAGCATAGCATGGCAGCAAGTTACAAAGTCATTGGTCCAGAGCACAGTTGTGTCCTTTAAATGCCAGCCTAAAAACACCACAAAGATCTCTCAGTTTGTAAGTGCCATCTACACAGAGTTTTTCTTACTTTGGGGAGTGTTGACTTGTGTTTTGTTGAATATCTCTGTGCATCATGTAAGTTTGTTGGTCCTTGGACGCTGAAACAGGGTGGAACAAATTGAAATAAGGAGCCACGTGTAGGCACACATGCTGTCCTTCCTGCAGTGGATTGTTGTGCAATCCTTAAATCATTTGCCTAGTCTGCAAAACGTGGAAGGACATAAGAAGATAGAATTAAATTAATTGAAATTATTTTTTGTTTGTTTGTTTGTTTGTTTTTCCTGCCGTATTTGAAATATTTCAGTGTACAGGGTATTTATTCGTCTGCTCAGTATAAATGTCCCAGGTAAGTTTATTCACTCACTTAACAATGCTGTCAGTTTGCCAAGGTGCTTCCAGAGAACCAGGATACCCTATTTACAGATTTGATTCTCCCTGCTGGCCTTTCAGTAGCTTGGACAAGTCGCTCTGTGACAATCTGTAATTGTTCTGAAACACCCCTTAGCAACCATCCCAGGGCATTCTTCTCCGGATACCAGCTCTGTGAAAGCACTTTGCTGTCAGAAGGCAGTATATAGAAATTCCAATAATAGAAAAGCACTTTTGAAATAACAAATCAAGGGCAAACTTCTTTTTGTATTCACCCAGCAATTAATTCCCAAAACATGGTAAAAGGCTAACACCTGATGCAAGTGAAATAGACTACAAGGACCTGTTAAAAATTGTTAGTATTGAGTAATTTCTGTACATGGAACTGCATAAATACTGAACATCAGGGAAATGCACTCTGAAAATGAAGAGAAATCTAGTTAATGACTGTTCACTAACATAGACTTGTATGTTAAAATAGTATTTCAGATATTCATGTTCTATATGCTCAGAGGGAGAAAATCCTAAACTAAAATTAGGAAGAGTAGTCTGCTGTGACCAGTGGAAGGAAATATTATGTACGTGATGTGACATTGCAGACAACCTTGTAATCTTGATTAATGGGGGTACCTACAGAAAAAGGTGTTTGGCAAAACATTGTCAAAATCAATACCACTTTGAAATGATTGTGTGTCTTGCTACACTGCCTTGCTAGTTAAAGAGAAATGGATAGATGGACACATACAAGTGTTTAGTTCAGGAACTCGATGTAATGCAACTAGAAGTAGTAAAGGATCAATATATAACTTCTTTTCGCTCACAAGACCAAGTGACAGTATATTATGTCAAATTGGCATGGCAATCGATCCTCCTTTCCCTATCTACCTTCAGCTCTTGTCAAACAAAAATCTGGCTTAAATAAGTCCTTGTTACTGACTCAGGATGTCTAAACCCAAGGTAAAATATTTAATATATGTTAGTTATTTGTTACTCAACAGAAATACTAACTGGTTTGCTAGGAAATTCAGCACTCACTTTGGACATAGTAATTAAAATTATAGTTGAGACAGTCCCCCTAAATACTGCATCTCATCTGGAGTTCAGAGACTTGCCAGTGCCACTTGGTAATAGTCTCTGCTTTCCCCTGTGCTGCCAGATTTATGGAGGAGAATTTCCCAGTGCTGGACTCTTTCTGTCAGTGTGGCTTGGCTCTGTGGACACCAGCTGAGCCACAGGACATTCTTCCATGTGGGTTTAAGTTCTCTGCTGCTGAAATAATTGTTGTGCCTTCAGTTCAACAACTTAATTTTCCCTGGTGGATTGAAGTCCTTGTGATAGCCCCATATGCCTTAAAGGTAGGGATACATTGCAACACTGGAAGATGTCTCCAGGTAAAATTTTATTTTTACTAAAATGGTTATTACAGCACAAAGTAAAAAACAGTCTAATAAAACTTGTTGATAAATTTCCTATCTATCATAATAACTCTGTAGAAAAAGTAACATGGAAAGCTGCTGGAGTATATTTTCAGAAAAAAATGTGAACACTCCCAGCTGAAACTGATTCTTTAAGAATTTGGAAGCTCCAGAGAGCTGAGATGATGAAACAGTTGTTCATCATTCCAAAACCCTGCACCCTTAATTCTAATAATAGTTTTATATAACCAGCTCAGTGCTTGCACGTTTTAATTCATTATGAATGTTTAAGAACTTCTGAATTTGAAGAATTTTAAAGCAAAATATTTCTGTAAATGAAATAACCCATTAATAGTGTCACAGGTTTTAGAAATAATTTCCAAAAATATACCTTATCTTTCTTTGATAGTTAGGAAGGGTCATTATCTACCATTCAGGAATTTAAAAAAAAAAAAAAAAAAGTTATTTGAAGTCATTCATGCATGAATGTGGTTATCAGTGAAGATCAAAGAAGTAATCTGTTCAGGTCGTTGGACATCCATCGTCAATGTGTACGTGGCTGCACAAGCTCCATTCCATTGCTGTCAGCTGCTGAACGGAGCACTAGTTTTTCCATTGTGCTGATGGATGCGGATGCATGTTCTCAGCTCTGACCTCAAATTGCAGCAACAACACTGCAACAGACTTCTGACATATTTTTCCTAAACAGGGCATTGTACTTGACTGAGCATCTTACCTAGAAACAATGTCTTAATATGTAATAAAACTTCCCTGACAATAACGTGTCTCCCTTCAAAACGAATACCTTGGAAATGAAGTGGAATAATGATGTAGTAAATTAGGAAAATGGCCAATTGGAGGCTGCACAGCAGTGACTCAAGATGGGTATTAACCTATACCGGTTTTATACGGTCCTTTCCAGTGGCAGGCTCTGATCGTTCCCTGTTGTCTCTGTCTCTTGCTCATACAATTAGCAGTGAAATATTCCATTGTAATTAATTTTTAAAAGGTAAATCTTATGGGGGCAAAAAGGGCTGAAGGACTAAGGCAACTTTCTCCTGTCAGCAAAGGTTATGTATATCAGTGTTGTGAGACTTATAACCTGCTTCAGAGGCACAATAAATACTGGGGTCTGATAAAAGGAACTGCAGGTAGATATGACCATGGTGTGGTGGATAAAAATTGAGATGAGGATCTTATAAATGTTACAAGTCTAAAGAACACAGTGTCATTATCAATCTGCTCTCTGTGTTAAGTAGCTGGTGCTAATTAAAAAGGTCAAGCATTTCCTGTAAATCCAAGTGTCTGATTCAAATTTCTGGCAGAGGGATGAAGGGTCAAAATGTCTTATTGTAGATCTTCCTCTATTTTTTAATGTAACAATGCACAGTACTTTACTCTTTTCCTTTTAAAAGAAAAATGTCACTTGCAACAGCATTGGAACTTTTTTTTTTTTCTTTAAATCCAATAGATTTGAAATTTGAGGTTTTTTCTTTTTTTCTCTCTCTGAGGTCTCAGGCCACCAGAACCTGGCTGATATCTTTTGTTGGGTGCTGGGCATACCTGCAGATGAGGTCAGAGAGTAATCCAAGCTGCTGGGGATATTTGTTGCTTGGCCACTGGGTTGTGTTGCCATTCAGCTTGGAATTGAGGAGTTCTCTGCTTTCTTCTTTTTTTTTTTTTTTTTTTTTTAATTTAA
This sequence comes from Lophotriccus pileatus, assembly GCA_035583135.1. NCBI lineage: Eukaryota > Metazoa > Chordata > Aves > Passeriformes > Tyrannidae > Lophotriccus > Lophotriccus pileatus. The sequence goes on from JAWWES010000171.1 coordinate 28,841,123, forward strand.
ATATTACAATAAATATATGTGAAATGAAAATATTTTGGTGTGAGCGTTGTAATCTCATAAACATTCACTGATTCTTTGTAGCTGTTAGTGTTAGGAGAGAAGGGAACAGATGCTGAGCATCCTTCAGTGGGGAATAGTCTCTGGCCATTCTGACATGGGCTGGAAAGGAAGCATGCTAAATGGGTTAAGTAAAATGATATTTGTTTTCTTTCTTTTTCAAACATCCCCAACAATCCTTAAGACTGCAGACAGTTGCGATAAGAGATGCTGCTTTAGTCCCTTTTCCACTGGAGGAGTGGCAAGAATTAAATTCCAGTGTGAATGTTTCTCAAGGACATAGGGGATTAATATGTCTTAAAATAGACATCATTAACTTAGAAATGTATTTTCCACATTTGAACATGATGAATTTTGCAGTGAAAACATAGGGAGAAAATGATATTTTCTTGTTCTTTCAGCTTGTTTGTGAATTTTGAGAGGACCTGTTTACAAGAGAGTTCAATTCTGCAGAGTCTCAAGAACTGTTGTGGTTTTATGTGCTTAAGTAGGCTTGCATGCTTCCATTTTGCAGGGTTATTTTACCTTCTTGTGATTGCATGGCACCACAAACTCTATTTTTGCCAGTAGGACCATGAGACAACCTGGAGGTGGGCAGCGAGATTGGGAGAGGCACACGCTGCCTTCAGGAGGGGTCATGGTGGAAGTGAGGCATCTCCTGTTTCAGCTATTGCTTCAGGGGACAGGGATCTCTGTAATTTGTCCCCTTCTTTTTCTGATCTCCAGCAGCCAGATTTTTATTCTTTTACTTCAGCAGATCATGTCTTGCCAGCTCAGTTAATAACTCAAATATTTGCTGCGGGGGGTCCAGAGCAAACCTAGTCAGAAGGACCGACACTGCCAGCTCTGGGCGTGTAACTGGGCAGTTGAGCATATGCAGCTCCCTCCCACTGATGGGTGACGCCAGCCCTGCCAGAGGAATGAGTGTGGCACATTGTTCCTCCTGCATGCCCGATTGTTTATTTATGCATTCCCATCCGTAATAGCATAATAACAGACTTGGAACAATAAGATAATTATTTCGCTTCTTGGGTGGTTAAAATTAACTGTGCTTGTTGCATATTTATTCAGTAAAAAAAAAACCACCAAAACACAAGATGTTTAGTAATTGCCCAGAAATTCGTTATCTGCATAATGTTCTGTTTCTAAATGTGTATTGCATGACCATTAATCTGTGCCAACAGCAAACACGCAGCAATATCTGATGTAATTAGTTTTCCCCTTACATGCCAAGGAGAACATCTGGGCTAATTGCATGTTGTTGACAAAAGTTGCCATTCTAATGGGGGTCCCTGTTTGTGCACACACACACTCATTATATGTACAAACATGCCATGATTTCCATTTATCCTCAAGCAAACTGGTATTCTTCTTACTGATGAGATGCTCTTGGTGATTTGTTGCTGGGGTCATAAAATGTCTGTGGGCAGCATTAGTAAATGTTAGCAGGAATAAGATGCTCTCCTCTTAAGCAGAAAATAAACAAACCTGTAATGCTGCTTCTTCTGTTTCATTTTTCCAGCCGCCACTGGTCCAGGCGATTTTCAGTGGTGATCCAGAAGAGATCCGGATGTTGATCTACAAAACTGAGGATGTCAACGCCTTGGTATGTGACTTGGCATGTTATGTACCTCTGATACATAAGCACCCTGCTTATGGACTGTTACAATGGCAGTATGAAAAATGTCCTTAGTAATTAACACAGAACAGAATGGAAATGATTTGCAAGCAAGAAATTTGGGACTCCGGTGGAATCCTAATTATATCATTGTCTCCAACAGGTGGCTTTAAATTTTCTTAATGTACAGTCATTCCAAATGTGCAGGTCAGTCTGGGACACTTTTTTCTGTTACTGAGAAAAGGAATGAAAACAGCTGAAAACTGCATATTTTTACTCTCTGTAGAGTTTCCTTTTATGAAAAGTCTTTGCAGATCAGGAGCTGTTATTCAGCAGTTGACTGTGCTCAACTTAAAGCTTCACATTGGTCTCAACAGTGAGAGTAAGGAAGCAGAATCTTGGCCACAATTTGGCCACAAAGGAATTACTGTTCTGGAGGTTGGCTTACTCTAGCCAGAATGGTAAGCAGCTGTAAACAAGTAGTGTTTAAGTACTTTGGTAATGAAGAAAAACATCTCCTTTTGAACTTGGTCTTATTGCAGAAATTGGGATTTCCCCCCCCCCCCTTCAATTTTAACTTAAATCCATACTGTTAGAAATGGGTCCTGGCTACAATCTGTGGCCTCTGAAAATGGTGAGAATATAAAGCAGAAGCAGAATGATGATTTCCAGGTGTTTCCTGGACTTTTGAATCAACCCCCCTTTTCTTCATGTCTTTCTCTGACATAAAATCATCAGTTTATTTATAGCTAACTCCAGCACTTGGTATGGTGTAGTCTTGGCACTGAAACTTTTGCAGGTAGTGGTGTCCAACCTGTTGGCTCAGAGCTGCTGAAAAGAACTGGAGAAGTGATCCTACAGATTTGGTTGACTGGGGTTCCACTCTGCTGTCAAGAACAGGAAGACTTGCTTCTGCTTTAAATTGGGAATCTGATCCAAGACCTTGACATTAGGCTTTCCCTGTGATTACCAGTACCTGGTTGTTTTGTTAAAAGTTCCTAAAAGTGCTTCCTTAAAGAATCATCTCCCTTGAGTTCCTATTTTATTTGCTTTTGCTGTTGGTCTAAAAAAACACAAACAAAAACCGATCAAAAAAAAAAAAAAAAAACACCAAACCCACGCAAATTAAAAAGCCCCAAACTAACCAAACAAAAATCCCACAACAAGCTAGGTGAATGTCGTAGTTCCTCTGCATTTCATGTTGTTTTTTAAGATAGCATTTCCTGCACAAGGTTATTGCCTGCTTCTCAAATGTTTTTCTATCCTTTGGCTGCAAGTGTGTACTGATGGTTGCCAGGGAGATGCTTTCAGCTGTCAGGTGTGATATAGATGAAGAATACATATTTTGCAGATGAATACCGTGGTACTTAATAGAAAAAGTCATTGAACTGAATGGTCTGCCCAGAACACAATTTACAATAGTCAAAATCCATCCAAGAATGCTTTGCCTGAACAGCTATTTTGTCAGGAGCAAAACACAAGCCTTTTCTTTTCAGTAATTAGAAAAATAATGGTCAACATGAAACCTGAAGATTGTCTTCTGAACAGTTACTGCAGACAAGTGTTAATTGCTTAAAATGTCACTAAATAAAGACCAAAAGATTTCCCTCCCTTGTGCTGTGAGCTGGCAATTTGCATTGCGTGCTTATGTTTCTATTTTAAGGGTGTTTTTAATTACTTCCATGTTAGTGTTTGGTTGCTCACGTGAGAGGAAACTCTGACACTGTTTGGCAGCGTTTTGTCCTTTGTTGATCATTTTGGCTGGCTCTATTAACATTGGAATAGTTTAAATATCGGTAGGACAGGGATAAAAAATAAAAGGCTGGTTTGTAGCTGGGAATTTCTGGAGTTTTAAAAACTATTTTTTTGAAATGTGCTGCAAGAGAAGTATTTGAAAGGCAGAACAGAAACCACAATAAGAAACTCCACAAAATTAGGAATGTATGTGCATACTTTCTACGAGAAAATCTCAGAAAAGACTTTGGAGAAAATCTTGGAGGAAATCAGAAGTGTAGCATGTTAATACTTTTTCCTTTTTCCTTTTTTTTCCTTTTTCCTTTTTCCTTTTTCCTTTTTCCTTTTTCCTTTTTCCTTTTTCCTTTTTCCTTTTTCCTTTTTCCTTTTTCC
>JAWWES010000171.1:28845024-28904612 GCA_035583135.1 Lophotriccus pileatus
AAGGGGAAAATTCTCACAGTGAGAGAGGTTGAACTCAGGAAAGTCCTTGGAGTCTTTCAAAACTCGTCAGGGCAAGGCCCTGAGCAACCACACTGGAGTTGGCCCTGCTTTGATCAGGGAACTGGACTGGAGTTCTCCAGAGGCTCCTTCCAATCTGAATTATTCTCCAAATCTTTGCGAAACAAGAATGGGTCATGCACTTAGGTGAGGGACAGAGCAGCAGAGAAGCTTCTGAGCAACAGGGGTTGTAAACCTGCTCCCTGCACTGAAGCTGTGCAAGGGATTTGGCAGCAGAAGTGTCCAGAGAGAGATGGCAAAAGTGGCTGATGATGTCAGATGTGGGCAGAGCCAGTCACCTCATGGAAGTCCGAGTTCACACAATCTTTTCTTTTTCCTTTTTCCTTTTTCCTTTTTCCTTTTTCCTTTTTCCTTTTTCCTTTTTCCTTTTTCCTTTTTCCTTTTTTTTCTGGTAAAATAATTATTATCTTTCCAAGCTGGGAAGTGTATGTTGATAGAAATGGCTACATTCTGGATGCCGCTATAATTGCGACTTCTATGTTGCAACAAAGTGAAAGCTGTAACTGTTTGGCTTACAAGTGTGGGTTTAGGTCATTCTGCCACCATAATTGTCATTGTGACCTCTCCAGTCCCCAGCTGTGCTTTGGCGGAGCACATGCACCCTGAGGGCATGGACACTGGTATCCTTAGCTCAGTTATACTCAGTGAGCAGTTCCCTACCACTGGGTACCAAATGCACAGTGTTTCTTTGGGAAATATGCTCTGCCTGTGGGCAGGGTTCAGCAGCCTGTTTTCCGAGGACATTTGCAATATTGGTTGGACTATCTAGACTTCCCAGACTAGTTTCAGGTGGACATCATCTACATTTGCTTTTGGTACATTTAGAAACAGCAGGGTGATCATGCTCTCTGTGTGTAGGTGGGGATATTTTGGGGTGCTGTTTTTACTTTGGGAAGAGTGGGAGAAAATGACTCCCAGAATCCAGGGACTATTCTGGATCCAGTTGTAACCCCTTGTTATTTGGCATTTGTAATACATGCAGCTGTGCAGTACCCTATGTCTGCAAAATCCAGTTCTTATATGTGATGTTATAAACCAAAATCTCCCTGTGCAATTTCCATTTTCATGTTACTCTTCAAGTTTTCCCTCAAAATATCTAAAGCCAAACAAAAAAGTAAAAAACCCTTCTAGTAGTCTTCCCTGTAACTAATGTGGTATTTGCTATCCAAACCAGACATTTAATTCCCCCTGTTTTTATTTTTTATCCCCTAATCCTGCGTTTTGTGTTGGCTAGAACCCTAAAAACCAAAATATATGCAAAGCTTTGTCTCCAGAATGTCTTCTATTGCATCTATATTTTTGGGAAAGTAAACAGTGTGCCACTCCACTTCACCAGTGAGACTACTGAAGGCAACATTTGCTTTCCCAAAACAGAGTTGCCTCTCTTTCTGCTGCTGGGGCACAGCTGCTGGTATGGCCTTTTGGGCTTGGTCCTTGCAGCCTCTTTGCTTGACACTCTGCCAGCTGGAGAAGCTGCAGATGCTTCTTGCTGCTCATCAGCATCAAGAGATGATTGTGTGAATGCTTATTATGGTATAAGGAGGGCACTCCTCTCACTATAGAGAGACATGTATGTATGTGTGTATGTATACTGTTTATTACTTCTTTTACACATTTTTCTGCTTGATAAGGTATAGATTTGCAGGACTGCCTTTGTCAGGAGGATTCAGGCTTCATCCAGCTCTTCACAGACACACAGAAGTTATATATATATTTCTGTAATATTGCTAAGCATATTTTTGGAGGTAGTATGAGTGCTTGAGGGTGCAAGTGCACACATGTTTAGGATTTTGGGTCTGAAAGGCTTTGCATGCTTGGGATAGCTAAAGTGAAATCCAGCCTGTCATTCAGTTTAAAGCTGGGACATTTGACTTGGGACTTAAGAGAGACTGTAATGTGGTATTTCAGTTACCTTGGGATACCAGATACTCATTTCTGCTCTCATCCAAGGAATCATGATTTTCTTTTTGGAGCCCTGCAAGAGAATATCCCAGCTATCCTGGAATTAAATGCTCCTCTTTGAGATGTAGTTATGCTGTGCTGGAAAGTCTTCTGGAGGATTTAATCAAGAACTTGGAAAGCTTTCTGCTTTGACACAGTATGACAGTTTGGTGCTAGGTGTAATAGCCGTGTTTCCAGTGGTATTTAACCTCTAATAGTGCTGTTTGATATCCTGTTTATTTAAGTGGAAAGTGATAGAAACAATTTTTTCTACAGATATTATGAACAGTTCTCAATTATGTAAGGAAATTGAATATGAAATTACATTGATGTTCGCAATGCCAGCTAACTAGCCAGACTTATTTAGACTAAATTTTTTGGGGGGGTTAAAATTTTTTTTTCTTTATATTTTATAAAGAAAATTTTTGAACTGTGACAAAGATTCTACAGGAGGGACTGAGACTCTGAAATCTTCTGGGTTACTTTGCAACAGCGTGTTATACTACTGCAACAACAGTATACTAGTGGTTACTACATTATATATATCTGTGCTGGTGACTCATCAGTGTCCCCTAAATGTTTGAGACACTTAAGGATGTATAGACCATCAAAGTCTCATGGCAGGGTTTGGCTGTAACTGCATTTTCTTCCCAGGCAGCAATATCAGCCTGAAACACTTGAATTTTCTGAATCTTTTCACATCCATTCACGAGTGATGTAGGTTCCCATGCCTTTGGCCTTTCTCCCCAGCTCCCCCAAAAGTTAATATTGTGTTTATAAAAAGGGAGGAGTTATTTAAGTCTGCCTTTCGAGTCTTACATTGAATATTCTTAAAGATTAGAATATTTGCATTCATTAGGATAACAGTTCCTAGGGTCTCCATGTAGGATTAGTAATTAATTGTTAAAGCTATCTTTTTCTTGCATGAAAGCCACCATCAGCCTTATAGAAGGCAAGTTTGGATGAGGGGAAAAAGGGCAGATAATTTTTCTTGTCTCTAGGAGATGAAAGTATTTGCCTTTTCTACCTCATGGGCAATTAAAGACTCACTCCAGAAAAATATTTATTTCTGAGGCCATACTGAAGACTGTGAGGGTGAAAGGTGCTGGAACCAGGATCTGCATTTTCAGATAGGAATTCCTCTACTTGGTTATTACCAAGCAGAAGAAAGAGCAGGAGGTGTAAGTTTGACAGCTTGACTTTCCCCTTCCAGCCGGTGCTCACAGTTAAACATTTCAATTTGCTCTGTGAGTTACAGGCTTTAATAAAAGAATGTAAGAGTAGGAAGAAATCCTTGAAGCAGCAGATATTTTCTTGGTACACCATCAACTTTTTGGGCTCTGAATGATTCTAAATAGCCCACAAAGTAGGTGCCCATATGCTTTTAGGTAGGTGCTCATGTGCTTTTGGCCTCTTCAGTAGTTCTTAACAGTTGTCAATATTTAATATTCCTGAAGTCAAGTTGTATCTAAATGTTTGGGTTTTTAAGTGGTTATGCTATTTAAATTGAGGTGTACTCAGGTGTAACAACTGTAAATGGAGTGAATGAGCAGGAAGTTTGTTTTCTGTTATTATTCTGGTTAGACTTTATCAGTGGAAGTTGTAGCCATTCATGTGCCTTACCCTGCCACCCAGGTGCATCTGTGGCAGCTTGAAGGTGGTGGGAATCCAAAGACTTAATTAACTTGGTTTCTGGGGTGCATTGAAGTCCTTCTGTAAACTCCAGCCATTCCTGTTAGCTGCTCAGTCAGTTTGGTGACAAAGGAAGGATACATACATTTATTTTCTGCAGCAGTGGCACTTATATGTTAATAGTAAGTAACTCTGTCCTAAGCATCACCTGATCTGAGCAGCTGCAGTTGATCTCAAATTCAAATCCATTATCTCCTTTGAGATGTAGACTGTGTTGAAGAGGAAGTGTAGGCCCTTTTCTGAATGTGCCTGCACATTTTACATGTGCTGATATGATTCATTCAGTTCACTGTCCTGCTAATCTTCATGTACCCCAAGGCTCTGATCCAATAAAGCACTTAAGGACTAGTCTAACTTTAAGCCTGTGAAGGGTCTTTATCAGTGTCGCTGTGATCACTTGAACAGTTTAAGCATGTGTTGAGTGTTTTTCATGCTGAGGCCTTCTGTCCCCAATTTCCTGTTTGTTAGAGTCCTAATTTCTTTTCTCTGTACTTCAAACAAACAAACAAAAGAATAAAGATAATGTTAGCATGCAGCAGTATCTTTTCTGTGTACTCATACACATTGCTAAAGCAGTTTTCATAGAATCATACAATGGTTTGGCTGGGAAGTGATCTTAAAGATCATTTAGTTCCAACCCCCTGCCATGGGCAGGGACACCTGCTCAGAGCTCCATCCAACCTGGCCTTGAACACTTCCAGGGATTGGGGCATCCACAGTTTCTCTGGGCAACCTGTTCCAGTGCCTCACCACCCTCACAGTCAAGAATTTATTCTCGGTATCTAATCTAAACCTGCCCTCTTTCTGTTTGAAGCCATTCCCCCTTGTCCTATCACCACACTCTCTTGTAAAACATCCCTCTCGAGGTCTCTCATAGGCCCCCTTTAGGTACTGGAAAGAGTGTTTGTCTCATCTCAGCATGATTTTCTAGCCATTGTTTATAGCTTATCTACTGTCTCTTACTGACCTTCTGTTCCTGTGAGAACTGCACTTGAAGCAGGTCTAATTATTTGTCTTAATGTTATTTGTAACCCTGTTATCATGTCTTCCCCCCCACTTACTTTCCTTGCCTCGATAATGTATGTTGAGGTTTGGGGTTCTGCCAAGCCTTTCCCTGAAAGGACAGATTTTAGTCCTCTCTCTGTTTGTAGCCTTCAGTCTTCAGATCATTACTGATTTACTTTTGTACTCCTGTTCCCACCATCATGTGACAAAACTGTCTGTAGCTGAAAAGATGTCAGAGCATGGGCTGGATGCAAAGGCAGGGGGTGATGTGAGTCTGGCTGCAGTGGTACACAGCTCTGAGGAGGATGCAGTGAGTGTGGTTGCACAGATGGGGAGATGCCTCTGTTCCTCTGTTTCTGTATCAGTCCTGTGCAGAGTCTAAACAGGAACTTGAGGATGTTCCTCCATTGAGTTTCTCAACTGCGTGCTTGGCTGTGGGTGTAGCGTGTGGACTTCTCCCTGCCAAACTCCAGAAAATGTCTCCTGTAGGGCTCTCTGTGAAAGTGAGCTCTGATTTGTTCCTGCTTGTGTTAAACAAAGTAGTTTTAGGGTTTTTTTCCTCTTGGAGAAGTGAAGCTTAAATAGTTTCATGACTAAACCCAACTTTCCCTGGAAACTTGATTCTTGCTTAATATGATAGGACTTTGCAGTGATTTTAAAAAGTGAAAGCTGAGAAAGCTTACAGAGAGTTATTCCTGTTACAGAAGGATAAAAATTCCAGTTTTCTGTTTCATGTCCTTTCCTCTTACGGTTGTCAAATTTCCATCAGATTTACAGTGTAGTACATAATACCCTTATAATCAATAAAGTACTGAGTAGCCTTGGTTCCTTGATACAGAAAGTTGGTTGGTCTTGTGTCATTAGCATTTGACTTCAAACTACTCTGCTCTGTTGCCAAACTTGGCTGTGTTGCAAGAAGGTGTCACAGAGCTTGTCACTGACAGGTACGATGGCTATTACAAATACTGCATTGTATAAAGAGAGCTCTGTGCATTAAAGTGAACAACCTAAAAACCCAAAAAAACCCTGATTCTATTTTTTTTGTAAGTTTGATCAGTCTTAGCATATTTCTTGCCATGAGTAGCCTTAGGACAGGTAATATGAAGACTATTTATGGTAGGCTTCATATGCACTTGTGCTTGCCTGTAAGAGCTGTTCTGTGGGGGATTGGGTGTTAAGAACTGAGCACGTGAGAGAATCCAGCTTGTTATTTTGATTCCTGAGAGGACAATGCTGGATGGACACTGCTTAATTTGCCTATCGTGAGGAGGTGAAGTTCTGTAAGACACCTTCCTCTCTGACCTGTGACAGCCAGGCTTTTATGTCATCTGTCTTCTGAGTGTTTTATGTGCATGCCCAATATGAAAACGCAGTGCAGCAGACTTAGAGGACTACATGCATTATATATATTTAGAAAACCATACAAGTATAAAAATGAAATTATTCTGGTTGATAACAGAGACTCTGTGCCTTTCAGTGTCGGAAAATAGTTTTCAACATTCAAATGACAAATGGTTCTGCTGCACTGACTTGTCCACATTTATAGCATACTTCAAAGGTATTCCAAAATAGCTTATGGTTGATGACTTTTTGGTCATGTTAAGAGTGGTATTTTACGTGACAGGCTCAGAGATCTGCGTCAGGGACAGAGTGTAAATACTGGTAGGGTTTCTCTGTTGGTATGGTTTGTAGAAAGTGTTGAATTTTTAAGTTTCATTGATAAGGTCTCTTAGAACTTATTTTTGTGGTTAAGAAATCAGAATGAAATTCATTTAGGACTGGAACAGGGATGGAATAGCACGATGAGCAGTATTACCAGTTCCTATGATTGTTGTTGCCCATATTACACGTTTTAGCAGTTTCTTTTAAAGACCTATTTTCTGCAATCATCTGAATAAAACAATAAAACAAAGGGTGTTTTTTTAAACACTGTATTTATACCCCTTGAAGTTAGAAGAGAAAATCTTGAAAATGGATTCCTTAGTGTGGAAAATTACAGAAATCAAATAAAAGTAGAGGTATTTCAGAAGTTGTATATATGATAATTAGCAATTCTAAGTTTAAAGACACAGATTTGACTGGTAGTTTTTTCTTCTTCTATGTTTAAAGGACCGAGGTGCACATGTCCATTTTGGGCTGCAGTGTAGATAACCAGGCTAAATGGTATACAAGGACCTTTGTAGACTAAGAGGATTGCATCTTGACCTTGGGTGGGGTTCCAAACCATTCTGCCAAGTTAATCCTTCTGAAGACTCTGTGTCTTGTACTGTTGGTGCAAACTGCATTACAAAGTCGGATATCCAGAAGAATCTGCATTATACTGTGGTGATACTTAAGAGTGGGAAAGAGACCCACGGATGATGCCTCTTCCTCATTTTAGATTTGATCTACCTGTAAACAGGCTGTCAGTGTAAAACCAGTGTCTCTTCAAGGTGTGATGGAAACAACACACCTTGTTGTTGTTCAAAAAAAAGAAAAGCTGAGGATTATTGGGAGGAATTTTGTTGAATTTTGTTCTTTCACAGAGATTGCATTTCTGATTATAGATAGAAATGCACACAGCAAATAAGTATGTACAAATGCACTGCTCTTTAACACGAATGTTTGCACTTACTTGTGGTTTTGCAGGATGCCGAGAAACGAACTCCTCTTCACGTGGCATCTTTCCTGGGGGATGCAGACATCATTGAGCTTCTCATTTTGTCAGGTAAGGTAGTGTCCCTCACTGTTACTAATTGGTAAATTAGCTAATTTTAAAGCTACAAGGAATACCCACATATAAAAGTGAATTTTGGGCAGTGCCTATGTATTTTGAGTTTCATAGAGCTGGTTGCATATGTTGCAAGCTTAGAAAATATATTTAAATTTAGTGATACAATTATAAAACGTGCACAGTGACTGAGCAGACTTAATAAACAAAGTAGCTAGTTTTGAACAACTTCTGAAGCATTCAAACTGACAGTGTTTTTGCTTCAGAAACTTGCTAAAGTACATATTTGAAATGTGGATTCACATCCTGGAGTACAAGCCAAGAATTCCTGTTAAGCAGAAATTATTATAGAATAATAGCAAAAAAAGTTATAAATTAATTTAAATGAGTTTTAAGTGGTATTTAGGGTTAGAAATATGATTCTAAGAGTCAGAAAGTTTATCTGGATGTTAGAAACTGTTCAGTAGGATGTACCTGAACAACAACAACAACACCACCAAAAAGTCAAAACATGTTTCCCAACTGTTGTAAGGACAAAAAATGTGATAAAAACATGTCAGAACAAAGCATAAAGCAAACATCTCTCAAGAAGTGCACATAATTCATGGCAAACTCCTGGATGTGCTTGCAAATTTCAAAGGCAGTGTTTTTCTAAGCTGGAGAACTGTAAGAATAAAGCTTATGTGGCTTAAGAATTTAGGATTGAAAGGAACCTTATGGTACAAATGGGGGAAAAAAAGTTTTGCAAGTAGCAGCACAGACAACATCCACATAAAGAGATAGGGGAAGCTGTTTTGTCAATTTGTCTCTTGACTCCAAATATCATCCAAAAATGTCCTGGAGAACATTGTTGGTTTTGATCACGTTCCTAATAAGGGAAGGAGGCTTTCTAGTCTTCTACTGGGGCACTTAGTTCCAGCACCTTACTGCCAAAATGTCGTCCAAGGGCTGCAGGGTTTGTCTGGTCAACAGCATAAAATGTAGGTGATATATCTCGTTTTTTTTTTTTTTTATGTGGCCAACTGAGTGTGAAAAATTTGTAATGCGGGCTTTTAAAAATTGAACTTTGTGTCAGTGGGACTGTGCTGGGGTTCAGTCTGCAGGAACTGTGTGGATCTTTCCCAGTGAGCTCAGCATGAGTCAAAATTAATTTTGTGTTGCATATTTTACCTATTCATTGCTCTTTAATATCTGAAGTACCATTATTTGATGACCATAAGTACTTCTATCCAATAGCAGGTTTGGAGGTTTCTGAGGTTTGGATTAGCAGGCTGAGTTGTTATAAACACCTCTTTGTGACTGTGATCTCTCCATGAACTGGGCTGCAAAGACAACCATAGCGTCTTCCTTTGCTTCATCTCTTCATTCAGTAAACTGTATTAGTAAAAGTGTATAATAAAAGATTAATCTGAACATAAAATTTAGTTACATAAGCAGAAAAACTTTCTTGTCGCTCTTAAAAGGAGATGATGTTTTCACAGAGGGAAAGCACAAAAATGCTTGCTGTTGTTGTCAAGCAGTAGTCTCAGCATGAGTAGAAACTAGGAGGAGTATCAATGTACTGCATTTTGTACAGAGCTTGGGAGAGAAATGAAATGAAATATGCACATTCTGATATTTGTAGCCCGTGAACTGGTGGCAGCACAAATAGTGTCTAATGAATAAAATTTCTGTTCAGGTTGTTGAAGACAGACCAGAAATGGCTTTGTAGGTAGCCGCTGAAATGGAGTCTGAAATTGATACAGCAGAGTGCCAGGTCCCTCAACTGGTATGAATCATCCCAGCCCATTAAATGTCAGAACCAGATAGATTTACACCAGCCCAAAAGTCTGATCCATAATCATATGTTTCAAACTGGGGAAATGTGCTCTGTCATTTTGTTTTTTCCAGCCTACATGAAAGCAGGGAGCTTTCAGCACTTCTTCACCTCCTTTCTGTCAAAAAGGAGAAGGACCAGGGTAATCGTCTCACATAAATGAAGCTCTGCATGGTGACATAGTCATGGATGTGCAAGAACAACTGTCTGGGCAAACCCAAGCTCCATTCTCATCTGTGCTGTGGCCTCCCCTCATTCCTGGGCTTTGAGCTGGTGCCTGAGGAACTAATGTTTGAGCTCAGTCCCTCACCCCTTGTTACCCACCAAGGCACTTGCCATCTTGGAAATATTATCATGCCTTACTATTCCAGAGAGCTCTGAGCTTCTTGGTAAGAAGTTATGGCACCTGTCCTTTACATTTGTGAGGGCCTGCTGCTGTGTCTCATAGCAGGAGTCAGAAAGGTGCATGTAAATGATGACATTAACAGGTTAAAGAGTAGAGTTTTCTTCCTTCATTGACCATCCCTAATTTTGGATATTTAGGCTGTGGAATCTAGCTTTATTGGAGACATGTGGATTTGGCAGATGTGCTGCATGGAAAAATTGTACTTTGGTTATGGTAAAAAGATGTTAACTTTATTCCTGAAAGCCAGCATTGAGTTATTTCAGATCTCATAAGAATCAGACGGCCATTTCAGATTTATTTTCTCTTTTGGCAGAAAAAATTGAGAGTGAAAGATGGCAAAGATTACAAACCAGGCCTATTAAAAAAAAGTGGGACACAGAAAGTTTCCTCTCTGTTGATTTTATCTGTAACATTATATGTTATTTGTCTACTTCATCCTCCCAGAGCAAATTTCTACAGCTAAGCCTTTCCTTCAGGCTCAGGGATATGAGCCCTCTCAACAGCAAAAGATGGGGCTGAGAAAAGGCTTTTCTCTGAAGAGTTATCCTCTGAAGGATATTTTATGGGGTGGATGGGTGCTGTGGCTACATGAAAGGATTTTAAGTGAAATCTTTAAAGCAACTTGTATTTTCAAGGAAGACTGTTCTGTGAAGGACATCATATACACCAAGTGTATATCAGCCCTCTTTGTGCTTATAAACACAGAGATTAATTCACAAAGTATTGTAGGAAGTGCTTTGAAATATGATTAAGAGTGAAAAAAGGGACACTCAATCTCTGGAGGACTTTGAGGAAGTGTCATGGGATAGACTTGAAAATTTAAGCTGCTTTTTGTACAGAGCTCATTTTAGGTGCATTAGCATGTTGTAGAACAATTTACTCAGTGCTTTCAAAGACCTGTCCCCTGGGCTGTCATAGGATGAATGCTCAAGTTCCTGGAGTGTACAGGATACCCTTGAGAACATCAGCATTGTTCACTGGGTGCCTCTGCTTGATCTCCCCTAAAATGGCAAGTATTTTCTCTCCCCAAAGGAGGTGCATCAGTGCTGGTGAAAATTTCATTGTCATTAACCACTGACTGGAAGGAACTGCTGGGAACCTAAAAGCTGAATTTTGGTGAAGGAAATGGGCAGTACATAGGGGAAATGTTTTGAAACATCTCTTCAGGAAATGTGCACCCTCAGTAAATGGACAGCAACAGCTCCTGTAACAGACAACAGCTGAATCGTGCAGCTCCTTAAAAGCAGAAATCAGAAACATATTCAACTGATGCATTGAATTAGATACAAAAGAGCAATTTCACTGTTTCACGTAAAGAGGCATAGAAAGGTAAAGAAAATTGGAAAACAGCTGAGAAAGAAAAGGCTGATAGCATGCTGGGTATTATTTTATTTATACTGGTATTGTTTGCCTTTTAATATTTTTTTTAGCTGCTTTCTTGGCAACTGTTTCAGTTTCTCAAAGGGTAAGTGGATCAGTGAAGGGCATGAATAACTACTGATGGAGACACTTCTCTAGGTTTTCTAATCATCTTCATGCCAATGCCACTGGAGTTCTTGAATACTGAGGAATAATATATTTGTCACGCTTTGCTACTCCACACATAAGCCTTTCTGATTTGCAACCATCTGCTTCAAGGAATTAGTGAATCAGTAGAAATAAAGCAAAAGAAATCTTAGCTGAGAACATGAGGCAAAACCCCAAGGCAAATATAAAATAAATTTCTAAACCCAAAAAGAGGTATTTGGTGGCAATCACTAGGAATTCATCTAGGCAGTTTGCATCCCCGAGGCCTCTACGAGGCCAAGTCAGGATAATCAAAGGTGCCTTGAAGTTAGGTGTCAGCTTCCTGATGGTGGAGAAGGTTGTTACCTTACATATCTCTAGTGTAGGAAAAAGGCAGGATACTAATGTGTATTAACTGTAGTGGCCTTCTCAGGAAGATAAAATAAGCTAATAGTTTTCTTGCTTAGACGAATTAATTAGAAAACTCTTTAAAACTGCCGTCTTTTCTAAAGGGTGTTTTCCCAGAGGGCAGGTTGTACCACCAGGTACCAGATTCTGAGGTGAGTTTGGAGGATTGCCTCTAATTGTTGCAATAGTTATGAAAATGGCTTTCTCTCTCTTGCAGCCAAAAAATTGCATCCTGACTTGTGGAAATATGCAAGAACTTGTTTCTTCTCTGATTATCTAGCACAATTCCCAATAAATACTGTGATTCAGAGGCAAGCATCTTAATATCCCTGAGAATCAGCTCTCAGAAAGTGATTCTGATTCAGAGAGTGGGATTTATTAATTACAGGCTTTTGTATGCACTTAAGTTATGGTTCAAATGAAGCTTAAGAATTTCTTTTGTTCATGAAGTTCAGAGGCTCGTCCAGGCTATGTGCATGACACTTGTGCTTCTCTGTTTTTTTTTTTATTGCATGTGCTACTCTTCTCAGAATAGTGCTGCTACCTGCAGACCTGAAAAGAACAGTATTTTCAGGTTAAGCTCTTCTTAAATTAGTTTCTCTAGTCCTTATTAGTGAATTTCCTTTCCGCGGCGTCACATCAGTGAATAGCTTTAATATTTCCTGCAAACAAATCTGTTTTATTACACGAATGTAGAAGATCCTTTTTTTAAATTTCCTTTGGTCTGCAGTCAGCCAGAACCACTGTAGTTAAACATTCTTCCTTTACCCTTTTTCTCTGGCAAGCCAGCCCAAACTCATCCTCTTGTGCAGCTGCCTTTGTCAGAGCGCCCACTAGCACTGAACTGCACAGAAGGCAAACAGGTGGTCTCCTTCATCCCTCCCCTTCTGATGTTTTCTGAGATGTTCTGTTTTTCACAGAACCTGGTAAGTCCCCAGTTTTGTCCCCAACCTGAGCATTCCCTGCCCGTGTTTTCTTGATCCCAGCAAGATTTGCAAAGCAGGGAAGTGATCATTTTTTAGTGTTCTGTCTGATGCAGCTGAAGGCAAGGGCGGTTCAGGCTAGTGTATACATAAACGCACATGTACATACATACATAATTCCTTTCAACGAATCTTGCTTCTTTAGTGTCCTGTAAACAAAGCAATTCATAAAAACAGTCCTACCTATCAATTTCCTTTCTTTCCCAATCACACTTCAGCTCCTATCTATCAGATATCTGGAAACGCCTTTCCAAGGTTGAACAGGGTGCCAGGAGAGTCCTGGGGAACACCGAGAGTACCACACACGGCTCAACTCTTGTTACTAAGGGCAAGGCTTTTGGTGTCATACCCAAGGCCTGAATGTAACCTCTGCTGTTTATTTGCAGGCGCTCGTGTTAATGCCAAGGACAATATGTGGCTGACCCCTCTCCACCGGGCAGTTGCTTCAAGGAGCGAAGTGAGTAAGATTTGATTGCCCTGCTTTTGCACGTAAACTGCATGCTGGGGGGGAAAAGCCCACATCATCTTCAGGTGGTGAAATAAAGAGGAATAAATCCGTGTGGATGTGCGCATGCTGTGCACATCCAGGGAGTGGATGTGGATGTGATCCAACACACATTACATAGTTTGTTTTGGTTAACTGCATTTCAAGGCATCCCGTAGGTTTTCTTTTAATGCATTTGATTCATGCATGAGGGAGGCTTTGCCCGTATTTCTTCTACTGGACAAATGAAAGTGTTCTGGCATCATGTTGTACGTCTTCTGTTGCTGTCTTATAAAGGAGCAGCAATAACTATCAGGAATGCAGGTCAGGCATGACTGTGTTTTCAACTGCACCATTATTCTTGGCTTTCCACTGTAGACCTCCCTGACTACTCTTATCCTCCTAATACTTAGTTAACAGTGAGCCCAACTGCAGCCTGAATTGGCTGCTGGGGACGAGGGGAGTGGTTGTAAAAGAGACAGTGAGTGGCTGTCTTCCAGAGACTGATGGACTCGAATCACCTCCGTAACAGTCCCAGTGCTTGCCAAGCCCGGAGGCAGGAATCCCGGGCTCGCTTCTGAACTTGGGCATTGTTTGGCTGCTGGCTGAGCTTCCCAGCTGCTGTCATCCACTGAAACCCCCGGAAAGGAATATCTGATAGAGTATGAATGCTGTAATGAAGCAAAGTACAAAAAGCCATATTGGAAAACAAAGATCAGACTTAAACTTAAAAAACAGCCAGTCTTTCTGATGCAGGAATTGCAGTGTGCTTGATTTCTTCTTTTTGATGTGTCTGAGTACGTGATTTTTATTGTCAGTGACAGTCCTACCAGAAAATGTATGTCTTCCTGTGGGTTTGAGTCTCATTTTTAACTCTTTGTCAGCTGAAGCACAATGAGAAAGTGTGCTGGCAGTTGTGGAACCTCACAGCGAGTACCCGGGTACATTAGTGAGGAAGCAGGGGAGGGCCTTTGATGCCTTTTCATTGTCTGCTATATATTTTATAAACAAATGTAACTTTCTTCTCTTGACCTTTTTTCTTTGTTATTTATATTATAACTGCTATTTTGTTAATAATTTTGGAACAGGATTTAGCATTTTTGAGGCTCTTTCAGTTCTGCTTTTTACTTTATTACACAAGCGAACAAATGTGCAGCTTCATTAGTGATAGCAGTGGGTGAATTCATAGCTCACATTGATAGTAGGAGATGAATTAATGGTCCAGGAGTTGACCAGTAGGACTCGGTGTAGCTTTTGAAGTTCCTGTGAGCACAGTTGCTTTCAGATTGATCACCAAGAAATTTTAAGTTTTATTATCAATCTTTCATTGTGAGGCTTTCACAGGATTCAGAATCTGTTTCCTTGAGCCCTTTTTATATGTTGATTAAAAGCATGAACACATTTTTACTTATGTCTTCATGATTTTGTAAGTGGGCTTTAGGGATTTAAATGTTTATTTACAAATCAACAATGCTCAGGTGTGACTGTGTAGGATTGGTAATGGATGTTATCAGCTTTCAACCTTATATAGTTGGAAAATTAAAGATATTTCACTGTGATAACTTGGGATAGTTACAGACACTGACTACAAAGGCTTACACTACAGCTATGCACTGCGTGCATATGTAGAAACTATATTAATAAAAGGGGAAAGCTCATGCTCTCAAAAGCAATAGAATTAAAAGTTCTCCATAAGGACTCTTCAATTTTGATCCCAAATCCGATAGAGCAGCAGATTGTAACAGATGTAAACAAAAATGTGTAATTTTTGTTGTTGTTGGGTTTTGTTTTTAAAGTCTAGATATTTTTAGTTTGGACTTTTCAGTCCTTCCTACTTACTTTTAAAAATTCTCCTTTAACTTTTTCTTCCTTTAATGAGGAGTAAAAGTGCATGAATTTTCCTGCTGACTTCATGTCCCAGCTGGGTGGGTCTCCACTGAATTACATTTAAATGACTTTTAAAACAGTAGGCCTGTAATTTAAAAAACAAAATCCTACTGAGACATCAACAGGCATATATCATTATTGATGCTGTAAGAGATGCAATGTCACTAACTGAAAAAATCTGTCAGAGAACAGTTTGTGAGATGGCTGAAGAAAATGAAATTGCTGAGATCATTTGAGGACAAAGAACTACTACTCCTAGTAATGTATGTACTGTTGATAGAGACTGCAGGCGCTCTCATGGACCCTTCTAGATATAAAAGTACTATTTAAAGATACTGGATGCATTTGTTATTCATTAATAAAATTTTGGCTGGACTTACCAGGAAACTTTTTAGTTTATGGAAAAAGAACAAGGCGCTGTGTAGGATTTGGGCTCTCCCACTTACCAGATGTGAGTTGTATTTAGCAGACAAGGCTACTTGAATGCTACTGTGTCCCCAGTGGTTTCCTTCATATTTTGTTTGTCTGTGAAGAAAAAAGAAAGAAGAAACGAGACGTAATTTTGAGAAAAACTTGGTTTTCCCCCTGACTTGCTTAATGGCAGATGCATGAGCAGAAGCAGAAAAGAAGTGACTGTGAATTCTGCAGTGAGACAGACTCTCAAGAGAGAACAACACATTTTCTTGTTGGGAAATATTCATTTTTAACCAACAAAATTAACCTTAAAAGATGTTGTTTGGTCTCAGGCTGTCAGAATGGATACTGCAAGTGAAGACCCTTGGCCTATGCTTAGCCCTTAGGGAGGAAAGGAATACTAATGCTAACTTGGGGACACCAGCATTCTCATGTTTTCTTCAAAGCTAAAACTTTGTTTTCACATCTTCTTTATTGTCACATTTTTCCTGTTTATAAATACAACTAACAGCAATTTGCTGTTATTTTACTGTCCAAAATGACATGCTTTTCAGTTCATAAGTGATTCCTGTATGTATTGGGTTTGCGTGTCAGGTTCTGGCAGTGGGAGGCTGTAGGGGTGTCATGTGGGAGAAGTTGCTGGAAGCTTCCCCCGTGTCTGACAGAGCCAATACCAGGCAGCTACAGGATGGTCCCGCTGCTGGCCAAGGCTGAGCCCACCAGCAGTGGTAGCAATGCCTCAAATAAATAAATACATTCATTTCTTCACTGGGACCACAGTTCTGATGCCTGTCGTACTGAAGGTTAATCAACTGGAGAGGCTGGGCTCTCTTCATAGGCAGCTTTGGACATCCTCAGATCCAACTGGGAAATGTGGACTGCGAGGCCGCTGCTCTAAATGGCAGCAGCGGTAACGTGTGCTCTGGCCTTTGAACGAATGATGGCATTTCAGTACGCTAGGAGCTTGTTTTGATAAATGTTATTCTCCTTCCCTCCTCCTGGCCACGTGTGCTGTGCATGAGTAATGCATGTTGTGACCGAGCTGTCAGGAAGGTGGGCCGAGCCTTTATTCCGACTGCTGGGTTACGCTGTCGCTGTGCTGCCGTTGCAGGAGGCAGTGCAGGTGCTGATCAAGCACTCAGCCGATGTCAATGCTCGGGACAAGAACTGGCAGACGCCGCTGCACGTGGCGGCTGCCAACAAGGCGGTGAAGTGCGCGGAGATCATCATCCCCCTGCTCAGCAGCGTTAACGTGTCCGACCGCGGGGGCCGGACGGCGCTGCACCATGCGGCACTCAACGGCCACATCGAGGTGAGCCGCCCCAGGGCCTCACTCATCATGGCCTTACCCATTTGTTTTCTTGTTTCATGAACTTGACCTGCTGTTGCTGCGTCAGATTGACCCCCCCCCCAGCCCTGACCCCCACAGCTGTGTGAGATCCAGTCACTCAGCTTTTCTGATTAGTCTTCTAGGAAATGCGCTTCTGGTTTTCTTCTTATACAAGCAAACCCTGCTAGTATTATTATTGTTTAACTATATGAGAAAAACTATAGTTTTGTAAATAAAGCCCCTATGTAAAGGATATTGCTAGAATCTTTAGATCTGGGTACAATGATCCTCATTTCCCCATTTCATACCCGAAGATCAAGATAGTGAAGAAAAACTCTCAGGCTGGAGCAGTAGGCTTCTGTCAGCAAAAGTTGATCAGTGAACTGTAATTAAAAGAAGGAAGAGGAATGGCAGTTCCTGTAAAATGATGGTGTTTGGCCTTTAAAATACTGCACTGTAGGAAAAAGACAATAATGTTTGTTGCCTAAACATCATAATCTAAAGCTCCTGAGCTTTTGGATAGAGAATATCACAAATGTGGACTGAATATATGCTATTATTCTCAGTGGCAAAACAGTGTAAGAGAGGAAGACAATCATCTGTAGTTTATGATTTTAGAATGTTTTGCTGAAAAATAGAGTTGCTGTGATTTCCATTTTTTTTTTTTTTTTTTTTTTTTGTGTGTCCCCCCCACCCCAATATTTCTTACATTTCATGTTGAGTGATTGGCAGTGGGGAAAGCAGCTTTTCACCTCTTAGCTGGGCTGTCTAAAAGGCCAGCATTGTACAGGAAGCAGCCTGGTGCTGTCCACACCGCTGTAGGCACATGGGAACTTAATGAAAATCACCATGGTGTGGCAAGAAATAGACACTCCTTGAGGAAAGATCAAGCAGATCTTAGGGTTTGCTATGACACAGTCTGGAGGAGTCTTGTCCCAGTCCACAAGGAATCTACTTAAATTGGTCTTAACAGTAAAATTAAGAGCAAAGTTTCACTTCTAGGCCTGTTTCTCTTCCAGGTAGTTTGCCAAGCTGGATTTGAAGTACACTGCAGTAATAGCACCCTCCATCCTCTCAGCCCCCTCAGTGGACACAGAACTTGTCCTGGTTCCTTGTGACTGTCACTGGTGCTTGTGGTTAATGTCATACACAAATTTATCATTCAAATGCAGCATCTTGTGGTCCCAAGTTTATTGGTACATTGATTTGTTTTAACGTGTTTATGTTGTCTGTGGGGTTGGTTTACTTGCTGTTGTTACTTCTAGATGGTGAACTTGCTCTTGGCCAAGGGGGCAAACATCAATGCTTTTGACAAAAAGGACAGAAGAGCTCTTCACTGGGCAGCGTATATGGGTAAGGCTTGGGCTGTTGCTCCTGCTTTTTAACTTCCTATTCACAAATGGCATGTTTCAAAACGGACAAGGACAGATCTGGCCATGGAAAGTGAGTGTTGTAATTACCCTGAAGAGGGAAGAGTTCAGCGGATCTAAATAAACTCTGTCCATTTATGGGTTTGCAGCTAGTGAGATCTTGGCTGTGATTTCCCTTTTAATTGTGGGCTTTTTATGTTGCTTTTTCAGTTAGGTCTTTTTATTCTGCCTCTGGTTCCAGCCTGAACTATATTCAGGCTTGAAAAGCAACAGGTTATATTTCAGTTTTTGCTAAAGACTACTTTATATAAAATGCAGATAACTACGGTCATAAATCCAAGTTTATAAGTAGCTAAATATAAATATTATAAATTATTGTTCTTAGGACATGCTTCACAGGTGATTTCTTCCTGTTATGAGCAAATTGTCATCTTTTACTCCAGAGTCGATAAGAGCAACTGATTTGTCTGTTCAAAACATCAGTGGTGTTACCAAATACTTCTTAACTAAATCAGTTGAGCTTATTATTCCTTTTAAATTAAAGGGAAATTTCTTGCAGTGAGGCATTATAATTTAAAAATACTAGAAAAAGGTTGCTTGTGATAGTGGTCATGCTTGTTCAAGAGCTTTTGTTGGCCAAGCAGTTTGTATTTCAGATCACAATTTGTCGGGAGTTGTGTACCCTCCGCCAGGAACTCTTTCATTTGACCTGTCGAAAATCTTGATTTAAATCCTGGCACTTTTGGAAGTGAGATAATAGGAGATTTCAAACTGTGAGAAAAGCATATTGTGTGGTTTTTTGATACACACAGACAGATGGGAGGGCTCTTGCCAACAACTGTGATGTGGCTTTTGAGCTAGAAAGCTTTGAACTCCACTGTGTAGACGTGAAAGGCTTTTTCATTGTGCTGTACAATTCCACGTCTCTTCTGCACTTAAATATTTTCAGAAATTCAGGATGTACTTTAAAAAGTATTTAGATAACATCTAAGGCCTAAATTAGCAATGGAATTTAGGAGCCTGTACTGCAATTCAGATGGCATTTAGGAGTCTGTAGTGCAATTTAGACAGAATTTAGATAATGAGACCTGAACATCTTATCCTGTAAGCCCTTACATAGTTTACTGAAAGCTTAATTGGGACACTTGGAATTTGTCTCTACAGTTTCCTACATCCTGCATTTGAAATTTGGTTTTCTATGTCCTCAATGGTGCTAGCAAAGAGGATACCTCCATTTTATAATTTATTAAGGTTATTTTTATATCACTAAAAATACCCAAGAATTGTTAATAGGTGTGTTTGCAGATCAATAGGATTCTTTTTTGGCAGACTTTTATTGCCATGCTCCTGTGCTCACTGTTCTTTCTGTAACAGGGAGATTAAAACACTAACTGTTAAGTTTTAGAGAAATAAATGGAAAAGATTCGTGGTTTTGTTCTTTTAGTGGCTGGAAAACTAAGTCAGTAAAGAGAAATTTGACACATCTGGGGAAGATGAATGCATGGATTTCTTGACAAAGCCTGGAGCCTAGGATTAGGAACATTTATGAACATGCTTTCTTTTTTTCCCCATGTAAAACTGTGGCAGCATTTTAAAATAGCAGTGAAAGGGCAGTGCATTAGCAAGAAAGCAGTAACTTGGGAGAAGCGATGCTGTAGGATGATGTATTCATTGATAACTGTCTTTCATCTTTCGAAGGTCACCTAGAAGTTGTTGCCTTACTGATTAATCATGGTGCAGAAGTGACTTGTAAGGACAAGAAGGGTTACACCCCACTTCATGCAGCTGCATCCAATGGGCAGATCAATATTGTCAAACAACTCCTTAACCTGGGGGTGGAGGTATGTGGTAATGAGCACCTTTGTAGTGTCCATGTTTCTCCATATTTAGAGACACTCTTTTCCCTTTTTACTTATGGATGCTGCTAAAGACATTGGCAGAGCTTTTAACCAAAAGAGGTTTCTGGACCACCTCATGCTTCACGTAGTTTATTAGTTAAAGAGTCAGGAAAGATGCAGTATTAAAGGAAGTCTGATATGGACAGTAAATTCCAGGCCACCTTGCTGAAGAAGTCATGAAATATATGCTGTTCCTGAAGAAGATGGACTAATGAAATTTTCCTTGATTCATCTTTTTCTTTGATATGATGCGTGGTTATTCTTAACATCTACACTACATACTTTACCTAAACAGAAGTTCAGGGGGTTTCAGTTTAGGTGTTTATTTCCTGTAGCTGATGGAGAGAAGGAGAAGGATTATTTTCTCTCTGGAAAATAACTTTTTTTCAGGGCAGAGATTTCTCTTTATTGCCAACTCCTCAGAGGAGTGGTGAGATGACCAGAAGAGCCTACACTAATCAGACAGTTAATCAGAGATGGCAAATAAAGCCATTGCATTTGCCATTTCATCTTCAGTTCACTTGATATGCCAAAATATTGTCAGAAGTACATGTTCACAGGCTGTTGGCTGTGAAGTTGAAGGGGAATGGGTGTTGCCTGTTATTAGGTAGTTACTAGCATAGCACTGCTTTAACTTTCACATTCTCCACCACTGGGGATATGATCTTTGAGGCACCTGGATTTCATGGAAGGCTGTTCACGCTATCTATGAGTCTTGTACAATCTGTCTGGTCCTATTTTAGAGAACAGCAGTTGAATACTAAGTTGGTCATCAAGAAGTTACATAATCTTAATTACATCTTTATAGTACTGAGCTACTGAAAGTGCTTTCTTATTGAATCATAAACGGCTGTTCACTTTAACCTTTCTTTCACTCAGATTCCTCTATTCCACTTGCAAAATAAATGTGTGGAAAGAGCTCTTACACCTGTGTTCTGTTCACAGAAACTCAATAGTCGCTGTTGTAATTTTTTAAAAATAAAAACTGTGAGCTTTTTATTTATCTTGCTTTTACACTTACATGTAAAAACTTTCCAGCTTGTTAGGATGTTTTGTCATCATTATTACATAGTCCTGCTATCAGCTTTAAGCTTCATACTGGCTTTTAGAAATTGCTAGAAGGATAGAAAGTTAATAACAGTAAAGGTAAAGCATTCCAAGTTAAGCTGTCTGGATTGTATTTTGTCAATGAAATTTGCTGGTGAGAAATATGCCCTATGACAGTTCAAGCCTCCAGCTATTTCCATTTGTGGTGTATGATGCATTATGTAAAATGCTAAGCTGATGTCTGTAATTTTAACTATGTCTCCTTGTCTCATTTTAGATTGATGAAATGAACATCTATGGAAATACTGCACTTCACATTGCCTGTTACAATGGTCAGGATTCTGTTGTTAATGAGCTGATTGACTATGGTGCTAATGTAAATCAGCCTAATAATAATGGATTCACTCCCTTGCATTTTGCTGCTGCCTCCACTCACGGAGCACTGTGTCTTGAACTACTAGTGAATAACGGGGCAGATGTTAATATTCAGGTAAAACTTGCATTCCAGCTCTACAGTTTTACTTTATCCTATTTGCATACCTCAGGAAGAAACTGTAATAATGAGTGCAGCATGGCTTTAAATCCTTGATGGAATTAGAGTGATGCTGAGAATGTTTATCGTTAAACTGTTTGGATGAGATTACTTCCCAGCAGAGGAGCTCTCAGTGCCTTGATAAATGTAATGGCAGCTCTAAACTCTAGGCCAGCCACTTTCTTGAATGCACAAACCAGTACTAAAAAGTAGTCCCAGGAGCTCTGTCAAAATGTTATCTCAGGGGATGGTGGTAAGTCAAGGAACTTATTCCTTTCTGGTGTTTTCCATCCCCCTATAACGTGGATATAATTAAACCTGATTCTGAACAGTTCCTTTTGACTTTCCAGGGAATAAGAGCTGAAGGTTGATTGTTACCTACTTTAGAGCCCAAGTTTACAAAGTTTGATTCTGCTTAGGATGTCTGAATGTTCTTGAGGCACAATTGATACATCTTGATGAAGCTGAAAGGGACTTGTTGTTATCCAACAGAGGGTACTGGTATAGGAACCAGAAGACTGGAGTTCATATAAGATTTTGACTACTTTAGTTTAAACTCTGTGTTTCAGTTTCCCATCTATAAAACTAGCATTTAATTCCTGACATTTAACACCTCTGGCAAGTCCCTTGAGATCAGTGAATATTCTGTGCACTATTTAAGAATTGTTAAAGTGAAATTGGGGACTGTGCTTGCCAACAAAGGTGAAACACCTTCCCCATAAACATGATGTGATGTGAGTAGTGAGGCTGGTACCATGCCCGTGTTATTTCTCACTCCTCAGCTTCCCCAGTCTGTTTCTTTCTCTAGAACCCAAAATATTGTTCCCTTCTCACTGGACCTTTCCTTTCATAAGCCTTCCCTCTTTTCTACTTGTCTTTTGTAGACATCCTGTTTTTGATTGTGTGGAAATTTATTAACAACAATTTATTAGTATGGTGGTTTTTCTTCTGGGGTTGTCTATAAAATACAGATTGATAAACAGGAAATCTCTCACAGAGTGCTCACCTACTTAGCTTTATGGTTCCTTTGCTGTTCTTTTTTCCCCTTGTAGCAAAAGTTAAGGAAAATGACTGAATGGGATGTGTTACTTAAAAACAACGTCAAAGAATAATGTGTCACACATCTGTGGGGTTTTTAGCAAGTATTGTGTACTGCCAGGCTATAAGGACAGGCTCCCCTCCAGCCCATTTCCTACTCATTGCTGAGGAACTGTTTTACTTGTATGCTTACACCTTCTGCATTTGGCATCATCTGTAGGATCAGTCCTACAAACTTTTGAAGTCGGCAGAGTTTTTGTCTGAAGAAAAGCTATAGGATGTGAAGCTTTGCATGTTAAATGGTTGGGTTTCTGTTTTGTTTCTGTTAGAGTAAGGACGGGAAGAGCCCACTGCACATGACAGCTGTCCATGGGAGGTTCACACGGTCGCAGACCCTCATTCAGAATGGTGAGTTTCTGTGCTTGTTTAACGAGTCTCCAAAAGATTAGGCATTTCCAGCGTTGCAATTTTCAGTTGTTCTGACCCAGACTGCCAAAGAACTGCTCTGAGGGCTGCTCCATCAGCTTCTGGCTTTGAGCTGCACTGACAGCTCTCATTCCATCGTGTCATCACAAGTTGAGATTTTGGTTGGTAACAAAATCTCATAATCTTCCTGCTGACAGTGGTCTAGCTGATCTGTTCAGATTCCTAATCTGAAAACAAGAGTTGAAAGTTGTATTTAGGTCTTTTTTCTGACAAGCAGCAAGTGCAATTTTCTTTCTCAAATTATTTCAAAACTAAAACTTAAAAAAAAAAAAAATCCAAACCAAAAACACCCCCAATAAAACTTTCTAGTTCTCCTCCCCTGGGAGCTCTGGTGTTCTTAAAGCTCAGACCACCTTCTCTTCCCTGCACTCAGCAGCTGTACTTCTCTCACCTTCCTGAGCTCATCCCTCACCGCTGTCTTCATGAAGTGTTGCATAAATACTCTGGAGGGAGGAGCAGCACTACCTTGTTTGTTCTGGCATAGCCAGGATGCCTGACTGTCAGTCATTTATCAGGCATCTTTTTTGTCCAAGAACACTACAGAGTGTAACAGTTATTGTTGGAGATCTGGCAGAGGCCTGTTTCTGATTGGCAGATGTTGCTATTACTGATTCTTCACTTAAGCTTCCCAGTGTTGGCCACTGCACCAGATAGGATGGTCTGGGGTTTGTTCATTACTTGGGGATTTTATTGTTTTCCTAAATCCCAAACTTTGAACTGTGAGATCTTGAAGATGGCTGAACAGTTACGCTGTAAATGTAATGACACATTTAAACAAGGCTGTATTTTAAAATGGAGGTGTCCAGTACATCATGCTTCTTCAGGTTATCATGCAAATTGTTGCCATATCTTTCCTGGGATAAATAAAACAGTAATAATAAAAAGGAGCTGGGGCAAACTGGAAGAAACTGATTTCATGCAGTTTTTAGTTGTTTAGTCTAATATGCTTTTTGACTTCGAGCCATCGTTTGCTTGCTGTTGGATTTGTGTCTGGAAAGACAGGCAGTTCTTCACCTGTCCTTCTCACATCTCTGCTCTTCAACTTACTTGAGTTTCACTTCTTTCTTTCTTCGTTTTTTGCCCCTCTAATTTTGGTTTGTACATAGATCTGATTGCAAGTGACCTTATGCCTCATTGCCATGGGACATTGTGGAAGAGAGAAATGTCAGTGATTTAAAGAAATGGAGTTTCATTCTGCAGTACTTAATGAGTTGGCTAAAGATGTCTCAGTTTGTCTCTAGCAATTTGTAGGAGAAGAATGGATTACTTTAAAATTGGAAAACTGCAAATGTGATACCTATCTTTAAAAGTGGGAGAAAAGAAATGCTGGAGAATTTTACATAGGTCAGCCAAAGTGGGCAATACCTTGCATAGATTTCTCAAGAGTGAAAGAAGTCAAAATATCACAGTTCTCTTCTACAGTATTTTAATAGGCTTTGTGAACACAGTACAGTCCCCTGACTTTTCTGTGAGCAGATAATGTTTGTGGAGACCTCCACTGGTGGAGGCTCCATCCCAGGAAATCTGTTGAAGCCCTTCACTAACCTTTATTTACCATTAGAAAATCACAGAATGGCCTGGGTTGTAAGGGACCTTAAATATCATCTCATTCCATCTCTGCTGCCATGGGCAGGGACACCTTCCACTAGCCCAGGTTGCTCAGAGCCCCATCCAGCCTGGCCTTGAACACTTCCATGGATGGGGCATCCACAGATTTTCTGGGCATACTGTATAGTGCTTTATGAGAGCTCTTCTTGTTGCAGTTATGGCCTGTTATCTCCTGTGAATAGGGACATGTAGTAAATATACTGATGTTAGAAGGGCTTTTTATGTGCTTGCATAAAATATTCTCACAGCAAACTAGCCTAATATTACAGTATTATAAAGTATACATATAAAGTATGGTTGAAAAACCACACCAAGAGATTAGTAATAATGGTTTATTGTTGAAATGCAAGGTGAAAGAGGGAGTATTCAGTTTCCTTTCTGGGTCTGGAACTATCCCATACTTTCATTAAAAGCTTGGATAGTGGAATAGAAAATGTACTTTTAACATTTGGAGAAAAAAAATCAATTTGGGAGAGACTGTTAGTTTGGCAGAAGGTGGAGTCAGAACCAAATGTGATCCTGTAAAACTGGAGACAGAAGTTATAATGCAAATGAAGCAAAAGGTAGATCACACACAGAGCTGGAGTAAAATTTGGACAAGCTCAGATTGGCAACAGCCAGGTGGGTGGCCATTCCTTAGGAAAGGATCTGGGGTTTGTAGAGAATCAGAAGGTTGTTGACCATATGTCAACAGTGTCATGGTGCTTTAAAAAATGCTCATCGATGTACATGTGCTGTGCAGAGCGCAGGAGCGCATAGACAGGAGTGTA
This sequence comes from Lophotriccus pileatus, assembly GCA_035583135.1. Taxonomy (NCBI): domain Eukaryota; kingdom Metazoa; phylum Chordata; class Aves; order Passeriformes; family Tyrannidae; genus Lophotriccus; species Lophotriccus pileatus. Next base: position 28,870,434 of record JAWWES010000171.1, read on the forward strand.
GCCAGCAGGCATGAAGTAATCCTTTTTGCTCAGCTCAGCACTGGGAGACATCAGCTGTAGCACTGGTTTTGGCTTTTGACATTTTACTTCCAGAAGGATGCAGGCCAGCTGGAAGGATGAGAATAGTTGGAGTGCAGTAAACCTGGGTTTCAAGGAGGGAAAAAAAAATTTACAGTTCTCAGTCCAAAAAGAAAACGGAGATATGATCATAGTCTGTCTAAAGAAATAACCTATTTCTCCTGCTTATGAAGATAAAACATAAGATGCTAGGCTTAAATTACAAGCAAAAGTTCTATTGAAGTGCTGTTTGGTTGTTCTTTGGTAAGACGCAGAAAAAGCACACAGCACACTTTTTTACAGTGTGTTCCTGATGGCCTCCTGAGTGAAATCCATTTAACGTTGTTGTCTTACAGGTAAGGTTGAGTGGCAGTGCCTTTAAGAATGAGGACATAGTTTATTCAGCAGTTTATTTCGTTATTTTAATTCAAGGCATCCATTTGTACCTTAAATGGGCAGTATGTCTGAATGATGTACTTGACCCTTGTATATCATTGTGTTCACCATTCCCACCATCACTGCAGAGGTAAAAATGCTACTGCCAGACCACATTCAGCACCAGTGGCTGACAGCTGACAGCTTGCTGTATGCTGGTTCTTGGTCTCTGAAATTTAGTGTCTCTGTGGCTGGATTTGTTACGCTGCATTTGCTAGAGAGAAATAACACTCGTGGTCACTGGGTCAGGCTGAACCTTTCAGTGTTAAACTGTATGAAAATGTCTTTTGCAGGAGGGGAAATCGACTGTGTTGATAAGGATGGTAACACCCCTCTGCACGTGGCTGCAAGATACGGACATGAGCTTTTGATTAACACCCTCATAACCAGCGGAGCCGATACTGCCAAGTAGGTGCTGAAGTGGAGCTGTTTCTAATGATCAAGTGTTATGTCCGATGCCTCGAAACACAATTGCTCCTCAGGTTTTGAAGTGGGAAGGTTAAAATGGATAAGCATAATTGTACTGTACCTCAGTGGGGGACATGGGACTAAAATATGAATGACTGGGAAGTGTGGAGGGGAAGAAAACTCTCTTAAGTTCTTAGTGTGCCCAGTTACACAGTTACAAGTAGTGCAAGTACTGCTTCTTTTTTCTGAAGCATTGATGTGGCACAGTGGTATTCATGTATATGAAGCACATATACGTGTGTGTGTGTGTGTGTGTGTGTGTGTGTATAGTGCATTCTGATCACAGTTCTTCCAGGAAGACCACAGTAATGACTTTGTATAGGAAACTTAATTGGAAAAAAATTCAGATGCTTTCCAAGGGAAAGCATATTCTTAAGTATCTAAATTAGCCTAATGTTTATGATATTTCATACATAGTGGTTATTCTTTTGCCTTGTATCTTTTGGTATGACATACGATAATTAATAGAGATGCAAAGCAGATGTTAGTAAGTATTTTTGATCTCAGTATAACTAGAGCCTGTCTTGATGTTGCACGGTTTCTGATATTCATGTGGCTGAAATAATAGGGCTGCTTTTATCTGAATTGGCAAATTTGGCAGTCTTTTTCAAATAGAAGGACAAGGAGTTGAAATTAGACACATTTGTAACTGTTGTTATTGCCTTGTCCTTCAATTCAATTTTTTTCTGTTTTCTTTTTCTCTTTCTCTTGCACGTGTCAAGACTGCACCCAAAATAAGATTAGTATTGTCAACTCAAATATTGGCAGGTGCTTGATTATTAATATTTGAATACTGTATAGTTATGTTCAGGTTCTTAGAGTCTGTCCAAAGAAAATAGCAAACCTGAACATAAACAAAGGGGTATGAGATCAGGGTAATGCAATGCCATGAGGGGTATCTGTACCAGGCATTTAATAGCAGCATCTGATTTCATGACTGTAAGGTTTTGGCAATTACTCTGCATGTCTCAAAAATATAATTTGTCTTCTGCCTAGAACCTGCCATAGAAATCTGTGACTTCTCTTGACTTACCTGGTTAGGAAAACCTGCTTTCAAATGCAAATGAGCTGCTTTTAATTTTGAGGATACTTGCAGCTCTCAGTGTTTTGCTTGTTTGCTTGATGGCATTTAAGAAGGTGTCACATTTGCCTGTACTCCTCTGTCAAGCACAACTGTTGCCATGCAAACTCAGGTGGTGGAAAAGATCTTCAATTGGCATGAATAATGAAATTCCACAGGCTTTAGCTAACGTCACTGGATTTTATTAATATAGCCAGCATGAAGATCTTTCTGTCTAAATAGATGTGTATGTTTTTCCTCTCTCTCTCTCCAGTACAGTCTGTCTCAGTCTGTTGTCTTGAGGGTTTAAGGGAAAACAGGATGCAGAGGGATAGCCCACTCTTGGAATCAGGGTTATCCACTTAGAAATTTCTATTTCACAGTTGGGTGACTGGAACACTGATCAAATAAAATACTTTTTGCAGCAGCAGAAATAAGTGAAATAAGAAGTTGGCTCAGAGATACCAGCCAGAGCAAAATGATGCTACTGTCTGTGCTAAATGTGCTTTTGTATGTGCTGCATGTAAATAAATCTGGCTGAGCTTCTTGAATGGGCTTAGTTAAGAAAATTCTGCAGTGCTGTTAGCAACAACTGCAGACAGCTCAGTTAGTCTTTGAGGCAACTGCATTTGGAGGAGAAAGTGTGTAAGTGATGGGAGGAACCAGTGGGAACAGCACTGCAGAAGTGGGACACTGGTTAGCAGATGTGCAGACAGCGTATTTCGATGGAAACCAGCCAAAACGTGCTGGGTGGAAATCTTGACCTAGAAGATTAATAATATTGCACTAGATAACTAGGTGGAGGAGGAGATGGAGGGAAATGAGTGTAGGAAGAAGCACAGCAACACAGAATGTCCAATATTACCTTACAGAAATGAATCCACAGCTAGAAAATGCACCCTGTAGGTACATGTGCAGCACCTCAGTGAAGCTCGCACTGTTTTCTTCACAGACCAGGCTGTCAGATCATCTCTTAATAGATTTACTCTAAGATATAGATACAATTTGTACAGCACCACAGGTCACTCTCTTTTAGTGTAGTGAAGCAGCAAGGAGGACACATTTAATGTGAAATCCAAGGAAGGAGAGGCCTGTGGATTCTGGAAAGAATAAGGTTTTTAAAAAGAAACCAAATTTATTTAAATGTGTTTCTGATGGAATGTTAGAGACACCAAAATATCTTTATAAACTTCCACATTAATTTTTGTTTAAAACTTCATAAGTAATTATGATTTATGATGGGTCTTGTGGAAAGACAAGTTCCTTTGTTTTTGTGTCTGTATCTGAAATCCTTTTCCGTGAGGTGATCATGCTGTCCCATCCACCAATTGTCTTGCAGAAATGAAGGACTGATATGAATCCATCTGCTATTGTTCCAGAGCTTGTAATTTAAAAATATATATCTGCTGAAGCAGGCAGTAGATGATAATCTTGTGGAGCTTGGTTTCAGAGGCTCTGTGTTTATGTGCACTTGGAGAACTGCCAGTAGGATAATATTTCTAGAATAGCAAAATGCTTTACATAAAACAATGCTGAATGACAAGACATCAAGATGTCCAAACCCAAAAGTATTCTAAGACAGTCAGCAGTGGCATGCCTAGAGACTGAATTGGGATAATTTGCTGATATTCATTAAAGTTGCTGAGTGCTCAGCCTTGTTTAAAACCTATGTGGTTGCCTGATACAGATTTAGCCTAATGATAGGTGCCTACCTTTCTGTTTTTACCCATCATGTCTGCTCTGAGAAGTTTATAGTGTAATTGAAAAGAGGGTTGGTCATGTGTTAAAGGGAGGAAGAAGTGAAAGAGAGTGTGAGGAGAGTAGCTGGAGCAAATGGGAAAATTAGATTATTAGTCCTTAGTTTTTAGAAGAAAACTCTGACATGGTGGCCTAAAGGCAAGTGTGAAGGGTCATCAGCTACTCCAGCCCCAGGAGAGAGAGGGGGAAGAAGAGGCGGTTTTGTAAACCCACATGAGAATTGTCTAGAGGATGTTAACTGCAGAAAAAATGGGTTTCAGTAATACATAGAAAAGATTTTGGCATTTACTTCTAGCTCAGAATGGCAGTTGCAGTATGTGTACTTGGTGCCGAAATTTGTGCATCCCACACTGGGCAATTGACTCCAAACATTATCTGTGCTCTCTCTTCCTCCCTTACCTTTGCTTCGCCTTGAATTTTTAGAAACCTTCCTGCTACATTCTGTTCAAAGCATAATGCCAAGATTTTGCTGCATCAGAATATTTTTAACTCCGGAGAAGGCTGTTAAGGAAATACAGATAAAAATAATGGCAGGCACCATGGAAGAATCTTCCTAGAAAAGGATAAAAAAAATGCAGCCTTTCTGGGAAGAGCTTTTGATGTGCTGTGTCTGTATGCAACCTGCATTTCCACATGACGCCATCTAATGAAGCTGTTGTGCCTTTCAGGTGTGGGATCCACAACATGTTCCCTTTGCACTTAGCAGCGCTGAACGCTCACTCAGACTGCTGCAGGAAATTGTTGTCATCAGGTAAGTCAGTCCCACGGCGTCCCTGGAGCTCGAGTAGTGTGTGTCTCTGCTGCTTACAGCCCCTTTATGCTCATTGTTGTGAACTATTCCAATGAAAGACTTCCTGTGCCGCCGTGTTTGGCTGTGTGGTGCAGTGTACCGGAGTGTGCTGCTACTTCCTCACATCCTGTATTGTTCGTGCCCAAAGCTCTTTCCTCCTGACAGGTTCAGAGGGTTTATATTAATGCACCAGGAGGAAAAAAGGAAATTAAGACACTTTTCCAAATTGGAGGAATGTGAGATACTGTTTTGTTTCAAGGGTTTCCCTCCCCCTCACTACCCCCACCAAAGGAATAATTCAGAAATTATCTCCTTGGGGTCTGCGCTGGTGCACTAAATGTGTTGTATTTTAGGTACAGCTAAAGTGTGAATCCATATGGAGTTAATGAGTTAGTCTGGCCAAAGCTCTGTGGGCACAAGAGGGGAGATGAGTGCATGTGTAGTGTAAAGAGAGCAGTCTTGGAATCCTCAGCAGAGCCCAAAGCAGAAGAAGCAGGACCTTGCTGATGCAACCATTTCAAAGAGACACTAATCAGGGGCCAAATCCCACATTCTGTTTGTTTTTGTTTGGTTGTTTGTTTCATTTTTTTTTCCAGACAAGAGTTCCCATGAGTTAAAAAGTGAAAAGGCAGATCATATGCCTTTTCTAGAAAATTCCTTCATTATTTAACATGTAAAATGTCCTACCACTACTTTTTCCCCTAAACTATCCTGTAGAATACTAAAAAAACGTGAAAAGTAGTAATTACAGACCCCATTGTATTAAACTGTGGTGTGCTCTGGCCTTGACCACTAGATTGGGAAGGAAGAGAAAATGCTCTGGGTGACCACAGTTAACACTACCAGGATTATATCTTTGGCCTTGTGCATCTTGATGAATATCCTTGCGTGGTCCTGGAAGCCTCTTTCCAATCTGAAAACCACACGCAATAAAAACAACCCCAATTCACGTTTAGGCTGACTCTGTGGTTCTTCCTCATGTCTTCGTGTTTTCTGTCTTCGTGTCCTGCTGTCGCAGTCCTCTTGATAAGTATCTGCCTCACAAATGCCCGTCATGTGGCTGTAAATAGGGATGTGGCGCAGAGCTGGGTGCGGAAATAGACGCTCGTCAACTTTGCAGCTCTTTGTATGAAGAGCTGCCAAAGCGGAGCAGCTGCTCGCTGTTCCCGTGACAACCTCTCTCTGACTGTAGTTGCTTGCGTTCTGTTTTTTTCCCAACTAACTGATTTTTCTGTCTCTGCGATGTTTCTTGTGGTTTAACTAGGACAAAAGTATAGCATAGTGTCCTTGTTTAGTAATGAGCACGTGCTGTCTGCAGGCTTTGAAATAGACACCCCCGATAGTTTCGGAAGAACGTGCCTCCACGCTGCCGCTGCAGGAGGGTGAGTAGCTCTGACTGTAGCTGGTTTAAGTTATGTTGTGGCTTCGTTGCAGGTTTGGTGCCAGCCAACTTGACTGTGCCACCCACAGGGGAATTTAGTGATGTGCAAGGGAAGCGAAGCAGCCTGATATCAAAGCTGAGTCACTCGAGGCTGTCCTTTGCTACTGCCTTTGTGTTGGTGTGTGCTTGCAAAGGAAGGGAGATGATCTGAATCCCTCCACTGCAGTGAGCTGGGTTGTGATTTGAAGCGTGGGTTTCAGGCTTTGGGTAAAACTTTCTTTTCATGCCCTTGTGAAGACTGCTGCAGTTTCTGTGGATACTGCACATTCAGCCAGGCCTGCCTGTTGGCCACAGCAGTCTCTGAGGGCCAGCGGTCTGCAGGAAACCATCAGTTCCTGGGGCACAGCAAGGGAGGAGTAGGAGCTGTAGATCTGGGATGCTGCTGGCAAGGGTTATTCCTGGCCTTTGGAGGCCAAATGTAGTTTGTCTCCTTCTTTGATTTTTCAGGTGCAAGTTTAAAAGTTTCTAAAAGAGAAACCAACCCAAATCCAACCAACCACCTTCCAAATTAGAAAGTCAAAAGGCTCACCCTTCTCTTAGGGTGATGCATTCCTGACAAGTGCTGGGAGAAAAGGAAATTGCATTGAAAGTTGAAATATGTCAATTTAAGCTGTAAATGCAGCATTCAGTTAGTTTACGTATTTCCAAATAGTTGTCAGTGAAGTGCTGTGATGTTAACCTAGCAGGAGGACAAAACATTTGGCAAGCATTGAGTTTTGACTCTTCTGTTGAGTACTTTATGGCTCAGAAAACAGCTGAAATGGAGCCTTGGCTATAGCCCATCTTGGAGTCTCTGTGGTTATATCAAGCAGAAATGCTCATCCACAGCAAATTCTTGGCAATCTTTCTGGAAGTTGCTTTTTCTTCTCAGTGAGCCAAAATATATATTACAGTGTTTTTGTTACTACAAAAGAAAAAAGCTAATAAATTGATCCAAATATTGGTTTTATTATTCCTGTAGTATTACTCTTCCTGATACTTCTCTCACATTAATAGAGGAGATGTGACAGTTGCTTGGATGGAGGTTATTATAATATAGTTCAGATGTTACCTCTTTGATAAGGCTACACCCCAAGAGAAAAATAAAAACATCCTGGAAGTCTCAAAGAGAAGTAGAGGCTTTATAAGAAGCAAAAGTGGCTCATGAAAATAAACTGTATTTTCCCAGTGGCTTACTATAATTGTCACACTAGTGAGTGTTTTTATTTTTAGTGCATTGTGGTGAGTGTTCTGTAGTTATTTTGTGCGACTGCAATTTAGAGTAGGGATCAACATACTCCAAAATATTGCATAATTGCATCCAGTCTCTTTTTTTTTTCCCTGTAGCTGGAGATTTACAAAAGGCATTCGTTTTTTTTCCTGACACATGCATGTTACTCCCGTTACATTAATGGGAGTTGCATGAGTGCTAGGAAAAGAACATACTTCAAAGACCTGCTCATCTGAGTGTGAACACGGGTGATTTATTGCCTCTGTGAGTGACAAGGATTCATGGAGAGTGCTGCACTTCTTTGTGTCATTTTCTGGCTTGGAGTCATACCTTTATTTGCTTGAATTACAAAAGATGTGAGAATTCAGCTGGTTTGTTTCCTGTTAAAAATTGCCTGGCTTTAAAAAAGATGAAGAAACAGCTATGGTGTGGTGAATTCTGCCCCACTTATATAAATGCCATGTTGATATGACCATCACTTTAAATAGCTGTGCCCCTTATTCAGCAAAGTGCTTGGAGGTGTGCTTAGATCTATCAATAGTCAACAAATCATATGGGAACAAACCTAAAAGTGACTCTTGTGATTATATCTCACTAAGTAAACAGGATCTGAGCAAAGTGCTTACTGCTGAATGCTTTGCTGAGTGGGGGTGGATTTCGTTAAATGTCACCTCTTCGTTATTAGACTGGCATTTTAGAAACAACAACTTTCTTTATAAGTTCTCTTGTAAAATATCGGTTCAGTGTGGGAAGCACTGAAGTACAGCTCCCATTGAAAATCTCCAAACACACTGAATTCTGATCACATTTACTGTGCTCTTTGGAAAATTAGTCTCTTTTTTTCTTCTGTGGAAGTCTGCGGTTTTTCGGGGGAAAAAAAAAAGAAAATAATGTTTTTAAAGCTTCATTTTCTGTTTGATTGAATTTCACATTGTAGTTGGCTGTGCCCTGTTTTTGCACAGCAAATAATACAAAAATTATTACAGTAACTTTTTCCTTTTGGGGGAGCGGAGGCAATACAGATATAAGCTTCTGTTTATTTCATGTTTTGTTTTCTTTACTTTTCTTTCCAGTAATGTAGAATGTATAAAACTCTTGCAAAGCAGTGGAGCAGATTTTAATAAGAAGGACAAATGTGGAAGGTAAGTAAAATATAAAGCTCTTTTAAAAAAGAATCAATCTATCAGACAAGGAAGAAAGGCCACATCAGTCTGGAAGTCATATATTCCATGAAAAATGGCAGTAAAATAAAGTAGTTTGGCCTCTGCAGAACTCTTACTACTGCAGTTATATGCCAGACAGACAAGTGCAGACTTCATTAAATACGTTAAAGCCATCCCACCCTCTTGAGGTTTCTGTTTTAAAAATATCACAGGGGTTTTTTTCTTGTTGCCTAAATTCTTGTGCTTGTGTGCCTAAGACAAGCCTGGGTTATGATGGTAGGATAGCTCCTATTTGTTGTGCTTCCTGGAGGATTCCCCCCCCCACCATATGAAGCCTTGCTATGCCAGCTAAACAAGATGCTTCAACGGACACTGTGCTTTGCTCTGCCTCCCAACTGGAAGAAGGTAGCCTGTCTGTAGAGCCACAGCAGAGGCTGTCACCGGGAATAGGTTGTTTGCAAGACACAAGCTGATGATGTGTGTCCTATTAGACTTTGTAGGAGCACCAGAGCTTCCTATTAACACCATATTTTGTTAAATTTCCATAAATTAAAGTGCTAATGTTGACTGTTGGAAGTCTGTAGGAATGCAACACTTAAGATCTCTCTTTACCTTTGTTTGTGCATATTGGAATATGAGGTAACAAACTGACACTTGTGTTCCAGGACACCTTTGCACTATGCAGCTGCAAATTGCCATTTCCACTGCATTGAGACACTGGTGACAACAGGAGCCAATATTAATGAGACAGACGACTGGGGCCGCACCCCTTTGCACTATGCTGCTGCTTCCGACATGGACCGAAAGTAAGAAAGCCTCTGTGTAATTCCTGTTTGGAGTGTTTTGCTAAATCAGAGTTATTCTGGTCTTTTCATGTTGCCACGTGGTTTGAGCCAAAAAAATGATCCCATCAGCAAAGGAATTCCTCTCAGCTGTGTGCATAACTCCGCACTGGGTTGCTCTGACTGCAAGCCAAATCCCCAGGTGATGTGGCAGTTCGGCTCCACGGTTTACCTTTGAAGTAACACACAGTTTTGCAGTCACCCTGTCCTACTGAACTGATTTCACAACGTTTTGTCTTTGTTTTCCTCTGTGTGGTTTCCTCACAAGGATAAGCTCAGTGAATTTTCTACATCTGCACGTCCGTCTGAAGGGGTGGAGCAAGAGACAGTAGGAGAGGTTTTACTAGATAGGCCGCACTTACAGACATCTGGCATTCTGACAAACTTCTGGAAAAGATGGGATAGATCTAACCATCAGTCTCACTCTACTGTCAGAGCTGAGAAAAGTGCTCACCCTGTCCAAACAGGTTGCTTTTTTAGAGAGCGGCCTGGGAAATATCCTTTGGCAGATCACAGTGTTGTTCTTAAGAGAAAAGGGGAAAACAGCTGCAAAACTTAGAAACGGTGTGGTTAGTGACTGCAATTTTAATTCCCAGATTGTTGCATATTTTGGCAGTCTCTTCCTTATAACACACTGTATAAAACAGACTCAATTATCTGGTTAGTTCTTTCTTAAAACTGTATTTTTTTAGGTCATCCCGTGCTTCTTTGTCTCATTCCTCTAGACAAGAAGGAACTAGTTTTTGGTTTCTTGTGTAGTGAGATCTGGTGAAAGTACATCTGCATCATTCCCAGCAGAATACCACCTCAAAGCCACAGTGGGAAAAGTTTGGTTTAACTTTATGGTAGAGTTTTGAATGCCACGTCAGAGCCTTGATAGCTTCTGCATTATTTGCTATGATAACACTGATATAAAAAATGTCTTCCCCATCACCCTCAAAACTGAACAGTGTTGGGAAGAAGGAGGCAGGATTGTCAGAGGTTTGTGCTTGGCATTAAAATCAGGGCAGGCTTGTAGGAAGGCTTTCACCACTGGCTGTTTCTAATTCTGTCTTACCAGGGTGAGGTGTTACTTGAAGTGTTGAGAATGATTCACTGTGTGTTTTTCAGCTTTTGGTTCTTGGTAGGTGAAGTTCCTGCATTTAAACAAGCTCTTGGTTAAATTCAGGCTGTATCTGCTTTCATCCCTTCTTTTAAAAAAAAAACCTTTCTTTAGTCACATCCTGAACTTTAGTAGGAATATATGGCCTTTATTTGCCCTCACAGTGCAAACCTAAATTGGTTCAGATGTTGTGAAGCTGTCATCTCATTAATTTTTTTGGTTTAGATGTTCTGGAAGAAACCTTCTTACATAGATGAAAAGCGATTTGCAGTCCGTGATTTTATGGGTCAGCAATTTATTTTTCCTGCTGTATGTCAAAAAAACTCCCAAGGTCAAGCAATCTCCATCCAAAGAATATTCATTGTTAACTTTGGATGTGGACAGTTAATGAACAGGGAAAAATCTTGGTGCAGTGAGGTTGCCCTACTGTTTCAGCTGTTCTGGTAACTGTTGTTTATGATCTTAAGAAAGTACCCTTTCCAGCAACAGAAATCACACAGCATTTTCATTAACAAGGCAATTGCAGATTCCGAGTATGTACTTTTTCCCTAGATCATCGCTCATTCTGTTCAAGGGAATCTTGTTTTGGGGATCTCACTGATTTTTAGTTAACTGAAAGAAGATGCAAGTAGGAATTCAGCATAGCACAGGAATACTGCCTATGAGCTTACAGTGGTAATATTCAGGGGAGTTATTTTATTAATAAATAAGTTTTTTCTGAATCAGTGGGCAACAGACAGACCTTGAGTTTGTAGAGCAACCAATTATTGCTAGCACCTACAGGAAGAATGTCAAATCTTGATATTACAAATGGGAAACGGCATATTAAAGACAGATGTACTGTTTTGTGCAGGATCCGTTTGGGAATATTGTGTATTTTATTAGGATGGAAATTAGCAAACTGTCTCTCTACCAACCTTTCAAGTACTAATCCATGATGAAAGCAGATTGGAAACGTATTCTGTGTTGTCCTTGGTGGCCAAGAGAGATGGTAATCACAAGCTCGTGATTGTAAGCTCGCAAATCGTAGTCTGTCTGCTGTGCAAACAGCTGGGAAGCAGAGGTGCCAGAAATCATTGGGTATGCAGGAATATGATGACATACTGCGCTCTTTCAGAATCTAAAGAGCCTGACCACGAGATCACACAGTGTTGCCTATGTATTTGACAGATGGCGAGAGAGTCAGCTAATGCAGATTCAAGATAGACCTATTTAGTATCAGTGATTTAAAGTTGTTCTAAATCCTAAATGCTTGAGAAAACTAGCAGATTATTGTAGGAAGAAGTGAGGTGTGGTAATCCTGAGTTACTCTCTTGAAAAGAAAAAAGTGCAAAACATTGCTGTGGGAGAAACAGAAGGATTCTAGAAAGTGATGGTCAAACTGTATCTGATAGAAACCAGAATTAATTTTTTTTTTTCTTCAGGCATTTACTTGTGGGACAAGAAACTACCATGTTGTAGTTGTCTCAATAGCTTGCAAAACTTACTAACTGCAGACCCGTGCAGTACACTCGTTTAACTTGTATAATTCTGACTGTTGGCTGGAGGAGACCAGCTCCTTGAAGATGAGATTGGGGATGGGTGGCAAACTGCATCCAAATCACCAGTATGACACTTCGAAAATAAGTTGCATTTTTCTGTCCTCTATGCTAAGAAGAAAGAATATTTTAGGTAACTCCCATGAAAATGCTGAAGAACTTGAAAGAACCACTGAGATGAAGGAAAAAGAAGCTGCATTGTAAGTTTGGTGTCAAAAAAGCAGTTAGACTTCATTGCTGGAGAACACCACTGCTTTGGTTTGCAGTTTTACACTCTGTTCTTGCTCGTTCTTTGCTCTGCTAAACACAATGCTTGGCTTCAGTGAGGGCTAACCTATAGAAAAAAAGCTCCATGCTCTTCTGTGTGCACATATGCCTCAATATTTCTGTTTCTGTGCTTGTTGCCCTTTCTTAATGGAAAATGTACAGCTTCAGTGATTTTATAATTGTTCTAGTATCATGCAGTGTCTTTAGTATCATGCACAGCATAGTATGTGTATTGCAAAAAGAAGTAGCCAATGGCTTTCTCAATGCATTCACTGGGATTAACATTTTCATCTATCTGCTTAGTGATTTAAAAAAAAAAAATCCCCTTTTTAATATGACAGCCTTACATTCACTACAGGTCACAGGCTATGGAAGAAAATACTAATAGTAAGAATGATGGTATCTTGATTGAATAATGGAAAGTAGTAAGAGCTAAAGAGAGCAAAAAAGAGATTTTTTAAAAAAATAATTTAAAAAAAGCCAAGAAAAAAGAAAATATATTCATGTATGTACATGTCAGAAAATTAACTCAGCTAAGTCTCTGTTGTCCAGCCTGCCATAGTGCATGTCTGGAGGCTGATGCGAGTTTTTATCTGAGTAGCAGCAGTTCTAGGCTGTTTACATCATGGCACAGAGTTGCATAGTTTTCTTGCAAGCTTTGTAGTAGAAAACCAGTTTGTAATCTTAGAGTAGCCACAAAAGTTAGGTTGAAGATTTTTTCATGAAGATGATCCTCAATGATGAGTGGGAATTTTCTCATTAAAAAAGAGGTGAATGTGAGGAGCTATTGGTGAAAAGTGATTTGACACACTGCTACAAACACAGTTTTCAGTGCCACTTCCAGTTGCAGTGAAGGAATAGTCTGTTGAATATTGTGAGCTCACATTTACACCAGTGAATTATCCACAGGTGTCTAGAGTTCCTTCTACAGAACGATGCCAATCCGTCCATCCAGGATAAAGAGGGGTACAACACTGTGCATTACGCTGCTGCATATGGGCACCGGCAGTGTTTGGAACTGGTGAGTGCTCAGTTTCAGAAATCTCTATCTGCTGTTATATTTGTGCATATGCTAATATTGTGAACTCCCCTGCTGGCTACTGTTGAGTTCTTTGGATATTCAGAAATCTGTGAAAACCTGCAATATGGTGCAGCAAACTCAGATATATGCACCCAGATGTATCTTAAAAACAAGTTCATCTTGATTATCCAGTCCTTATTCAACAAGCTTGTACTTAAATGTTGTCTTTAAGTGGAGTTTATGTGTGCACAAGTTATTTTTAACTGTGATCAAAATATTCCCAGTGTATGTGTATGTGCTAGTAGTAAGGGACAGTCCCTGGTACATGACAGAGAATGTGCCTTATTTACCTGACGCTTTATCTGACCTACAAACTGAGAGAGTAAATAGTTTTTGTCAGCTGTATTCCTGCAGTTTCTTTTTTTGCCTCTAGTGAAATAGTAACAAGCATTGATAAAATTACCGGAATCAAGATTCACCTTGTGTGCAATGTAACTGTTTTCTTTTCCTTTGTTGTTTTTTACTATTCTCTGCCTGAGTGATTAGAAATTGCATCTTATAAAAAGTCAAAAATTTTTAGCCAAACATTGCATTTGGGAGATGTGTAGGGTGGGTTTACAGATGATTGTGACTTGTAAATGTCATGAAGATGGGTGTTAACTGCTTGATATCCAGGGTAGTCACATATAAACAGACTTTAATTGCTTTTAAAAAAATAAAGCTCTATTTAGAAAATTGTGCACATATTCATGCTTTGTAAGAACACTGTGTGCTGTTTAGTGTTATATGTTGTTTGGTTCTTTCCATGTTGAAGAGTCGAAGTATTTAATTATTGAGAAGGAGCTCTGCACAGCACGTGCTGCTTTCACACCACAAGTGCCACCACAGGAAAAATGCTGCAGCTGGCCTGGGGCAGTATCCCAGCAGCTTGGAAATCTTGGGCAGTAATTATGCCAGGGCAGGACTGGGGCAGAATTTCAGGTGGGATGTTAAGCCTTTTTAGCTCCCACCTGCAAGCATGTATATTTAGGACACTTAAAATATCACTGCTCCTTTGTTGTTTGTGGCACTGAATTTGGCCTTGCCTTGTTTAGAGTCTTCTCCTAGAGCTGATCTCTGGTGACTCTGCCTGTGAGGATGGAGGGGTTCTCTGCTGAGCCTGACCTCCATTTGGAACAAAACCAAATGTTCTCGGCATATATAGAGAGGGGAGTGCTCTGTGCTGTGTACAAGCCCACACAAGTATAGCCACAGCAACGTGTAATGCAATCTTACCCATGTCTCATCACCAGATTCTTGTATGACTTGCACAAGCAGAGACCTCCCTAAAAACATTTTCACTGGGGGATTCTCTTTTGGTCTCCTTATCATAGTCCCTGGGTGCCATGAGGCACAGATCAGGCATGGGGCAAGGTCTCCTCTCTGTTGTTGTACTTGTTGCTGTGTGTGTGTTCTGGCAACATATGACAGACCTGCTATCGAATCCTGGTGTTGCTTAGGCTTGGCAGACAAAAGAAAGAGCTGGGAATGTAGGGCATATCAGAGGTGTTGGGTTTTCTTTTAATTTTGGAGGGTGAAATGCAAACTGTGGACCAGAGACAGCTGTGCAACAAGTGTTCTATATTTGGACAGAAAAATTCCACGTTTTTCCATCTGAGTCTTCCTGTATTTGTGACTATAGCTGCAGTATGGAAACCCAAGGTCAAACATCATTTGCAGAGTTAGTCACACAGCTGTTCTGTGTACAAAGGAAAAGTGCTATGAATTTTAGTCTTTAGCAGGCACAGGACCACTGTTCTCTACTAGGATGTCAACCTGAAAGTTTTAGGGGGACCAGGATTTTGCCGCTGGTGTTTGGAGTCTGACAAGCATCTCATTTTCTCTCAAAGACTCAGTGTGTCAGAAAGCGTTTGTGCTCATCCAACAGTAGGACCAGGACCTGTCACCTTTGCATTTGCTATTAGCAGAAGGTGATTCAGTTTTGCTGTAGTGAGCTACCAAGTCCTGAGTTTAGTAACTTTATATTTGATAATGCTGACTGACCGACTGATACAGAAACCATCATTACACTGATTTCTTTGCAATGGTAGCATTCAGAATGGTAAAAGGACTGAAAGCAGAGTCTTGAGTAGCTGAAAGGTAATTGTACTGTGTGCATGAAATGGGAAAGAATCCTTGTGTCTGAGTTTATTCACATGAGACTCCCAGGTGTTGAGCCAATTGTTGATTCTCGTGCTGCTTCTAATAAAAAGTAGTGTCGTCTATAGACACTGCAATCCCATAATGCAGTCAAACTGGTTTTGACAGAGTTATGGTTGTTCATAGCTCTTTGAAGTCTGTGTCTAAAAGCTGCAACAAGGATTCAACTGGTGCAGATGGAAAGGAGCTTCTCTGCCTGTGAAGCTGACTGGTCTCTTGATCACAGTTTGTTGTGCTCTCTGGGGTAGACCTATGACAAGGACTTCATCACGAGCCATGACCTTGATTTCTGGTAGATGTTAACCAGAGTACAGTGACTGCTCTTGTAACTCATAATTGAATGGAGCACCCAGTAAAGTTTAATTGCTTCTAGGCAAGACTTTCAGCCAGAGGGCCCCTTCTTTTCCACATAGCAGAAAGAACAGTAAGTCATGAAATGCCATCTTAGTCTTCAAGCCTTGTGTTTCTCTGTCTTGAAAACCAAACCAACAGAGATGAAGAAAATTATCAACACACTGTGCCTGGTTTCTCTCTCCTGAGCTCTCCTCAGGAATGGTGCAGCTGCCATTTCCAGCTGCCAGTTCCAGGCAACTTGCACCTTGAGAGGATGGGTTCGTATGTAGAGGAGGTGCACGAGGGCAGCTGGTTGTGACTGAGGGGTACTTGGCTGGTTTTATTGCTATATCTTGGAAATAAGTTTTTCTTGTTGTTTTTCTTCAGTGCCAGTGAAAAGGAAAATTAGATTCACAATCTTTTTGTTGCTCTTATTCAAGGAACAGTGGGAGCTCAGCAGCCCTAATTCCAATGTAAATATGTCTGTAGATAGGCAGAGAGATTTTTTTATTTTGTTTGCACACATGCAGTAACAAGATAAACTAATATCTTTCTTAAAAGCACTAACTTTGAGCCACTAATCTGTATCACAGGAACTCCAACATATGGAATATTGCTTCCAAAATATTTCCAATCCTTTCCAACCCGAAGAAGATATTCTCAGGCATGATTGTTGAAATAAAGCCATTATTTTTCAGTGCCAAATTAACTCTTATTTTACTGTTTTATCCCCTGGGTAAATATTTTTGCTTTATTATTGATAGCTCATAAATGAAAATATCTAGGAATTATCTATCCTAGATCAAGAGAGTTCCTTAAGGGCCCAAAACTTGTTAGAGGAAAGAGTTCATGTGAAATATGGAACTGTAATTCTGGTCAAAACTAAGCCAAGGTGGGTGCAACAATAATCTTGTTTTTCTATGAGTAATGATTACTGATATTTCTCTACATGCACAGTACCAAACTTCAGCAAAATGTTAGGGAATTATTTTGGTGTTTCAGAATATGACAAGTTCATCAAGGACCCTCTAAGATTAATTTTTATTTCCCCTCTCCCCTCTGTTTTTTATAACAGGTATCTGAAAGAGCTTATTTCTAAATAAATGTTCACTTTCAAAAGTAAGTCCAAAGAAGAAGATGCAGCATCCAGTGGAGTTTCCCTCACTAGGGGATTTGGTCTGTGCTTTAAGCACCACAGCTTCTCAGTATTATAAAATATTTACATGTTTCAGTGCAGTTTAGGAAAGGTTGGTTTATCTATGAAAACCTAATTTCATTTTTTGACTTTCATGTTTACTGTGAGCCCAATACTTTGGCTGGAGCTTAGCTACATTTCTTTGTGTGAAGAGCAAAAGTATTAGAAGAAATAAGAAAGAAAAGGTCATATCCTTTGACCCAAACAAATAAAACTTGTGCTTGTGTGTTCCAACCAGATCTCAACAACAGAAGCTTTTTTTCTGGAGGACCTTTAGGTTGCCTGGGATATTAGTGGGGTAGTTGCCCTGCAATGAATGATGTGATGTTGCTAAAAACAGAAGAGTGGAAGCAGATTATTTGATTCTTTCTCCATCTGTAAGGAGCCATAAAGGCTGAATGGTGGGCATGTGTGCTTGCAAGAAACTGAAACTCCCATCTGCCTTCCTACTTCTAAAAATAGCCTCAAGTTTGTTTAGATTAGGACTGACTTTGGTGTTCAGTAGTCAGGGATATTGGTCACAACTCTAGCTGGTGTTTTAGAGCTGATCACATCACAAAACTACTTAGAAAAGAAAAATATGGTGGGGCTTTCTTTCATTGAAATTATCTCTTATCACAAAATCTTTATTGATGTCAAAAGAATAGAATTTAAATTGTAATTTCACATTAAAATTCTATCTGGAGAGGCAGTCAAGCACTTTGTGCTGATAAAAACAGGTTTCTGTGCAATGCTAGGGCAAACAGAATTAAATGCCTGTCTCCTGTGGTGAAATGTCTTCTCTGACTTTAAGAATTGATTGTGGTTTTTTTTTTGTTTTTTTTTTTTTTTTTAAATCTGCTCTTCTCCTTATTCTATTAGTAAATGAAATTCATTTTTTGACTAATAGAGATTGAATCAGCACAGGGGCTCATTCATTTGAGGCTGGGAGGAGAGCAAGGTTTAACCAAGAGCCATATCCAAAAGAAAAGCCAAATCTCTGCCTGCCTGGAGCAAGGTGACCGCAGAGCTGTGTGTGTCAGGGAGAAGGGGCAGAGGGAGATGTCTGGCAGCCGAAGGCCTTTTTGGCTGTGCTGTGAAAGGAGAGGCTGGGTAGACCAGCCCTTGCCACTCCAAGGTAGTTAAGCCGTGCCTTCAAGCACTTGGTTCCTTAACCTGTGGAGAAATTGAAATCACAGACCCCATAACTATTGGATTTGGCTGCTGCTGCTAATTATCTATGTCTTGTATCAACAAGAATTTGTTCATTCATCCATCTGAGAGCAGGATGCTGGTAATTAGTGATGAGTGAATCACAAGCATGGTTGGGATAGGTGTTAAAAAGCTTTTTCCACATGGGGATCTGGCTCCGGTGCTCATCCAGGGGCAGCCTCTGGGCTTCCGCCCGACCCAGATCTCTTTATCCAAGGGATACATTCTGGATTTTCTCCTTCATAAATGTGTGCCTGTCTCCACAACCAACACCCTCCTTCTTAAAGGGAGCATTTTGTCTGAACCAGAGACGATAGCGTTTTGTGTGGTGAATTCCTTCGTAACTATGTCTATGAGAGCTTTTCCAACATGGAAGCTGCTTTTTTAACTGAGAAGTGCAAAGTCATTATCTGAAGTGTATCTGAAAGAGAAGAACTTAGGAACTTAATGCTCAAAAATAACTTTAATAAACCTAATTTGTTTCTCAGTTCTAGAATCCCCCAAATCGTGGTAGACTGACTTAAGCTTTGATGTCAGCATTTGTAGAATATGTACCCTCTGGTTAAATGGTCAGTAGGAGCCTGTATATGCTAGATACACTGATATATTTTAGCTTATAGTGGTACACTCTCTCTTAAATTTTATGTTTTGGAAAGTAGATAATTTTGATTCTAAAAATGTTTCCTAGAAAGCTAATGCTGCTTCTGATCTCAGTGAGTGCAGCGATTTGCCATTTGCTCTGGCACCCTGCTGGCACTTTGGTTTGGAGGACAGAGTGTTGCCTAGCATCTCTGAGGTTTATTTTCTGTCTCTCTGACAGATCTTGTCTTTTTTTAGTCTGTATTTTTATTTTCCTGGGGTGGAGAAGCAAGGCACTTACATCTGCTGTCTTCTGACAGAGAACAACAAGGCCATTGCAGCATTGCAAGAGACATTTTCCCTTCAGTTTGGAAAGAGGTCATGGACTTCTGCTGTTGCCTTAAATACCTGTCTGTGTATCTGTGTGTGTGGTGTTTAAGTGTAAATGTGGGAAGAATATCTGACTCCCTCAAATCTACTGAATCCAGTGAGAAGGACATTTGATCATGGCATATTGCATTGCATTAGAGTGATATACAGCTCTCAGAAAGGGCTGTAGTCACTGGGGTTTTAGGAGTGTAATCAGGCTTATTTATTGAAAGCAAGATGTTTGCCTGCATGAGCAGACTTTCAAACAGAAATATCCCTGTTTGATTCATATTTGTAAGTTTACAAAGTGATCTAACTTCATTAAGCAAAGTCTCCCACAGTGTGTATTTTGTATCTGTAGATCTGTTTGATCTTAAACATTCTCATTATTTTCCTCTTTTCCCTCCTCCCTTGTGAAGTAATTCAGGAGTATTTTCTCCATGGGTGGGCAGTGTAGACATGGGGCACACAGGATCAGGTCTTGATTCTGTTCATGCACTGCTTGCAATGCAGTTATTGTACAGGAAAAATAAAACAAACAAGAAATGCTTGCAGATTACCATTATAATTGAATACTTCTGTCTTTAATTATTCTAATTGACATTTTTAATTAGATTGGAAGCAAAACTCCATTGGATATAGTGAGTAAATGAAAAATGATTGCATGTTGTGTATTTTCTTTGTATTTTGCAAATCCTTGTATTCACTCTGATAAAGGCTGAGGAAGAAGAATCACAACTCTTAACTAGCATGCCATGTACTTCAAGAAATTGCATGTGTGCTGCTTCTGCTTCGATTGGATTTCCTCCTTCCTGTTGCTTACAGGCTCAAGCTTTGCTCAAGTTTGTTGCTTTTCCTCAGTCAGTCTTAGGAGTTGTGAGTCCAGTGCACGTACCTGACTGGCATGACACTTTCCTGGATGTTAAAGTAACTTTGCATTTGGTAATGTGAAACAGAACCAACACTTGTCTGTTTTCTGGAAGTTTGTGGCCAATTTCAAAGTGGTTCGGAGAAGAAATGTAAATTACAAAGCTTCAAGTAAGCCTGAATTTAAAAAGGACTTGTGTGTATTACAGAGCATAGGCTCAAATGAGAGGAGAGTAGCAAAAATAACACTGAAATGCACATTTTAAAAATCGACTGTCACTGCATTTCACCAGCACTCAAATTTTCTATCCAAAGAGGAAATTTTTAGGGGTAACTATTTCTCTAAAGATAAGCCTTCCTACACCTTTTGCACAACTGTATGAAATTTGCAAAAGTTTCACTGGCTAAGGGGGTCCTTAAAGCAAAGTATGAGGCTCTGAAGAACCTCTGAGGTAGAATTTCTGGCCAAAAAGAAACATGAGATAGGTATGACTTGAGTGTGAAAGTCCCAAGTTCAGATCTCTGCTCTGACTGACAAAGAAATTGGACTTCTACATCCCCAGAAGAGACCAACATATTATGCTGGCTGGTACTGGGTGGGATGTCTCACTCTCATTTGGAACTGTCCTCCATGTATAAATACTCACTGGATTAGAATCTCTGTATGACCCACTGAGTGTGGCTTAATATGAAATGATTTTGCATGGAGTGGAAATGCTCCAGCAGAAAATCTATGCCCCAGGTGAGAACAGCCAGTGGCCTGGAGGTTTGCTTGAGTTTTCAGATCTAGATATGTTTAAAGACTTGAACATTGTTCTCTTTCTTATGTGCCGGGTAAGTGTCCTGTTTGCATGGTGGTGGCTGTTCTGGTGGGATATTGGTTGTTTTAACTTTGTACTGGAAGAGTGGCATGGAACTACTTGATAAATGTCTTCAGGCTCAGTCTACCTAAGCTCTTGTGAAACTACTTCTTGCTTAAGTTATTTTAACTTCCCCATCATCTATGCACGTGAGTGAAATTGATGTAAATATTGATTAATCTGTTTTTAAAAGCCTGATCTTAGGAAAATATCAGCCACTGGGTTAAGGATACATTTGACTTTAACCTGATCAAATTAAAATAATTTGAGCATTTGTATTTACGAACATGGAGAGAGCTTACAGGATTGCTTGTTCCCCTGAGGATATGTTTGTGCCAATTGACCTTTGAATTATTCAATCAGGAATAATTCTGAGATTTAAAAATGAGCTCCCCTGGTATAAAGTAGTACAGAGGTTAATTATTTTACTCTTTTCTATATAATCAGAAACAACTGATGAGAGTTTTCAATCTTGTGCTTGCTACTTGCTGGAAAAGCCTTTATTTAAAAGAAGCTGCTACTGGTATGTTTTCTCCCAGTAGAGACAATTATCTATTGCAATTTATCAGGAAAAATGAGATGCCAAGTGACATCTAGCTGATATATTTTTATTCAGTTCTAAAAGTCACATTAAAAATAATGACTAGTTCCACTTATGAATGACCTTGTAAGTGATAAGTTTCATCACTATATAATTATTGCAGAAGAGCAGTGTTCAACTTAAAATTTTGTTTCAATTACCTTTTGATCAGCTCTTTACGTGTGTGAAAATTTCTGAATGATGTTTGATTAATGACCTTTCAGAGTAAAGCCATTTACAGAATACACACATTTAATCTAACATTTTGCCATTTTACAATTAGCATGAAGAGTAATGGAAGGCCGTGTGTTGCAATGTTGAAGTTGCCTTACTAGAATAGTAAACCTCTCAAAGAAAAGTCGCTTTAACTTCAGTGATAGGTGGCTCAAACCTTTGACATAACGATCAGGAGTGCATTTAAATAGCTGTGCCTGGAGGTGCCTGTGTGTGATGGCTCGGACAGGATCACACATTCTGTTCCCTTTTAGGGTTTCAGGTAGCACCCATCGTGTCCCATAGCACCACAGTGCCTATGGTTTGAAGTTTCTTTTGACTGTTCCTTTTAAAAGTGTAGCTTAAACCTTTTATGCAAGATGAAAGTAAAGTACTAGATCCTGTTCTGCCAAATAGTAATTTTAAATTACTGAGATGCTTCAATGAGCTGCCTTTTTTTTTTTTCCTTCAAACCAGAGCTGAATTTTAGAATATATTACAGTCTATAACGGCAGGCATAAGAAGTACTCTGATTCATTAACTGGCATATCTGAACCCCCCCAAAAATGCAGGGGGGAACCTAGACCATTTCATATATACCATATAGTGATTTCTTATAACCACAGAATAAAATCAAGCAGTAAATCCTCTTATGCCTGTAAATATTTCCTCACTGCACAAATAAAATGGTGAGAACTGTAGAAGTTAATAATCTTCATGCCGAACTGGGGGAGAGAAGGTAGTTTATAGTAGTGACCTTGTAGTGCTGTTAGTGTGTAAGAATAGAAATTAATAATTGATGTGTTTTATCTTACTTTGTCTGTGTCTCCCTCTCAAAGCACTCATGTTCCTGTTTCTGAGTCTGAAGAAGACTTCACAAAATAATTACATACAGTATTAAATAGTGCTGTTATGGGAAGAGAAGGGGTTGTGCCGGAAATTTCCAAGAGGCAGAAAGAGAGTGAGGGTAGCCTTGCCTTTTAAAAGGTTCTAATCTAACCACAGAGGAGAGTGCCCATCAGTCTCACGTGCAGTGTCTTTGCACAATTCTGACATGCGCTTCAAATCTGTGGCACTCAGTACACAGAAATGTGATCAGCTAAAAGACATCGTTTCAAAGTCACAAAACCAAGAAATGGGATGTGCTGGGACATTCTCCAGCCAGCCATGAGTAACCACAAACTGTTAGTAACTCGTGCTTATTTGTGTGTCCTCAGCGAAATGCCTTGGCCAGCTTTGCTGGCAGGTGTGGATGGCAGCACAGCAGCCACGCTGGGATTGCTCTGCAGGGTCTGTGCATTTAAGCTTCCATGGCTGCCAGGGCAAGTGATTTCCAGCGATAAATTAACCTTTTTAAAAACTGATACAATTATGGATAGCTTCTTCTAAGTATAATGGAGCTCGAGTCCCTCAAAGACACACTGTTTCACGTGTTCTTGTAACAAGCAGATGCAATTTACTATAAATGCATCCACAGAACCATGGAGACACAGGTGAAACTGGAGAATTTCTTGGACCTGGCACTTTTTATCTCTTTGTGCATGACGTTTATCTTTCAGGTGACTTAGTGTTAGTTGTTAGAAAGTGGTGCTTGACAAGAAAATCCAAAAACATTATTAATGCCGTGTTCTTTAATCTTCCTCTTCTTGTTCTCCTTTATAATTTCTCTTCTTGCACTGTATGGCTCTGTTTCTGAAAGCTACCAGTTTCGCCTTCAAATTCTTGTTTACACTTGACTTTATGATGGAGACATTCAGCCTTATGACTAATAAGCTCATTAAGCCCTGTCTGCATCAGCCTAAACTGCTTTGACCTTAAGCCATGGAGATGCCTTTTGTGAGGGGCTCTCCAATCCCACAACTTGTGCCTTTAGAGCCTTAATTTTGTCAATTTTCTGTGTGGTTTCTTTCATCTACTTGAGAGGCAATTATCTGCCTTGTTCCCGGAGACTTTTGGAGCCTTCTGACAGGTGAAGGGAAGTATTTCTTTGTTACAGTTTGACCCTGGAATTTCAACAGATGATGATAAATGTAATTAAAAGTGATTCAATTAGTCTGCTGTGCTGGCCTTATGGACTCAGAGTAATGGCCAGTATTAGGTAGGCAGAGGAGTAGGCTTAGTGCTTGGGTTTGTTTGGTGGGATTTTTTTAAGGTTGTTTACTCATTTGGGAAGATCAGATGTATTCATGTATTCAGAGCTGGCTACTGCTTCATCCTGTTTACAGCTCTCTTATGTAAGTGAAGAACAGTATTTTAGCTGGAGGTGGTTCCACATGGTAACACCAAATGTGTTTCTTAACTGTCCCAAACCTACGAAGAAAATGGCGGGGGACTTGATTTTTGTTTTTTGTCCCCTGCCCTTAGCTGTAGAGAAGTGTTAAAACTTGTATTACCTGTTAATACACATCCACACTTGCTTATGAGTGGTATTTTTATCAATGCACACTTCTTTCCCAGTCTTGACATATTACTGGGCACAAAATATGCAAATAAATGAAATTACTGCTTAATTTTCTAGCTTTTCTGTAGGATTCAGATTACTGCCTTTGTTTAATAAGAGATTTGTGACACCTTATGCATTATTAATGTTGACTTGTGTTCAAGTTAGATTTTTGCATCATTTTATCGTTGATATATAGGTCTATTGAAGACTAATTTGTTACACCAAAAGCTCAGGTGTACATCAGAGTTTAGGACATGCCAGCATAGGCTGCAAAGCCCTCTGTAGGCTTTCATTGGTCTCTCTGGAGAGTTTTCCATGTTGTCATGGCCTAAAATTGCCCGGATTGTCACAAAAACTTCCTTTCCTCTTTTTCAGTCTTTTCATAAATTTACTCTGTTAAAAAAAAAATAATCCAAAACAAATTAAAAGAGAACCCAAAAAGACTGTGAAAAGTTGATTTGTAGCCTTAGAAACATTGCAAGTCAGTTGTAGATGCCTGTCACGCTTTTCTTTCTTTTTTTTAGTCTCCCATTACTGATTTTCTGTAAAATGCTGATTTCCAGCCCCAAAGGCATTTGGAGACTAACACTTTGAGTAGTTATTAAGCAAAGGACCGTGCACATGAGCAGTGCTACTCACAGATGTTGAAGGGTCAGTACTGTTGTGTTGTACACAATCATACTGTGTATGATTTTCTTTGCAGCCTCAATGGGATAAGTTGTCAGGGTTCATGTTGTGGAGTGATGGTAATCCATCACTCCTCCTTCTAGATGGATGGAAATGCCCTCAGATTTAAGCCTTAAAATGCTTTAGGATCCCTTGGAATGATGAGGATCATATAAAAATGTGATGTGTGTTACTAGATGTTTGCAGGAGTTCAAGGATGTGTTGCATTTTGGAAGACTGTCATTATAGGAGCAGATTCTTCTTTGATAAATTATAAAATTGACTGAATGATTCACAGCTCAGTTATAATTATTCCCAGTGCTAATTATGTGTCAAAATTATCCAAAACACTGTATCAGACGTGGCTTGCATATGCTGTGTAATCATGAAACTGCACTTTCTCCAGTGTAAACTTACTGAGGGCTTTACTCCACAAATCTTCTCTTTTGAGGGCTCCTTTCTCACCCAAGCAGGTCCTAGGATTCCACGGAGACTAATTAATCAGGGTAAGGATGTTCATGACAAGCTTTTAAATTAGTCTTATAGTTTTACCCTGCGCAGAAAAGCTTGAGAACACTTTACAATCCTTCAATACTCACTGTGGCTAAAATATATTTTTGCTTATTTATAGATTTATAGTCCATGAAAACTTATCCTGTCTCATGTAAAAATGTTTTAAGACTGTCTTTTTTTTTTTTTTCCTCCCAGCTTCTGGAAAAAACCAACAATATATTTGAAGAATCTGATTCTGCAGCTACCAAAAGTCCTTTGCATTTAGCTGTAAGTATGAGATGTGTAAAGCGTTTGATCAATATCTCCTAGAAAAATTCCTTAATCTCTTTCTTTGAAGCAGTTTAACCATAGACTTGTTTTGAAAAAGGTTGGAAGGGATGTAGGCCTAGATGTAACAAAAGCAGGTTCTGGGCTGGAATCATTAATTAAGTTTTTTACAGCTGAAGCTCTTGATTCTTACCGACTCTAACACTTAGGTTAGAAGATGACACAGACACTGACGTGAAATTAAATGGAAATTCACAACTTTTATTTAAAACTAGTTTATAAATATGGGGCTGGAGCTTAAGCTTTGATCACGGAATGGGACACTGATATTCTTGTGGAGATGTGCAGTGCAAGGAGCTGTCTGGTACACAGCAGGGTGTGGGAAAGCATGTTTTTAAACTCCTGAAGCGTCCTGTGAGAGTGCTACAGAAACTGGGATATCACAATAGGATCAAGCACATGTGGCCTCAGAGACCACCATAGCTCCTCTCTCCCAAGAGCTCAAGAGTCATGATCCCTCTTCCCAGTTCCCTTTTCCCAATCACAGAATAGTTGAGGTTGACATAGACCTCTGGAGACCAAGTACCAGCTCCGTGGTAAAAGCAGAATCAGCTAGAGCAGATTTTCTCAGGGCCATGCCCCATCGCATTTTGAATATCTCCAGGCATGGAGAGTCCACAGCTTCAACTCTGATAATACTAATTACATAATCATGCATAAATAAAAAAGATGTTTGTTCTCTGTGAGTCCGACGGTAAGGAGAGGAGGGCAGTCCCTATGAAGTGAACGAAATGTTTCCAGTTTCTGGGGCTATTCACTGGATTTTTGCAGTGCCAGCTGTGTTTGTGCTGTTGGCTACTTGTCCACTGTGGTTGTTTTACTGGCAGGAATACTCCATGAAGCATCAGCTATAAACAGCAGGTCAAGTTTCTGTTTGTATTTGCATTTGCACAAAAATCTGGTTTGAGAATTGCTCAAAGTTGGAGATGAGCACATGTGTTGAATTTAGCAGCCAGTTAGCTGATAATCTATGCAAACTCTAGCCAGTATCACTCCAGTCAATCTGGTTTTTGAAGCGAACGTTTCCCTGACAGATGCTGTAGAATGTGAAAAATGTCAATTGTTGATTGACCTGTGCTGAACAGGCAAATTATTGCCTGAAACTCCTTGGGTTGTACTAGATGGTTAGAACAAATCAAGAACCATCATTTCTTTCCCTAAACACTAGGAATTTTTTAGTTTCTCGGCAACAGTGTAATTTGGGAAAATCTTTTCAAGTTGAAGAGAGAGCCAGAAGGAATCAAGAAAATGGTGTGATTTTTATTGTGTTTAGGAGACACTAACAAGGGTGGATTTTATTCACAATTTATATGAAAGGTCTTTGCAAGACAGGAGCTGTGTTCTTTAACATGATGCATTTCATAATTCTAGGCCTATAATGGACATCATCAAGCCTTGGAGGTGCTTCTCCAATCTCTGGTAGATCTGGATATTAAGGACGAGAAGGGACGCACTGCTTTGGACTTGGCTGCATTTAAAGGACATGCAGAGTGTGTGGAGGCTCTCATCAGCCAGGGGGCTTCTGTCACTGTAAAAGACAATGTCACCAAAAGGACCCCTCTCCATGCCTCAGGTGAGTGTGATCTTGTGTTACACTGGTGGTATAAACCCTCCCACACAGAAGCAGTTACCTTTACCTACCTGCTATCCCTATGCACTTTTCTTCTGAAGGGAAGGAGATTTTCACATGTACTGAGGACTTATGCTTGTTTTCTAAAGTCCTACAGTTAAACCATTTATCTTTAATTTCACTGGTCTTTTTTCCTCTGTCCCTGTGGTTCAGTCCTCCCTCACACAGAATCCCATATTTATTCACACCATTCCTGCTCTACCCTTACCTGCTTGCCTTTTCTTTACCATACCTCTATTACCAACTACCCTTTAAGATGTTTAATGATTCCCTCATGACGCCTTCTCTTAATGGTTCCTCACCCAAAAAACCAGGGCAAGAGGGAATACTTGCCTGATAGCTTCTCCTTTGGAAGAAAGATTGAAAAATACATGTAGACTGATTGGTGATGAAATTATCCTGGTGTTCAAAACTCGCAGCCTTTTGCAGTGGCAACACTATGGAAATTCACCACCCCCTCTCAGACCTCCTCCTCCTCCTCCTGTGCTTCTGAACTTACATTTGCTGGGAGCCTGCTCCACTCCTTGTGTGCGGGGTGTTAATTATGTAACATGCATAATTAACTGGGAAATGTAGACTTTATCATTGATTTGAAGGTTGTTATTGGGTATGTACCTGTCAGGTAAATATGCGGAGGTGCTGAAGGGAATGTGTCTCCTCTGCTGTTCTGGAGGAGCTCTGTACAGGGTAGCAGGGGCCTCTAGTGGGAAGGAAAGTTAATACCACATGGGTAATTAATTCAGGACCAGACTTAATTGTCTTTTTGTTTGTCTTTTAATCTTGCTTAGAATAAAATGCATATATATCCTCTAGTACCAGTTTATTCTCTGTGTGTGATCGTATAGGTGCAACCTAGAAACATGAAGTCAAATGGACTATTATCAATTTTGTCAGCAGTACTGAAGGAAATGCTCGTAATAGATCTCACTGCGTACTAAAATAATTTCTGACTTCTTAAATCTTCTTAAATCAGAACTGAGCACATTTCTCCCCACAATAAATACTGATGGTTTAATTAATTTAAATCAGTATTAGTGCCACCACAAAACTGAGCTGTGTTGTTCAAGAGCTTTCCTGTAGTTACTTCAAATGTATCTTTTTCTGTTATGTCATCACTGTAGCAAGATTTGCATTTATTTGGAAAAGTGGTTATAGTGACATAAGTTTCTAGTTGTCACAGGTGAACTGTGAGGGCTCCTCAGTACTGAGAAAACTAAATGGTAACAAAGCCAAATTTTTGTTAGCAGCTCTGACTTGAAATATGAATTTGTTGAATAAATGTATGGAGTACAATGGAGCAAATTTGTTGACCAGAAGGTGTAATTTTACTACACACATTTCTTACAAATTCAGACTGTGGGATTTCCCCCCAGTTTTAATATCTTATTTAATCACCCCCATCACTGTAGTATTGGGTGCCTTCCATGTAAAACCAGTAGAAAGATTCATTGTAGACTTTTCTGGTCTGTGATACTTTTTGCTTCTCAGATTAAGAAACATTTCCAGGGATAAAAACAAAATGTTCTTTACATCCGCAGTGAAGCAAAATAAATTAGATATGTATTAAAAACCAAACAAACACTCCTCCCTCCCCCAAAATAATGAAGAAAAGAGACAAAAAATATCCTACACCCAGGAGTGAGACACTAAAGACATGTACCTTCAGCAGAAAGGAAAATACCGCAAAGACAGGTTGAATATTTAACACTTAGTAAAGGAAATTCATCACCATCATGAATTGGGAAGCTTTCAAATGTGAGTTAAGTGCACTTTGGGTAAATATCCATCAAGACAACACTTAGAACCTTCCTCTCAAGAGCTATGCAAAGCTCTGTGGAAATTAGCTCCAGAGTAAAGCTTCTACCTACAACTACTATAAAAAGCCCCCTGCAATGTGATGATTTTCATGGTGCTGTTTCATAACGATACACTTTGGTGAGGAGCGTTTTAGCAAAAACTGGTGCCACCTGTCGGGAACTCAGCCTGGAGCTGCTGCAGCATTCAGAGCGTTGTATTTGCAGTGCAGGTGTAGGAGGTTATGGCGTATTTTCGGAAATCAAACAGAATTCTTGCTGAATTAATCCCTTGAGTGAAAGAGCACATTTGCACACACAAAAGGGACTACTTGCACATGCAGTGCTGTGCACTGGAAAGAAATAAGAAGGCATGTGTGCCCGTCCCCTTAAACTTGTTTAGGCTCATTCCTTCTAATTACACCAGCACAATTGCTGAACACAAAGCTGAGGAGGCCTGAAGTGATGAATTGGATGAGGGGATTCTTCGGAGTTCCGTTCATTAAAGGGATTTGTGACTTTAGTAGGGAACTGACCTAATGAAGCGTTCCTTTTTTCTGCTGTCCCCCCTAGGGAAAACACTTCCTCTGACCTCATAACATGGAGAATTTCCTTCTCCCAAATTATATGTTCCTTATATAATTTTAATACCACCAGCCTGTCCTCTGGCTAGCCTGGGGAATCCATTGCAAATGTTCCCCTAGTGTTAGTGTTGTAGCTCTGTTGGCAAAACTAACGTTCCCTGCAGGCTCTGCAATGCTTAGCAATTGCTAGCTCAGCACCTAGGAGCTTCTGTGAGTATCTGTTCTAAAACTCATTTACCAAAAATCCTTTTGAGATGTCTTTGTGAACAAGTTAAGATTTCTCTTCCTACTGCTGGGAGAAAGAACAGATCTTTTCTTTTCTTCCTCCTTCCCCCCGCCCGAAGCCACTGACTCATCCGCCCTGCAGAACTGTTTACGTGTGGCATTACTTAGTGGTAAATAACTAAAAATGTCTCTTAATTTTATGGGTAGAGCAACTAAGACCATTTTTGGATGAATAATTTAAATGTGATGATGTGTGCCCATTTCTTTGCCAGAGTGATGTGACGTAGGTGGTGTCCAAGGGTTTTACCTCAGCCCCCGGGGTGTAGGCAGTGTGAATGCATGACTTGGTGTAATAAGAGCACAACATATATCTACTGAGCACAGGAGTTGTTTTTCAAAGAAAATACTTGTCTCTTCATTCTATGAAAGGCTGAAACCTTTAAGCCAACTGACACACAGATGGGGTTCGGTGTCAAGCCCTGCAAAATTAGTAACTTAGAGCTGTTTTCCAGTGGCAATGGGTTACATTAAAAAAAAAACAAAACAAAACAAAAAAACCAAAAAACAACAGTGAACCAAAAAACCCTCAAAATAAACCCCATCACCAAAAAACAAAACAAAACAATAAAACCCCAAACCTTTTGGTAAATGTTATTATTGATAAGATGGAAAAACTCAGAGGTAATTTTAGTCTCTGGTGTTATGTGCTTTCATGAATATGACATTTGTATTGTTGGTCATTCTTTGCAGATGTTTAATTTTTTGCAGCAGTACTGAAGTACTTGCTTGTACAGTGCACATAAAATTAAGGAACCTTGCTGACGTACTTCCTACTGTGTTCCAAACCTTGTCTGCCTGCTCAGTCGGGGGGATTTTGAAATACTGTCTGGTTTAGTAGAAATCTTCTCGGTAGTGAAAATCATGATTTCTGTTTTACTCACTTGGGATTTTTGTATCTTAAGAGAACTAATTCTCATCCTACTGAGGGCAGGGAAAAAACAGCTCACCATTTCACTGGTGCAAGTGAAATGAAATGAATTTAAATGAAAATTGGGAGAATATTGATCTGTTATACTGTGGACTTTTTTATAAGGAAATTTCGTATCCATAAGCATTCCAGTGGAAAAGTATCTGAAATTAAACATCCTTGTTTTTCTTTATAGTCATTAATGGCCATACACCTTGTCTACGGTTGTTGCTAGAGGTTGCAGACAACCCTGATGTGACAGACGCCAAAGGACAGTAAGTTTCTTTTTTCAGCTCTGTATTTCAAACAGCATCTCATATTTCTCACCAAAAAAAAAAAAGTACTTATTTGAAATACTGTATTTCCTGCACTTCTCCTCATAGAGTTTGGCAGAGGTTACAAAGTACATATTCATTTGATCTAAGCCATGTGGAAAGGGCTAATCATTAATCTTAGCCTCTGCTTCATACTTTAAACATTTTTTTTATAGGTACTGAGGGCCAGATTCAATAAAAACTAACAAGCTCCTGAGATGTTTCTGTAGAGTCTTTTTCTTTCTAAAATGTTGCTATTTCAGGGTTTGCATGGTATATTAGGCTGGTGCAGTAGAACACAGTGTTTATTTGAGGTGACACATGCATCGGAGATGTTCCTACAAAAACTTTACTGCTTGTTAAATGACAGTTGCAAAGAGACAATAAAGCATATTTTTAAAGTGAAAATGTGAATGGTTTAAAAAACGCATCTGGGCTGTATGGAACATATTATGCTGTACATACAGTGTCTGCATATATAATTTTAAATGGTAGTAGTCTTGCCTAAAAATAGAAGGCAAATAGGTCTCTTTCAGAAAAAGATGGAAGCTGTATTAGTCCAAATTTTGGCTTGAATAGTTTCCTCATGCCCCTTCATCCCCTTTAAGCAATTGTGCAGTTTTGCAAAAGAAATGCTTTGGGTTATTGTCATCTTGGTAACTAGCAAGGACATTAATTCACAAGACCTGGGTATTGTAAAATATATGTCACCAGAGGTGACAATAATTGTGGGTTAGTAAGAGAACAGATTGTCTTGAATGAATTTGCTTTGTAAACTGCTTACAAATGGGTTTGTTTCTATTTCAGTTGTGGCAGCTGATTGTTAAACATCTTAATAATTTCATACAAAAGGTCTTCACCTAGATGCCATGTAGATAAGCATGGTGAAAAAAAAAAGGTTTATGGGTAGGAATGGAGAGAGATGTAGGGACTCCTGATTTCTCTCCCTGTGCAAGTTATTAGGGGCATTTATAGAATGACAGAGTATGTTATTTTATAGCTGTGACTGGTTTGTGCTTTTTTTTTTTTTTCCTAGAACTCCACTAATGCTTGCAGTGGCTTATGGGCACGTTGATGCTGTTTCTTTATTACTTGAAAAAGAAGCATCTGTAGATGCAGCTGATCTCCTGGGATGCACAGCTTTACATCGAGGGGTAACTTAATCTTCATGATTCTTAATTATTTGTTTTACTGTGACTACAACTCATAAATATAGGGATATTTCAATATAGAGAACACTGTAAATGATTGGAAACATGACTACGCATAATCAATGATGTAAAAAGCAGGACAGATCTGCTCTCAGGAGTGCTCTGCTTTTGACTTTATTTCACATTTGCTTTAATTAATTAGCTGAAATCGGGATTAGACCACTTTTTCTTGGCTCTAGACACTTTATAATAGCAATCATTACTCTTATAACTGAGTACCGTAAGAATTCTGAAAATAATTTCTTTAAAAGAACTGGCCAGCTGTTACTTTCATTTTTCTTGGAATGATGTAAGTAGGTAAGCCTTAAGTTTTCTAGAGGTAATGAAACTTGAGGCAGATCTATCTTTTCTAGTCTAGCTAGACTAAGCTAGATTTCCCTAGCTAAGTCTAGCTTCTAACCCAATGTGAAGCTGATGCAAGATATGATGTTTATACAGCATTTTATGGTGATTGCAGTGAGCAGTTCAGCAAGTGAGCTTTCATTGCTGCTTGCTGAATCCCATCCAGACCATTTCATGTTCACAGGCATCAATCATATTTCATATTTCCTGGGCAAGAATCTGGGTTATGTCAACCTCTTTACTCACTTCTTTGCTATCAGATTATGACTGGGCACGAAGAATGTGTTCAGATGCTGTTAGAGAAAGAAGTCTCTATCCTGTGTAAAGATGCCAGAGGCAGAACTCCCCTGCACTTCGCAGCAGCTCGGGGTCACGCCACTTGGCTGAACGAGTTACTGCAGATCGCCCTGGCTGAGGAAGACTGCAGTCTGAAAGATAATCAAGGTTACACACCACTGCACTGGGCTTGTTACAATGGTAAGCTTCTCCCTGTGGACTACTGCCAAGTTCAAACGCGACCTCACTTTTAGGGAAGCGTGTTAACAAAGTAGCTTAATCTTTTGAGAAGCTTGGCTTGAAAAGGCAAATTATCTCCCAGAGCTCTACGTGCTCTCTGTAGATAGCATTTGCTATGTGCACCCTGCTCTCTGTAGGTAGCATTTGCTATGTGCACCCTTCAGTTTGGAAGCCAGGGAAATTCCAGTGATACCTCCCAGTGACTTTGCAACTCATTTGGTCCAAGTCACAAGAAGCCAGGGTGAAATTCTGCTGTTACCCGTGTCAATGATGACAGTGATTTCTGTGTGACCAGGAATGCTCCTTTGAGGCGTCACCTTCTTAATTATTGATGCAAGTGGCCATGTGAATAGATGGATATTTTGAACTGAACTGATTATTCTAAACTGGATAATCTGAACTTGTTGCTTAATATAAGGCAAAAGCTTCTCAGTATCATCATTTAAGATCATCTTTGGAGATGTAAGGCAACATATATAATACCACATTGAAAGGAGACTGTGTCTTTCCTCTTTTTTCCCCTAAGTGCTAATATTAGCCTGGATCTATCTTGCTGCTGCCATAAAA
This sequence comes from Lophotriccus pileatus, assembly GCA_035583135.1. Lineage (NCBI taxonomy): Eukaryota > Metazoa > Chordata > Aves > Passeriformes > Tyrannidae > Lophotriccus > Lophotriccus pileatus. The sequence goes on from JAWWES010000171.1 coordinate 28,904,070, forward strand.
CAAAAAACATGTTTTTATTACATAACAGCTTATTTGCACATCGTGTTCAACTTTGAACTTAAAGTGTTAAATTCTAATCTGTATAAACCTAATATGAATTAAGGGAATTACCTGCTTTGTGCAACAATGTGAAATATCTGATCTCTTACAGGTCATGAAAACTGCATAGAGGTACTATTGGAACAAAAGCTTTTCCACAAATTCTATGGTAATAGCTTCTCTCCATTGCACTGTGCTGTGTAAGTAGAAATCTCCAGTAACAAATGCAGATGTTGCTTTAGGATATGTCTGCAAAAAGTAGCAGTACGAGAAGAAAGTGAGCTTTTTTTTGAGATTATTTGCATGAGCAAATAATTTTAAAGCTGATCCTAATATTGTCCTTATACTTTTGCTTAAAAAGTGGTAGAAGAGTGTATTTTTTGCATAGACCTCAGCTTTCTGGTAAAATGCTGACTTGTAATTACAGTGTTGGTGTAATTCTAATAATGGACATATTTTGTAAAAAATATGTATGTGAACAACCTATTCTGTTCAGCTGAGAGA
>JAWWES010000171.1:28904712-28972259 GCA_035583135.1 Lophotriccus pileatus
AAAGGTTCACATTTTATTCAATTATATTAATTGATTCCAGTGTGTTCCATTAATCCCTGTCGTGTCGTGCAGCGACATTACAGTAGCTGTATTTCTGTTCCTTTGGAGTTTCTTCTCTTTAATTACAATTACAGACTTATGCCTTTTCTTCAGACAGGGTGGAATTTAATAGTTCTTCCACTCTTAGACCACGGCCTGGGCTATAGTGCCTTGGTCTGTGTAAATATGACCTCTGGAGGTTCCTTTGAGAAACACAGTGGGTAAAATAAATTTGTCAGAACAAAGACAATTGTGTTTTAGCACAGGAACAAAACCTTAATGAAAGACAACCTTTGAAATGACAGTCTGTGTCATGCTAGAATGGTGTTCTGTGCAGGCCATATGTTTTGCAACACATCCTCAGTGGAGTGATTTCCAGTCTGACTTTCTTCATGGTCTTTTTCGCTTCTGAGATAATCTCATGTCTTGAGGGTTTGGGACTTTTTATGCAGGTCCTCACCAAAGGGATCCATCAGCTTTACAGGCAGACTCTGTATTCAAAGCTCTTGTGTTACTTACAAACAACAAAAACAGGCTATTATGTGTTATGCATGTACTTTAGACACATCCTATTCAAAGAAAGCAGTATGTTTTCATGCAGAAAGGATGCTCATAGAGCAAAACATAATTGCAAATGCATTTTACCAAAAAATGCAAGATTAGTATGTAGGATGTAACACGTAAACCATTAAAACATGTAAACCATCAAAGAGTAGGGAATTAAGCACTCTAAATACAAATGCAAACCTTCCCAAACCCTGCCAATAATTAGAACAACTGTATTCTCTTCTCTGTTCTCTTGGAAGAATGAACATCTTTCAGAAGTAATGGCAGGAGTTACTACCCTGTAGGCTTTCCTTCTACAGTCCCCACATCATTAGAAAGTAGAAAAGTAACTTGTCATGTATCAAACTTTGAAATTATAAAAAGCCAATGTATTAAAGAAAGAAAAGCATATTGGAAGCACTGTTTTTACTCCACTTAAAATAAAATCCTTTGTGGCTGTATTTCAAATCAGAAATAGTATTTCAAATCAGAATTTCTAGTGATGGCTTTGGCAAAAACAAGTCAATGTTTATTTTAAATGAGTATGAAGTTCTCAAAATTATTAACATACATGAAACTTAAAAATGTATGTAAATTTAAAATGAACACAGCTGCTAATGAAATGTGGAAGTGTGTTAGCTATATTGTGTGTCCAGTACTATTACTAAATACTGTTCATTTTCATAGTGAAATGAGACAAATTAGCAGGAATCAGAAAAAGTATTAATTGAATATATCCACCAAATAAAAGTATTAAATGTGTGAGTTGGAAGAGATGTGGGCTTCAGTACCTTAAGCATTAGAATAAATCTGTCTATGTGTAAGTATCTGTGACTGAGTGCTTTCAAGATCCAGGTGTGTTGGACACACTGACTAAGGATTTTAAGATATTAAGGTTTTAGTCCTCAGTTTGTGCTGGACTTTGAAATTACCTTCATGCATAGTGAATTAAGGATCAGCTTTGCTTTAGAGACTGAAATCCATAGTAGCAGATGCAGTTTGGTTAAATGGAAAGATGATGAATATGCAGAAATGTGACTGAAAGCATTAAGACAAAGGCATTTTAGGGTAACTTGGAAATAACCAGTAAAAAAATATTAATGGGAAGCCAAGTAAATTAATATTGCAAAGTGGAAAAATGTGTAGACTTATTACCTTTTTGAAAATGTGTTTTCTTTGGCAGAATCAATGATCATGAAAACTGTGCATCACTACTCATCGGAGCCATCGACGCCAGCATTGTCAATTGTGAGGATGACAAAGGAAGGTAACAGTTTCTTTAACAAATTGCATTTCGTGAATCCATGCAGTATTTTTCATGGTTCTTTTTGAACCCCTGGATATAATCCTTATCTGTTATGGTTGAGCTAAGACTTGTCATGCTGACTCTTTCAGACAGCAGTTTGCACTGCAGCACAGTTAAATGGTGGCTCACTTGAAGCAAGAATGTGATGAAGTATTCAATGTCATAGTACACGGGAAAGGAAACAAAAGGAATAGCATTTTGTTAGTTTAGAACAGCTATGACTACAGGCTGTTTCCCTGAGCCTGTTTTCTTTGTTAAATGTTTAAACACATTTTTCTTTGCTAAATGAAATGATACTATTTACCTATAGAAAAGTATTTCATTAAAATTTTCATGTTATGTTTGCATTCTCAGGGCACACAACTGAAAACATCTATGCAGCAAAATAATACTGACACAGCAAGAGAGATACATTCAGCCAAATCCTTCATTTGTCACATTATCTCCTCATTGTATATATATATATATTTAATTAAAATGGCTGAAATTCTAAAAACTGAATACTCATTATTTTGTTGATTAAAACAAATTTAATACCCTCAGTAATGGTGATTAATTAATCATGTTAAGGGTATGACCACCTCACCTTTACTGATGAGCAAAACTGAAGTAACACTAAGCTGGGTTGTGTACTGACTGTCGTAGTCACATGTCAGACCCAAAATGCCAAAGGGCGACAGCAAACAAATTCTGATGTCTCAGTCTTGTAGAAACTGATAGCTTTCAAAGTGGATCGTGTTCCTTCTGCCTTTTAGAGTAATGCTGTTACTGTAGCTTGTTCCTGCAGTATCTCTGAATATAGCTTGAAATGTTTTAGTTTTTTTAAGTAATAGATCTGTTCTTTTCTGATAGTTCTTCCCATCTAAGGCTTATTAAAAAAAATAACCACAGGAATAAGAATGAGGGATTGTACTACTTTTCATGTTAGTATGTTCTGTTAAAATAAATATGCTGCAAATACGAGATTCTTCACAGTGCCATATCTCTATACCGTTATATCCACCTTCCTGCTTCCCAGGACAGAGACTGTAAATATTATTTAACTTACTTAAGATGCTGCTACTATAACTTTCTGCTGGTGATAACGTTAAGCTTCACAGGAAAAAAAAAATATTGCTCTTTGTGGTTTTTGGGAAAGTGGGCACACGTGACTATTGTGACTCTTCAGCAAAAGCCGTGGCTGTGTTCCTTTCCCCCAGAACGCCCCTTCACGCCGCAGCCTTCGCCGATCACGTGGAGTGCCTCCAGCTCCTCCTGAGCCACAGCGCACAAGTGAACGCTGCAGATCACGCAGGGAAAACACCGCTCATGATGGCAGCTCAGAACGGCCACGTAGGGGCTGTAGGTAAGGACATCCCTGCCTCTCTTCATCCTGAGGGAGAGTGCTACTGCACTTACCATCCCAAATGAGTCATCTTTTTTATCCTGTGAAAACTAAGAAAGGAAAATAAATTAATATGCTTCTGTAAGAAGCTGCCTTTACATCTGTAAAAAAATACTTTTTCTTCTCAGCACTCTTGGTGAATATTTGCAATAACAAATTTGAGTCTTATTTCCTCCTAAGAGCACACTGTTAAGAGCACGAGGGGAGTAGCGATTCTACTCTCCTGTTTACTTCCTTGATTTTATGGAGCAGTAAAGCTGCATGTGTGAAAAGGATTGTGTAACCTTTTTCTGTCCTCTGTTATAGAAAGTGCTATTCTTGAAATGGCAGCTATCAGCAGCTGCTTTTCCCAGGCTAGACTATATGCTATAGGCATACAGATTTGGAACCTATTGTCTTTGGAAAATTAATTCCCTTTTCTCTAGCTTCAACAGTACAGGCTGCACCCCAGATTCTTTATATCTGCTTAGTCCTCTCAGAGCAGGATTCACAGTTGTTCTCAGGAGAAGGTGATTCAGGCAAAACTTGCTGATCTGCAAACAGGGAAGTTCATAAATAAAAAAATAAAAATTAAAATATGTTTGACAATTCGGGGCACAATGAGTTGTTAGCTCTGACTTTGCTTGCTGAGTAACTTCACAAGATTAGTCTGTTCTCATTCACTAATTTCACTCCATGTTATAAAGGTTAATTGATTAGCATGTATGCACACATATATTGAAATAGTGATGGTTTTCCTCTGTTTTGACATGTTCATCTGCCCATTGGGTTTTTCGTTGATTTCTACTCCATACCTCAGACTTTCTGGTGAACATTGCCAAGGCTGACCTGACATTAAAAGATAAGGAGTCAAATACATCTTTGCACTTGGCTAGCAGTAAAGTAAGTTGAAGACCTCTCTATGCTTTTTGCTCATCACAATCTGTGTGAATATATATGTGTGTTTATGCTTCCAAGTTTTTTCTGCAATGTAAATGCGGTGGTCAAACTTGTCATGAGAAAGGAAACTTGTTCCAAGCTTTTTCTCAAGTCTGTTTCAAAGTTTGGTACATGGAGAAATAGGGATACAACTGAAACATAAGCAAGTGACACTAAGAGAAGCAAAGGAAACCCTGTGAGATTTTACCAGATAATCCCAATGTAAAATATCTTAACAGGTTCAGTAGCGAAATAAAAATAAAAGTATTTTTTCTTATTCTCCAGTTTCTGTGGAAGGAACCTAAAATTTTCCCTTGACAGAGTAGCAGTAAAACCAGAGGCATTGATTAGATTGGTGGTGGTGTCTTTTCCTACCCCCTCTTCCTCTTAATTCTGATTGCTACTGTTGTTTCTGCAAGAAAAAATACCCAAAGGATTCCCTCTCCCGGGCCTTTTCTTTTGCTCCTACCCACAGATTGGATTCCAGTTTCATTGTGTTATTCCAGTTTCTGGAGACATGTGAGCCTTGCTAATTCTCAAGGTCCTTCAGGCAGCTGTTCCACCTGCCAGGAGTGTAGGCTCAGCATCTGCAACTTGCTGTGGTGAAACAAGATCAGAAATAAGGCCTTGGATCAGTGTTAGTCCCAAAGATTCATTGTTAGAGCTCTATCACACTGACAGGGTTTTGTAGTAGCTTATTAATAATACAGAAAGGCATTTAAAGACCCAGAAAGCGTATTACTGCTTTCTGAGATGAAACCATTCTATGTCATTAGATAGTTCTGATAAATTATCCACTGAATGCTCTCTCAAGAGAAACAGCAGTATTCTCTGAAAGCTGAGGAAATGAATTCATATTTAATGAATGGAGCATTGAAAGACAGGTGAATGTGTAAATTTCTGAATGTGCTAAAACATCCCAGCAGTGGCAGTTCAAAAATAGTATTTTAAGGCTCCTATACTTCACCTTCTACACAATCTTACTGAGCAGCATGTTTTGTATTTCACATTGAGTTATTAAATTTCACTTTTATTATGTGACGTTTTATTATGTAACATTTCTTTTGCCTCAGTTTCGAACTGCTTAGCAAATTAACACTATTGGGGTTTTTTCCCAACTACAGGGTCATGAAAAATGTGCCTTGTTAATACTTGACAAGATACAAGAACAGAGCCTTATTAATGCAAAAAATAATACATTGCAGACGTAAGTATAGCCTGATCCTCTCAAGTTCAGTTGATTTACCAGAAGATTCCAATTTAGCATTTCAAATTCATGTCTCAGATTTTTTCATAGAACAGTAAAGTTAATTTCTGATTTTTTTGAACACTTTCCCTTAAAAAAGACCAGAATTGTATTGCATTTCCTCTTTTAATTTTGATTCTATACATGATCTGGTGAAAAAATTACATAAAGTCATTTATTTGATGACTATATCAAAATGTCTATTAATCATGTGAATGTGTAAGTATACATCTGGCATTTTCTAGCTTTTTGAGCTTCACCTTAAATTGAAATAATTTCTTTAGATTTATTTAGACTTAAGGTGGTACGTTTAATTTCCAGAGGGTTTTTTAGGTGATACTGTATGTGTAACTCCTGTCCATATCACACATTATCAGCTGCAGCTGTTTGACCTGCACGAGGCAATCACACCATAGGAGATTCAATCGGGAGTTCAGGTGGCAGATGATCTACTGCTTGCAGAAGAGTTCATTCCATCTTAGCCCATTTCCCCCTCTTCCAAAATGAAAATGTTTTTCCTGTCCCACTAATGGCCCCAAACAGGAGCACTGTGTGTATTTCAAAGGCTGCAATATAATTTAGTGTCTGCAATATAATTCTAATGATCCCAGGAAGAAAAACATTTTTTTTCAGATGCTGGGTATGCTTTAAGCATTACCGAACTTTGTTTAGAAAATCTGTATTAAACTGAACTTGAATTTAGCTGTTATGTTTTTGTAGACCTCTCCATATTGCTGCACGAAACGGCTTAAAGATGGTGGTTGAAGAATTGCTGGCCAAAGGAGCATGTGTCCTAGCAGTAGATGAAAATGGTAAGTAAATAATACACTTTGACAGTCTTCAGTAGGACCCAACAGGTAATTTTACAACAGACCGAAGCAATAGACTTAAAAGCTGATGATAGACTTCATTGATGCTTTTATCCTTCCAAGAACAGTCAGTGAGTTGTGTGAGTACCTATTTAAAAATATAAAAAAGATATTATTTATTTTTCTTTAATATAAAAATGTATTCTAAACATCACAGTGGTCCCTTTTACTGTTCATTTTGCATGTACTGTCAACAGCTAGTCTTTTTTAATGCTTGAGTGCAGTGGTAACTTGAATTTCCTAAACATGCAAGTGGCACCGGATAATTCTGACGCCTTGCAGAAGAATTAAGGATTATGCATTCAATCAGCGCATGTTTTAATGGGTAGGAAGAAAACCATCAACATATGTTTGAGTGTGTCCCAGTTCATTCTGAGATCAAACCTTGTGCTTGCCATTTATCTGATCTAATCCAGGATGCAATTAAATTACTGTTGCTCATAAAATATGTGACTAGTTAATAAATTTAATAATTTTGTTTCAGACTTCAATGAAGCCCTTCCCTAAACATTATAAAGCCTATAGAGGGATGTGAGTCTAAAATTATAGTTTTAAAAAATACCTTCCTGAAATAAGTTGGTCTTTCTTACAATACTAACTTCATGGCATTAATGTAACAATTTGGTACCTTCATCTTTCCATATCTGTAAAGTAACAATAATAATACTCACCTATCATTGCAAGACATTTGAGATCTATGGATGAAAAGAGCTGAGTGGTGAGTATTTACTATAAACTAAATGCCACCTAGCTATACTTGCATGAATGAGTTGCACTGAAGTCATCTGACCCTAACCTCATTGTAGAGATAGGGAACAGAAAAAGCAACCAGGCTAGGTTCTAATAACAGCTTTTATCCTTAAAAGTGTACATACAGATCCAGCTAATTTGTATGTACGTAACAAATGAAAATTAAGTTCAAATTTTATCCACATTTAGTTTTTCTAATTGAAGTTGTTTCTAGGAACAAGTTTAAAGCAGAGACATTTTATGCAGTTTAAACCAGAGATATTTATTAGAATCTTAGTGTAAGTACAACTCTAAGGAATATTACTGCTTGGGACTCAGTGGAAGAGGAAATGCCTTGACTGCAGTCAGTGCTTAAATGTGCACAAAACTGTTCTCATGTTTTCATACCAAATTCATGTATGCTGCAGGCGCTCTTGGATTACTTGAAGCAGCAGGTACCAGTAATGGTCATTGCCTCAGATTACTAGTGCTGCAGCCCTTTAAGATTTAGCCAGCTGCAAAAGAATTTGTCAGCTCTGAACATTAAGGAGGATTTGATGGAAAGTGCTGGAGTACTGCACAGTGGCCTGTAAAATGTACAGACAGCAAGTGTAACGAGCACAGTGGCTTCCAAGATTTGGGTACATGAAGAACTGCTTTAGGGGCAGCGCCTGGGCAGGAGCCAAGTTAAACTGCAGTGAATACAAGCTTCTAATATCTCCCCAGTCCTTCACTTTACTTATATTGAAATAATATTAGCTTTGTATTTAAAGTGTCGTGTATTTTAAATGCCATGCTTGCTGAATACAGCCATTATTCTTCTAACACAATGTAAATTTGGGTAACTAAACATCCATGTGGTCATACCTGATATGCACGTACCCTGTGCACTGGTCTAATTCTTTTATAATTTAATTCCTAAATAAACTACTCTCCAAGTTCAGTTGATACTCAGCTGATCAGTCTTTAAAATCATTTGCTTATTAAATCAAAGTATTTTTAAATCAATGTCTTCTATGTTCTAATGGAAGTCGTTGTTCTCAGAATGAGACTCATTCATACGCACAGAAACTGAAGCCAGTTTCTGTCTCTGTTGCTGTACTCCCCGTGTTCTGTATTCATCATACTGTCCGTGCTGTAGAATTGTGTTTAGCAAGTGCTTTTATTGAAATTGTGAAGTCTGTTTGCTGCCTGGTTTTAAAAAAATAGTGCTTGTTGTGGTCACGGTGATTTAAATGCCCCGCAGAGTGTGTATGTTCCCAGCATGTCTAATGTGAAACGAGTAACAGCCCTGTTGCCTGGCATGACTGTAACCGGCCATACATCTCCCGCTCCGATGTCCCTAGAGATGTATCTGAGGAATGCTCGGTGCCACCCCCGGTACCTCAGTACTAACCGTTGCCTTGTCTGCGTTTGTGCCCAGGTCATACGCCAGCCCTGGCTTGTGCTCCTAACAAAGACGTGGCTGACTGCCTGGCACTCATTTTGGCTACCATGATGCCTTTTTCTCCTTCCAGTTCAGTGACGGCTTTCAACTTCGTTTGTTTTAAAAAAGACAATTTGGGCAGGACACATCTCTGCGATGGCTCCAGTATGGGTAGCATTAACTCTTTCAATAAGCCCTTGAGTAATAACATAGGAACAGAGGATGGGTACAATGAAAACGATTCGGATTCTGAAACATTTTGACTCATTGGTATTCAAAAACTTCTTTTCGTTATTATTTCATTTCAGCTTTATTTTTGTCTTTTTAAAAAGCTTAAATCCCACAGCTGTATTCTTAACTATTATTCTTGACAAGTAGGTATTGAAAAATTTGTAGCGTTGATGAGAATCCAGCCTTTAAATAACAAAATCAGAGGGATTTACCGGAACATGTTCCCATCAGTGTTCTGCAGCTTTTCAGTTTCCTGATGTTTTCTTTAGGCCCAAAGTGCCCCTGTGGAAAGTCTCTACCTCTTATTTTAAGTAGAAAAAGAGAAAATGCCTTTTTTTCTTTTTGACAGCACAAATAAACAGGGAACTATTTGTGAAGAGTTCTTTCATGTTTTAGCTGTACCTTTAGTACAGAAACATATTTCCAGCGTAGCCTTCAGAGATTAGAGCATCACCCCCTTCCTACATTTGTCTGTTTCCTCCTTCCAGGGGCTCTGTTAATTAGACAATTTTTTTATACAAACCAAAGGTAAACTTGTAATCTTAAAACTGCCTGTATTACTTTTCTACAGGAAATGAAACCTTTTACATTCTGCCTGTATTAAGCACTTAAACATACAGAAGGCACTTTTTACAGTTCTTAGTTGCAGCACACAATTAAAAAAATGTAGTTATTAACTCTTAAGGCCAAATTCCACTCATCTCACCGTATTTTCCCATGGACACCACTTGTGTAAAATGAAAATCACTTGGCCCTTATTTTTTTTTCAATTCAGCACAAATGTGTATGGTTTATTTGCACTACAGAATTAGGGTCATTAGATGTTTCTGTCACCTGAGCCATTAATCATCATTCCAGTAGCAGAAAAAAAAAGGGGAGAGGGGGAGAAATAGGTGTAGACAAAAGTGTATGTAAAACTTTATAATGACTTGCCAACTTAAATGGATTTTTTGTTCCTTTTCTATGGTTAAATAACTTATTTTTACTGTAAACAGTATCAACTTTTAAAATACTTTTGCCAGTGTTTGGATTAACAGAGCAGAGGTAAAGCAATGAAAGCATAACACCAAAAGTTGAAATAGCAAACACCAGAGAACATAGCAGTGTACTGTGCAGGAGATCGGAGATAACACGCTAGAAAGCCTATTGTCACCAGCTTTTAAAGCAATGTCAACTTTGTGAATATGTTTACTCCTTCTGCCAAAGTTTCTAGGTCAAACGGACCACGACCCTCCTCTGCAACAGATGTACAAAAGGAAGAATGAGACTTTGTAAACAAAAACAAAAAAAACCCAAACAAAAAGTTATCATGAACTAACCAGCTGTACCAAGAGGACCAAAATGCTTCAGTAATTAAATTGAAGACTTTGCTACTTTTATTTTTTTCTTCAAATGTGAGTGACGTAATGAAGTATTTTTTCCTAAACCATAAAAATATAAACTTTTGAGGTAATGAGTAGTCTTTAGTGAATTTTACATTTTATGACGCAGGTTTCTAGTTGACATTTTTAACTGATGTTTTGACCACAGGTGGTTTTTTTTTTCCAGACTAAAAAATATGTTCATATGCTTTTAATGTAAATGTTTTTTTCTATTTATTTGAAATGAAACAAATGCCCAGGAAAAATAACTATGGCTTGTTCTCCTAGTTCGCATTTATGCATACTGTTTGGCACGATGTGAAACAAAATGTGAATCTAGGCAAGAGTGATGGCCTGAGTAGCAAAAGGAAGGGTGGATGCACTTTGAGAGAGTGCCCATAATCTTGTGTGGAATGCAAAGGTTGGGTGCACAGGCTATGTTGGTAAAAAGCAGAAAGCAAAACACCTTCCCTTGTTTAAAGAGTGTAAGAAAGGGATCGAGCCCCTTGCCAGACAGGTGAGAAAACACTGTAGAGCTGCAGTAAAGAGGGGAAAAGGTAGCACCGCATGGAGCCAAGATGTTAACATTCCTGTGATTCACACTCAGGTTGTCTGCAGGCCCAGTCTGTGCTGGGAGAGTGAGATGAGCTTCCTTGGTGCTTGCTTTTGGGAGTGGAAATGAAAAGGAAGGATTTTTATTTTGGTTGCATATTTTTAGCCGTGTTCCACTGAATTGTTAAAAATCTATTGGCAGATTTCAGTTTTTTAATTAGGAAAGAAAATGTATATATTAATTGTCATTTGCCTTGTGAAAATTAAATATTTTTCCTTGAATGTTAACAATTTTCCAAAGTTTACAACAAAAAAAATCACAAGGAATAGTGTCTCTTTTCTCTCAACTCTACAGTTTCCGCAGTAGAATGACAGAGCACCTGAAACCCTGGTTTTCTGCTCAGAAATAGCACAAAATAACATTTTAATGATTGATTTTTCTCAACAGGTTTCCTTTTTAAAGTTGCAGAGTAGCAATAACCACCTTACTTTAAGCACTGAAAATAAGAGGAGAGATCAGTTGTTAAAGTGTTCAGTGGTGCCTGTTCCAAAATGAATAGGAGTCCCAAATTTTGGATTCTTTATGTGGAATGATGGCATTGAAAACAAACAAATGGGAAATTGCTGCCATTTGTCTAACAGCAGGATTCTTATTTTAAGCAAAAATGTAGGTAGGCTCCTTGGCAGGATTAGCCATGTCTTACCCTGAAATACAGAAACTTACACCATTGTACATGAAATTGCTTCATTAGGAGAAAAGCAGCACTCTTTACAAAGAGTTGTTACATTATTTTAAGCAACTATTTAAAAAGTTTCAGTATTTTTACTTGCTACCAGACAGGGTTGTTGAAATTAATTCCCTTGCTTACCTCGTAACTCTGGTAATTGCGTAGTGCAACAGCCGCTGCCTCTTAGTGACGGACACAGCATCGCAGAAGCAGAGGTGAATTATGCTGATCCTTCTAGTGGACCAAATCTAACCTTTACCCATTAAACTCTTCTACGAGCCAACAGTGCTGTCAGTATGCAGTATTCCAAAAATCACTAGAACACAGGCTCTGTTCGCCCCTTAAGGGCATTGTGGAGGTGTTTTGAGTGTGCTGTACTGAGGGGGAAATCTGCCACGAGCAAGACACTTGGAAGTTCCCAGTGCTAGCCTGTCCACGTCTCACGTGAGTCACCGGAATCCCCTTTTTTTTGAAAGCTAGTACATTAATCTGTAATTTATCACATGTAGAAACATATGTGTAATTTAGGGCAGGTATTTAAGCATGGGAGTAGTTTTACTCTTGTAAGTAATCTCTTTGCCTTTCTGTGGGCTTTTTTACAAGAGTAATCATACATAATTGTTGCACTTAACTCTGGATCCTGCAATTTACAGTACATGGACAACTTCTGTGTCTGCACCAAGCAAAAGGTATTTGGGGAGGGGCAGCTGCCTGCCCAGGTGTATTAGCAGGATCGTTTCATCCTGTATTTTAACCACAGCTGCAGGTGGAATCCATAGCAGGATGGGGTCCCAAGTCTCTCTCATAAATACTGAGTTACAACCTCCAGACTGCCTGAAATTGCTGTGAAATAGCTCAGGGGATTTCTGTTCATCGCTATTAAAAGGGCACCATAATGTGTTTGGTACTTTTATGCAGTAAACAACTGCCAGGTTATTGAATTAGAACAAACACACAAAAAGAATTGTTTATCCATTGTACTGTTGAGAAACTTGGTTATGTATCTTGAGAATGATTTAAAAAAAAATTGTGATTTTTATTCTTAGTCATGTAAGAAATATTAGAGTGCCTTTTTATATTTGTGTATAATGGAAATGTTTTGTGAAACTCGTCTTTTCTTTTTCATTTGAGTGTTATAAAAGCAATATATTACCAGTAAATTTTCATTTCAGACCTTCTTTGAATGTATAAAGTGTTTCTTCTTTTCACATGTTCTACCTGCATTGAAATGAAAATTAATATGCTAAATTTCTATAGGAATAATGTATAATTTTTGCAGTGCTGAAAATGCTTTCTTATTACACAAAAATTAAACCTTAGGTCAGTGTTATAGGAAAGGGCGTTTTAAACTGGTGACAATCTGAGTGTGTGTATAAAATGTAATTTTATGCGTTTCTTATGCAGTGATCTACATATTAAAGCCAATATCTTATGTTTTGTAGGTTTTGTCTTATATTTTATGCTTTAGCATGTGCAATATATCTTTAAAAACCATGGTGATACGCATCTGGTGCCAGTGTTATATTTTGCATAACATTTGTAATAAACAATATATTGTTTGATGGTTTCAGTGGGGTTTTGTCGGTATTGTTTGCTTTTGTAAATTGAAGTTTAAGGACTTGGGTAAATGTCACATATGAAATGAGGAAAAAAGTTAATTTGGTGACTGACTTGGAATTCAACCTGAATCTTCTCAAGCACAGTTTAATAACTTTTTCAACTACTGAATGCTGTATTAATGTAATAAAGAACCCTAACTGTAAACTACTCTTGCAATGCATTCAGATGGTTATTTTTACAAATAAAAATGGTACAAATACTGTTGGAAAACTGAGTAAATTTTCTTTTAATGGGGGAGGTGGGGAGGGAGGCTTAAGTATTTTGCAGTGAGGATGAAAACGCAACTATATGTATAGGCACTTTGTACTTTCCTCGTATGTAAATACCCCTTGCCTTAGGAAGCTGGTTTTTGTATTGCTTCCTCTGTAGATTGGGGGGGAGAAAGAGTAATTTTTTTTTATTTTTTTTTTTTTTTGTGAGTTATTAAGTGTTTTACTATTGTTTTTCCCCGGTGAGTAATACCAGCCGTCCTGGGTGTGCCCTGCAGCGGGCTGGGGCAGCAGTTCCACAGGGAATAAAATGCAGCTGAGTGCCTAAAGCTAGTGAAAGATAGATACTAAGGTGTTAAATGTACCTGCATTCAAGCAAACTAACAAAACCCAACACCATCAACCACCATCAGTCACGCCTTTTACCTGGTGAGTGCCGGGGCCTTTACGGACGTTTATCACTGAACTGGGGTGTTTCGTACTCTGACCGGGACAGGGTCCGTAGGAGCACCTGCCGGGGGGGTACGCGGGTGTCCTTTCGGCCAGGTGAGCTGAGGCGGGCGAGGGGCAGGGCTCCCCTCAGAGCCCCAGCCCGGCCGGACGCGAAGCGGCGCCGCCCCAGCGCTGACCCGCCCTCCCCATCATGGCGGACACGCCTCCCCCGCGAGCCGCGACATGGCGGGCGGGCCCCTCAGCCCAGCGCCCGCCCGACCTCCCCAACATGGCGGCCGCCGCCGGCACCGGCCAGGTTGTGGGGACCCCGCCCGCCCGCTCCGCCTCCCGGGCGGTGGTGCCCTCGCCCCGCCCCGCCTGTGCGCGGGCAGCCCGCGGGCAGCAGCGCTCCGCTCTGCGGGGCGCCATGGGGCGGGAGGGCCGCCGGCTGCCCGCGCTGGTAGCGCTCTTCTACGGGGCGCTGGCGGCGCTGGTACTGCTGGGGGTGCGGGACGTGCTGTTCCTCTACGAGGAGAACCGGTGCAGCATGACCTACATGTACGAGTACCCCGAGTACCTGGTGAGTGCGGCGGCGTGTAACAGGTGGGACCCGCCGCGCCCGGGGCGTCGCCGCCCGCCCCGCCGCGGCCGGAGCCGGGATCCGGGAGGAGCCGGAGCCTGAGGCACAGCCCTGCCGCGCTCCCCACGGGAAGGGAGACCTGCCCCAGCTCGGCGCTTCGCTGACGAGCCGAGGCGGCCCCTGCGGGGCTGCGAGCGCTAAATGGGGCGCGGGCAGTGCGGGCTGGGGAGGGGTCCGTGTGCGGGCAGCAGGCGCTTCGGTGCCCGCGTCGTGTGGCGGTGCCTCTCGGGAGGTGCTGGTGGGAAGAGCTGCCCACCTGTAACCAGCGGGGTGTTTCGTACTGCCACCGGTACAAAACCTTCCCGCGTTCTAACCTGCAAATGCCTGTAGTTACCTGTAGCCGCGGTAAAACCCGTCAGAAGCTCATCCAAGCGTTGGCAAAGGAGAGGGCTGGGCCAGCTCCTCTGACAGCACTCACAGCACTGCCAGTGCCCAGGAGGCCGAGCCTTGCACTCCTTGGCCCTCTTCGTGACTTTGGGGTGTGAAGCAATTAATGTGTCAGAAAAGCACGAAACGGAGGTTTGAATGTGAGTGTATTTCTCAAGGTAGCGAACAGTAGAACGAAGTTCTCTCTGTGAGCACTTAAGAGGTGGCATGTCCTGCAATGTATGGGAGAAGTTGTAAATGTGTCTATGGTCCCTCTTGTTTTGCTAACAGAGGCTTGTAAGAATCTGAAAACCTGGGACCAGTTTGGGAGAGGAACTGCTGCTGGAACATGTCTGTTTCCAGACATGGTATTCTGACTTAACAGTGGGAGGATGTAAATATGTATTTGTAGGTTCGCTGCTAATGCTGCATGCAGTTAGAAAACAGTTTCTCTTTTTAATAATAGTTTTTACTACAGCATTTTCTGTCTTATCAAAAGCATAATTTGTTAACTTCTAAACATTCATTTAACATTATCTAATATCTACGTGGGAAAAAATATGAACTATTGTAAATAATATTCCATTCCAAAGTAGGTTGCAAGCTGGCTTGCATAGTAAATAAGATCTAAAAGCAAAACTTTAGTACCTAAGTTGTTAAGGAAGCAGAAAGTTAGTTTTTGGATCAGTTAACCTTCATTTGCTAACCTCGACATAGTCACATTAGCCTACAAAAGAGAAACTTTGTAAACCTACAAGGGTTGTTTTGTCAGTGCTGTAGGACAAATTTGTTTAAGCAGTTATGGATACTTAAATATTGCGCGGCAAGCCTTCAGATCTCCTAGCAGCCAAAACCTACTTCAGCTTCAATCTGAAGCCAAGCAACAGAAAGTTACTAGCAAAATCTGTGTCATGTTATTGGCGGTTGTCTGAAATTCTTGTCAGCCACCACACGTCTTTTGTATTTACTCATTATGTCAGGGCTTAAACTAAGCATTTTTAGGCGGCTGTTGTGGCAGCTCCATGCAGGTGATGCAAGTCACTACTGGCTGTATTGTCTCCTGGAGCAATTTCTTTGGGGAAGAAATTGTGAACTGGTTTGGGTTTACTGTTGAAGAGGTTGTGTGTTTGGTTTTTCATGTCTTTATAGTGCTGGCTTTGGTAGGAAATTGCAGGGCGGGAGTTTCAGGTGGGAGGTACCTGTCCTTGCTTCCGGATTGATATCATGTTACAAAACGGAGAACTACTTGAACACTTAAAGAAGTTTCATTACTTTGTGTCTGTCAGTGTGGATTAGTTCACAGTCAGCCTAATGCTAAGTAATGGAATCAGTTTGCATTTTCTTTTTTGTACTGACTGATCTTTTTTTGTATGAGTTGTAGAATTGCAGTACTTAAACTTAATGTGCACTTGTCCTGTCCAGCTATACTTGATAACAGGTTCAGAAGTTAGTAATGAGGACTTTTTCCCATTTCTTTGGAAACCAGGGTGAAAAAATTAAACCGACATTGACATTGTAAAAAGTTACTGTAGCTCGCTACTCCCGATTACATAAACCATTTCTTGGGAATTCAGAATTTAAATCCACTCTCCTGAAACATGACGGTCTGTTTTCCTTTGGAGTTATGCATTGCCATTTTGTTTATAATATTGAAGCACTGTAATTTACCAAAGAACCTCTCCAGTGTTTTGATAGTACAGTTCTCATGGGGTGTGTGGGTTTTTGCTTTTGACATTGACCCAGAGAAGGACAACTTGTGAATTTTATGTTATGTAAAAGTTTTGAAAAGACAATGAACCAGGAAGATACTGTGGAAGAACAGTTAGTTTGATCTGCCAGGCAGTCACATAAAGCGTATCTTGATGACAGTCTTAGTTCAGTAATGGAAACTGATTAAGTTTTTTTTCACATAATTTTGAGAGTCTTTGAAAAAGGAGCAGCACAAAGGATTGAGAAAGGGCCAGTGAGGTCAGTGAAGTTGGAAAGGCGAGATGATGGAGAAAAGGAAAAGATTGTTGAAAGGATGATCTGAAGACATAGGCCCTGAATGAAGCTTAACCTATTTTGTTCACAGTGAAAAAATGAAGCACACTCTTTCTACTTCATTGATTAATTAACATAATTAAAATATTATAAATAATACATAGAGAATATAAATTTTAAGCATATATATATCAAACATTGTAAGAAAAGGTTGCAAATAACCAATATGTCAAACAGTTTGAAGGCTAAGGGGGAACGAAAATAGTCTCTAGCTGAGGAGAGACAGAGAAGAAAAGGGGAAGGGAAGGAGTGTGTGGGTAGGGAATTAAAGCTAAATAACCTTTATTGTAGATGCAACTGAGAGAAAAAATGAAATATTTGAAATAGAGATGTTTCTATTTCATGCAAACAATTAAGAAAGACTTTAGAGAAGATTTCTGATGTAAAACGGAGTCCTGGTTTGACCTTATTCTGCAAAAGCTTTTCCTTAAATTATAAATTACACCCTAATATATTTATTTTTTATTGTCTTATTTGTCTCTCAATGGGGGTAATATGATTAATCAAATGTTGGAATGACTCTATTTGTATTCATCAAAATTTTAAAAATCTGTATCTTAGAAATTCAGAGTTATAAATCAACCAACCTCCTTCATGCAGGAGTTAATTAAATGTGCTGTTGTTTACTGCTTGTTTGGTTTAAAACAGCATCACATGACTCTTAAGAGTCATGACTTAATGGTCTAAGACTAATCCTGACCCAGCCCTCAGGTTCAAAGAGATTTTGTTCTTTTCTCTTTGGAAATCATAATCCTGGGAATAAGTTAAGTGATAGGTTAGGAGGTTAGCTGTATTCTTCTTGGCTTTAATACAAGTAATTTGGCCCTTTTTAAAATGACATGTAAATTGGACCCTGAGTTTTTATAAAACCAGGTGGTTTGTCACTAGGCCACAAAACCAACTCTGAAAATGAAATGAACAGGAAAAGCACCGAAGTATGGGTTGGCTTTTTCTGATGAGCCATATTGGGGTGGTTACAACTATTGTTTAAACACCCATTGCAGGTGACACCTCTGTAAAAATCACCTAAGAGAATTCACACAGTATCTGTAATTTACCCTGACCTAACAGGTGTCATCTGACAGTCACCTACATAAGCCTCTTCTTCAGATTTAGTTTCGTATCAGGTGCAGCAGCAAGTTACGTTCTCAGTTACGTTGTATCAGAAAGGATTCCAGAACCATTCCAGTGGAGCAGGAATAAGGAGGATCACTCATGAGTCCCAGTTTCTGGTCTCAGATTCTCCTGTCCTAGGAGAAGTGGTTGGGCTTTGGCATGACTTTCTTTTCCTTTCCACCCCTGTATCATAAGCTGGGTTTACTTTATGAATGTGCAGTTTGTTTCAAGTCTAGTTAAAGTTAATTCCTGTTTTGAGTAACTGCAGCCACTCATTCTGCACAGCAATACCTACTTGAACAATATACTTGATACTTTAATTAGTTTTTTTAAAGCAAACCCCAGTTTTCATTTGCTATTCTTTAGACTGTAACTTAAAACCATAAATAAAATATAAACCAGATTATTTAAATGGCTGTATAGCCACTATATTTTCTTGTTTGTAACACTATAAACAAAGTATTTGTTTTCTTTGTAACTTTTGCAATAGAAAATAAAATTACCCAAGAAAACAGCCAGACGATACCCAGCCTATGAGCTCTATCTCTATGGGGAAGGGAACTACGCTGAAGAAAACAAAAATCTCCTATTGACAGGAATTCCAGTTCTTTTTCTTCCCGGGAATGCTGGCAGTTACAAACAAGGTAAGTGTTTAGCGAAGTTATAGGTATGTTACAAAAAAGGCTCTCACACTTATGCATCATTTAGTTTGAAATAATATCAGCCAGAGTCATAATGATCGATCGTATTATGATATGGGTATCCTTGTTAGTCCATATATAATTTCGGACAGTCAAAATACGTTATTTTTGTTTGCAATCAGTTAAATATTTAAGCTGTACTCTTTCTCTGGAGCAAGGCTTTAACCTTTGAAAACCAGAAGCAGTACAGTGCTGTAATATATGGCAGCACCACACCCTTCATCTACTTTTGTTTGCAAACATCCAGTTGGTTTTGATTTGAACAATGTTTTGTGCAGTTTAGGCCAAGTAAAACAACACCTGAATTTGATTAGAAGAGACTGAGCCCTCTGTCATCTGTGATGTGAAGGAATTACATGCTTGAGAAATAAGCAGCATCTTGTGGCTTGCCCTGTAGCTTCATTATTTCCTGCTTCTTTATGTAGTGGTGTTTTTTTCCTCAGCATCATCTTCTCACTTTATATACAGCCTGCTTTTGTAATTCCCTTTTATGCTTCTGGGCTCCAAATGAAAGGAAGTAATAGTTTTAAAGCATTTTTGTTTTTTCATTGTGAATACCAAAGCTAATCATTTGGTGAATGTGAAGTTTTGTGTTTCAGGGTTTACTCTGGTATCTGCAATTCCTTCCAGGCTGGGTTTGTCAGACTGTTATTTTTGTTCTCTAAAATGTGCTTTGAAACAGTAACACTCTCACTGTGTTAGCAAAACCGATGGGTACCTGTGGGGAAAACCACCATGCTCTGAACCCTGATGTCTTACTGTGGTAACTTTTCCTTCTATTTGCACTGAACTTGATGATTAAATTATCTGATTTCAGACAAACTTTACAGAGTTGTTTTTTTCTTTTTGAGAACATACTCTTTCAGCTTATAACAACATAAAATATTTTACCAACTCATACTTTTAGAAAGCTCATACAGACTTCCAGGCACAATACCATCCAAAGAAGATATTACAGACATAATGGTTATGAGAGATGCCATGTAGACTTCTGTAATTGTGCATCAAGTATTGCAAATCTGTTAATTAACGCTGTCTCTGAAAACATGACAGTACATCACTAGGCAGTAAATAGAATGGTACTTTCAAGGCATGTCAGATAGCACAATTTTATGCTATAGATAAATACAGATACTTAGATAAACAGAGAAGGTGTTGCTATTGAAAATTTCATATTAGTTTAAAATATATTCATGTTTGCTGAGCAATGAAGACAAAAGTGCTGCTGTTGCCTTTGCTGTATTTATTTTCATAAAATCACTTAGGTTAGAAAGGACCTTTCAGATTATCAAGTCCAACCATTAAACCAGCACTGCCAAGCCCAGTACTAAACCAGGTCCCTAGGGGCCACATCTGCTCAGCTTTTAAATGCCTCCAGAGATGGTGAGTCCACCACTGCCCTGGGCAGCCTGTTCCAATGCCTGGCCACCCTTTAGGAGAAGAAACTTTTCCTAAGATCCAGTCTAAACCTCCCCTGGTGCAACTTAAGGCCATTTGCTTTTGTCCTGTCACTTGATACTTTGGAGAAGAGGCTGACCTCACCTCACTACGACTGCCTTCCGGGAGGTTTGGATGTGTTCCTGGCATTTTTGAAACGTTAATTTATCATCTTTCATGGGCACTAAAATGAGCTGTGTAAAATGTACAAAATTCAGACTTTGAGTAAAAGATGATTTGGGAATGAACCTGAGATTGGGAGAACTGAGATCCTGGCTCTATTTAGCAATCTGTCACACACTTGCCTTGTGATATTCTTGTGCAATATTCTTGTTCCTTTTTACCATGACCTCTGAGATATAAGGTTGTAATAAATACTTGATCTTTTAAATAGTGTTTAGGTATTTTCAAACCATTTTGAAGTCAAACTTATATCTTATTAGCTATAGATAGAGATTGACTGCAAATCGGATTTATAATTTTCTTCATGCTTATAATATCTGTTTGTGTGCTTAAACATGTAAAGTACTTCATAAATATAACTCTCCCATTTCAGGAACCTCTCTGAAATTTGTTTGATACCTTAATTTCTATAGCAGACTTTTCTGAGAAGAAGGGTTCTGCAGTTCCCTCCATCTGTTGTACTATTCTAGGAGAATCTTGCTCCTGTGTGCTAGATTTGGGCTCACCTTTCTGGCAATCATTAGTTATTTTATATACTCACCTTTGGGACTTTCTCCTTTGTTTTATTCTTTCCCTACCATGCATTTTTATTTTCAACTGTTACTGTTCCCATCTTGCCATGTCTCCATGGAAACTCGGGGACAATTCTGCGCTTGAAAGGCTGTATTAAATTGCAGCCGGGGTAGACGGGAAACAGGTCAGAGGCAAGACTTTGTAAACTGAACATTTTCTCCCTCAAGGTTTTAGATGGAAAAGTGTCACGTAGGGTTTGGGTTTGCAGTCCCCCTGTACATATTTCGGTGGTATTTGGGAATGTTGTCTTAGAGCTGATGGTCTTCAAAGGAGTTTTAGGAAAGCTTAGCAGGAGGAATGATTCTAGAGTTGAAATCAAGAATACTTAGTTTGTCTTCTTGTCCTGGTGGCAGTAAGAAGGTGCAAATAAGATGAGAAAACAGCCTTTGGGTGGAGGAACATAATCCTTGATCCTTGTTTAAATTTGTATTTGACATAAAATATCATTGTAGCCAGTGGTAAGCTCGAAGGAGATTGTCTTCTTTTGGATGTCTTTTTTAAATGGCTTGAGATGAACAATGGATTTAATAAAACATTTTTTCTTAATAGATTCTATATTTATGTGTTTGACTACTAAAGATGGTGCTAAGCAGTGACTATTAGACTGTCCTAATTCATGTGGTTTCTTTTTCTAGTGCGTTCTCTTGGCTCCATTGCACTTAGAAAAGCAGAAGATGTTGACTTCAAGTATCATTTTAACTTCTTCAGTGTCAACTTTAATGAGGAGTTGGTTGCACTGTATGGTGGTAGTCTGCAACGACAGACCAAGTTTGTGCATGAGTGCATAAAAGTAATTCTTAAGTTGTACAGGGTAAGTAGATATGTACATATGCTGAGTAATGTGCTTACATTTGGGAATGGAATTTTAGGTGTCTTTTCTGCTGGAAAACTGAAGAGTGATGAATAAGGGAGGGAGACTTTATAGTGTGTGTAGATAATTGAAAGTGATAATAATGCAACAGAGATTTGCTTCTCCTTAACAGATTTTTATTGCTTGTGACAATCCCAGAGCTTTGGTTTGGTTCTGTATTGTGTTTCTAAATAAATACCTCCATGCACAGTGCATGCTTTTTTCTAGTAGAGATGTAAACTTTCTCTAGCTTATTAAAATATTATTATAGCATCCCCTCAAATCCAGTTTTCTCTAGGAAAGTTCTTTGATGTTCTCTGTTCCTCAGAGTCTCAGACATTAAACTAAGCTTAAGTTTGTTAAGTTTACACAGGGTACATAGTACTTCCTTTTGAGCTGGAAACTTCATATTAAAGCACATTTTTTGGAGCTGGAAACTAAATGTATACTCATTTTGTGAACTTGTCAAGCTGATGCTGGTTAATGTTATCCTTGAAAGGCCGTAAGTTAATTTTGGGGGGAAAAAATCTCTGACTAAGAACCATAGTTCAGTGTTAGACTATTTTCTGATGTGTCTAATTACTCTTTGCTCTTTGCTTGAGGATGGAGAATTTGCACCGACCAGCGTTGCAATAGTGGGTCATTCCATGGGTGGTCTGGTTGCAAGAGCTCTGCTCACCCTGAAGAGTTTTAAGCCTGAGCTTATAAACCTCCTCATTACACAAGCCACACCTCACGTTGCACCTGTAATGCCTTTAGACAGATATCTCACCGGTAAGCACTGTGGGTTATCTGATTACATCGTCTTTCTTTCCTCTCAAGCATTAATAGGTGAGATTCTTGCAAATCTGCTGCTTTGTTTACTGTAATTAATCTGTTCCTTTCTTACTCTGGTAGTTGTTTGAGAGCGCCAGGATGCTCAGAGAAAGTCAAGTGTTGTATAAAATGGATTACTGAGTTTCTCTGCAAGACCTGGAGCTCTCGATAATTTCTAATTTTAATAAGTTGCAGGTCATGTTACTAAATTTTGTAAGCTCTGAGTCAATGATGATTTTTCTTTCCTTTTTTTTTTTTTTTTTAACCTCTTTTAAAACTTGAGCTCTGTAATGGCTTTCTTTGTCAAATTAATTGCCTCAATAGCATCATTTTGGTAGAGGTTTGTAAATTTAATGTTTTTGCATGCCCAAAGGTGGGGGGTAAGAATATTTAATATAGATATAATAATATATTTTATATAATATATTTGCAGAAAAGGTCGTATTTTTTGCTCATGTAAATAACTATTAAAAAATCAAAATAAAGAATAATCATTATGCATGTACTATACACTTCTTGAAAAAGCTAGATTTGATTAAACTGTACTGATTAAATTTGTGCTTAGTGATAATTCTGCTGCTACGTGTAGATACCGAGGGAATGGGTGAGGGAAGGGGAAGAGATACTTATTTTCATTATTGTCTGTGACACCCAAGAGGAATGGATTATCTTGAGCTGCTGGATTTGATTTATTGTGCTTGTCTTAATTCTCCCTCCTACAATTGATTTCAATGCAATGCTGCTTCTTTGCTGACTGTTTCTGGACCATGGCTGTCCTTCAAATAAATCTGTGGTTTGCTACTTTAACAATGTATGTGCTCAGCTGGTGTAGAAAGTATAAGTGTCTCTGTCTTTCCTAACTGCTACCTCCTTGGGGCTGAAACAATAATTTTCTTCTCTTATATGAATCAAAAGTGCTAATCAGAGCTCAGAATCCTCTAGGATTCAGAAACTTTGAGTTCAATGTTTATATAGCTTTTTTGTATATGAAATAGACTTATGGGAAAATTGTGATTGATTTTAATATATTTTATAGATTTTTATACAGCTGTAAACAATCATTGGATGCTAAAGGCCCAAGATTTAAGAAATTTAACTACCCTTTCTGTGGCGGGAGGATTCAGAGATTACCAAGTTCGTTCAGGACTGGCTTTTCTACCGAGATTGAGTCAACAAGAGAGTGCCTTATCTGTTGTGGTAAAAAAGCAAACTGTTTTTTTTGGTTTTGCATGGTTAGATAGCCATTTGTGTAATGCATGTTTTGGTGTCTAAATACAGTCTCTGTGTGCAGCGTAGTGTAAACAAATATGAAAATATTACATGTGAAAACACAGAGTAAATAGTATGTGGTTATAAGATCATAAATAGTTGATGTAGTATATATCTACCACTTGGTACCATTTCTTCTTACGACCTTCTTGCACTGTATCAGTTCCAGAACTCAGATTTCATTTCCCTGCATTTTTGCAAGAGATGTATGTGTAGAAACTGGCAGATGTGCAGCACAGAAGTTGAGTGCTTGTTTGATTATAGAAAGAGAGCTCTGGCTTGGAGCCTTCTTTTTGTATTTATTGTTTTTCAAAGAATTTAGGGATAGAAAGGATGTAGAGGATCATCAAGTCCAGTCTTCTGCTTTTGCAGGCATCTATCCTTTCACAATTAATCAAGAGACATCAGAAAGTATTCAGGTTTGTCATTCCATCCCCTCTCCATTAACCTGTTCCCTACCTGTTCTCCCTCAGCATAGGGAGAAAATTTGTAATTTCCAAATTCCATTTACTGTGCAAGCCAGTCTTTTAACACATTTGTTCTGACATCAGCTTGAAATGTTATCTGAAAGAGTTGTCATTCCCTTGGTGTTTACCTCCCTGTCTGTTGTACAGAAAGCTGTCTATAAATAGTCTCAGCTCAGATCCTGCTAGGCTAAGAAGATTAACTCTGCATTCCCTTTGTCCTAGTAACCATTCTCTGCATCTGCTCTACTTTCATTTCTCTTGAGTGTTGGTGACCAGAGTGCTGCATGAGGTTTCATGAGTAGTGGTACCAGTTCTCTGTTTTGTTTTGGGGGCTGCGTTGTGGTTGTTCAGTTTGGTTTTGTTGTTTTTTTTTTCCATCCCAGTTCTAATGCATTAATGGTTCATAGCTTCAAGTTGTGCAGATAGGTGATGAGCTGCATCTGTGGGAGGTGTTTTTGATGTTGTTAGTCCCTAAAATGCGATATGTG
Organism: Lophotriccus pileatus; assembly: GCA_035583135.1. Lineage (NCBI taxonomy): Eukaryota > Metazoa > Chordata > Aves > Passeriformes > Tyrannidae > Lophotriccus > Lophotriccus pileatus. The sequence goes on from JAWWES010000171.1 coordinate 28,929,258, forward strand.
CAATACACTTGCCCAAATGAATAGCTCCAAACTGTCCACTTCTTTCTGCATGGTGTTCTGATGCGTCTTTTTATTGAGAATGTCCTTGGTTTTTCTACAGCAGCTTTTATTGGCATGCTTCTATTCTTGTGTGCCAGGATCAATTATTAAAATAGTAAGATTAGTCATAGAACCAGTCTTTGAAGAAATTTTTGGTAAGTTTCCTCCACACCATAATTTGCCCTTTCACCATTAGTCTCTGCTATCTAACATAGTAGTTTTGTTTTATAATTTCCATTTTACAAGTGCTTCATCGCTTGTAAGATCTTTGACTGAAGAAGTCATTCTATTGTACCCTAGGCCCTGAAACTCTTAAGATAAACACTGTTCTTTTTAATAATTGCACAAGTATTTAAATAAGGGGGGGAAGACTTGCTTATAATTTGAAAATGTTGAATACTAACAAAAGATTAACTTTTTTCTTTCCACAAACAGAGCTCAGCTGTGCCTAGAGCTTGGGCCTCAACTGACCATCTCTCCATAGTGTGGTAAGTAATGGAATAAAGGTTAATTGACTGGCTGTGCATACCTCTGTTCTCTACTGTTATCACTTTAAACCATATTTTAACTTCAGCATAATGTTATGGTGATGTCTCTTCTGACCACTTCTATTACCCTGGATATTTCCTTTCTAGATTTAATGTTACTTCTTCTGTCTTCTAGGTGCAAAGAACTGATTCTGGCTACCATTAGAGCTTTATTTGATCTCATAGATGAAAACACAAGGCAGGTCTGTATATGTGATCTCTTGTATATTTACCCATCACACTTTCTTCTTTCATCCCAGAATGCTTAGTCAGGAGAAATATCTTCCTATTATACAGAAAACTGCTTTTTGATTATTCTAAGTCATGCTGAGAAAATTCTTGTCATTTTGTCCCAGTCACTGAAACATTCTGTGACTTTGTTGTTTGACCAATGTGTCAGAAATAATTAGAGGTTTACTCAGTTTTCATTATTGATTTCTTGTGCTTTATAGCTGCTGGGGTATGGGCCAAACATTTCTTCCAATGCAGCAGGTTCAGTTGACCTTGCACAAGGATAACCAAATTTTTTTTAGCTGTGTAGCTGTGAATGTGGCCTCTCAGCATGTGTTCAAGTCACCCCCTCTGACCAGTATACAAAGGATAAAGAAGCATGTGTGGTGATCGTAGTGACCAGCATATATTTGTTGTGTTTTGTTGTTTGTTTGTTTGTTTTTTTCCCAAAGCCACTTACAAAAATAGAATGAAAGTAAAGCACCTGCATATTTGTACACCTCCAGTTACTGTTATTTATTACTTTTCTAAATGAAAATCCCACATCTTTTTGAAAACTCTTGGAGAACTCATGTTGTATAATTTTCTTTCTACAAGGTTATGCAGCAATTATCATGAATTGGAATTAAGGTCCAAAGGGTTGAAAATACATCAGAGTGGAGCCTCAGATATAGAAGAGGAAGGACTCTGAGTGTTCTTTTTGAGGCTGTTCAGGGCAGACTTCTCTAGTTTCTCATGTGTACTCATTTTAATGTGTGATTTAGAGAGATGAAAAGGAGGTACAGTTGTTCTCTAGTTTACTGACTGTGCTGGAGGTAAAAAATTTTCATAAATCAGTTGTAATGGCCACAATTTTTGAAAAAAAATTATTCCTGGAAAATTTGGGTGTGAAAAACAAAACCAGACCAATGAAACGAAAAAATGTAAAAAAAAAATATCCCATTCCCAAACAAAAGTGAATCCTAGTGTAGCTTTACAGCTGTTTGGATGCTTGAAATAGGCAGAGGAGACATAGAGCAAGCTGGACTTGTGAACTGAGATTAGTAAACCTAAATGTGAGAATTTTTCCTAAGCTCTGGTGTAAGTGTTTATTTTGTGAAGAATTCATGTGTGTCTATAAAGAAAGTTTAATAGAATGGTTTGCTTGTGTTAAGAATAGGCGAGGATATAAAACTTCTGGAAGCTTTAGGCTATGCTTTATGATGTGTAGACTTTCTGTATTGCAGTGATTGACTATTGATGGCACTTTTCTGTTCAGGTTATTGAATGTAGAATAGAAAAGGTACTATGTCTTCTCACAATCTCTCCTGCCTTTCATCCACAAAACTGTATTTTGTTAGCTGTGATCATATGATGATCTTAAATCACACACATTGGTAAAAATTTGATAATGTGCTCTTTTTTAGATAACTGAGGATTCAAAGAAGAGAATGTCTGTACTGAATCACCACTTCGTAAGACACCCTGCAAAGATATTTGAGGAAAATCCTGAAGTTTTTACAGAACTCCCAGGTGTGCAGCAGTTTTCTTTTGAATAGGATTCAGTGATACTCCTTTAATGGTTAATCTTCTCACTAACAAAGTTTTGGAATACACTTTGTCCTTCTTTAGACATTGCTAAAATGATATACAGGATACAGACCTAAATGATCAGCTTTCGTTTGGCTTCAGCATTAAAGAATTTAAAAGGGGTAGGAGCAAGAATCTGTCACTTTTATATAGCTTGAATTCTGGAGGATGCACAGGAGTCATATTTACACCAAGATGTCCAATAAAAAAAATCTCAGGAACTGGGAATGGCTGGATGTCAAAAATACAGTCTAATCTACTCTTACATCCCGTGCTTGCAAGAGGGATAATATGGGTGTTCTAGAGGCTTATGTTAGTTTTGTGCTACTCATGGAAGTCTTGAATATTCAGATCTGCCTTATCAATCACTTCCTTTTTCCCGTGACCTTTCAGGGTAAGATGGACTGTACACCACGAGTTTCCTTGTAAATTGCCTTCCTAAGAATGGGTAGCTAAAGGGGAAATATTTTGACTGTGTGGAGTCTTTGGAACTCAACACAACTTTAGTAGGGCACAGCTTTATTCCAAATTTTGCTAACCCAGGCTGAACCATTTTATGAAAACAATTTTATTTCAATAAACTATTTTATTTATTTCAATGTAAGATATTGCAGAAATACTAAAGTAGCTTGTACTTTGGCATCCAGATTTGACTACCTTTTATAAGAAGGAGTTTAGGCATTGGCATGTGCTGAAGTGAGTATTGGAGTGGAAGACCACCAAAATGGTTAATCCTGGGGTGTAGGAAATGGGGTAAAGAGTCTGAGTTAACTGCAGTTTTTCACCCTAAAGGGAATGCTGAGGGGAATCCTGTTGCTGTCTTCAACTACTTAAATGAAAGACTGGAGAGAAGATGAAGTTAGATTTTTCTCAGAGGTGAACAGTGGTAGTACAATAGGCAGCAGAATCCTGTTGCAACAAGAAACATTCCAATTGGACGTTAGGGAAAAGCACTTCACCCAGGAAGGTGGTCAAATGAACAGGTGCCCAGAGAGGTTGTGAAGCTGATTTTGTTTGTTTGTTCACCTTTTTTTCGGGTCAGTTTTTAGCAATAAGGAGGAATAGCTTTAAATTGGATTTCATGTTGGCATCTTCATATTTGTGCTGAGCTCTTGACACTTAGTGGAATTTCTGTGATGAACTTGTACTTCTATGTACTCTAGTTACATGGAAGAAAGGTATTAACCTGCTTGCATGACAATTGACATTGTGTCTCTGATCTCTTCATTATTCTGTCTTACTCTTTTTCCCCAGACATATCTTTAAACTGCTGCTGTTTTCTGTATGTGTTATTTACTTCATTACTGATGTGCTTTTACACAACCTGTATCAGTTTTAAAAAGGCTGGCAGGAACAAAGATTGGGGCTGTTGCTATAGTTGACTCATTTTTAATCAGTCACCCTGTAATTACATTAATAACATTCAGTTTATTTGTTTTATTTCCTTTAGATCTTTATTTCAAGATCCGTAGGGTTTTTATTTTACAATAACTTAATAACTAATAATTAAATAGTACTTAATAACAAGATCTTGGGATTTTGCTGTTTCCTCAATGTTGGTAATAACCTTGGTAATAAGTACGATAAGATTTTGGATAAAAGATTATTAGTTCCTGCAGTGTGCCATATAAAAACGTGTTTTTTTGTAGGAATTTTCATGTGGATTACAGTCAAAGCCTCAAAATGGACTTACTCAGTTTACAATGTAAGTAATGATTTTTCCTCATTGTGTTTTTATGTTTTTTTTTTTTTTTTTTTTTTTTTTTTACTAATGAGGGTTTTTTTTTTTCTTTTAAGGACTCTGATGGAAAATATTTCACATTTCCTCTTGCAAGCCACAGAAAATCATACAGTCATGTTTACTGTGAAAATAGTATGTTGGTGAGAAAATACTTCTTTCATGTCTGGAGTTTGTTTATAAAGCTCTGGGTTTTTTTAATTTATATTTGCTGCAGTTTTAAGACAGTTTAATGGACAGTTATTGAAATGCTGACATCCATTTACATTCACAGCCTAATGAATTGTGTAAGATGTACTTACCTGTTGTAGCATGTCACGCTTAGTTTTCAAGATCTGAAACTTTCAATGCCACCAGAACCTCAAATGTTTTATTTTTGACTCTTATGGTTATCTCTAGATTACTTGGTCTTTTACTTTAGTGCAGTTCTGTATTGATGGGTTTGAATGAAGATGCTGTTTTTTAGTGCTGCCATGTTTTTGCCATACTTCTAATTTGGGAAGGTTATTTACAGATTTGCTTTCCCACAATACAATTAAAGTGAGCCTACAAGGCTACAGACGTCTTGCACTAAGCAGGGGAAGTGAATGGAAGACAGATTGAGTAAACAGCACCATCTCAGTTGTCTGGATTGAGGAGACACCATAATGTGCACTACTTTTATTTTTAGTTCAAGACACAGGCGTTCAGCCAAAATTTTGTAAAATTTTTTTTACAAGAATGAATTTAATCTCTTGCCAAGCTGAAGATGGATAAATATTCTTTCCAGAATTTACATATTTTATATTAGTGGCAAGAAAATTGACATAATTTACTGTTCCATCCTGCCCATCCCTGTTGCTACTCCTCCCTTTAGCAAAGATGGCATTCCTACCACCATAGTGAAAATGACTGTCTGTTCTTGGTGCTTTTCTAATGGTCCTTCTCAGTGGCACTTCAGTGTTTACACATATGTTGTGATCTTAGTTGTGCTTTAATAGGATAACTTTTGGCTTTTGTTACAATGTCTTGAAGACAGGATTAGTACAACTTGAGGAGGAGGAGGGAGGTACAAACCAACGTCTGAGATCCTTATATCATGGTGCTATTGCTTAAGAACACTGAAATTCTCAAGGGAGGGAGCAGTACCACATTAAATATCTAAAGTATTCCTCTACTACTTAAAATAGTGCCTTGAGATTTTTCTTTAAGTTAGAAGAGACAAAGCATGATATATAAGATGGGTATTTTTTAAAGAGAAATTATGAAAGCTTGTTTGCTTAACCCTGTGTTTATTCATAGCTAGAAAGGGTGGCCAATTGAAGTTATTCAAAAGGGTTCCTAGAAACCCCCACCACTCAGTTTGATGCTTTACCTTTTCATCCTTGTAATTGTAATTGCAAGATTATGGTATCAGACTTTTAATGGAGCATATCACTTGGTGTTAACACAGAAATCTGACTTCATTGTGAAATGGAAAAAAATAGGTGAATATCTTTGATTCTAAATAAGTGAGGAAATCTGAGAGAGAGTTTTTATAATCATCTTCACTTTTATGTTTCAGCATTTAACATCCTTATGAGAGTTTGGTCACTGTGGTGATAGCTGCTGCAGATAGTAAATAGAAAAGGAGTGAGACAAAGATGAAAGTTTGTTCTCTTTTTAGTAAGTTAATTGCACCAAGGTTCTGCTGCCAGAGACAGTTGCTGATATCTGGTGTACTGAAATATTTAGCATGTAGAAATTTTGGAGATTATCAGCAGCTTTAACTCCTGCATTGTTGGAAGTAAAGAGTTGGTATTTTTGATATATTTATAAATGCAGTCACACATAGGTAATGTACTATTTTATGGTATTGACTGTACAGGACACAAGTAGTTGGATTTATGGCTGCATGAACAGTAATTCATCGATGTGGTGAGTATAAACAGTTCCTGTCCTTTATTCAAATGGATCTTGTGAGACTGTGTTTGAATTTAAAGCATGTAAGTATCCTCTGTAGGAAGGAAGAGACTGGGAAGTAAAATTGTTTTTGTAAAGAATTCATGCTTTCGTCTCACCAAGAAAACAGGAAAGAATAGGTTTTCTCAGAATAGGTGATCTTTTTCTTCATTAAGGTGTATTTTTGACCTTCATAGCAGTGAGAAGTTGTTCCTGTTGCTCTCTTGTGGACACTACATGCTGTGCTGGATTCCACAATTGTGGGCTTTTTAGCATCTGAGTGGTTCTGGTGGCTGGCTGGCTGGTTGCACTCAGAGTTGCAGTCATTGGCTCCATGTCCAAGTGGAGGACAGTGAGTAGTCCCTATTGGGACCAGCACTTTTTAACATCTCTGGACAGTGGGTGCACCCTCAGCAAATTTGCCAGTGACACCAAGCTGTATGGCGTGGTCAGCATGCTGGAGGGATGGGATGCCATCCAGAGGGACTTGGACAGGTTTGAGGGGTGAAGCCATGCAAACATCATGGGGTTCAAAAGACCAAGTGCAAGGTCCTGCACCTGGGTCAGGGAAATCCCAACAAAAGTACAGACTGGATGGTGAATGGATCAAGACTAACCTTGACGGAAGGACTTAGGGGTGTTCGCGGACGAGATGTTCAAGATGACTCTGCAATGTGTGTTTGCAGCCCAGAAAGCAAACCACATCCTGGGCTGCATCAAAAGCAGTGTGGCCAGCAGGGAGGTGATTCTGTCCCTCTACTCTGCTCTTGTGTGACCCCATCTGGAGTGCTGCATCCAGCTCTGGGGCCCCAAACACGTGAAAAATGGTGACCCGTTGGAACGAGTATAAAGGAGGACCACTAAGTTGTTCAGAGGGCTGGACCACCTCTCCCATGAAGACAGGCTAAGAGAGTTGGTGTGTTCAGCCTGGAGAAAAGAAGACTTCAGGAAGACCTTATAGCAGCCTTCCAGTACCTAAAGAGGGCCTACAGAAGAGCTGGAGAGGAACTCAATGTACTTACATACACATCATGTTAGAACTGCTGCAAGGTCTTTAGGAACTAAAAGAATTTTTCATTTATGTGGTGTATTTTAGACATTCCCTTAGGAAGAATTGGTACTTTTGATGTTTAAAAGGTGATAACAAAACTGCATGTTAATTTAATGCCAGTGCTGTTTTAGCTAATGAAGAGTTTTCATTTTGTGTCTGAAGTTGCATGGCTGATAAATATTATGTGTTTTGTGTATGACAGAGTTGGAGCTTTGTTTAACTTGTTTTTACAAAAACAAGATTTGCACTGTCTGAAATTGTATAGTTTGATAAATTACTATGATAGTTAACTACAGTACACCCAAACTTGTTCTCAATTTAAGATGAGAACCCAGAGAGAGAGAGAGAGAAAGCTGGTATGTTAAACCTCTGCCATAACGTAGGGCCTGCATAATGAGTATGCTCATCCTTTAATGTGCATGAATTTTTACAGCCTGGAAGCTACTGATCTGTCCTGGAGAGCTGAATTACTTCCAACCACCAAGGTAAGTATTATACAGAATTTGTAGGAGGGAGAGGTGCTTCGGGGGGTAGTTGCAAATCATAGGGGAAGATCTGTTTACAGCATTGGAACATGCAGTTGTATTCCAGAGAAAGGGATACAAGGGGTAGAAAACTGGCAAGGGGCAAAGCTAAGGGATATGTTCAATAATGGCTTTTCTTTTTCTTTCCTTTTGTTTCTTTTTTCCTTTCCTTTTTAAGGTTGTAATGCTGAAACTTCAGGACTATCCCGCTTTGTCCCACATTGTCATTCAGGTACCAGCTGCAGTTGGCAATAAGGTAAAAAAACATGACGTGGAGAAATTGCTCACTTAGTGTGTTCATAACTCCGGTGCTGACAGAAGGAAAAGGAAGTATATTAAGTATGTGCCAAGCTGCTTTGAGAAACTATAGACCTGCACTCCACTGTGGTTTGAACGTAGCTTTTATTATCTTCTGAAGGCTCAGAAGACTTAATTTGATAAAATACCAAACATAAGGCATGAACAGCACTTGAAACATACAAAGCAACAGTTCTCAAATCAGTTCTTAAGGAGTTCTTGTTGGAGATTCTAATGGTTTGTTTTTCTTAATATACTGTTTGCATTCCTGAATATTTGTACCTTTGAACAGCCATTTCTCTTACGAAGGGTAGCAGAGAATATATATACATATAATTGAAGATACCACATATGGATTCTGAGGAGCATAGGTGAGATAGCTCTGCAAGCTCTGAGACCACAAATAATGTGGTAGACTGAGGTGTGCACAGTTAAATAGTTCTGACTTTCACAAATTAGTTGAATATCTTTGCATCAAGGGCTTCCAGGATTCCAGCAAGGGGAACATTTTTAGTGAATCCAAGCAGACTTTGCGTGTTACCCAGCTGGGTCTGGCAGGCCTTTCCAGTTGGTCCTAAAAATGGCAGAACACTGCACTTGAAGAATTTCTGGTCTAAATAGATCTGACATTCCTTTCTGTGACACAAATACAGTCTCTGCTTCTGTGGTATATAATCAATGATCCAAGAAATTATTCACAGCTGAAGTGAGTATAATATTCATTTGTGAATGTATCTTCAGATAGTTGTGACAGGGACATCTTGCAGTTGAATTGGTAATACACAATGTTGGGGGTAAGCAAAGATAGAATAGAGATCACTTGTGAAATGTAATTGGCAAGTACGGAGGTATTACAGTCTTTTGCTTGGTTTAGATCTGTTTTCAATATCCTGAATTGCAGTATACTTTGGGCTGTGAATTCTTCAAAGAGGATTCCAGGACAGTGCAGCTTCCTGTTACACATCTTTTTTCATTTGGTAAGTATAGGATACTACTTTTGGAAGAAATGGAAAACTAATATTAGTAACCTTTGATTAATAAATTTACCTAACGATTTCAGGTTGGTGGTTTTTGGGGGTTTGTTTTTCACTTAAAGTTAATACTACTTTTATTAGTAACAGACGAAGAAATAAGAAATATGGCGGTTTTGACTAACAGATATAAAAGCTCTTAGGTCTCCTGGAAAAAAAAATCTGAGGATGTAATGAGTTCTCAGTTAATTTTATCTAATAAGTGAAAATACTACATCCTTTACAGGGATCTCTTCAAGCAAAATTCTATTAAATTCATCTGGCTTACTTTACAATGTACAGCTCCAGCACTTCAACCAAGTAAGAATGCTACTTAATTTTTAAAGCTAATGTAACCACCGTTGGGAGAATGTGACTAACGTGTTTTTTTTAATGTTCTAGATATATCAAGCTTTCAAAATTTATATAGAGAGCCACTGCCAGTCACTCAAAGGTAAATATAAGTCTTCTAAAGTGTAAATTTATGAAACAGATTCTTGGAAAGTTTCGAGACTGAAGCTAGTATAAACTGAAGTCCTCTCATGCGGTGGGGTTTAGTCAGTAGTGTTACAATCTGCTCAAATGTCTCTAATATCTCTCACCACTTTTTAATAAGAAGGATAGCTGAAAAAAATTGAAAAATTAATCCTCTGATGTTTGTTTTTCTTACTTCTCAGCAAAGGGAAGTTGAACTTTCAGCAGGGTTCTGCTTTATGTTGAAAGTGTTCCTCAAGAAAAGCTCATTGGCGACGATTTTTATTTGCTAATTATGGGACTCAAATTTGAATGCTGAGCTACATAAGCTTAAACAGGATGGGTTGCTGAAGGACTCTGTTATAAAACAAAAATTATGGATTTCATTAGTTTAGGATTTCAGTTTCATATTGAAAAGCAGAAGTTTTCTCATAACTGTCAATCCTTTAAACATTGATGTCTCTCACTGTCTTGTCCTATAACAGTCTGAGTTAAAAAATGTAATTTTTGTTTCCTGCTAACTGCACTGATCTGCATTGCAATATCAATTGCAATGTAACTGCAAGCCCAGTGATTTGGTATGCCACCTTTGTTTTACTGGCATTGTAGTTTTTAGAGACAGTTGCCACATCTTCTTTGTAACTAATTTTATATCTTTAAATTCTCTTTCATTTCAGAAAGAAAACCTAGTGTTTACAGACTTCATGTACCCTGGTCACATGAAGACTCAATAATTGTAGCAAAGTAAGAAATTTCACAATTATAACTTCTTGATATGGGTTTTTTTGAGAAGATTTGCATCCTGTTATAATAATTCTGATATGAGACAGTTTCTCCAGTCTTAAGTGTTTGGCTTTTGCATCTTTATCTTTCTGACCTTGTTGGCAAAGTTGTTTTGACTTTTCCTCAGAATAAGAATACCTAGTAATTATTTCCATAATGTTTCTCACTAATTTTCTCGAAAAAGTTGAACCACCTGACTGTGTATTAGATGGTTGGAAAACTGTCTCCCTTGTTTATTTTAGAAGTCTTAAGAATACCTCCTGCTTTCCTTTTAACATCCTTTAATATCCTTTATTTCCTGATAACACTTACAGGAAACTGAATTTTATTCTTGAGAATCTGCCCTTCCCATTCTTATCACTCAGCATGTTTACCTGTTCTGTGAGGCAGTGTGTTCCCTGAACCTGTGTACTTTCATTAGTGCTGTGCCTTTGATAGTTCAGAGGAGAGTGGATTAAGGATTGAGAATGTCATGGAGTTCTCTGTGATAAGATTAACAAGTTCCTTATACCATTTCACTCATAGCTTGGGGTGACCCTTGGTGTACTAGATCTGCTTTGCACTTGTTGAAAACTAAGGCATGTTTGGCTTTTTTGTGGTTATAAGGGCAACAATTACCATTTAAATTGCTGTTTCAGAGTCCCGTCTCTTACTGAGATTTCTGCAAAGCTGCATATTGCTCAGCCTCAAAATGACAGCAGGGCTCCAGAGTTAAATGTCTACTCTTCCTCAGACTGTCAGTATGAAGTGAGTAACACAGTGTTATTTTATAGCTAGTTTGCGTTGCTGTGTAATTTATGGCTAATGTAGCTTTTTAAAACATGTAGCTAATTAATCAAAATAAATAATAAGCAAATCTAAAGATGGGCTGTTTGACCTTTTTGTAAATGTACTATGTGTAACAAATCTTTGCAACAGCATAGTAGTATTGAAAGCAAAACTTTGAAGCATTTGTTTTTAAAAAGTCAGTACTAAGGTGGTGTACATTTTAGTTGTGGGATTGTTGTATTCTAGTACTTAAGTTGGCTTCTTAAAAATTGAAGTATTTTGTACTTACACTTACCATTGTATAAAACATTTGTTTTTTATCAAGGTGATTCTGAAGACGTCACTTCTACAGGTTCTTGGGCAAGTAAGAAAGCCTAAATTGGTTTTTATGTCAGTAGCATCTATAGAAGCTTTTACTCCTTCCCCTCTCTGCTGTGGTACTTCAGATTCCTTCATGATGCCAAGAGGAACACTAACTACTCAATGATCATTTCGCAACCTTGTCACTTGGCAGGGCACCCCATCTGGAAGAATGTCAGACCTCAGTTTTCTGAGGATTAGAAAAGCACTCTAGCTCTAAAGAGCTGCTGTAAATGTGGAGCATTTCGCTTTGTGGTTAGCTCAATATCTGTAAAGGGATGACACTGTAGGTCACTTTAACTTTCTTGTCTGATGAATCAGTAGTGTTAAAACTTTAAAATACATTTGGCATCAATTAAAAGTTAGGGGGAAAAGTCTAAGTAGATCCATATGCTCCTTTTCAACAAATGTTCTTTGGTTATCAATGAAGAATACATTTCAGCATGGGTATCAGTAAAAATAGACTAGCCATCTGCAGTTTCCTGGGTCTAAAAGTAATTAATTTGTAAGCACCTAAGTGTGGTGCTGGAATATTACTGCCAAGGTTCTCTTTGGATATGTGCATTTATATATAGGACTTTTAATTTTGTTGTTATTTTAGAAGAGTTTATGTGCTATTTGTATATTAATCACGACTCAGGAGACTGGAAGCCAATTAATACAGACATGTAATTGCTTCTAAAAATTCTTTGCTTAAAAACATATCTAACTATATGCAGATTTTGCTTGGAATGTGTCCTTTTAATTTTTTGAAACTTATTTTATTGAAATGTATGATATTATATTTTTTTAATGTTTGTCTTAACTGGAAAAAAAATTGTTTATAATTTGGTCATTTATCAAAATATGTTTAATTTAGCCATTTTTAAGAGATTCTAGTATTTTCCATACGTAATATTAGTTGCTAGTGGAGTTTATAAAATACTTATGCATAAGAAGGAGAAGCTTTTTTAAGAAAATATTTTAAGAAATATTTTCTAATTGCATTATCATCTTGACTTCATGATAATATTTGTCTGTGTGTTTTAATAAAACCAATGTCTGTGTGTTTTAATATATTTTTATAGGTAGTTATCCTTATATTCTTGTCTTTCAGATAGTAAGGTTCCATGCTGGTGCTTTTCCTGTCTATATTGTTTCTAATATTCTTCTTACTTATGGAGGACAATTGAGCACATTGAGATCAACAGGTAACTTTCTAGAATTTTTTTTTTCCTATCACAAGTGTTTTTATAGCAATTACTTAATCAATTTACCAGTGAAAGACCAGCTAGTTGTGAATTTTTTAAGCTACGTGTCATTCAACTTAGGCAAATACTTGGATCTGTGTTCTTCAGTTTTGGGTTTTGTTTGCTGGAAATTCTCCAAGGTTGTGTTGTAGCAGAATATTTCCTTATCATTTTATTCTGCAGTCCCTTCTTGGTGAATTATTTGTGTTGCACAATAGTTTTGCATTAACAGAAGTCTACTTAAAAATATGTGCAAAAGTTTAAAATATGTTGTTAGTATGCAGAAACCACTTTATTTCTTGCATGAAGATGAGATTTGCAGAATAGCTTTGAGCCATGTCTTCAGACAAAATGCATTTTTATTAAAATTCAGGTGGTGTTTGTAACAAACTCCATAATGTCTCTAGAAGCTCTTGTGACGTATTACCTGATGTGAGTGATCTAGCGAATAAGGGCCTTGGTGATGAAGCATGCAGACCTGCAGTACTGTTACAAGACATGGTTATCCTTTCAAGTAAACTTTCAAACTGTCTGAATTTATTTTTGTTGTTAATGATGTTTGTTAAAGTTCACAACACAATAGTAACCACTGATGCTCTCTGTTCTTGATTCTAGGCCAGTGTTCAGACTTTGCCCTTGAACTAGTTAGGACAGCTAAGCCCTACAAAGTAGAACCTCTTATAAGCATTGTTGTGTTTCTGCAGGGGTGAGTTTGCATTATTTATTTATTTGTTTGTTTGTTTAAAGCAGTTTCCAAAACAGAAATTTCAGTAAAACTATTGCTAGGGAGGAATATTATTTTATCTCTAGTTGTTGTGAACACCTGACTGTGATTTTGTTTGAAAGGCTGTAGTAGGAGGAATAGTTGATAGATATCTTACTGTCACACATTTGGAAGTGATAAATAATACTGCTTTCATGTTTTTGGCAGGTTTAACTGGTTTAGAGAGATATGGGAATCACTGTCACTACCAGAGGTGGATGCTGCTGTACTGAGTAGTCAGGATGCATGGTTCCCCCTTGTGTCCCTGATTCTATTTCTTTTTGGGACAGGCATTGCCTACTGGAGTGGAGTATTTTTCTCTACATCTCTGAGACTCTTCTCTTTGTTATGGTTAACTCTGATCAGGTAAAACAGCGTGATGTCATATAATTATGCTCTTTTAGATGCCTTTGACCATGACAGTTCTTTTTTCTCTTTCCTTCTGTGTGACTGTCTGGGCAGATTGAATTCTGCAATGTAGTTCATACATGATTTTAGACATCTGGGCTTGTAAGTGTTAAGAACTAAAGCAATATGACAATTGCCTCCTATTCCTTATTCCACATCTCCGAAAGAGAACATAAATGGCTTTCTTGTTATCTTCACCAGCTGTTATAAAGGTTTTCAGTTTGGTTTTGAGGAAAACTTGTTGGGGAAAGGAAAGCAAATGAACTATTCCCTTTTCATCAACTCAAGGGGAAAAAAAAAGTATGTATTTAGAAAAGGGACTATAGTGTTGGAATCCATTCCTCATGAGTGATATTGGATCAACTGCATTAAATAATACAAGCAGGTTTCTAAAACAAAAACTTATTGAACATTCATTTTAGTCTACAGGACTGTTTCATTATATAGGTATGTCTAAGAACACTGGAATGCTTTTGGCAGTACAGGTGAGTATTCAAATATGAAAGTGGTTTTAAAAATGCAAAGAAAATAAAGAGATTTTGGAAGAGTAAGTTAGTAAATTGGATAACATGCTTTTCTGAGGTTATAGTTTTAGTGGCTTGGGTGTTCTGACACAGGTAACAGTCCTCATTTAGATTTGAGCCAGTTCTGTCTGCAGAAGGCAGGTTGGAATGCTCTTTAAGTAAATACCCACAAAAAGATCTCTTTCTTCTTTTAATCACTTCAGATCTTACTTGACCAAATAATTGATGAGGTTTTGGCTATTTTTTCTCTGCCGTGTTGTTTATAAATTACACTGGCTGTTTCAGTATTAATTTAAAGCAACAAATTAATGAATTTCTGAGTTTGAAGTTATTCTTACTACATTTTTAAGGGTTTTAGCTCAATTCATACTCTTTTCATTAAAGCTTTTGATTTCTTGACCTTGAGAATGCCTTGGGCAGAGACTGGAAAATAAGATTTTGTGTGCCTATTTGTAAGTCAGCTGGTTCATTTTGAAATTCTAGTGCCTTACATGGTTCTAGTACCTTACGTGGGTTTTGATCTACTCCTGAATTCCTTGATAAAAAACCCAAAAATTATTTTCTATAAATCCCTCTGAAGTAGGTAGCATTCACTTGAGTTTTGCTAGTTCTGAAATGATCTGATATGACCAGCAGCAAAGAATTTGTCACTAACTGTCTGTGGAATTCTTTGTTTCTTGTCAGCTGGTCTTCTTTTTGTGTTTATTTTTAATATTTGCTGCAGAGGCTCTTACAGTTGAATTTTCCAAATACTGTTTTTTCTGTTTTCAATGTCTACTTTAATCCTACAATATCCAAAAAATACAGGCTTTTGCATAGTGCATTCCCTCCCCAGCACATTCCCCTCATTGTCACACCTTCTCAGCTCATCTTTGCCATTTCAGATTGTCTCTTACTCACATCAGCTGGAATCCAGAAACTTAAAATAAGCTTTTTAGGCCTCAGACTGTGAACAAGCAGAAATTCCTGTCTGGGAAGAATATTTTTCACTGAATTAATCTCCTGGAGACTGGTTGTGTTATACTGCGGTACTACCACTGAACATTGCAGTGCATTAGCATTTGTAGTAGGAGCCACTTCCATGAAGCAGCTCTGCAGTAATAAGATACGTGGTCTTTTGAGCTGAACAGAAGAACTCAGAACAGTGACTGATGCAGATACACAGTTAGCATTCTAGGTGTAGTTTTATGGGTCCTTTATATTTCCCCAATGAAGTAAAATAATACATCAGTTGTAGACATACATTTTAGAAGGTATAATATATAGTTTTGTTAGTTCCTTTGATGAGAAGGCTTTTCTTATGAAGTAGTTTATGTAGCAGTTGTTATACATGTTTAAATTTGTCTAACTTTATGTTTCCAGTGTTAAATCAACATTCAGGAACAATTTTTTCATTCAAACCCCAGAATTATTCTTTCATCTTTTCAGGTCTGATGTTGTTACAAAAATATAACAGTAGTTTTGTTACTTTTTTTTAATTACTTTTTAGACCTACTGTACTGCAAAAAGAGAAGTTGATTACACCCAGAAGACTCTGTGGGGTGTTATCCCTTGCTTTGGTTAGCTGGACAACTTGCGGTGCATTTGCTGTATTCCTTATTTATCTTCAATACTTGTTTAAGGTACTGAAAGGCTAAACGTTCTGAATTTGTAATTGACTTGAAAATTTTGTAGGCTTCGAATTAACCCCACGTTAAAAGCAAAAATCCGAATTACCATTTTTCGTACATAAACATTCTTATTCTTATACTTGAAGTAGGTTTTTTTTTTAATTTAGCCGAGTGTAAACAAAGACTAATAACTGCTTTGAAGAGAAACTTTAACAAAGGGAGGACTTGAAATGTTCTGTAGAATACTTTTCAAGAATCTTTATGGAGTAAAAGGAAGGAGGGTGGATATATTGGAGAATTAGGATAGTCTTCTTGTATATCTAATCTGATCCGTTCGGTAGTGCCACAAAGACCCATGTTTAGTCCCTGCCATTCAGTTTCCATGGTCTTCCTTGCATCAGAGCCTCTAACTCCTCTGATTCACCCCGTGGTTATATAGCTGTTAAATCAGCTGCTATACCTGGCTCCTAGGGAAGCAGGGGAGAATGGATCTGGGAGTAGGGGCACAAAGCAGAGCAGCTTTGGTGGTCTGGAGCAGGCAAGTGGCAGCTGAAAGCACAGCCTGAGGAGCAGCACTAACTCAGATTGAACTCCCTGTGACATAAGGTTCTGTGAAGAATGTTCCCATGCTGACAGAACTCCCCCTTCTGCAGTACATTTCTGACATGGAACTTCTCCTATATGGCCTGGTCAGGTTTCTGCTGAAAGTAGAAATAAATTAGGAGGTAAAGAATACGCAGCTTTCCCACTCTGTCAAGCACAGTAGAAAGGGAGAAATCATCTAGCTATACAAAAGAAGAAAAAAATAACGTCCTTATTTTATTTTCTATACTACAGCTTTTTAGTGAAGAAACATGACTAAAAACTGAACTCTTTGTCTTGCAGGTTGTAAAACTGCATGTGAGTGTAAGAGCAGAACAAAACAAGCTCAACAGG
Organism: Lophotriccus pileatus; assembly: GCA_035583135.1. Taxonomy (NCBI): domain Eukaryota; kingdom Metazoa; phylum Chordata; class Aves; order Passeriformes; family Tyrannidae; genus Lophotriccus; species Lophotriccus pileatus. The sequence goes on from JAWWES010000171.1 coordinate 28,946,019, forward strand.
GTAAGTCTGTTTCCTGCTTCTGTTCCAAACAAACACCAAAAATTGTTTGGCAAACTTATGCATTGTGAATTGGTAGTAATAGGTTGTGCTATGATGAATGGATGAAACGTAGTTAAAAAAGCCAGAAGAAGTTGTTGAAAGTTTTCTTTGGTGGATTTTTTTGTGTGTTTCATTTTCATATAATCTTGTTTTGTTTCATTTGTGGGTTTTTTTTCTGTCATTGGAAGTTAGTATCTGCCAACTCATTACTTCATCTTTGCTATTTATTCCCACAGCTAATATTTTACTCCCAGTTGCATTACCTCCTATATCTTTTCTGTGAATGATCATCTGTGATTTTTCACCCACATGCTTTATTACTCCTTTTATTCTGTTCTTCCCCCTTCCAGGAACTCCATTTCTTATCACTGCTTTGGTGTCAGGGCATCTCCATGCTCCATTCTTTTCTTCCAAAGACATCTAAACTATTAGTGTATGAGAAATTTCTGGTTAAATTTAGATGCTTTAAAATTGAACTATCGAATTTCACTTTTGATGGCTTTTTGAGGCTTAAATTGCAAATTTTCTTCCTAAATCAGAGCTGGTGTGAAACTGTTAGGATTTTTTTCACTGTCCTCTTTCCCCAGCATGGTTTCTTACAAGCCTGTGCACATTTTTGTGACTTTCTGTCATTTATTTTCAGGATTCAGACCACTCAAAAGAAACTTCACAGAACTCCACTATACACACAGTCAAACCCCAGAGTTCGATGGACAGTGTTCCAGAAGCAAGCCAACCTCTTGCCAACAGTACAACAATTGCTGAAGCTGTTAACAGTCTTAAGATGCACATTACAATCCTCAATTTATTCACGTGGATTGTGCTGCTCAACTTGCCATCTTTAATTTATTGGCTAAAAAATCTCAGGTAAATTATTAAATTGCCACTAAGGTGGAACCTTTGAAGGTTATAAAAATTGTAAATGTTTTTTTTTTTTTACATTATTAGCTACCTTACAGTTTCAGGTATTTCTGTTAGTTGTTACTGTCTTCTATCTGCAATCCGGTTTGCACTGTGTGTAAGTAGGTGTTAAGGGGATCAGTGATATGTTGAAGAAAGTAGTGATTCAGAAACTATTTAAAATCAGGCTCTGACGCTATCGAGATTTCATTTGTATTTGTTATCAGCACATGCTTATTCCCAATGTAGATATTATTTGGTAGCCTAATTTAGAAGTAACAAGCTTTTTAAACCATTTCTTTGCAGGTACAATGTTAGGCTTGATCCTGATCCATGTAGATCTACGGCTATTATCATCGTATGCATTTTAGAAATTCTAATGAATTCAAGTACTTCTGAAGTGAAGTCAAGGTACTGTAGCTTAATCTCTAGTTTTCTTTTCCTGCTTCTTTGTTACTTCCCATTTGTGTGGTAAAACTTAACTTATGCTGTACAGGCCTGTAATTGTTCAGCCCACGTAGAGATTCCGGAACTCGTGGTAAATCCAAAAGACCAGGCAAAATGTGTGCAAATTACCTCTAGTTCTGCTAAGTGGAGAAAATCCTCTGTATTTGCCACATAGAAATAAATTAGTCATGTGCTGTCTAAGTGGTTGGTTGCATAACTACATCTTACTGTGACTTTTTAATTCATGATTCATTGAATCCCTTCAAATGTTGCGGAATCCTAATACATGTAGCAATTATTGTCAGAAAGTTACAAAAAGTGAATTTTAAAACATTATAGTAATGTTCTTGTAACTCCCCTTATGGGAACACTTGTGGAAATGTAATGTGTTTTCTACTGGATTAAGAAGTTTTGAGCACTTGGTTTTGCTGACAGGTAGAGCATTTCTTGTCCAGATATGAAATTAGTCTGTCTCAGGTATGACAGTGAATAATAACTAATGTCATTTATGCTCTCGACCAGTACCTGTTATCTCAAGTGACCTAAACCATGAAATCTTTGTTACTGAGAACTTATTTCTAAATTAATATAGGAATATTTTAATGACATTTTACTACACTTTTTGAGCAATTGCTCTTGCTTATGCATCAGTTGTTACTGCCCACTAGACCTAGTTGTTCAGTTTTAAAAATTAAAAAAGCCTGGAAATATAAACTGTTCTGCAAAGGAAAGTGAAATATGGTATTTGCGTACCTTCTATATGGATGGGCTACAAAAGTGGTAATTTTTGTCTTTGTACTCTTACAGTAAACTCTTGAAGATTGCAGCCAAAGTTCCACTCCCTTTGTCTGTTGCGATGCTGGCCTTTGGACGAATGCATTTATACAGAGTGCCACACTTTGTAACCTTTTCTCTTCTCCTACATGTGCTGTGCTGTGTTGTGTAGTGTTCATTCTGTATAGGAAGGACAGTGCACTCAAGAAACTTAACACTGGAGATGGGGCAAATTTCAGCAAAGAAATGCCAAAATTAATATCCTCAGTCGTTTATGTTATGTGGGAAAGAGAACAGAACTGTGAATCCTTTATGAAAAGTTCATGGTTCCGTTCATGTTGCTTAGAAAGCTTTTCAAGGTGTTTATTTCCTGACACTTAAAATCAAGTGATTTAACTGTGTATAAGCACATAAATCATATCAGTGCAACATCTCAATACTCTGCCTTGTAGACACTTTGGTATTTCACTGTATTGCTTTGTTGAAACAGACTTTTTTTACTCACTGTGCCATACAGTGTGTATGCTCTGAACTTGCATCTCCTGCAGGTCTAAAGTATGCTGGTTAAAACTCAATACATTTCAAGCACACTGTGACTATCACAAAAACTACACAGCCAAGAATACTTTTAATTATTTTATGTACATTTAAAAGCTGCCACAGTTATGTCTAGACAAACTAGAATGTACTGCTTATGTAGAACTGTTATTTCTATCAAATCATTTGTTCAATCAGTGTGAGTTGAACATTTGTGAGATTATTAAAAGTCTTACACTTTTTACTTTTTGTGAGAGTGAGAAAACAACAGTATTCTACGTAGCTTTCTATTCAGGAAGGATACCAGCAGATTCATAAACAATTTGCTGTGATGTTGTTTTAAAACATTCAGTTTTCTCTGGAATTTTGCAATTAATCCTTGGACTGTGTCCATATGTAGAAGCTAGCAAACCCTTGAGGCATGGTATGAGTTAAGTGCTGTACCGCACTGTTTCCAAATAGACCAGGCAGGCTTTTTTCCTATTGTAAAGGGAGAATCCACTGTCTCCTAATTAATGCCCATACATGAGATGAATATGGAATAGTTACAATACTGTAAACTCCTGCCCTGCCATACAGTGCTAACTTCTGCATGTGGACAAACTCTTAGTAATAGTGGGAAATACTGACCATAATTATTAGCTCTGTATAAACTGTTATCTTAGTGCCTAGATGCTACTGTGACTGCCATTTATAATAAAACCTAAAATAGCTCTGTGTAAGGAATTCTGTCCCCTGGGCAAGTGTTTTGCCAACAGAAGAAATCTCAGTATCCATTAGGTTTAAGTGATGTATTGATTCTGTGTAGAGATGAGCCTACTCCTTGCTTCTGTGTTAGCTGTCTCTGATGTGTCTGAGATTACCTGTTATCTTCATATGGAAATGCCAGACAGCTCAATCATCTTATAGGAATAAAGAGAGGAAATCTGCTGCTCGCAGTCAATCAAGTATATTCTTGATGTAGTAGTACAGCCAGCCTGGCCCATTAATTTAATTGTATCTCATTAATCTTGCCTGAAGTGCCTCAGTTAGTTCTAACATGTTTTTAGGGTCCATTCATCTGAGCTGGCTGGAATGACTCAAATCACCCAGGGACTTTCCAGAATGAAGGACAAATGTGAAGTCAGGATGTGTTTTATTCGCTTACATGCAAGTCAGCAGTTCAGGTTATTAGTAAGTCATTAGAACTGCTGTAACTGAGTAAGGCTATTGTAGTCAGCCAAACCACTGTCACTGTTATCAGTAATCTGTGCTGGTCTTCTAGTCTTGACCTTTTTTAAAAAAGGTTAGATTATACGTAGTGTTGTAAATCAGAGAAGTTATTTGAATTGATAATATCTTCATATTTTCTAATCAAATATATGCTACAGTATATGTATATAACAGTATATGTATATAAGAATTTGTGTGACTAAATATACTTGTAGCTAAACCCACCTCTTGGTTTAACAAAAAATTGCTGTTCAATCATACAAGAATAGAATAGTTTTTCTACTTGCAAATGGCTGTGAATGAAAGATGGTGGCAGAACTGCATTAGGGCTGCCTGTGAAATATGCAGGACCTGATTTCTGCGGAAGATAATTTTCCTTGACCTTCATGATCCTTTTGACTTATTGCTGTATTTTACTTCTGATTTTGTATTGCCATCCTAATGGGCTCTTTATCCATTTGCTGGAACAGTTGGTGGAAAGTAATAATCAGAATAAGGAAAGCAAAGCCTCTGCATGTAGTAGCTTTGATAGCTTCCAAAATACACCACAATGTGAAACCTACTGAATTAAAGCAGCATAGAATAACAGCAATTTTTAAAAATTTAAATAGTTTTTTTAAAGCTGGGAATTCTGTTGATAATTATTAGCACTCTTCATAAAGTGAGTTCCAGAAGCTTGTATATATTCCTGCTTGATTTTCAGGTTAAAGGTAGGAATAGATATAATCCTGAGTCTTGAGATCCCAGAGGACAAGGGTTTATCACATCTCCCTCACTGATACCTTTTCTCAGAGACAGTTTACCTTTGGTGGGGAAAGGAGGGGAAGTCTTACTCCTGGTTTGAATTTATCTGCATTGTGTGCCATTGGATAGATTAAAATTGTTGTCAGAGATGTGCATCTGGATTTTGCAGTGATCATGGACTGGACACCTTCAGCTGTTTGGCAGATTAGGAGTCTAATCCCAATTAGATCTTCTGTATAATCAATGGATAGTAATAGGATTAGAACAACTCCAGAGAAAAACCCATCCCATTCTAAGAGGATGAATTATCTCACTTGCCATTCTGGAAAGGGCTAGATTTTACAGCAGTCTAAAATGATATGTCAGGTAAAATACAATGATTGTTTGTTACTTTTGGACAAGAAGCTTCTGTTAGGTGAATCTGTAGTTCTGCCACTGATCACAATTAGCAATTTAGCTTGTAAAGATTTATACCTCAGGATGCATTCAAAATAAGAACTATTTATGTGGCTTTATTATAACATTTTTTATAAGCTATCAGAAGCAGAATGAAAAAACAGGGTAAGAACTTAAAGTACTATGGTACAGCATATGTGTACAGCAGAATCTTTCTTTGGCAGGGGTAGATTTTGAGATGAGAAGCTTTCAGTGATATCTTCATACCCTGAAATTACTCATGAAGTCTATAATCCATTCTGGTTGATGTCATCAAACATGGTTCCTCATAGTCTTACCATGCTGCAGTCACAGTCCCTGCACGTGTAGCAGACAGTTCATAGGCGGTCCCTGTGAGTCTGGTGAGCGAGGACTCACCTCTGAACTGGAGTTACCAAATGCACCTTGAAACTGAATGAGTGAATGTTGACCAAAGGTGGTATTTTTAGTTTTAATGTAAAGGTTGGTTGCAGTGTGTCACATTTCAGCATCCTGTTAAAAGGGGATTGGTTTTTTTGAGTTTTGGTGGGAGGGTTTTTTTGGGGGACATGTTTTATTTCCAAAGAATTTGCAATAAATGGAATTTAATATTATTTTCAGTATTTAGAGTTCTGCCCTGATTTTGGTTCTGAGTGAGCTAATTCACGTAGCAATTCACTCCTGAATATTAATTTTCTAAGTTTTAAAACAGATAAATTAACAGCAAAATCCTAAACAGTGCAGGAGTAATATATTGCAGGAGTCATAGAGACTGCCTGTATGTCTAAGGGAATTTTTCATTAACCTAATTGGACTATCTTTAAAGTCAGTGATTAATAAAATAAAATTTATTGACATTTAAGAAAAACCAAAAGCATTGCATATTTTGGTATTCAATATGACAGCTAATTTTCCATGCGTTTGCAAGTTACAAAGTGATGACCTTGTTATTTGACTTTTTTCTGAAATCTGATACATCTGATTCTAAGCTTTGACAGGACAGAATAAAGTCAATTATGTGCCTGTCAATAAATGTTAACATTTGAGAAACTTTCATTTGGATCAAGTTTATTCCAATACAGTGACAAGTGTGTTTAGACTTTATTTGTACTGAGAAAAAAACAGCCATTTGCTGACCTTCAATACTCTGAGTTACAAAAATGTTTTTGGAAGCTGTTATAGTGTCTGTACAGAATTGTACTGGTGTTTGAAGTCACTCAGCTACTAGAAAATTGTTGTTGTAAAACAGACTAAATTCTTAACGCTTGTTTTTCATTTAATGGTGAATGTTTCTCACTTAATTTACAGCTTTGACATTTTGCATCTCTTTTTTTCTGGGAGATAATCAAACTAGCTTTTATGAGCACTTAGCTTGGTACTGTGAAATGTAAAATTTTCCTCACTGTTCCTTTAGGGGAGACATACTTTTATCACCAAAGCTCCTTGCTGCTGTTGTATAGTCTCTAGGAAATGTGTACAAACAACAATTCAAAACTAATTCCTTTTTTATGCTAAAGTAAAAAAGTTTTTCTACCTTTTTTTTTTTTAGAATCAGAACTTTAGGCTAGAATATTAGAATCTGTAAAATCTTAAAAACTTCGTTTGAAAACCTTTTCTGAAGATTATACTTTCTGATGTATATTCTTACTTATGGAAGAAGGTGTTCAGTGCTTTTAATCAGCTCATCTATCCTCAGACTTAAATAAAAACTATGCATTTTGTCTTATTAATAAACATTAATGCTTTTAAAAATTAATTTTAAGCATTTAAAGAGAAAATTCCATGGCTCTTTAAGCAAATCTGCCCAGCACCTCCATTTTTTAGGTCTAGGGATGTGACTGCTTCTAATATGTGCTTGTTGCTTTGTAGCATGAAAACCTGAGGTGGGATGTTTTGACTTTAATTTTGCTTAAGATTTAGGGTTTCATTCTGCATTCTTAAAAGTAGAGAGATTTTGCTACTCATGCTGTCATAAACAAGCCTTGTAAGCATGGCCTCTCTACAGTTGTTGGCAGGTTGTGGTCTAGATTCTGTAGGAATGTGTGTGGTATCAGAGCTAATTTTGAATCTATGAAAACCAGGAATGGCACACAGAAACTTGTTCTTTTGTGGCACATCATTCCAGTTCCTCCTTTCACATGCAGTTATCTTTGGTTTGCAGTGTCCTTCCCCTGTAGTACAAATATTCTCAGAACAATCAGGTCTGGTGAAGACACACAGCAGCTGTCCTGTAGGCTGTTGTTCTAGTGAAGTTTTGCCTGTTTGTTGAAATACTAGCCAAGAGTCTTTCTTTTTTTTCCCTTCAACTTAAATAATTTCAGGGTATATATATATTAAGCATCAAATGTGCAAGTGTGGTGATGTTTAGTTTTAGAAAAGGCTGAGTGCACTATTTTGGCATCAATTCAAGCTTCAGTATTTTCCACCTCCATCACTCTGAGTGTGAAAACAGTATTTGAGACTGCAGCACCTGACAACTGAAATATTTTACAGAAGTATACAGGTAGTAGACAGGACACATATAATTAGAGTGCCAGACCAAAACTGAAATGTGAAATTGCTCACTGTGACTTTGAACTTGTAGCTTTCTAGAGATAAAAAAATAGAAAAAAATACTGTGCCTTAAACCAGTAAATGAATACCACTCTTAACTGTAGCCTGTGGACTTCTGTAGCCTTATATTTGATTTTTGAAGTTGACCAAAAATGTTTGAGTGGATCATACTGAAACTTGATTTGGGGAAAATACTTAATTATTTTGACCCCATTTTACACTTAGAGAAATGAAGATTTATGACAAGTACAATATGTTTTTGGTTTGGAATCACACCAACCAAAGTTAGAAAGCTTTAGCTGACCTTAATTTCTCAAATCTTTTTGTTATGTAAAAAAGAAAAATAAGGAAAAGTTATCTCAGAGATTTGTCTCAACTTTGAAGTCTGTGTGTCGAATTATTTTGAAACATTTTGTTCTTTATCGTCTTCAAAAGAAAAAAAAGTCCTCTAATTGTAGTTTATGCAAAATACTGCATTTAAACCATTGAATATCAAAAATCTATGCTGGTATGAGAAGAAAAGTAGAAAGGGGTGAGATTAATTGTTTGTGTTAAGACTCCAGAAGTTTTGAATAATAAATTTCACATTTTAGGAAAAATATTCACATCTAAGTCCATGAAAATTCATCTGTAAATTCCCTTTTTTTGGGGGGGAAATATTTACACATCGTTCTTCCTAATTCACTACAGAAAACCAGAAATAGTCAAGATCTTAAAATCTTGTTTCAATACAGTAGAAGATTTCTTACTTTTTTTTTTTTTTTATATGAAGAGCAAAGGAAAAGCCACTGCTGGCTTTCCTTATATGTCTCTAGAGGATTCTTTGTGTGTTTTGAACAAACACCCACAAATTGTGACTTCACCACCTTCCTGTATTGGTACCACGTAACACTGAATCTTGAAAAATGATGCCATCTCAAAGCTTGTCGTTGTACTGTGGGTATTTAGATATGCACACACGATGACTGCACGTCAGCAGATCACAGTAGTTGTTTGAAGCAATACAAATCAAAGTTATTAAGCTTTTTTTATTGAGAACTTTTATTGAACCTGGGTGCCACAATGCTGCTGATGCTGTGGCACAACAGATAACATGCAATTTTTGTGTATTCCCTGTTACTTCTTTCTGTGTGTTCATTCAGAACTCTTAAAACTCATTCTGGTCACCTAAGTTTTTCTTTTGTGATGATGTTTCAGTAATCCCACTCATGGTGATTTCCTAGCTACAGGAATGTTCTGGTATTAAGAGTTATTGAGAGGGTAGGACTGCCTTTAAGGCCTTTATATATGATGATAACTCGAGGGAAAAGTCTGTAACTTGATTCCCCACCTACCTTTCAATTGTTTTTCCAGGCACAAAGACAGAAGGATGTTGGCAAAAATATCTGGTTTGGGTAATTAGAGGGGAGATGTTTGTTTGGTTTTAAAAGGACTTAGAACTTGGAAGAACACATACATAATTTTTGGAAAAATCTATGACAAGCAACCTGTCTTACATGTTTTTAACTCTTCCTCTGTTTTCAGTTCTTACATAGCTACTGTAAACTGGTGTTGTGTTGTACATGGAACTAACTCTTAATAATTACAGGTTTCTAGAGATGTTGACAGGGTCTTATCTGTAAGTGTTTGGATGATGCTATAGTAAATTATTGTGCTTATTAAAATGTTTATAACCAAGTTGTTACAGATCGTGCCACGCATCATAAGCTTTGACAAAGTCCTTGTCTTGTGAGATGCTCAGAAAAACTTGGAGAAGAGGTATTTTCAGCTAATGTTGAAATTGCAGAAAACTGAAATCTCATAGTCTTTAGAAACTGTGCTTTTAGATACTGGTACTTTTTTGTTGTAGCTGAGGGCAACTTGATTGGGAACTACTCTGGGATATTCACATTTTGTGTGATATTTTCGCAGTCTGCAATGTATACTTCAAATTTTTTTATTTGTCTTTTTTTTACCTAAATGTGCATGACTTAGAGTACATTGTATAGCATACCCCCCGCTAAATAAACACTTTTGTATATTTTTGTATGGTGTCCTAATGTGGTTGCATTAGTACAAATGGTTGTAATTCACAAAGAAGTGCCACTTACCAGTCCTAGTCTGTAGAGTGTTGTGATACCTGTACTTCTGTTGTACAAACACGCTAATGAGTGTTGTGATGAACGTTTGCCTTTAGTCTTTGCTCAGGTACTCGTGTGGAGCAGTCTGGTGCTTTTCCTTCCAACTTGTAATACTTGGAATTCTAAGGAGAAAATAAAAATAGCAAACAAAAGCCTTGTGGTTGGAGCAGTGCTTTAACAAATCCTTTTTTGACATCTCAAGTAGAATACAATAAAGATCATACTGGCTGAAGCCTGTCTCAGTATCTCAACTTGAACATCTTAGGCTTGCTGTCGTGAATGGGAAATGCAATAAAATTCAAAATGTTTGGTGAATAATACATTTTACAAAGGGCATCATATGTGTATACCTTTTTCTCACCTAAACTAATGCATTTTAAATTTTTACCTTTTTGAGGTAAATCGCATGGAGCTGAACCAGCAATGCTATGAGCATTTTCAGCTTCAGGGCAATTTAATTCAAACATACCTGAGTATTACTTACTGGGCCATAAGGGTAATATAATTAGTATAGACACTTCGAAAAGGTTTGATTTACTGAAGATGTGTGTTAAGAAAACCTAATGCTTAAATTGGGGTGCATTTAAAGGCAGCACACTGACATCTGGCTTTGAAAGCATTTATTAAACTTAGCTACTGTTCGCAAAGGAGGATGCAATTTTGTGCAATCAGTGTAAGTATACTAAAGATATTTTAATATGAATGTGTTCTGCTTATTTTTGACTTTCTCTGAAGGAAAGAACTGAAATTTGAAAACCCCACAAAATCTGCATGTTAAAATGAGCCATAAGTCTAAACAGACTTAGCTCCAATCATTTCTCAGATCTTTTAGCTGAGGAAGCAACAATACAAGTGTGTAAGGATTTCTTTTTTTTCTTTTTTTTTAAAGACAGCTCACAGAAAATATATGCCAGTTGAATCTCTTGCATATATACATACTTCATCAGTCACCCAGACTGCCTGAATTCCTGCAGTAATAATTTGTTTCAGATTTACAGATGACTTTGGTATATTTTACCAGCTGGATATACTGTCTATCCACCAATTTGTTTTTTTAAAGAAATCAAAGGAATAAATTAATTGAGGGGAAAAAAAGGGGCTGTTTTGGCTTTTTTGGTTTTCCCCTCCCCTTTTTCCAAAGCTAAATAATGAAATAAAATCTAACACCAAACTGTAAACCATGCTTTTTCCACTTTCTGTCACTTTCCCTACAAGAGCATATTTCTACTTCTGCCTGAAATAAGTATCTACCTAGAAAATCAATAAAGGAAGTTCTCTGACATTCGGGTCTACCTATTTACAAGTTATTTAGTTGCTACTGCTGTGTTCTTGATGAGTTCACTATCTGGAAGTTGGCTGTTATAAAAAGTAATTGATGGAGTTTTGATGGATTGTCTTTTTGAGGGCATGAATTTTTTTTAATCTAAATCTGCAGAATAATACACAAGCTGGATAAATTCTCTTGAATTTTTATTTGCTGTTGCAGACATGAAAATAATACTACTAGCATTTTGTTTACTGTTTTGCTGATGATGTTTGGATGTCCAAAACTTTGTCTTCTGGTAGGTTTTTGTTTTGCTTTCAAAATTTAAAGCAAAGATGTAAAGCTTCTAGTCAGAAATAAACATCTGGATTAATATAATGATCAAAAATCTTTAGTTTTAACATGCCTATTTAGAGATATATTTTATGTGACACTAAAGCAAGTATCAGCTATGTAGTGCGGAGGAAAGACTGTAGTGAAATTATAAACAAAAAATGTGAGCAGCTTGGATATGAAGAATGCTATGAAATAAGGCCAGGGTAAATTATCATAGTCCTCCTTGTCTTAGTTTCTAGTCTGACAGGAGGATATTAACTGCTGATAAAATCAGAGTAGGAAACCAGTGCTTCCTTCTTGAAACAGACCTTACTTTTCTCTCTTTTTTTCCAGCATAAAAAAAATGATCCATATCTCATTTGCTTGAGAACCATTAGTCACCATTCTAGAGATATGGCTAATTACTTTTAATTAAAAATAATATTTTGATTCAGCTCTGCTATCTCTGCTGGGAATTGTTTTAAACTTATGTTCTTACCACCAATTTTCTGCAATACGGTTTAGGAGGAATTTGTACTGCACTGTTCAATAGCAACAGGTCTGAAGAGTATCAAGGATGAAATTCTCAAGGGTCTTCATGTCATGGATGGAAATGGAATCATTACTGTATTTTTGAACTCCTGCTAACGTCATTGACACCCACCTACAGTCCACTAGAAATATAAGTGCAGAGATCAGTTTGTTCGCAGATTACAAGCAGACTAACCAAGAAGGGGCAAGCCAGAGCCAAATTCACTGGTAAGCTTTATTTTAAAGAACATGAAAGGGAGAATTTTTTTTCTCCCCTTGTGTGAAGTTGTGAAATGTGTCCCTAATATATTATACCAGGCTGTGTTGTTATTGCACTTATTAATATATGTAGAACAACTTCATTTAATGCAATTTTTAAAATTGAGCTATCCAGATCTCGAGCCATATTTTTGCATTCTTCTTGGAGCACACAGAATTCTGATGCTGTAGCTAATCAGCCATTGAAAATGGCTCTAATAACAAATATAAATGTATAAATGTGGGTAACATTTTGTGTTAAATGTTCTACTAGTCCCTCAAAAGAGAATCCAGTATCTAAAAATAGCTTTCATATGGGAAACACTTCCTGAGAATAATTTGTTCTTCCTAGTCCCTTAGTACTAGAAAAACAAACAAACAAAAAGCTGGCAGCTTTGTTGCGTGGATGTAATCTGCAGTAGGCAGGTTTTCCTTGGTTTTAGCATGGTTGATTTATATGTTACTAGTGACAGCTCAGGAGGACTTAAGGAGCATGGATGTTTGTCCTTCTTACAGACTGTTCTTAAGGAGCATGGATGTTTGTCCTTCTTACAGACTGTTCATCTCCAACATGTGGAAAGTGGTGCTCCTGGGTCTATACATAGTATTGGCTGTGAGAGGATTGGCAAAGGGTGCTCCTTTCCAACCAGAAGAAAAATGGAAACCTCTTGATAACCCGAGAAACAGAGACCTGGTAAGGAAATGCTTCAAGAAAGAGAGATAAAGTATTATGTGTGGGTTTTTTCTTCCATTAAGAGACTTTTTATCTTCTAAATTTAAAGGTAATAGGGGCCCATTAGATGAAATGTTAGCAACTGTGCACTTTGTATAGTCAATAACCATTTTTCAGTCAAGTCATTTTTCAACTCCTTAACTGAGGAGGCATTCTCAGTGTGCAGCAGTGAAGCTATAACTAAAACTCCTTACAGCAGTTTTAGTTTTTAAAAATGTATTTTGATTAGACAACTACTTGTTTCATGAAACAGAAGAGGAATGATTACTATGTTTCTTTCAGATGTGTACTCTGATTGCATGTTGTTTCGTTGAATTGAAGTACAAATCCATTTGCATCCAACACGTCCTGAACAGTGGCTAAAGATCTGAAAGTGAATTATAGCTAAGAGAATATCATTATGGGAACACTGGCGCAATCTTAAAAAGAATTTGTGAAGGAAAAAAAACATGGTTTATCATAGTTTTTCCTCATCAGTTTCTACTTTTAACTGTTTGTAAGGGTACAGTTCAAATCAGTTGCCCACTGCTGCTGACTCCTAGAGAAATGTTTAACAGAACTGTTCTCTTTGCTCTCAGCAAGGGTTTGGCTGTGCCTGTTTTACAATGGGATACAGTTTGAATCCCCAATGATTTGATGGGAGGATAAATGAGCAGTAAACAGTTCGTGGTCTTTTGACTTCACATAAGATGTACAAGCCATGGATGGAGTGGACATGTCTGAATTATGTTGCCTATACTGTATCAATTTATGATCAAAATAGAGAGGATTTAATTCCACAGAGGAACAAATACTACATCTAATTTGTGTCAGTAGAAGTGATTAATCTCCATTGGTCATGCTGTACTTTATTTCACATATGCACTATGTTCAGTTTTTCAGAACGCTCCAGGCTTATTTTTCGGGCAGGGGGCTTGATCTCAGGAAGTTCCCAGCTACTGTCACTGTGAATAATGAAGGACCAAGGCCTCTCATGTTCTACGCAGATCCTATTGCTTCTGCATTTGCAGATTACGAAGAAAGGAAAAATTCTCTTCCAAATTATTTCAAAGGCTGAAAGATGCTGTTGACCAAGGTAAAAGAGGAGGCCTTGTCCTCTGATGTTGTTACACGTAACCAAGAGAAAGATTTGGATTCAAGTGGTTTTTGCATCTGGCTGAAGTGTAAAAACAACAGCTTTTTTAGAAGGAACTAAAAATGTAGTACCTTAACTCTTGCTTGAAATGATTTTCAACTTCTTGAGGTAGAGATTTATGAGGTATTGACTACTTAGATAAAATAACACATGGTTCTTGTGCAGACCTATATAGACCATGCTTTTTTGTTTCCTCTTTTTTTACTCCCCTCCTTAATGTGGAGAAGCATTTTGCAAATGTACAGGTAATAGGGAATTAAGATTTTATTTAAGTAATAGATACCAGTAAATTTAAAGTTGAGACCAATGGTTTCTTGTGATATATGTATATTAAGAAAATTAGTTTAGACAAAAGATATTGTACTACCAAAGTATAGATTATCTTTTACATCTTTGTCCATTGCTGCTGTTTTCCTTATTTCTTCGACTAAAATTGAAGGTTAATAGAAGGATTGCACCTTATCCACATCTCTCCTTAAATATGAAAAAAATTGAAGTGAATTAAACTTGCATTATTAATAAATCTAGAGTCAATTTATAGAAGGTACTTCTCAGCTATTTTATGTATGAATAACCATACTCAGTAATCCTTTTTTGTATTGCCTTTTGAAAGTGAATATTGGCAATTGTGAGGGAAGGTAATTAATTGTTTTCTTCTGATTTACAAATAGTTGACGATTTCAATAAGATTTGAATCTAAGCACTTTGGTGATTTACTCAGTATCTTAAAGAGTTTAATTTTGTGATCAGTACTAAGCCTAGGATTTCCGTCTCTGTCCTGCTCTCTGCCTGCTTAACCACATTGCTCTTTGTAATCAAAAGTGAAGCTCCACTACTCTTCCTATCATGAATCAGAATGAAGACTGCACTCAGATTGTAATACTAAGTTCTCTTTTTGCTGAGCTTTTATGTCAGTGGAAAAAAAAAACCCCACATATTGAATATTTTGCATGAAAAATAAATGAAAAGGCATATTAGAAAGGATGCTGTAGCTCTACTGTAAGTCACAGCAGCAATGAGAAAGTGGCTGGTGGAAGTAATTTGTCCTGTTTGATTCAGGATGGTCACAGCAGTTCATTTCAGTGTTCAGAACTGTTTTTTGGAAGCTGAGGTCTGCTGTGCTCAGTTGGGCTGTTTCAGCCAGTGTTATCTGGTCTTGGTTTGGATCAGACCTTGGTTGCATATAGGTATTTCTGTATTTGTCTCACTTTTTTTTTTTTTTTGTTCTTTTGTTTTTTGTCTTTTACAGGCTGTAGAACTTCACGCGAAGTGATAAACTTCACAGCAAAATTTTACTGCTTTGACTTTTTAACTGTTACCTGACAATTTAAGATGTTCTTCACTGCCACAGTTCCTACCTGTGGAATGTGATGTCACGCTGTAATTAGCACATATTCGGTCTCTTGACAAATGTGTGCTGTGTGTTGTCGGCCGAGCAGAATTGTGTTTGAGCGTGAATAAACGCGGAGTGCAACAGAGCGCTTTCGATTACTGCCAAGTGTCTTTGTGCACAACTGGGAAATAAATGTTAGTTTTCGGTTTATTAGAACTAGATGTCATAAGGTGTTTTGTGGCGATTTTTCAGATACGCTTCTGCTGAAAGCCCTTTCGTTTCCCGGGTGGCTGAAGGTGAACACTGGGATGTTGTTGGTTGTGTCTCGCCCCCAGCCCCGGACACCCCCTTCTGACCCAGCCCCAGTCAATAAGTCACCTGCGCCATCGCTGTATCTTTAGATGGAGTTACAAAACCCCTCCTCGTGTAAAATGGTCCCGCATTTCTGAGGAAATAACCTCCCACCTGCCCTGAGGCCGGTGACAGAGAACTTGCCCTCACCCCCCTGCCCTCGGGGCCCGCTCCCTCCGAGGCAGCGAGCGCAGCAGCGGCAGCGCCCGGAGCCTCCCGGAGCCCCCAGGATCGGGAGCCCAGCGGGGTCGGGACTCCCTCCTGCCGCTCCCGGCCCTGGCGCCGCCCGGAACTCCAGCGTGAGGGCGCGGGCTGCGGCGGGCGCTGTAGCGGGCGGGACGCGGTGCCTCCTGCCCAGCCTTCCCCCGGTGCGGGTCGAGAGCGGGCCATGTCGGGCTTCAGCCCCGAGCTGATCGAGTACCTGGAGGGGAAGATCTCCTTCGAGGAGTTCGAGCAGCGCCGGGAGGAGCGCAAGAGCCGCGAGAAGGTTAGTGTGCCCCGCCTGGCCGCCCCACGGCCCGGGCCCCCCCGCCCATGGCAGCCCCTGGCAGAGCACGGAGCGCTGCGCCGTGTGTGTACGGGGGGCTGGCGCGCACTGCTGCCGAGCTCAGTCGGGGACTGTGGCTGCGGAGTTGGAACTCCTGTGCACAAAGCACCAGGCACTGATTGCTGGGGTGCTGGGAGCGCAGCCCTGCGGGTCCTGCCGGCGTGGGTCGGAGCGCCGGCCCTGGCAGAGCCTGGGCAGCCCCGTCCGGCCCCGCGGTTCGTCGGTGCTTCAGGTCGGAGCGCTGAGCAGAAGCAGGTTTGGATATAAAATGATCCAGCGTAGATTGGAGCTACAGCTCCCCCACCATATTCTGTGTGAAGTGTAAGGCAGAGATGCAGTCTGGCTCCTCGTAGTTATTGTTTAGGTGTGCAGGGAGGCACAGCTTTGCGTCTAAAAGTAAGCAGATGGTGATATTAAGAGAAGATCTATATGATTTATGGGACTGTTGCAGTTTAACTTCTCCATCTTTATGTTGAAATGCAACTGAATTTCTGTATTTCAAGAGCAAATTGAGCAGAACTCACCTGTGTTATCTTAGGGAAGGACAGGTGTTATCCTAGGGTAACACTCTTACCAAGTTAACAAGTCCTATTTTGATATATTTCATTTTGTGTTTACAAAGGCGGGGTTTTGGAAAGATTTGTCACAGATTTCTAACTTTTTTTTTTTTTTAATACAGTCAACCATGTCATCTTACCGCACTGTAATGCCAAATAAGAAGTGAACTAGTCTCTTCCATCAAAAGTAGTGTGATCAGTCACCATCTGATTCATCTAACATTAATAAGAATATAAATGTCTTGAAAACAAGTAGTGATGGATTTTGTTAGCGTAAAAATACAGCACTTATTCCACCTGTTTCACTAGCAGTGCATGAAAAACCATAATCTAAATAATTGTAAATATTAGGGGAAATTAGAATAGGTCATACGGTAAAGCTGATAACTAATGTTGTTGGTGTGTGTAGGATGGTGGAAATGCGTCTGCTGAGGAAAATGACGAGGATGTGGAGACTCCGTCTTCATCCAAGAAAGCATCTTTGAAATCCCAGAGTCAGGATGAAGCTGATGGTATATGTCAACATAATAATTCTTATTTAAAAAATCATTGAAAACATTTGCTTTTGAGTAACTGACTTTTTATGAAACCTGGCTCCATTTTTCCTCTTCTGAGTTCTTAACCATATGGTCTCAATTAATTACTCTGTCTGAAGTTACATTGAACTTTTTAGCTGATCTCAGTAAGTATTTTCTGTTTTGATTGACTTTTTTTTCTGTTCCTATCTTTGCTAATCTTCTGCTGAGATTTGACTTTTTCCAGAGTATTCTGTGTGAATGTTGCCTTCTTCCTTTGTCAACCAAAGTGAAATAAAATAGCTGTAAGGAGGAGTTAATTTATTTTTCTTTCTTTGGGGTTCATTTTTTTTCTTAGTTATGCTTTGGCCTGTTTGGAGTGCCAATGATTATTTGTCTTCTTATTTTCTGCTGGCTATTCCTAGCTACAGATTCCCGTGTTGGCTTTCTTTGTGTGATTTATTGAAATATTTTCTGAATATCTTTAGCAGAATAAGCTTAACTTTCTGGGGTTCTCTTACACAGTGAAAGGACCCGCAGGAAGTGGTGGGTGCGGCATTTCTCTCTGCAGTTTGCATCAGTGCTTGTGGATCCCATGCCTCAGGTTCTAGATTTGAGCTTGGGATCTCGAGTGCTGCAGTCTGTTTCAGACACCTTCTCTTCAGAAGCTCTGCTGTGGGGCATAGTCTTATGGGATTGCCAAGGCTGTGAGATAGCAGAGTGTAATTTGGATCCCTTTGTGTTGGTTCTTAGATTCCTCTTGCTACTTTCATTGCAAATTCTCATCATTCTGTTTAAGTTTGGTTTGTTGGATTTTTCTTTCTTGTCTTGCATTTAGAAAATAGACCTTAAATTGTCTCACCTAAAAAGTGTGTCAGTGATACCTGAATTTTTAAAAGTATGGCCAGACCTCATCCTAGAAGCACAGAAAACAAACAATGAAGTATGGATGGAGCCAGATATCTGTGGTTCCCTATTGACCCCTTCCTTTTGCTCATCTCTGAAATACTTCCCAGCTGCTCTGCTCTGCTCTGCTCTGTATGCCACCTCTGTATTCCCATGGTTTTTTAATCCACATCATCTTTATCTAAGAAAAAGATATCCTGATAGGTTTGTATGATGGTGTTACTTCTGCTCTTACTACAGAGAGCACAGAAGTGTCAAGAGCAGATAGAATCAAGGAAGCATTGATAATATTTATCATTATTTAAAGAGTTGGTATTAGAATCAGACCTAAGATAATCAGAAGAATAAAAAATGTTAGATAAGGTCATTGTTAAGGTCACTTTTGATACACAGATCTTCAGATGTAATCTGCTGCAATCTTTAGATGATTCCTGCAGCCAAAGATACTGAAATAAAAAAGGAAATTAAATTAATAACTGGGGTTTTTTTTTCAGATGGAGGGGGGAGGGAGAGAAGTCTTGATTTTTAGATGCTTGATCCAAGTCAGAATAAAAATAAACAAACATATCCAAGTCAGAGAAAAGAAAAAAAGAAGAAAAAAGCAACCATAAACTCAGGCGTAGTCCCTCCCTCCTCTATATAGGTAATACATGACAGATTTGTTTTTCAGTCACAACCTGATACTGCGATTGTTCTTTCATCAAATCTTTAGGTTCTCAGTCCCCCAGCTGAAACGTTTGAACCCTACATATTTGGATGTTTTGCATGTAGATCTGTGGTCAGTTACAACCCTGGGTTAACTTAGTAATGAGGAGTTGTAAATAGAAAATGGGAGAATTTTAAAAATTGTGTGTTTTAAGCGTATTTATTTGGATTATGTTGTATCATTTTCTTACTTATTTTAAGAATTCTGCTATTTTTCTAGAGAAATGTGAATAATCTGGATTTTGCATTAACACGTGTTAAAAGGTACTTATTGTCATGGATGGAATGGTCACAAGACCTTGTTTTAAATTGCTTCTAAAAATTGGTTGCTACATTTTTGTGTAGTAGAATTGTCTGTTCATTTATAGCCTCTTCAGCTGAAAAGCTGTATTCCAGCCAGCCATCTAGGTGCTTGAAAAGTAGTATGCTTCTCTTGGATGGATTGAGAAAATGTTGAATAAACTGTTGCTTCATTCTTTGTGTTCCTCTGTGCTTTCATTTCAAATATCCAAAAAATGTTAGAGACTGGAGTGTACTGAGCATTGGTAATGAATAATACAGAGTTTTAAAACCACAGAGGCAGTTATTAGTTTTCCTGCATTTCTGCAGGCAGCATTCTTATAGAATAGCTGCTTCAAGTGGGCTACTGTTTTCTCTGCACTTGTCCTGGTAAGCAGCTTGTACTCCTGGTTGTATCATAAACCTTCCTTGCTTCTTTCTCAACCAGGAGAAACATCAGATGGTGTCAGTAAATCTGTTCAGCGGGTCTTTGCATCCATGATTGGGGAAAATGAAGAGGAGGAGGAAGAGGAAGAGGAGGAAGAAGAAGAAGAAGAGGAACAAACTACTGAGCAGCCAACGGCTGGAGATGTTTTTGTTTTGGAGATGGTACTTAATCGAGAGACCAAGAAAATGATGAAAGCAAGTATTTAAAGTTTCATGTAACTTCTCTCTATCTGCTGACCATGCTGCATAAATGGCAGTTTTATGTGATTTTAGCTACTTGATAAGAAATTTGCCTAGAAGTAGTTCCACGTAGGATACCTCTGCTTATGCTGGTGTTTGTTATGCTGTCTTTGTTTTTTAAAAAAACTGCTGTGGATTACTGTTTGAAAACTTTCAAAAATCATGAAACCAGTTTTTCCAGTGTCAGAATTCCAGTGTTTACGTTAGGTATCAGAGTTACTCTGTTAGCTATGAAAATCAGCAGATCTTTTGGTCAGTCCCTTAATATCACTAGTACCTAAGTAACTTGTTACTAGGTTTAGTTAAGCACAAGTGTGACTGATGTCTGCTGAATTTGAGCACAGCTTAAGGTCTGGCAGAAGTAATAATCCCTTTTCCATTTAGGAGAAAAGACCTCGCAGCAAACTTCCTCGTGCCTTGAGGGGTCTGATGGGAGAGGCCAACATCAGGTTTGCCCGAGGAGAGCGCGAGGAGGCCATTCTGATGTGCATGGAAATCATTCGGCAAGGTGTGTCAGACTGAGAAAACTCTTGGGCTTTAAGGGTGGGCTGAAATCTCCATGTGCATGAGGGAATTCAGTGTGGCTTCTCTGAAGATGAAAACAATCAGTATAAGGAAAGTCAGTGTGTAAGTAGTATGGAATTAAGAATATGTGGTGCATTTTCTTTATTGTTTTGCTTATGAAAAGAAACTGGCACCCCAGTTCTGCAGAGGCCTAGGCCTTTGATTAGCTTTACACTTGGCTTTTATTGTCTTTGTAGATGCAGGGGATAAACATCAGCATGACTTATTGTAGAATAATTCTGTAAATGGTTGTTGTTAGATTCAGTCAGACTGTTTAATAATTTATAGAAAAGAATCAGAAACTTGTCTGCAAGTGTTTCCTGAATTTAAACAGACCAGTGTGGATGTTTCGTGTGATTTTGATATCTGTTGTTTGCAGAGAGGCAAGTTATTTTTTTCTAAGATGGTTTCAAAACGATAGATCTTAGTCATTCTTTGTCTTTTCACAGCTCCTCTTGCTCATGAGCCATTTTCCACTCTCGCCATGATCTATGAAGACCAGGGTGATATGGAGAAGTCACTACAGTTTGAGCTGATTGCAGCTCACTTAAATCCTAGTGATACCGAGGAGTGGGTTAGACTGGCAGAAATGTCACTGGAACAGGACAATATTAAACAGGCTGTTTTTTGCTACACAAAAGGTATTGTAGCAACAGTTTTAATAGTTCTAAAATTAATGCATGGTGCTAAATGGCAGTCATTTTGTTTTCTTCTGCTTTCTAATTTAGTTTGCTTCAGTGTGCTAAGATTGTTGTGCCTCTGTCTGACTTTGGTAAAAGATTTGCGAAGCTGTAATACAAAATGTCCTCTTTTTACAAAAACCTTGTGCATGTCTGGTGACATTCATTGGGGAAATGAATGTGAAATCCATTGTTGCCTTTTCCTAAACTAGGGTACTATTATGTTACTGCTTCTTCCTGTAGCTCTGAAGTATGACCCCACCAATGTGCGTTACCTGTGGGAGAGGTCCAGCCTGTACGAACAGCTGGGGGAACACAAGATGGCCATGGACGGCTACAGGCGCATTTTGAATCTCCTGTCGCCCTCTGATGGGGAACGATTCATGCAGTTGGCTAGAGACATGGCAAAGTGAGTTGGATTTAGAAATGCTGTGATCTGTTTTTTCCAGAGTTTCTCAAAAGCAGTTATTAATAAGCTCTGCAGCTGATTCAAGCTCAGAAGTGTTGCATTCTCTTAGAGTGAGAGAATAAAATGCAAATACTGATTACCAGATAAATGCCAATAATGTACAGTTATATACAAATGCAGTACATTTGAATCTATATAAAAACACTAGAGACCTGGAAACTTATTGCCAGCAAATTTGAATGAAGCAAAGTATTCAATCTGAAATAGTGAAACTACCTGCAACAGAACATAGTTTATATGTCATTTGTGATTTGTTTCTGGAGCAAGTAGAAATATGTCCCCTCCCTTTTTCTAATAATGAGAGCTGAGCAAGTCGTATAGGAGTGCCTGAGACAGAGAAAGCTTGTGGTTAAAGTGTATGGCTCTCTTATAGTAGTTTTTACTAAGTTATATTCTGCCTCGTTTCTCAGCTTCCTCATGCGTAACTTGTAGAAAGCTGTTATTGGCCCGTTTCAAAACAGCTTAGGTCTTTTGATGTTCATGGTTGTGAAATGCACCAAAAAATGCAAGGATGTGTGTTATAATAGTATTATTGAAGGTTTTTTCTGAAACCAGGTTAATGTGGTACATTATTGATGTCATCAATACGTCAGTTGATGTTTTCGAGGTGGGAGAGATTGTGATGACAAGTCCTGTAATGTCATAATATATGCACGAGAAAAGAATAGTAATTATTTGAAATATGTAAAGATTGTCAAGAGTTGTAAGGAAAGAAAAACACCTCCTTTCTCACTCTTTTCTAGCTTATTCTTGCTAATGAAAATATTGCCTAACAGGCAAAAATAAAAAAGAGGTGTGAAAATCCTTTTGCTACTGTTCAAAACACATATTGGCCATTATCTGAGATACTTAGTATCCCATCTCTGTGTTTTATAGGAGTTATTATGAAGCCAATGATGTGACCTCTGCTATTGAGATAGTAGAAGAGGCCTTTACTAAACACCAGAGCCTTGTCTCCATGGAAGATGTCAACATTGCAGCTGAACTGTACATTTCTTCCAAACAGTATGACAAAGCTTTGGCGGTACGGAGAGTTAAATGCATTCGTGTGTCATGTTCAGCACCTCTTTGCCAGTCAGAACAGATATTTTATGTTCCTATAGTGCTTAAATATGGTCATGTTTCTATAATGATAGGGCTCATTGGATACAGATTGATTGCTATTAGTTCTGCAGTAATTAGCATTTTAGCTAATGGCTTGATTTAATAAGTTGGAGGTTGATAGATTTGTGTGTTGCTCGAGGTTTAAAATTTTGCGAGCCGCCTTCTTCTTCTTCTTCTCTGTAGTGGCCATAATCTTAGTAGCCAGAGAAGACCTTCAAGCTGGTTTTGTGTGTAATACCAGCAAAGGTCATTCTCTTAAGTGGAAGGTTAAAAGGGTAGTCTGATGGTTTAAATGCAGGCTGTTGTGCTTTATCTGGCATACTTGTGTTATGACTAATAATTTATGCATTGAGCACCAAACAGACATTCCAGAAAGACAGTACATCCTGACTCTAAGGCATCACGAATTGGAGAGGATTGCTTATCAGTTTTACCTTTGTTCTAACGGTTTTTAATCCTCACATTTGAGGCATATTTCCAACTTGATTTGGTCTGGCTTTGATAGGAAAGACTGTAGTATCTGCCATGCCAAGATGGAATGAGGAGACTATTAGTTGGGACTTTTTTCTAGTGATCATTCTTATTTGTTCCTATAATTCTTATATTAAATTACCTTGTGTTTTTTTCCTCATTAAGGTTTTGTGTATCTTACTCTTTGTCAGTGAAAAGCTCAATGAGCCTGAAAACAATTCCTCTGACCTTTGTACTTCTTCCCTTTCTAAAAACCAGTCAATTTTATGTACACACTATTTAGCTACCAGATTCATTAATACAGTAGAACTGTAGTTGCAGAACTGTTTCTTATTGAAGATTTTTCTTGAGTCTATTGCTGTGATGGTGTTTCTTGTTCAAGGATAGCTGGACTTGTATTTGAGCTGGTAAACTGAGCCTTTAAAAATAACTATCTCAATACAATCATCTGGTATGTTCCTCTGAAGGTTATGTAAACTGTCGCTCCTCTGGTTACAGTAATGACTTAAATACTTACTTTTCAATTCATGGACAAAATACCAAACTGCATTGGGACTTAAACCAGCAGTCCTTTACACTTCTGCATTTACCTCATTGTCAGGTGAATGTCTTGCATTGTCTGTCTTTGGTTTCTATTTTTATTAATTAGTTGTTCTATTGAATTATACTAGTTTTATTGAGTTTTATTTATATGCCTGACTAGGGCTGTTGTAAAATACCTGTATGCAGCTGTAAATTTTATTTAATTATTTATTTTAAGTGAAACAAAACCATATGGTTTTCTTGCAATGTATTAAGCCGAGGAATCCTTGGAGCACTTCGGAAAGATCTGTGGAGAGCTTAGCTGTTTACCTGGAGTTTGGCTTTCTTTTTCAATCTTCCAAAAGGCATTAAAAAAATCTATAAAGGTTAAACACTTTTCCAGTTGTGATGAAAGTAACTGTTGTATTTGCTAAAGAGCTGCAGATTGGATGACTGGTGTAGTTAAAAAATAGTGAACAAAGACATAACATGATCAAACTCAATACTAGTCAACTAACCTCATGTGAAATGAATGCAGCTTTTCTTCTGATAACTTTTGTGATGTCTAAAACAGCTGCCATGTAGGCTGGTTACTGCATTTGTCTTTTAAATCTTTAAAATGATCCAAGTTATTTATCCGTTTTAGGTTATTACAGATTTTACAGGAATTGTACTCGAAAAAAAGGTACTAGAGAAAGGTCCAACTGAGGAGAAGAAGGGTAAGTATCTATCAAGTGGTTGGTATGACCCTGCTGTCCTCATATGACATCTTTCCATTCCTTTTCAACTCGTGGGTATATTTTGATGCATGTTGACAGGCTTTTCTCTTTTGAAATTTGTGAGTGCACTTAATGAATTACATGACATGACCTCAGCTTTCTGTGAGAAGTTACTCTGATGTCGTTTGCCCTACAACTCATTAAAGACAAGGACTGCTCTCCAGGCAACTGGAAGCCTTTTAAAGTTCTAAACATTCCTCAGAGTGTTTACATCAGACCAATTATTTCTGCCATGTAAATAGCTTCTGTAAAAAGAAAAAAGATAAGCTTAGTGGCATCTATACTCAAGAATATCAACCTTCGACCTGAGAGTAATATTCTCCATAAACTCTGCTTCTGTTATAAAAATTTAAATGTTTCAGTGTACGGAAAACTAGGCATACAAGCTTGAAATTTAATAAAGTAGGTTGTCTTTTCGAAACCTGTTTTGTGCAAGTCATTGCTTTATTGTGAAAATGTTTGGGCTGTAGGATGAACACAGCATGCCAACTCCATAAGCAGATAAGCAGTCATGTTTTGTGATTAAACTGGTTGTTTCAGCAGTCAGGTCCAAACCCATTGCAGGTTTACAATCCTTCATATGGCTTTTTGCTTTGATGGACCAGGTAAAAGTACACTTGATTTATGAACAACTATCCTGATGGTGACTTTTAAGAGATAATTAATAAGAAGCAAAACTATTATGAGTCTTGGGAAAAAACCTTCAAAACAAAACAAAACAATCCTCCCAAACTAAAACAAAAAAAAAAATTCACTTTTCAGAGTAAGCTACCAATTGATTACGGATTCACAAGCAAGTAACTTTTGGCTTAGCTGGTGCTACTGGTTAATCTGTAATGTTTTAAAAAAGATTCAGGTGCAGTGGTAGAAACTCAGGAAGGCCAGGAGGCAGTGACTGATGACCAGAGTCATCCAGATGCTGAATCCAGTGCTCCAGGTAAGTAATTTATTTTTTTAATTTTGTACAAGTTTGTGAACTGATCATATGCTCAGGAATCAGGTTGCAGTCTATTGGGAGATTTTTAACAGCACAGAAATAGGGCTTTACCCAGAAAAGATTTCTTTTGTACTGTCTTCCTTATTCAGAACTTCCTTCTAACCCAGCCAGCCACCAAAGCCAAAAGCATTCCAGGGCTTGCTTGCTTAGAAAAGAAAATTTTTGATTTTGTAAGAATTTACCAGTAGGTAAATAGTTATTCTTGTGCTGGGTATTACGATGTTCAGAGAATGATGAACTAATCTGCTTGTTGTGATTTGCAGTAATGGGATGTGGATGTAGGAGGTAACAGGGAAACCTCATGTTGGAAAACACACTTTTCTCAGGTTGCGGCAATCGCCCTTTGAATGTCTTGTGTAAGCATTGTGGTGAAAGAGAACTGAGACTAGTTGAGGAGGTGTCATGACTGCATGTGAAGGACATAAGATCATGGAGTTTTACTGTGTGACCTTTAATTTTACTGTGTGGCCTGCATTGCCAGGGGTAACTACCTTGCCTCATGTTCACATTCTCATCAGATTGTGTTCCCTCTCTGTGTTGTGTGAAGTTCTCTAGTTAGCCGTGTTTAACAAAGTGTTCAGCCTGATCCCTGGGACACAGGACTTAACTTAGTAAGAACAAATACCTTAATGCAGGGTATTTCCTTCAAAAACCAAGGAGAAGAGGGTACAGGTGCATAAATTGCTAAAGGAAAGCTTTATTAAGCAAGCACATCTTAAGTGGGGAGCCCCCGGTGGTCTAGTGGTTAAGGACGCGGCGCTGTTACCGCCGAGGCCCAGGTTCGATTCCTGGTCAGGGA